>CM072517.1:18524252-18596752 GCA_036898135.1 Oncomelania hupensis | reverse complement strand
TAAAGAGAGACAAAATGTTTGAAACGCAAATAATAATTCCGCCAGCTTGCACTTGCAGCGACATAACCTAGTGGGAAATCCTTTGATCAAACAGAATATGACAATATCCATTACAAGGGCTTTGCATAAATCTGCTGCTATCATAGTATATATATAATAGGGAATAAAGGACGCTGTCATTACAATTATGCAGTAGGTACGAATTGCAATATATTGGTGTTAGGCTTTAGCTGTAAGATACAAAGAAGTGAAGACCAAGAAGTCGAGGACGAAAAAGGTCACCCTAACGCTGCTGTGCATCATATAGCACTATACCCAACATCAAACGTCGCAAGTTTGTAAATTATGTGTTCATAAGTTTGTCCGTGCATACGAGTTTGTCAACATGCTATTTCTGTGGTTTTTTTTCATGCGGCTTTTCTGTAGCCTAGTCATGCATGCGTGTGCGTGCGTGTTTGTGTATATATGTGTGTGTATGTGAACGATTGAATGAATGAGTTTGGTTATATGTTTCTTATAATTAATTTTATGTGCAGCGGCTAATAATGGAGGGTTTGTTATAGATGTAGGCCTATTAGCCAAAATTATTAGTTTACTGTTGTTGATTTTCTTTTTGAAGATCGTTATTAAACATTATTGATGATGAATTCGACGAAATTGTGGATGCTAATATAATAAAGTTGTTGTTGTTTGTTGTTGATTTTCTTTTAAGACTACAAGTATTAAGCTCAATGCCATATACTGGAGTTGAAATGTCAACGTTCTATCATCATAGCTGAAATCATAGTTTTTTCAATAGGTGAAATACAGGAATTAGGGTGTAAACTTTATCTCTGTTCAGTTCTCAACGTCCAGTACTGTGATATCGATGCATAGACATAGAAACCAAGAAGTCTGGTACAAATCCTTCGCTTACAACCCTCGGACAAGTGTTGGTGTATGGGACAAGTTTGTTTAGGACCGCTCCAAGCCTCGGAGTCCTGAAGACAAAATGGCGGAAGAGAGCAACACATACTTTGTCGTTTTGCCACTTACTGGAACCATTGCGTAAGTTGCTACGATGTTGTTGTTGTTGTTGTTGTTGTTGTTGTTGTTGTTGTTGTTGTTGAAGAACTGTCGAGTTACACGTGACAACGATCAATCGAAGCTTAGCGGCAATGGGTCTTTCAACTTTGAAGCGAGTACAATCTGAATTACACATAAATAGTCGGCCGCTACAATCGCTTGCCATCTTCATCGTTGATCATCGTCATTTCAGTATGTTCGGGTGTAATCTGTCAGCAAACAGACGTACGTCCTATTTCCTTTCAACATTTTAATCAGTGTTGAACACACACGCACACCTAAGCATGCACGTATGCACACACACACACACACACACACACACACTCTCTCTCTCTCTCTCTCACACACACACACAAGCAGCACATGCGTACACATACAAACATATATAATGTATAGGTTACAATCCTCAATAAAATATTTCTAAGAGCTGTCGTCCCTTTCTGTATCATTTCCTGTGTTAATATCAGTACAACTTATGTTAATCTCATGAATAAAAATTGATGTAACAACAACAACCTGTGTTAATAATGATGAAGATAATAATAGTGATAATAAAAATTATTGAGTGTCTGATATACCGCTATATTGTCCACTGTACACTATGGGGTGTCGGATAGCGCAGTGGTTGTAGCACTCGCTACTGTGTCGCAAGTTAAGCTCCGTCCGGCGCGGTTAGCTTTTGGATGGGTGACCGCAAAAACGTGTAGCGACAAATAACAACGCCCCCAGTTGACTCAACTGTGACTGAGTACCTACTCTCTTAAGGGTGGGGAAGGTAAAGCAGCGAGGGAGAGAGATGGGCATCACCCTCAGTACGCTGGCCCAAGATAAGTGTGATCTCCAGCATCACGCTCCCCTACGGCCACAAGGCTATGGGACTACCTTTTACCTTTACCTACACTATGTTAGCCCGCTCTGTGCGGTTGGACTGTATATTACACAACTTTTTGTTCTTTATCTTCCACAGTGATGAAATGTTTTCTCTCTTGCTGTATGTGGGGCTGATGGTAGCCTTCTGTCTATGCCTTGCCTGCGTGCGAGCCATGAAGAACCAAGCATAAGTAAGTGGATCAATTACGTGTTGATCAAAGCTACGAAATATTATCTTAATCATCATCATCATCATCATCATCATCATCATCATCATCATCATCATCATCATCATCATCATACAGTAACTGATTAACGCAGTTCCTCTTCAACAAATCCATCAATGTCATCCGCAAAACGAAGGTTGAAGATTGCTCTACCACCTATGCTGACTGTGCCTTCGTGAACTACAAGGACATCTGACATGATGCGCTCTAGGAAGATGTTGAAGAGTGTTGGACAGAGTAGGCATCCTTGACGCACACCGATTGTTATTCTGAACCAGTTTCCGATGGCGCTGTTGTGGAGGACTGCACTGGTAGCCTTGTCATACAGGCTTTTGTTGACTTCAATAATTTTAGGGCTCATGTTGCACACTCTCATGGTTGCTCACAGAGCTGCATACCAGACTCGGTCAAACGCCTTCTTGAAGTCTACGAACACATGATATAGATGTTGGTGCTGTAGGTATTTCTCGCAGATTATTCTAAGGTTGAAAATCTGTTCAGTGGTACTTCGCCCTGCCCGGAATCCTGCTTGTTCTTCAGCTATTATTTGTTCAGCTTGGGGTTTCAACCTGTTGAGTATTATTTTCAGGAGGATCTTGCTGGGATGGCTGATGAGGTTGATGTTGCGGTAATTTTCACACTCCTTTAGGTTACCTTTCTTTGGAAGAGTGATGACATTAAGGGATTGGGTCCATGGTGTAGGCCACTCCCCACTCTGCCAGATCTTGTTACAGATAATGGTGAGTGCGTCTATCATCGCTTCTCATCCTGCTTGAAGCAGTTCCGCGGGTATGTTGTCCACTCCCGCTGACTTCACTTTCTTCAGCGATTGCACTGCTGCCTCAACTTCTTCTCAGAGAATTGGGAGGATTTGTTCTTCTTCTGTGTTCTCGGGACATGCTAGAACTGATGGGTCTCCGTTTGGTGTGTGGTTGTAAAGGTCAGAGCAGTACTCTGAGGCTTGACACCACCTACAAAGCCTATGGAATGGAAATAAGTGCAGAGAAGACCAAAATGATGACCAACAACATCAATGTCATCAACACAGACATCAAAATCCAAGGCCAATCCCTCAACACAGTGCATAGCTTCAAATATTTAGGAGCCATTGTATCAGACAATGGGTCCCGTCAAGAAAAACCCTTTCCAGGATCTCACAAAAAAACTGCTGCCCTGACAAGGTTGAAGCCCATTTGGAAAGACAGGACCATCAGTCTACATTCCAAGGTAAGACTGCTGCGCTCCCTTGTCATCTCCATCTTCCTATATGCTTGCAAAACATGGACTCTCACAGCAGATCTACAACAAAGAATACAAAGCATGGAGATGAGGTGCTACAGAAGACTTCTGAGCATTTCCTATACCCAGCACATCACCAACGACGAAGTCCGACAGACCATCACACCAGCCATTGGACAACACGATGACCTGCTCACAAGGGTGAAGAAACGGAAACTTCGATGGTATAGCCACGTCACCAGATCATCAAGCCTTGCAAAGACCTTCCTGCAAGGCATAGTGCAAGGAGGTAGAAGAAGAGGGAGACCGAAAAAGAGATGGGAGGACACCATTCGAGAATGGGCTGGTTTGACACTGAGCGAAGCCATGAGAGTTGCTGAGGACAGAGAAAGATGGAGTACGCTGGTTAAACGATCATCTTTGTTGCCCTCACGACCTCCGAGTTAGGGGATAAGATAGGACAGGTTAATGCAGAAACAAGTCACTTATTTCTATTAAAATCAAACCGATGCATTAGTTTACGTTGTTACTCTACTATAATTAACTTATTGCTTATATAAATCGTTGTTATGTAGCACTTTCTCAGTTCAAGAGCTTCTCAAGACCATGGCCGACCCAGGATCCAACGCTGGCCGTTCCGAGCGCCCCTTTGCTGCCTTAGAGGCATCATCTGACGCCGGACTTGTTTATTGTACTCTGTACTTTCTCATTTCCCCACTCCCGTGATTGTAAGTGTGGGTCAGCAATCATTGTTTCTATCTGTTCATTGACATGATTAACGTTTCTGTTTTTTCACAGGTACGAAATACCGAGCCTGAGGTGGGTGCAAAAGAATGAGACAGACTGTCATAATGACGTGAACTCAACAGATTTCTTTATGTACTTTTGTGGCGACAAAGGGGGCAAGCACGATCCAAACAGCGCGATTCGCTTGTGTGTTCTAAAACGTTATATATGATTTCAGTGTGCTTTGCGATATATACACAATGCGATTATACTATGTCTTATACCGCAATTCAGCCGCTTATAGTTGTGTGCATTCTGTAGAGTTAGATTACAGCCAGTCGTGTAAGTGAGTGTGTGTGTGTGTGTGTGTGTGTGTGTGTGTGTGTGTGTGTGTGTGTGTGTGTGTAGGTGTGAGTGTGGGTGTGTGTGTATGTGTGTGTAGATGCGTGATATTTATATACTTTTAAAAGAAATGTGAATGTAGACTATGTGTGTGCGTTTATGTGTGTGTTAGAGAGAGAGAAGAAGAGGGGGTGAGAGAGTGGTAAAGAGAGAGGGAAAGATAGAGGAAGGGTGTGTGGGATGAAAGAGTTTGTATGTGCGCGTGCTATTTATATATTTTTAAATTACATTTTAATGCAGAGTATGTTTGTGCGCTTATGTGTGTGTGTTAGAGAGAGGAGAAGGGAAAGTGAGAGAGGGAATGAGGGAGAGGGGAGGGGGGGTAAGAGAATATGAAACAGAGAGAGAAAGGGTGAGTGAAAGAGTATGTGAGAGAGAGAGAGAGAGAGAGAGAAGGGAAGAGGGGGGAGAGAGGGAGGGGGCACGTGCGTAGGGTTTGGAGGGGGCAAGTTGTGTTCCCAGTAGTTTTTCAGTGTTGGCATAGGTGTAGTTTGTATAACCATGAGTGAAATCTTTTAACTCTTTTGGATTAATACATGTAGTTGTGTACACCACACTGCATTATAACTTGGGAAAAGGTACACAAATTAGCTTATCGTATTTTACTTTATCTAATCTCATCTCAACTCACCTCACCTTCTCTTTCTTTACCTTATTTGATCTGATCTGACCAAGTTTGAAGGATCACTAATAGGAGGCACGGTGGCCTAATGGTAGAGCTCTGGCTTGTGGATCTGAAGGTCCCGGGTTCCAGCCCAGGCCGGGGCATTGTGTTGTGTACTTGGGAAAGGCATTTTACTCCCGTTTCCTACTCCTTCCGATGAGGGTATAAACCGAGGTCTAGTCTGTGTCGCAACATTCCATCATAACGGACCTTAAAGATCCCCACTCTCATGTCCTAGACGAGTGAGTGCCGGTGACAAGAACACACCCAACATGCACCTACGTCCTCGATCTCCCCCATCCCTGGCTGCCCAGGATTGTGCTCAGATGTCTTGAGCGTTATTACGATACGCCCAAAGGCTGCAAGTTGTATCGGCCAGCGCCTTGAGTCGCAAAGTACGGCAAGATATGTGCGCTATAAAAATCCTCGATAATAAATAAATAAAATAATAAATAGTATCCCACTATGAACAAGCCCCCTCGAAAGATCCTTTGTAACATTGACAGTGAGTGTTCCCACTTAAAAACAAGCTTACACAATACAGCAACAACAGCAACAAAACTCTTTCCAAAGCATATTCATTTTTTAAATGAATAAATTCCGTAGTTTTCGTGCCTATTAATAGCCACTGCCTTGGGCTAGTCAGCCAACAATCTTGAGCTAAAAATAGCAGCTACCAAAGCCGGTAAGAGACCGAACCCCGTAAAAAAAATTGCTCGTAAGGTTTGTCATTGTAGGTTGATAAAATAGACCCTATTCCACCTCAGACACCAAAGACGCATTCTTCAAGCCGCGTGGTTCACTCAGTACTAAAGGTCACACGGCTATGGTATCGATGTACCGTTAAAAACAAGGGATATCACTCCCTGTCTGAACCAACACGGAAAATTCCAACTGTAGCGGTTGGTTTGAGCCACGAAAGCCCACTGTATCATTGTGTAATGTAATTACAATGCCAATTTTAGAGTAAACCCGTTTTTGCCAAATGTAAACAAGACTTTCGAATTTGGAACCCACGCATCAACATAATGTTCTTTCAACTGCGTTGAGCCACAGCGATCTGCATCCTCAACGCTGTTGAAGCGAGCTATGTGAGTACAGACAGAGCGCTCTCCAATTTCTGAAAACGTTTACGTACGTCAGACATTGAAAAGATCCCTCTCTTCGTGTGATCATTGAAAACGTGTGAATCGGCCTTTATTTCAATGTATCAGATGACTGTAAAGGCCTTGAGTAAATAATTCCACAGCCTGTGTATTCTTTATGGGGAGCATATCTATGTCTGGAAACTGATGTTATGAATGTTTGTTGTAGATTGTACATTTGGTGTGTGGGTGTGTTTGTGTAGCGATGTAGAAACGCCAGTATTGCTACACACTCTTTATACTCTACCTATGTTCTTTTGAGGGCCCCATTATTTTGACATCAAAACACTGTTCAGTGAGGGTTAGGGCTGTGTTGGGTTTGGGTTAGAGTTAGTGTTTTGGGTTAGGGTTAGCTTAAAAAATGGACAAATTAAAAAACAAATTATAAACGACGGTTATGTGTGTGAATGTGTATGCGTGGTGTACGAGTGCGCATGTTTGTGTGTTTGTGTTTGAGTATGTGGGTGTGTGGGTGGGTGGATGTGTCTTAGTGACAATTTGGCTGTGTAAAGAACTGTGATTGGTGTTGGAATTTTTATGTACTATATATGCATAATTTATTTATCCGCTCATATATTTATGTATATCATTAAAATTTGTAGTATGAACTTTTATATCTGTTAAATGTTTAAGCGTTGATTTTTTTTCTCCCTCATTTGGTTCGGCTGTGGCTGTTTTGCAGAGGTATGGTTTTGTGACGTTTGCTTATGTTTCACCCTAGTGGATACAAACTATGATAGTAGCCATGTCTTAACAGCACTTCGACCACTTCCTTATTTTATTACCATTGTATTGTATTCACTGCTACTTTACCTGTATATGTACAGGTATATTTATGTTTATATTGGATGTTTGTGTACATTTGTAAATGTTACTTGTGAGAATTGCTGACTGATTGTTTGGAAGCTTGCTATGTATGGTCTAGTGCGTATAGTGTGGAGTGTCTGTGGAAGTGAAAGTGAAAGTTATGTTTTACTGCACTGCAGTGCTACATGTAGTGTTCATGTGATATAACAATGCACAGGTTTTAGTGTCTTTTAGCGTGTATCGTTGTCTTTGTTTTCGTTGATCGGAGATTGTCACGCCACACACTACATTTCCTGGTAATTTATGGGGACAATAAATGTATCTTGAATCTCTTGAATCTTGAGATTGATTCGTATCCAACGTATATTACCCTAGGCCAATGTTCCTTGAGAGCTATATTCTTCAAGATCTTTCGTTTCCCAGGTCTATGTTCATCCAGACCTTTTTCCTTTCAGGTCTGTATTTTTTTAAAACATATTTTTGTGACAAATCTGAGGGCGGGGAAGGGGGAGGAGAGGGAAGAAGGAGGGACATAGACCCGAAAAGCCTTGAGGGAAAATAGACTTGGGGCAACATAGACCTAGAATTTGGGCAACATAGACCTTAGTGAACACGGATCCAATCCCTCCATGCATACAGGTGTCAATATTTTCAGTTAGGGTTGAGGCAATAGGAGATTGAGTAATCCACTGTTGTTGCTAGTGCCATTGTCTTCAATGTGTATGCAATATGCATAGCGAAAGAGAGAAAGGTAAATAATGCGAGATCAAATAACAGAGAGAGAGAGAGAGAGAGAGAGAGAGAGAGAGAGAGAGAGAGAGAGAGAGAGAGAGAGAGAGAGAGAGAGAGAGAGAGAGAGAGATTAAACACGGAAGAAGAAGGAGAGAGAGAGAATTCCAACAGCAAAAGAAGTATTGGAATATGAAATTATTGTTTCTTTACAAGCAAAACATTCTCATATTATTTTTTTTAACATACAGTAGATCTACTTAAGCAACTGTGATAGGCTTACTAACAAAGTTGAACGTTTGTTTCTTTTTCTATAATCTTCTGTATTTGACACCTTTACTTGTATTTTGCTGTGATAATATCATTATCTACATTATTATTATGCTCAGAATACTGCGTTTCAATATAAACTATGAAAGTCCATAACTGTTACTGCAAAAGTAGCAGCCTTGTTTTATCTTCAGAGTTTTAAATAAACTCAAAACCATTTTATTCCTCTTAAATCTGGTTACTAGTCGAGGTGATATTTCATCTTCACCATTTGTTTGGTGTTCTATAGTGCTCATTTCATAATTTGAGCTTTTCACCTGCCTGGTTGATCGAATGACTGATATCTTGAAAGGGCCGCTGCGGTGACACCGAGAGGAGAGATGCAACAACGTATAAAAAGTCATTACAAACAGTCGATTCCTGTCAGAAAAATCTGCCGTCATTGTCGAGGGTGCTCCGCTGAACACCCTTGCTAATTAGTGTTAATCCAATTAAAGTTAAACCACAATAGTTGAAAAAAAAAAAGCAACCATTGTGTTTATGTAACCGATACAGGGCGCTTGGTCTCTCTTTTTGCGGGCTAAGCCGCTTCGTGACCGAGCTAAGCCGTCACGTGATCGGGCCATATTCGTAATGAAGTGCGAAGCGAGTCAACAAAACGGACGACGTGTTCTTTCTAAGATATAGTAAAAAGTTATACTTAGACAACTGCTAAACGTTTGTGTAAAACACAAGTGATAAAGGTGGCTCGTCTGCTGAGTGGTGGCTCTTCTCTAGGGTTGGAAGATTTAACGATTTAGCGAATTAAATTTTTGGTTACAGGTTACAGAAAATTTAACGTGTTAATGTTTTGAAAAGTTAAAGAAAATTCAACGAATTAAAATATAAAAGTAACGATTATCGATTTTTTTCCTTACAAGTTTCGTTACTTCAGTTTGATTTTCCGCCACGAAACAACAACATGCGGGAAGCCGGTTTGACCCAGTTGCAGCCAGTTTGAGGCGGTTTGGATAAGCCTACGTAGACATTGCCGCTAGCCTACCCTGCATCAGTCCAAAGCATGGGAATCAGCAAGAGTCTCCTCTCTGAAAATCCTTATCGGGAAAAGAGGGGACTATAAAGTGATTAAAAAAAAAAAAAAAGCATGGGAATTTTGGTCTTGATTGTGTATGAGAAAGTATGTGCAAATTTAAAATGCAACCCAAAATCTGTAATGGAGAATTTTGGAGAATTTCTGTAAATATGTGTATATTATAAACATAATGTGTATGTGAGAGATTCTTTTTAATCTAGCTGCTGTATTTGAATGCTTAGCTTAATTTCTTTGTCTCGTTGGTGTGCGTGGGTTAAAATGCTTGGAAGGGGTGTGAATGAGTGCTGCAAGGACAAATTAGAAAAAAAGTCTATTATCTCTGTTCTTGTTGTTAATAAAATATCAAATCAAATCACATTATTTGTTCTTGATTTTTTTTCCAGTGTTCATAGATTACATGGGTTCTAACACAAGTTGTAGGTTATTTTTTTTAAACTGCATACCACTTTTTGTTGTCTGAGCTGAGCAATAAATAATCATTCATGTATTTAACGCAAATTTATTTCATAAAAAAAACAAACAAATAAAACGAAAATGTATTTCTTTAATTTTCACCCCAAAAATAAAGAAAATGTATTTCTTTAACGTTTTACCCAAATTAAAGAACATTTATTTCTTTAAAGAAAAAAAGTAAAGACTATCAATCCTGCTATTCTCCGACGCTATGTTTGCCCGCTACAAACCGAACAGTTTACCTAGGGCCATCGGGGCTAGCCCGGTTCATCACCCGGGTTCTGCCCCGATTCTACATAATTATTTGCTCATCCGCGGTATTTTTTCCCAACCTCACGTCTGAGGGAAACCGTAAATTGCGCTTGACAGGTATGGGATCGATCCTGTCGCTGGGGGTTATGTTTCTCCAAATATTATTTACTTTCGGCTCGGGCTACGGCTCGAGGGTTTTCTCCGGGCACTCCGGTTTGCTCCCCCAGCAAAATTTCAAAAACAACTAATATTAGGGTTGGGTCTGGGCGCGCCACAGGCTGCGACTACGCCTTCCATAGGGGAGGCGGGTCTTGTGTTGTATCAATTTTTATTCATATTATATTATATTATATTATATTATATTATATTATATTATATTATATTATATTATATCCCGTAACTCGGAGGTCGTAGGGGCACCACAGATGATCGTTTAACCAGCGTACGCCATCTTTCCCTGTCCTCAGCAACCCTGATGGTTTCGCTCAGTGTCAAACCAGTCCATTCTCGAATGTTGTCCTCCCAACTCTTTTTCGGTCTCCCTCTTCCTCCACCTCCTTGCACCGTGCCTTGCAGAATTTTTTTTGCAAGGCCTGATGATCTGGTGACGTGGCCATACCATCGGAGTTTACGTTTATTTCACCACAGTGAGCAGGTCATCGTGTTGTCCAATGGCTTGTGTGATGGTCTGTCGGACTTCGTCGTTGGTGATGTGCTGGGTAAAGGAAATGCACATAAGTTTTCTGTAGCACCTCATCTCCATGCTTTGTATTCTTCGTTGTAGATCTGCTGTGAAGGTCCATGTTTCGCAAGCGTATAGGAAGATGGAGATGGCAAGGGAGCGCAGCAGCCTTACCTTGTGTTGTGTATACTGATGATCCTGTCTTTCCAAATGGTCTTCAACCTTGCCAGGGCAGCTTTTTTTGTGTGCGATCCTGAAGAGGACTTCCTGTCGGGACCCATTGTCTAATACAATGGCTCCTAAATATTTGAAGCTATGTACTGTGTTGATGGATTGGCCTTGGACTTTGATGTTCGTGCTGATGCCTTTGGTGTTCCTGGTCATCATTTGGTCTTCTCTGCAATTATTTCAATTCCATAGGCTCTGGAGGTGGTGTCAAGCCTCTGTACAAGCTGTTCAAGTTCTTGTTCCTCTCCAGCCAATCCATCAATGTCATCCTCAAAAGGTGACTGGAGATTTCTCTACCCCCCTATGCTGACTGTGCTTTCGTGATCTTCAAGGGCATCTGACATGATGCGCTCTAGGAAGATGTTGAAGGGTTTTGGAGAGAGTAGGCATCCCTGACGCACACCGATTGTTGTTCTGAACCAGTTTCCGATGGCGCTGTTGTGGAGGACTGCACTGGTAGCCTTGTCATACAGGCTTTTGATGACTTCAATAATTTTAGGGCTGATGTTGTACACTGTTATGGTTGCCCACAGAGCTGCATGCCAGACTCGGTCAAACGCCTTCTTGAAGTCTACTGTATGAACCAATGATGTGGATGTTGATGGTGCTGTAGGTATTTCTCGCAGATTATTCTGAGGTTAAAAATCTGTCCAATTGTATTTCGCCCTGCCCTGAATCCTGCTTGCTCTTCAGCTATGATTTGTTCAGCTTGGGGTTTCAACCTGTTGAGGATTATTATATTATATTCAACAGGGGAGGCGGGAAAGAATTTCCCGATGAAAAATGACAATAAAGTGTCAAAATCAAATATTATAACATTCCTAGACACAAGCGTGTATGTTAAACATGTAGTAGTGGCGATCTCGGTGAAGAGTTTCTTTATTTATTTTTGTGTTCGCATTTTTGTAATTCTAGAAGATAATTATTACAATCATATCCTTATAAATATCCCAATGCTATTAAATTTTAAGAATTGTTGTCATCTAATAGGAAGTCAGTATTAATAAAGCTTGTAAGCCTAATGAAATTAACAATTAAACAATTGTAAGCCTAACGTTGATTACATATTAAAAATTCATCCTCTGAAAGTTGCAGGTTGTGTGTATTAAAATGTCAGTAGTTTGTTTGCCATTCATTCGTGTGGATTGAAATGTACTGTTAGTTAAGATTTATTGTTGCTACCACCCCTCAATTATGTGTACATAAATAGTTTTTAATTTAATTTGTTTATATATATATATATATATCCAGTTAGTTTTGCAAGTTTGTGTATGTCATATTTATCCATGTCCATGCGAACTTTTTTTTTCTTCTGGGAAACATTTGCCTTGCTTTGCCTTAGTACATACAGACAACACGACATGTAGGAGGTACTATTGAAGTTTATCGTCTACACCCACATTGGCGATATGGCAGGCGGGGATAACTATTCCAGGGAAGAGGAAAAGGGACCTAACTCAACACTGGAGGGGATGATGAGGGGGTATAAGTGCTAGGGTTGTGGTTGGTAGGGTGTGTAGGGGACTAATTGTTCCCAGTGGCAACGTCAGGATTAGTCTATTGGTACAACATACCCGCATAATTGCTTCAAAAAGGAGGAGAAGCGATGATTGATGTCCTCACCTTTATCTGTAACAAGATCTGGCAGAGAGGGGAGTGACCTACACCTTTGGCCCATTCGCGTGTCATCACTCTTCCCAAAAAGGGTAACCTTCAGGAGTGTGAACATTACCGCACCATCAACCTCATCAGCCATCCCAGCAAGGTCTTCCTGAATATATTACTTAACAGGTTGAAACCCCAAGCTGAACAAATTATAGCTGAAGAACAAGCAGGATTCAGGGCAGGGCGAAGTACCACTGAACAGATTTTCAACATCAGAATAATCTGCGAGAAATACCTACGGCACCAACAACATCTATATCATATGTTTGTAGACTTCAAGAAAGCGTTTGACCGAGTCTGGCATTGAGCTCTGTGGGCAACCATGAGAGTGTACAACATCAGCCCTAATATTATTGAAGTCATCAAAAGCCTGTATGACAAGGCTACCAGTGCAGTCCTCCACAACAGCGCTATAGGGAACTGGTTCCAAACAACAATCGGCGTGCGTCAAGTATGCCTACTTTATCCAACACTCTTTAACATCTTCCTGGAGCGCATCATGTCAGATACCTTTGCAGATCACGAAGGCACAGTCATCATAGGGGGTAGATAAATCTCTAATCTCCTTTTGAGGATGACATTGATTGATTGGCTGGAGAGAAACAAGAACTTGAACAGCTGGTAGAGAGGCTTGACAGAAACTACAGAGCCTTTGGAATGGAAATAAGTGCAGAGAAGACCAAAATGATGACCAACAATACCAATGGCATCAACACGGACATCAAAGTCCAAGGCCAATCCATCAACACAGTACATAGCTTCAAATATTTAGGAGCCATTGTATTAGACAATGGGTCCAGACAGGAAATCCTCTCCAGGATCGCACAAACCACTGCTGCCCTGGCAAGGTTGAAGACCATTTGGAAAGACAGGATCATCAGTATACACAACACAAGGTAAGGCTGCTGCGCTCCCTTGTCATCTCCGTTTTCTTATACGCTTGCGAAATATGGACCCTCACAGCAGACCTACTACAAAGAATAGAAAGCATGGAGATGAGGTGACACAGAAGACTTCTGGGCATTTCCTATATGTCACAGACGGACTCATCAGCTCTGGCCCTGCTCGCGGCAATTCCCCCACTCGCCGGCTGACCACACGATCCACGCCCCGCCCCTCCGGATAGTCCCACGTGACCCGGGGACTGGACCTTGGAGGAATTAAGATATAGGTTCGTCAGTCTCTTGCCGCATGCCCACGACTGCACACCGCATGCTGTAGACACGTCCGCACCCACGTTGCGACCTCTGAGCTCAGCTAATATTCTTGTGTTCAACCCCGTTCTCTGGTCAAGGTAAGAGTGGTGATTTATTTCATATCATCTAGCTTCCCATCACCCGTCGATTTCCCTACATGTTCGTATGTCTTGTAGATATTTACGTCCGTGTCTGTGGTTCGTCTTGATGTATAGCTTGTGATATACTAATTTGCTTTATGTACTCTATCTGAAGTTTGATTGCCATGCTTGTATTTATACATGTATATCCCCCTATCTACATTCCTGTATAAATCCCCCATGCCATGATTGCCCTGTTGCTTAGACTAAAATACCCCAGTAACTCCCCCTTGCACATAATAGCCATTGCCCTGTATTTATCCCTTTTGCTTCACCCCTGATCCGAATGTATAAATATCCACCCCTGTTGTTAATAACCCCTCTTAGGCACTGAAACTCCAATACATTATCGGCCGCCGTTAAATCCTCCCAACCCCTAGTAGCCATTGTTGATATTGATGGACAGTTGGAAAGCACCGGTCATTCTTGACCGGGGCTTCCAAATTCAAATCTGACTGGCATGCGCGCTGAACGGCGCGGCATCCAGAGTGTGGGCGCCCCTCTGATGCTGAGAAATACTCCTTTGCAGAACGGGTTCCTTATACGGGCCTCTGCGAGACTCAGCCACGCTGCGTGCCATCCATACACTCTGGCTGCCACTGAGACGCGTGAAGGAAGATCCAGCCCCCACCTGCTAAGGGCAGATGACCGATTTCACCCCAAGCCAACTATTGCACCATACCTCGACCCAGTGACCTAGACTGGGCAACGCACGCGTGATCAACTGACCATTGCGCAATAACCATCCAGTCCAGCAGCTACCGCCGCCGACTTATCTCCAGCTAAGTTTATCCTCTGCACATACCACAACTCTGCAGAGACTCTGTAGCCACCTCGCTACCCACGCTAATCCAACCAGCTATCCTGTGCCACATGATGAAAGCAGTCCATATTCGCCCCTATTGACTCTATATATATAAACCAGAATAACGCCAAGATACTCTGTACCTATTTAGCCAGCCCTGTGTTTCAGTTGTAAACCGACTTACTATATTTGACCTCCACCCAGATAATAAATTGTTCTATATTGTACTATACTACCCTACTTCCCTTGTTCAAGTTTTCCACTAGTTTATTCTGTACACCTCTCGTCTGTCCTTATAACTATCTATAACTCTCTAGCCCTCCCAAGCATTATTTCCCTGAACGTCACCGCACGTCGGCCTAGTACAAGGGAGGCGACACAGCGCGGGGGAGTAACTGCTAACCCACATCCCCTCACCCCCCTATATTCGTGACACTATACACAGCACATGACCAACGACGAAGTCCGACAGACCATCGCACAAGCCCTTGGACAACACGATGACATGCTCACAGTGACGAAGAAACGGAAACTCCGATGGTATGGCCACGTCACTAGAGCATCAGGCCTTGCAAAGACCATCCTGCAAGGCACGGTGCATTGAGACAGAAGAAAGATACAGAAAAAGAGGTGGGAGGACAACCTTTCGAGAATGGACTGGCTTGACACTGAGCGAAGCTATGAGGGTTGCTGAGTACAGAGAAAGATGGAGTAAGCTGGTTAAACGATCATCTGTGGTGCCACAATGACCTACGAGTGACGGGTTAGGATAGGACATATGCGCCATCTAGAACCCATTTCCTATTTCGACAATGAAAATTAATGGTCTCCCTTAGACTCTGAGTAGTATGTATAGATAGATAGATGTAAAGTATATATAGATAGATAAAAGATACAGACAGCCATATATATTGTCGCGTCACCCGAGCGGGCTCCGCGACGTTCAGCCCAAACAACAAGTGGAAGGATAGAAACTCAAATAAAAAGAACTAACACAAAATGCCAGATGAACAATCACACACTTTTATTCAACAATGTCACACACACACACACACACACACACACACACACACCCACACACACACACACACACACAGAGGATATGGGATACTAAACCACCCTCAACCCCCTATCAAGACCACCAACCCGGTATTTACTAAATAATTACCTCCCTTGTCTAACTGAAAACCCCAGAACTATTCACACTTTTCTGCTATCCTATGCACCAACGGGAATCCCCTCTATGAAAAATACTTCCGTTTTTTTTTCTCCGCGTGTTTTAGTGAGTTATTTCCAATTATTCAAGAATAATAACATGTGTCACTGGCCACCTGTATCGTACCCTCACATATTTTTATTTTTTTTTTGCTGCAGTTTATTATCCCTTTCTATCGCCAGTGGCGCGCCTAAACCCTACCTACCTAACATTATTTGTGAATTTTTGAAAAATATTCGGAAAAAACATAACGCCCAGATGCTGGCTCGAACCCACACCTGTCAGGCGCCATTGGTTTCTGGCTTGTGGACAAGGCAAGTTAGTCCCGCCTTAGCCCACTTGGCCACAACGCTAGCCTAACATATTCAGTTACTTTGTGTTTTGTGAAGGTTGCGACGGCGAAGCTATGGAAAATTACAAGAGTTTTCACGTCCCGTTTCACTTTCTGTCGATGATCGACGCACCTCCGAAATCGCCACAAATACAGGCCTCTACGATTGTTTTTTGCATTCTTTCACTGAGCATGTACTTCCTCCACCGTTTTTATACTTATCCCACTCGTTTTCTGGCTCTAACAATCGTCGTTTTCGGCAATTTGCCATATTTAAAAGTCACGCATCAAGCTTTGATAAAAGCAAAACAAGCAAAACCGGAACTTGGTTTCATATAACCTCGTTTTAATTTATAATGGCGATACCCACGAGTTTTTATGAGAGGTACCGGAAAGTTGTGAATACACAACAGAATGCCCACAACAATATGCAACAATAGTGACAATCGGTTAAATTCCAAACAAACACAATTCAAAGTTAAATCCACAATCAGGAAAACTTGAAATTCAAACGTATGGAATTAGCTAGCTTTATAGTTCAAAGTCAACGTTCGAAACCTTACTATCGATTAACTGCTCGGAGTACTACTACAGTTAATTACTCAAGTAAAGAAAGTAATTTACACTAGATATATTTTTAGGTGTGTGAATGCGAGTCTGTATGTGTGTGGATGCGGTGTAGCTAGGATCCTGTGGCCGATGGACAGCCTCGTCTGTAGCAACGGCGGGTCCGGGCGGTGACGGAGGGTCACTCCCAGCAATGGCGCCGACAACAAAAGGGGGACGTAACGGTGAAGGCGGTGAGCCCAGGCAACATCCACACCCTCCAACGGCAAGGGTAGAGGTCTCAAAGCTGACGTCACCCGTCACAGTGGTACCGCAGAGACACGCAGGAGTCGCAGAGTTATTCTAGCAGTAGGGCGTAACAGAAGTGGTAGCAGTAGATAAAAACCAAAGATAACAGTGATGGCAAAGGTGGAAAATTGAAGTGGAAAATCGAAGTGGAAAATCGAATCGAAGCCCAATCCTGTGGACAAATAAGGAGTCTCACTAGCTTGTCCACAACAACTTAAACACTTCATAACAGAATAAGCCTTCGCCGTCCGCCATCTTGACCTGTCTATTCATGCATCTAAAAACACAATGCATTTCCTAATTCTCTAATTTATCTCTTTTATGACACATGGTTGTTTATATAAATATACATAATTATTACAACTGCACTCCCATTCACGCCACAGCGATTCATCTCAATCACACCTCCATCTTCATCACCCCTCTCCACGTTATAATACATTATCTTTTTCCATTCATAATTATTTCCATCACGCTATAATATAAACGCGCTTCCTTCATATTCATCACCTTCATCACTCCTCTCCAATGCAGTACATTGTCTCCCTTCCTTCACATTCATCACCTCTCTCTCTCTCTCTCTCGCTCTAACATGAATACTTCATTGTCGCCCTTTGACCCACTTTGGCAACAACAGCAACGACATTATATATACAAACGTTTAACCAAGAAAATCATATGAAAATCATATAAAATCAATAAACTACTATTTATCAAAATACATCCCTTTCCCCCTCATTCACCATCGTTCATTCACGTACGCAGACTCGGAATGCACCACCACTAAGGAAAAGAATTGCAGGTTTCAACTCACCTTTAGGTCCTCGGCTTGTGACACACAGATGCACGTACACTGCACAACACAACACTAAACACACACAGTACGGCACACAATAGTTAGTCTGAGAGTTCAAATCCGTTTCTGGCTAATGCTAGCTATGGCTGGGACATCTCAATACTTGCGAAGTACTTGAGCATTGGCAGGTGCCCAATCGAGGGCTACACAGCTTTAGAACAGAACTCTACACCTATATTAGGCCTACTCAATAGATGGCAGTCACAGTCCTCCCACTACAGACTTTTTAACATCCTTGTCCCGACGAGGGCAACAAGACCTTGGGTGGTTCGAAACACTACAAACAAAAACCCTTACATAAGACGCACTATAACCTGACACACAGTCACAACGTTACTTCTGTCAGAAAGACCGTCTGCTTGCAAAAGCAACCAAAATGACTCTGCCAACTAAATCACATACCAGCACACAGGACAACCTCGAGTCGAGCTCCGTAACCCAGTTTCTAATTCCGTATTATGCCTTTTTCGCGTTAATCACGTGAAACCACATATACTTTAATCTTTCATACGCAGTAAAAGAAACTGCCGATTCGATTAGGTACACTGTATCGCTAGAGATGTGCAACTCTGCACAATATATACTATCTCTAAAAAGTGCTCAAAACTCGTGTCATCATATATATATATATATATATATATATATATATATATATATATATATATATATAGAGAGAGAGAGAGAGAGAGAGAGAGAGAGAGAGAGAGAGAGAGAGAGAGAGAGAGAGAGAGAGAGAGAGAGAGAGATACAGACAGCCATATATATATATTCCATTCCAACCCCCCCCCCATACCATATCCCCCCCCCCCCCCCTTCCTCCCCAACTTGCTAAGCGTGGTCTTATGGCATGAGAACAGTTGGATGCCACCATTGGACAACACAAAGTTTGAGGCAGCGCACAGCACATCCCAGTCCACAGAGATGGCTCACCTTAGAACCGGGGAAAGTAAGCAGTAGGCAACATGCGTCTTAATGAAGCTGAATCTGAGAAAAAGGACGTTCGCCAAGGTTACGTTTGCTTTAATAACCTTCGATTTGACCCCTTGTGGTTGTCATTCCCGATATCCGAACTAAATGCAACCACCGACACTAGACCCAGATTTGTATTTATTTGAGAGGTCCGCAATAAATATGCAGAAAGAGAAAGAAATAAAGAGAGAGAAAGAGAGAGGGAGGGAGGGAGGAAGAGAAAAAAACAGAGAGACAGACAGACAGTGAGCCAGACATAGACGTTGGTTTTTTTACTAGAAATATTTTATTCAGAAAGAGATTTTCTACTGCCATATAAATAAAATACAGCAAAAATTATTGTGGAGAAAAAAATTGCTATTTCAATAATGGACATAATTTATTGTGTGAATACACAAGGCAAGGTAAAAAAGAGTCATCCTGTCTTGTTCCATCTAAATAGTGTAAACAAAGTAAACATTGCTATTTACAAATACAAACAAAAATAAAAACGTTACTATAAAAAGTCAGTCGAAAGACATCAAAAATAAATTTTTTACCAACAATAATCAAGTAAAACAAGCAAAGACTTTTCTAAATCAACAGTAAGCAAAAAGACCACATTTATGTAAATTTTTACCCTTATAATAAAACTGTTAAATTTTACATGGGTCGAATATTGCCTCGCGCGACACGCCTTTCTAATCACCAAAAAAATACAAGAAGCAATTGTAAAAACGGTATACAACAGTTTTGAACAAATCCCCATCTTAACTTTGGTAAGAAATACATGGTTTCAAACCTTAAACTAAATACATGCATTGCTACTACTACTACTACTTCTACTACTACTACTACTACTACTACTACTACTACTACTACTACTACTACTACTACTACTACTACTAGTACTACTACTACTACTACTACTACTAATAGTACAGCATTTTTACCAAAGCGACAAACAACTCAAAGAGCAATATTCACACATTCACACTCCAAGAAAAAGCACTGATATTAATTAATTAATTAAAGAAGAATGAAGAAAGGAGACATGAAATATGTGGTTTAAGTGAAAAACCCGAAGACAACAATACGAAAAAGTTATTTATAATTTTAAACACGTTAACTACAAGATGTGTCAGATATGCTGTACAGGCCATGCAAGTTACAGATATTATATAGTACTGGGAAAACCTAGAATTTATTGAACAAAGCAACAGTATTTTGTGCAAACAACAACAAATTATTAACGCTTTCTTCGTCGGACACGCACAAAACTACACAAATAATTTCATATAAGCCAAGCTATTGGACAATCAATTAAAAGCTTTTACTAATATAATGCTAACATCAAAGCTTATGTTTTTAATGTAATTAATTACAAGCAGTGATGTAAATTAGTCGCCCACATATAATAATAACAATACCATTTTATTTTCACTCAAATACAATAAGCGTTGATCTAAGAAGAACCCTATTGTAAAATTGAAATCAATATCAACATCATTAATATAAACAAGACAGCTCGCGATCTAATAACTCACATATTTTTTCTGTTATAACATTTATTCAAAACGTTGCTGCTCTCTCCCCTCCCCACTCTCTATTCGAGCAAGGTAATATTAGAATCTGTAATAAAAGTCCAGAAAGCAACGTTTAAATCTATAATATCATTATATCTTGTTATCCTATCCTAGCTCATAACTCGGAGGTCGTAGAGGCACCACAGATGATCGTTCAACCAGCGTACTCCATCTTTCCCTGTCATAAGCAACCGTGATGGTTTCGCTCAGCGTCAAACCAGTCCATTCTCGAATGTTGTCCTTCCACATCTTTTTCTGTCTCCCTCTTATTCTACCTCCTTGCACTGTGCCTTGCAGGATGGTGTTTGCATGACCTGAAGATCTGGTGACGTGGCAATACCATCGGAGTTCCCGTTTTTTCACCACTGTGAACAGGTCATCGTGTTGTCCAATGGCTTGTGTGATGTCGGTCTGTCGGACTTCGTCGTTGGTTATGTGCTATCCTATCCTATCCTGTCCCGTAACCCGAAGGTCGTAGGGGCACCACAGATGATCGTTTAACCAGCATACTCCATCATTCTCTGTCCTCATCAGCCCTGATGGCTTCGCTAAATGTCAAACCAGTCCATTCTCGAATGTTGTCCTCCCACCTCTTTTTCGGTCTCCCTCTTCTTCTACCTCCTTGCACTGTGCCTTGTAGAATAGTCTTTGCAAGGCCTGATGATCTGGTGACGTGGCCATACCATCGGAGTTTCCGTTTCCTCACCACTGTTAGCAGGTCATCGTGTTGTCCAATGGCTTGTGTGATGGTCTGTCGGACTTCGTCGTTGGTGACGTGTTGGGTATAGGAAATGCCCAGAAGTCTTCTGTAGCACCTCGTCTCGATGCTTTGTATTCTTCGTTAGAGATCTGCTGTGAGGGTCCATGCTTCGCAAGCATATAGGAAGATGGAGATGACAAGGGAGCGCAGCAGTCTTACTTTGGAATGTAGACTGATGGTCCTGTCTTTCCAAATGGGCTTCAACCTTGTCAGGGCGGCAGTTGTTTGTGCGATCCTGGAGAGGACGTCCTGTCGGGACCCATTGTCTGATACAATGGCTCCTAAATATTTGAAGCTATGCACTGTGTTGAGGGATTGGCCTTTGACTTTGATTTCCGTATTTATGCCATTGGTGTTGTTGGTCATCATTTTGGTCTTCTCTGCACTTATTTCCATTCCATAGGCTCTGGAGGTGGTGTCAAGCCTCTGTACCAGCTGTTCAAGTTCTTGTTCCTCTCCAGCCAATCCATCAATATCATCTGCAAAACGAAGATTGGAGATTGCTCTACCCCCTATGCTAACTGTGCCTTCGTGGTCTGCAAGAGCATCTGACATGATGCGCTCTAGGAAGATGTTGAAGAGTGTTGGAGAGAGTAGGCATCCTTGACGCACACCGATTGTTATTCTGAACCAGTTCCCGATGGCGCTGTTGTGGAGGACTGCACTGGTAGCCTTGTCATACAGGCTTTTGATGACTTCAATAATTTTAGGGCTGATGTTGTACACTTTCATTGTTGCCCATAGAGCTGCATGCCAGACTCGGTCAAACGCCTTCCTGAAGTCTATGAACACATGATATAGATGTAGTTGGTGCTGTAGGTATTTCTCACAGATTATTCTGAGGTTGAAAATCTGCTCAGTGGTACTTCGCCCTGCCCTGAATCCTGCTTGTTCTTCAGCTATGATTTGTTCAGCTTGGGGTTTCAACCTGTTGAGTATTATTTTCAGGAGGACCTTGCTGGGATGGCTGATGGTCCGGTAATTTTCACACTCCTGAAGGTTACCTTTTTTGGGAAGAGTGATGATAAGCGACTGGGTCCATGGTATAGGCCATTCCCCACTCTGCCAGATTTTGTTACAGATAATGGTGAGGGCATCAATCATCGCTTCTCCTCCTGCTTGTAGCAGTTCCGCGGGTATGTTGTCCACTCCCGCTGACTTCCCTTTCTTTAGCGCTTGCACTGCTGCTTCAACTTATTCCCGGTTATGTGCTGGGTATAGCAAATGCCCAGAAGTCTTCTGTAGCACCTCATCTCCATGCTTTGTATTCTTCGTTGTAGATCTGCCGTGAGGGTCCATGTTTCGCAAGCGTATAGGAAGATGGAGATGACAAGGGAGCGCAGCAGTCTTACCTTGGAATGTAGGCTGATGGTCATGTCTTTCCAAATTGGCTTCAACCTCGCCAGGGCAGCAGTATATCTTGTTATGTTTAAAAAACCCACACCACTTTCAGTTTCACCACTGCGGTCATCTCCTTGCACCCACCAACCACAAAACAAACAAACAAGCAAACAAACAAAACGGTATTGAAAATCCCACGTTAGTTCATAAACCACAAGGGCATTGTTCAAGTTTGAGGCATGCATCGGATTCTCGATAGCAAAGCAGTAGAAAGCAAACAACATTACACATCTTAGTACAGGCGATACGTAAGGCTGTTTGCTATCATAATCAGAATCTTATGTTAATCTGATGAATAACAATTGATGCAACAACAACAACAATAAAAAAAATAATTAGCCTATTTATTATTAATTTTGTGTATGTGTGTGTGCGTGCGTGGGTGTGTGTGTAGGGGGGTGTGTGTGTGGGTGTGTGTGTAGGTGTGTGTGTGTGTGCAGTGACAACGAGTTAGCCTGTAATGTTGCATTGTTGTCACAGTAAAAGATGATAGTTTATAGCGAGCACTCGTTTTCCACACCAACAACGAAGCTTTGAATGTTCGGCTTCCATGCCATGGTAAGTAAACAAACGACCGTGGTGCGCTGTGAGTAGCTGTACACAGTTCGCCGTGCTGCTATTGTTAGTATCAACCTTGATGTCATTATTTAGCAGACTCATCAACAAGTGAATTTATCCATTTATATCAAAACCGTACTTTTGAAATATGTTTTTTTTTTTTTTTTTTTTTTTTTTGGGGGGGGGGGGGGGGGGGGGGGTTAATTCTTTTTTCCCCCAGTAAGGTAACCCTCAAGGTGAATTCTAAAATGAGCTGTGGATCTGATTGTGTGAAACTTAAGATTATAGTAACTTTAAAAGGCAAATAGTTTCTGGTTTGGAGCATATCTGAAAGAAGCTGGCAGAGAGTTCTGAACAGTTGTGGTCCTTAATATATATTGGAAGGATCTTTGACCACGTGATTTCAACGAGGAAATGAACCTATCACGCAACTAGTTGATAAATAAAGTCAATAACTGTTAAGGTTGTGTTGGTTTGTCTTGACAGTGAGTTTACCTGGGACTTTGAATTATAAGATGACATAGTAGGAACGTACTCGTTGCTCAGATCAACCACTGAGCTTTGAATGTTCGTGTTCTTGTCCAACAAACCTTAAGCTGCATACAAGCTTACAGTAGCTGTGCTGCAAGCCATCATCAGTGATATACAACAGCAGAACAGAGCTAGCTCGCTTGCCTTTCCGCCTTGGTAAATATTATTTGTTTAATCGTTCTTATTTAGCGCATTTCCAGCTCAAGAGTTGCCCAAGGCGCCCACTCTTTGCCCGAGGCGCGTTAATCAGGTCGCCCAAGGCGCACGTACACATCCTGTGCAAACGCGGATTTGGAAGAAAGGACCTAGTCTATGTTTAGCTAGCACTCGCTCGTCTAGGACATGAGCGTCATGATCTTTAAAGACCATTCGTGCAGACTAGACCTTGGTTTAAACTTTCATAGGAAGGAGTAGGAGGGGTAGGGTAAGGGAGTGGGAGTGAGGGGGGGGGGGGACGCATGCCTGTTAATCAGGGTCACATTGTTTGTTTTTGAACTTATTTTTTCGTCAACCAGCGCCCATCCATTGCTTTCATGGTTATCGCGTAGCATTCAATAGTCACCTGACCAAGACTACTACCACTGCTCGACGTTGCTCAACAGAAAACATGTATAGCATGTGGTCCAAAAAAAAGGAAAAAGTGATTGCTCTGATATATCGCACTTTCAAGCTCAGAGAGCTTCTCAAGGCGATGGCCACTAAAAATCCAGCACGCACACACAAAGTTTGCTGAAGTCGGGATTCCAACCCAGGCCGCCCAAGACGCACGTACACAAGTGGTGCGCTCTGACCACTGAATCCCTGCCGCCAAACCACAACACTATTGCCAACCCCAGTATTGAATATTAAATGCTGTGCTGTTGTAGATCACTGACGCTGATTGGCTGCGCGGCCACCCCAAGCTCTCTCATACGTAATGAATACACAAATAAACAAGTGAATGTATCGATTTATATGAAATCCGTGAGTTTGAAAGAGGTTAGTTGTTTGCAGTGGGGCAATTAGTCGCTGTGAATTTTAAAAAGATGAATGAAGCGGAATGTGTGAATGTTGGTAGATGTAACTGGAAAATTAAAATCTATAGACCACAAAACGCGTCAGATGCACATTCGCTGCCAGAAATCAGAGTAAGAAGAGCTAGGTTGACAATCCGTAAGACCATTAAGTGGTGCAAAGATAAAGCACCATCCATTAATCATCAAAAAGCAGCCGAAGCAAGTGTTATTATAGTTGTTCAAGCATTTTTCTTTGCAAACATTTGGGTTTGGAGCACCCGTAATATCAATCTGATTAGAATTACAAAACATGTTCTTATACTGAATGTAGGTCACTGTCAGGAAGCTCTTTGGGCAATCTGCAAAAGACATTAAAAACATGATCATATTTCACTATACATGCAACACGATGTGTTGGCATGTGTCGGCGGTGTGTGCGTTTCGTGCAAAATTGTAGTAATTTTTTTAGTATTTGCATGAGTGAATTCGGCTCACACTTTATAACAAAATGATATATCAAATATGTAATGTTATCAGTTGGTGCTTCGCTCGCGAAGAGAATGGTCTTTTCGGCAACTAACCTGTTTTTAATAATGGTATAGGATGCAGTCAATTTTAATTTCAGAAAACAAAACTGATTTCTATTTCGCCTTTCTGTAATAACGATTTGTTCAGATCGCCGCGCTTTGAGTTCGATTGAAGAAAAAGCGCGTGGAAGGCATCCTGTATTATTATTATTATTATTATTATTATTATTATTATTATTATTATTATTATTATTAGGCCTTATTATTATTATTATTATTATTATTATTATTATTATTAGTAGTAGTAGTAGTAGTAGTAGTAGTAGTAGTAGTAGTAGTAGTAGTAGTAGTATCTGTCGTTCTCTCAGATGAGCAAGCCTTTTGTGTAATATAAATATGTGTGTTTGAACGTGTGTAACTGTTAGCATTATAATTGTACATATAAACATGCGAACATAGGCTCCATCTCAAAGTATTTCCCTACAATATTCCATTTTCTCTCAACTATTCATAAATGTCTTTTATTACTTTGGTAGCGTTGTAAGAGTGTTTTTATGTACATGTACACTACCGGCCAAAAAAAAAAGCCACACTAAGGATTTTGGAGTAGGTAGACAATTTCATGAATTGAAATGTTGTGCCAAACGCTCAAAATAATTTTGAGAGGAAAACGGATTTTATATCCTGATAGGAAAATGTCCTCTCTAGGCCGCCGGTATAACCATTGTCGTTAATAACTGTTTTTCTTTAGTACCCAGATCGATGGATCTTTAAGGCAGGGGTCAGACACTTTAGTTTACAACTCCTGGGATCCAGAAAAACGCAATTTACTTTTTAGTGGCGGCCTGAAAATTCAAAATGCTTTAAAGCATGTTGATGTAGATTCAGACTAGACATATAGTATATGATAGGTTTTCAGTAGTATAACTGGACGAGAATGGTCAACTTCTAAGCCTGCCCACAGTCTAAGAAATGCGCACAACAAAACGAATGTTGCCAATTAATTGTGGTGCATTTTTGGTGGGCCCGCATGCATAATCGGTTTCACTTATGTTGCGTTTAATTTACACGGTCCTTGAAAGCAACTTCTCTATTTTTAAACACAATACTTTTTGGGGAAATATTTTAATCCTTTCAGGTCCCTGTGTAGTGGCAACAGGAAGGGGGTCGGGAACAGTGCTAACAGTGAATTAGTGTATAGCAGACAATAACTCAAATTTGGATAAACGCACTATGCAAAACGTGCATGAAACATACAGAGGGATCCACTTTCTTTCTAACGATGTCTCATTTCTAAACTTCGATCCAGTAGATCATTTCTGATTTGACCTACTCGGGTTTGTTTCGATCGTGGTAAACTTAGAATGCTATTTAAGGAGTGGATCTTGTCTTCAAAACAACTCGCTAAATAGGGAGACGATCGATGTTTTGCTTGTCTTAATAATTATTTCCCTTAAGCCTTATTATTATTACTATTATTATTAATAGTAGTAGTAGTTAGTAGTAGTAGTAGTAGTAATTATATAGTAGTAGTCATCGTTTTTAAATAGCGCTTTTCCAGCTGTAGAGCTGCTCAAAGACAAGGCTGATACAGAGAGATATTGAGAGGGGGAGGGGGGAGCGACCGGGTAGGTGGAAAATGGACCTAGTGCTTGCTGGGGGTTTGTGTGTTGCCGGCACACATCCGTTTAGGACATGAGCGTCAGGATCTTGGAGGTCTATACAGTGGAATGCGTGCGTGCACAGGCTAGCTTTCGGTTTACACACTCTCATCTGGAGTAATGTGGGACACTGATGGAGCATTGTGGTAATGGATGTGTCAGACAAAGGTGGGAGGGAAAAGTGGGGAAGGAGATATAAAAGAGAGAGAGAGAAAGAGAGAGAGAGAGAGAGAGACAGAGAGAGAGAGAGAGAGAGAGAGAGAGAGAGTGAGAGAGAGACAGAGAGGGGAGAATATAAACCGCGGTATATAGTATAGGCAGGCACGCATTGCACCACACGGACTGACGCTCATGTCCTACACGGGTGAGTGCCGCTACAAAAATGTACCCAGCAAGCACTAGGTCATTTCTCCCCTGTACCGGGTCGCCCAGGTGTGTGCTCAGTTGTCTGGGCGTTAGACTATGCCCCCAAAGACTGCAAGTTGGCACCTTGCGCGGCTTGAGTTAGCCTGGCCTGTATCGGCCAGCGTCTTGCGCAGCTCTTGAGCTAAAAAAAAGCTCTATTAACCCGATTGTTTACCCACTCCCTCCCTACCTCTCTCTCTCTCCCCCCCCCCCCCCCCCATCTTCTCTCTCTCTCTCTCTCTCTCTCTCTCTCTCTCTCTCTCTCTCTCTCCATCTCTCTCTCTCTCCCTCTCCCTCTTGGTTTCCCCCTCTCCTCCCTCAACCTTCCGTCCCACCTTTTTCTAATTTCTACAATGTAGTATCAGTGTCCTTCTACGCTAAAAGGTTTAGAGAAAACTTTGATAAAGACAAGCATCAGCATGAATTTGAAAGTAACGTATTGCTTTCCTCTTTAGCGGGTTATTTTGGAGACCACTGAACAGGTTCACTCCAGAAATATAGCATCTGCGGGTCTAACCCAAATCAAAACAAAACTGGATAGGTCACTTTGAAATGGCTTTATTCTTCACCCGCTGGGTCAATATTTATAAATGAGACATCGTTTGAAGGAAATTGAGTTTTCTGTATTTTTATGCACATCTTTTATAGTGCGCCTATCCAGTTTTTAGTTATTGTGTGCTATACAAAAAATGCGACCCTCAACAATTTTGCTTCTAGGGATCCGAAGTATCAAAAATTGCCACAAAATTTAGTTTGTTTCAAAATAGAGAGGTTGCTTTCAAGTACTGTGTAAATTACGTGCAAATAAAGTGAAACCTAAAACATTTAAAAAACAGTTTATGCGCATTCGTTCTGTTGTATGCATTTCTTAAGTCTATTCAGAAGTAGGCGATTATCATCTTGTGATCGCAGCGAACTGAACCCGCATTAAAATGCTTTAAAGCGTTTTCGAATTTTCAGGTTTTGTACAAAAAGTTAATTGTGTTTTTCTGGACCCCATGAGTAGCGAACAAATGTTTCTGACTCCTGACTTTTCCTGCATTTTCCTATCAGAATATAAAATCCGCTTCCCTCTTAACAGTATTGTGAGCGTTTGGCGTAACATTTAATTTAATAAAATTTTCGACCTTCTTCCAAATCCCTAGTTGGTAAGTTTTCATTTGCCGTTTGGGTACATGTACAGCAAAGGAGAAACTTAAAAATTTTCAAGGCTGTTTAACTTTGTTTATGAAACAGTTACATTTTGTGAAATGTACAATTATTTTCTAGAATTCAATAACAATGAGTTTCAAAACAATCGAAGCCAATCATTTATTTTCTATAACTTTAGATTTATTTATTTATTTATTTATTTATATTTCATTTTATTTTATTTTTATTATGAGGGATGAGGGGGTGGGGGGGGAAGAAGACATTCTAGCCACTGTCATGGGTTGCCGCCCAGTCTCCAGTAGACTCATTACCATCCGTCTGAGAGCAGCCCCTTTCAACAGCACCATAATCCAGGCCTATGCCCCAACATCAGACTATAACGACAGTGAAATCGATGATTTCTATGAGCATCTGCAGGCTGTCCTTGACCAACTGCCAAGGCGAATGGAATGCCAAGGTTGGCCAAGATGCGTACCACAACTGGGGAGAAGACACATGTGGACACCACTGCAACAACGAGACAAATGACAGAGGTCTGAGACTCTTGAAGTTTGCCAGGTACAACAACCTGATACTGGCAAATAGGCTTGGTCTCCACACAAAATCCAGACGACGGGCTTGGCAAAGTCCCCGTGGGGAGCATCACAACCAAATTGACTACATTATGGTCTAGAAAGTCACACATTGGCAGGAAGCGCACTTTTCCGGGAGCAGACAACAGAAGTGACCACGATCTCGTGATGATGTCTTTCCGGCTCCACTTGAGTAGAGTAAACACAGCAAAGTGGATCAGACTGAAGTTCGAATTGGACAAATTGCAAGACCATGAGGTGGCAGATTATATTTAAGCAACAATTGGAGGGAAATTTGCACTGCTCATTTTGGGAGCCAGTGAATTAGATGCCAACACCATGACCACCATCTTCAACTCAGCTGTGACAGACGCCGCCACTAAGATCCTTGGCAAGCACAGCCCAAAGAAGAAACCGTGGATCACACCTGAACTGTTGGACCTGTGTGACAAACGAAGAGAGTTTTAAAAAACAACTCACAGGTAGCTGATGCCTACCGAATACCGAATGCCTACCAACAATGACATCCAAAAAAGCATGCGCACAGAATAGGGGAAATGGATACAACAGCAATGCCAGGAAATAGAGAGCAGTCTAAACAAGAACAACAGCAAGAAGGCCTACCAGACTATGAAGCGGCTGACAAGTGTTAAACAGCCCAAGGCAACCACGATCCAAAGCAAGTCTAGCATATGCCTTACAGAAGAACAAGAAGTCTTGAATAGATGGACAGAGTACTGTTCTGACCTTTACAACCACAAACCAAACAAAGACCCATCAGTTCTAGCATGTATTCAGAACAGAGAAAACAAAGACGAAATCCTCACAATTCTCCGAAAAGAAGTTAAGGCAGCAGTGCAATCGCTGAAGAAGGGGAAGTGAGCGGGAGTGGACAACATACCCGCGGAACTGCTTCAAGCAAAAGGAGAAGCGATGATTGACGCTTTCACCATTATCTGTAGCAAGATCTGGCAGAAAGGGTGTGAGGGGGGGGGGAGGGTGGTGACCTACACCATGAACCCAGTCGCTTGTCATCACACTTCCCAAAAAAGGTAACCTTCAGGAGTGTTGAAATTACCGCACCACCAGCCTCATCAGCCATCCCAGAAAGGTCCTCCTGAAACCATCCTGGAAGACACGATGCAAGAAGGCCGAAGAAGAGGGAGACAGAAAAAGAGTTGGGAGGATAACATTCGATAATGGACTGGCTTGACAACTAATGAATTCAGGAGGGTTGCTGAGGACAGAGAAAGATGGAGTACGCTGGTTAAACGATCATTTGTGGTGCCTCAACGACTTTCGAGTTACAGGACAGGATGGGATTGTGGGTAGGAGAAGGGGAGGAAAGGGTCTAAATTAGGATTCTTTTGGTTTATGTACACTTGCTTCTCATTGTTGTACAGTTTTAATGCTAGCTGTTCTTTCCTTCCTTGAATTAAAAACAAACAATTTTTTGTAATGTGTTTAAATATTTAGCGAAATCATCAAGTTTAAGCTTGAGATTAAGTGTCGAAGATTAAGGCCTTGAAATATGAGGAACGATGGTTCTCGATCGTGTTGGGGCTAGCTTATTGAAGCGAAATGACGACAGACATACTTGCCACACACAGGCGGGTGGACATGGAATAGTAATAGCCAGGCGTGCATGTGCATGTCAACACCCCGGTAGAGTTGTAACAGGTCGCGTGTACCACTGGGTCTGGACAATCGTTCTTGGTCACACACGGAGTCTGTAGCCATTCTGTTGCTGTGGACATCATCATCATCATCATCATCATCATCATCATCATCATCATCATCATCATCATCATCATCATCGTCGTCGTCGTCGTCGTCGTCGTCGTCGTGGTCGTGGTAGTCATTTCGTTGTAACAGTCGTTATCATCATCAGCAGCTGCAGCAGCAGCATCACCACCGCGATCATGACCGCGAGCGTTGTGGCGGAGCGGTCTAAGGCGGGACTAACTTTCCTTGTCCATCGTTTCTTCACCGCTATGAGCATGTCATCGTGTTGTCCAATGGCGACTGACAGATGTGGGATTGATCCCACCTCTGAGCGTTATATTTCTCCGAATATTATTTACTTTCGACTTGGGCAACGTCTCGGGGGTTTTCTCCGGGTACTCCGGTTTGTTCCCCCATAAAAATTCCAAAAACACAGCTAATATTAGTTAGTTTAGGTTTGGTTTGGGCGCGCCAGAGGCTGCGACTACGTCTTCCGCAAGGGAGGTGGACCGGAATTTCCCAATAAAAAGGAATAATGAAGTGTTATGAAAAATCAAAATCAATCAGCAGCAGCTTTGCTATGGTCGTTACTATCTTCGCAATGTGCGCTGGCATCGGCATCATTATCAACAACAACAATCATCAATTATCATCAATGTTGTAGTTATCATCGCTGTCCACATCATTGTAACCTTATTCAAACGATGATACTAATATCAGCTATCAATATTTTGAAATTGTAATATGAGATCGGTCAATTCGAAAAGAAACGAGTGGCAATGACGCATGTTAACGTAAGAAGATAATGTTTAGTTAATATATTCTTAAGCCATCTTCACACCTACACCTTCATCCTTAAGATGTGGTTAACATTTCTTTTTAATAAACATTACACATCTTTTATAACCATTTCCGAACAATTTTTTAAAAAAAGAAAGGAAATGGGAAATACAGATATCGTGTGCCTGTATCACTGTATTACTGATGCGCGTGCACGAGAAGATAGGCCACAAATCACACGGTACAATATAATTCGACATAACTGTCCCACAAAAAAGCACCTTTACCTCAATATGCAGACCTGTGCACACTCAAAATGCTCATCAGTAGCAAACAAACCAAATTTCAGTAGTTTTTAAAACTTTTCAGTAGCAAGCTGTAACGACAGTTCAAGACATAATTCTGCTCACAAAGCACACAAACTGAAACACTACGAGGCAGTAGAATGGGAATTACAATCTATTCAAGCCAAGCTAAAACATCAACACTGTTAAATTTTTTGTTTGTTTAACAAAACCTTTATTAGCAGAGTATCAAAATATACAAATTAGGACAATATTTTATTTAACAAAATGTATGGCTGGACAGATTAATAATAATAAAACATCATTTGCACCACCATGTGCCACGCTAAAGTGTGTTTCGCATGCCTTACAATAGGTGAAGTGGTCTCCTTTGGTGGATTTTTATATTTCCGGGTTGTCTTTTGAATAACTTGATTTCCAGCACTGTTGTGCCCTTCTCTTCTTTTTTGGTGACAGAGCTGGGTCAGATGAATCCTCTTCACTATCTCTTCTCACTCTTTTTTTTTATCTTTCAAAGCTGGCTCCATAATTTTTTAAAATCACAAGTATGAAGTTGCAACCACACAAATGCTGAACGAACTCAAAGACCTTGATATATAAAGACATACCATGAGTCTTACTTCAACAGAGTTTACATGTAAAACAGCGATCCTAGCGGTAGTCCTGTTTCTATGTCAAGGGAGGTAATACGCGTTCAATAAACAACTGTGTCGGCAAGGTTTACAGTCGATGCAAAAGCTCTTTTATTTCACTGTTTTCTTTGTTTTGCGTAATTTTAAAAAAAAACACAAAAAATAAATAAAAGTAGTTTTTTATATTAAAATATATACTACTTTAAAACAGTTAAGCTGATCTCATGCTAATAAACAAAAGAAGTAGAAATTTGCATTCTACTTTCCTACTTTGATAAGTTCAGCATGCCTCTGCTATCATATTATTTTATCTGGTATATTATCTTTACTTACTATAAATGTTTAAATAAGCCTGTAGAAATTCTAGAGTTTTAACTCTTTGGGTACTATATTTGATAACAAACTGAAATGTAATGTAAACACAGAATGTTCTGTAAAACGTGGACAGAGAGAGTGCATCTTCTCCGCCATCTCAATAGTTTTTCTGTTAGCTCAGATATACTTAGTCGATTTTATCAGTCATTTATAGAAATTTTCTTTTATTAGCTGGTTTCGAAGTTTGTCTGTATCTGATAAAAACAGCTTGTCAAGTATCGCAAATCTGTTCTCAAAGATTACTGGCATGATACATCAAGACCTGAGCAGTTCTATTTTGTGTGTGTGTGTGTGTGTGTGTGTGTGTGTGTGTGTGTGTGTTTGTTTTTCTATGAGCACCACCCCACAATGTGTGCCACCTTGTCGTACTTTCTTCTTAGCACGCGGCATTTTCCCAAGTGACGACAGTTATTTCGCTAGGTGGCGTTTCTCTAATATCGAAAGTAGCGAACTCCCGGAAGTGGGCCTCATGGCATGTCTTTTATATATATCAAGGTCTTTGACGAACTAGAAACAAACGCGCGCTTCCGGTTCGAAAAACGTCTTTTAAGCACAACTAGTCAAAAACATCTTAAAACAGAAAAAAAGTTTAAAATTTTTTTTTTAAAGTAACAAAATCGGAATTTCTGAATTTTAATAAGTAACCCGTAGCTCCGTATTCTTTCTGCTCATAAAAATCGGAGAAAATACGGAAAATCCGTAGATGTGCACAGGTCTGAATATGTGAAAGAGAAGGGGAAAAAAGAAGTGCAAAGGTTCGGCACTTACGAAATGGAAGCACGTATGTCCTTGCTCCCACAGACGAAACGGTGTTGTTGTTGGCTGCTGTCATGCGAACATTGCGTCCTTGACATTTTCCCCCAGCGGCAAAGGTGAAGGACAAACAGCCCTGTGTTTTGGCACAGAGATGGTGGCATTCTAGTTTTGATCTCGTGTTGGTTTCTAAAATGACCTTGTCTAAATACATGATGTCGTCAAACGCTGGAACACGACGCAGCCGGACCTGCGAATCCAACCCGGCACGAACCAAGGTCAAGGCCACAGCCAGCGCTGCGAAATGAATCCAGACCGTATTCATGGTGATGACTGCAGATTGGCGATACCTTTGAAACAGAAACCAGCAATGAATAGATTTAATGAGTTGCAGGTTGTTTCTTTAGCGATGAATTATACTGCATTTTAAAACTATCCTATCCTATCCTATCCCGTAACTGGAAAGTTGTTGTGGCACCACAGATGATTGTTTAACCAGCGTACTCCATCTTTCTCTGTCCTCAGCAACCCTCCTGGATTCATTCAGTGTCAAGCCAGTCCATTCTCGAATGTTGTCCTCCCAACTCTTTTTATATCTCCCTCTTCTTCTGCCTCCTTGCACCGTGCCTTGCAGGATGGATTTTGCAAGGCCTTATATGCTCTGGTGACGGGGCCATACCGTCGGAGTTTCCGTTTCTTCATCACTTTGAGCATGTCATCGTGTTGTCCAATGGCTTGTGTGATTTGCTGGGTCTTCTGAGCCGCTGCTCTGTCCACACGAATAAAAATGGCGGCCAAAATGCCCAAGAATGTTGCGTTGAAATTATCTGCACTAGGCCTATTTATTGTAAATTTGTAACAGGGGGATGCATATTTTCATATCGAATAGTTTTTGCTGGTTGCTGTAGTGCTAGTTTTCACTAACAATCACAAATTCGCGGGAAGTTTTCGGCGACTGTCTTCAAGTCGGCTATCTTGAAACTCTCCACTCTATAGTGTAATGAACGGATATTTTAGTGTGGGTGCCTGTTTATACTATCTGAGTGCATGCAAAATATATCTGACTCCTAAACGAAAAAAACGTGCGTGTAAGACTTCTCTGTTAACTACCACACCCACAAACGTACGGACTCTTCTCAACACAAACAAACACCAACATAAGATATCAGTTCCACGCTCTCAAAATTTATATAAATAATCAATAATAATGCTTATCAATCGTTCATTCTAATCTTTCACACAAATTCTTCAACACTGTTATACTTTATACATAATTATGTCTCAAACTAGTCTTATGTTCACAAAATATCACTGTAGTTTCTGTAGAGACTGTAGAGCTCAAACAACCAACCGGTATACTGAAATCCTGGGTTCAATGTAAATATAAAATAGGACTGTACCTTTTTCTACGGTAGAGGCGAGAACACACACAAGCTGGTGACTAACTTCCGGTGACGTAGCATGAGCCAGCAAGACGATATACTTTCGTCGACGGACGGAGAGACTAGCCTGCTCCAGTCCGTCCGGAGGAAACGTTGTCTTGTGTCGAACTTGAAGATAGGGTCGATCCCCCTCCGATGCTTCGGAGATCACCTTGTCCTCGTTTCGGACAGGACGGAGCCACTCTTGCTCCCAGTAGGCCCTAGCCCCAACAGGCCGCTATTATAACATACATATACAGACGTCAATTCTCTGACTCGGATAATTTATTTATTGTTCTTTAGTTTCACCCTTTCTCACCTCCCTTTGTTCCTCGTTTGTCCCATTCTGTTTCGTATGCGATCACCACTTTCCTTCTCCACCACTATTATTCATATCCAGGTAATCACTTCATGAATGAAAATTACTATCAACCAAGCTCACGCATTTCATTCATACTTCATTATCTACTACCCTACAACTATCGCCCCACGTAATTAATAATATTATTACATCAATGAAAATTCAATATTCCATCTCAGTGGACAACAGCTCACTGTTACAACAAATGCAATACAAAAATATACTTATCCGCCATTTTACAATCATAAAAACATTATAAATACCTGTAATCTTTACAGCACAAAAATAACCACTTCCAGAGAGAAACGACCACAAACCAATACACCGTGATAGGTTTTCAATGCTTTCTTCCTCTGTAACTTTCTTTCTTTTCTTTATTTTTTTTCAACTTCTTTTCCGGGCCTACTATTCACACGTCCTCACCGTCTGACACCCACAATTCGACTCAGTAATTTTCGCCTCTAATTCAAATTATGCCTTCCGTCATTGGCTCCCGAATCATAGCCAATCAAAAATCATTAATTAATTTTAATAAAAAAAATCCCGGAAAAATCCCGTTCTCTACATATAGGCTGTCACCGATTCCGGAGGATGTCTGGTAATATAATTTATTAAACTATAAATTCACTGATCTACAAGCGAGTGCTAGAAAATCTTTTTCTTTGCGGCAGTTGAGCAATGCAGGACCGCATTTAGCAATGTGCACATCACCATCATTATCAACATTATTATCATTTGACCATCACTACCGCTATCACCACCACTTTTACCGCTACCTCCATCATCATCATCATCATCATCATCATCATCATCATCATCATCATCATCATCATCATCATCATCATCATCATTATCATCATTGTCATCGCCGTCGCCGTCTGATTGTCTCTCATTTTGACTTACCAAAGTGTGGTCCAGGTGTGGTCGGTGCTAAATTGATTGGAATGATGCCTGCACTACCCTGCAACCAATTAGCCTTTTAGTCGCCACACGTGTCTTAACTGACCGAGTGAGTGTGTACTGCGCAATTATATCCTAGTAACAGATAGTAATGGCCTAGTTTTCCTCCTTGTTTGTCTAAATATTCTTTCGCGCAAGAGTCCCTTTTAAAATTTCCATTAAAGTGCATTTTCGGAGTCAGTGTTAGTGCTTAGTAATACTAGCTTTGTCCCTAATGCTAACTCCAACCCTAAGCCAACCCTAACGTCAAAGCTAACTCTTAAGCATGATCCAAGAACATAACCGGGAGCCGAACACTGTCGATGATGTAATTCAGGGACAACTGTTGTGGGGAGTTAAACTGGACCGCTTCCTTTTAAAGATGCTATATCGTCGTCCAATTCTGGTGTATTAAGCCGTGTGTCTTTTTAAAAATGTAATGTGTATAGTTTTGCTTTGTGAAAGGGCCATTGTCAGCTACGGCTAAATCCAACAGTCGAAAACTCTGTCAACTGTGGAGGTGAGAGAAATCTTTCCGATTACTCTCTTAACCCTTGTATTTTAACAATTAGATGTTATTATATGCCTATTACTTACATCAATAACGTTTCCTGAGAGCAGAGCACTTATTCCCAGTGTTTTAATAATAATAATAATAATAATAATAATAATAATAATAATAATAATAATAATAATAATAATAATAATAATAATAATAATAATAATAATAATAATAATAATAAAAGCAGAACATCACCAATGACGACGTCCTATGACGGCCTACTAGCGCCAAATCCGAGAGTTACCATTATCACGAGATAATTGAAATTAACAGTAATTTGTAATGTGTAATTTACAGAGATACCCGTAATCCACAGTGTTAATTAATAATTATCAGTATTTGCCACGCCTTCCAAGAGCCAAAAACCTGATAATTACAAATATCATGAGATAATTACAAATATCATGAGATAATTACAAATATCATAGGAACATTACAATTATCAAAGGATAATTACAATTATCACTGGACAATTACAAATGTCTTCGCGTGATCATGTTTCATTTTCAGTTTTGGCTCTAGTCCGGAAATGAGCCAAAACCAAAAATTTTAAATTTCTCTTGATAATTACAATTTGTAAGTGTTAATTGTAAATATGTCTTTGATATTTGTAATTATCGCACGATATTTGTAATTATCAGGTTTAGGCGCTAATAGGTCGAGGCGCTAATAGGTCGCCATAATATGAATTACACAGAATACTTGTTAGCAATTAATAGCATCACTGATACCTGTAAATGCACGTTTTAGCGCTAGTAAGCTGCCTTAGTCAGAATTAAGCATGGTCACGTAAAAATTGTAATTTTGAAGTAAATATTGTAATTATTATGTTATAATTACAATTTTCGGTTTTGGCGCATTTTCAGGCGGATTGCTAGAGCCAAAACTAAAAATTAAACATGATCACGCGAAGATACTTAAGATAATTTTTCAATGATAATTGTAGTTAGCCCATGATATTTGTAATTATCTCATTATATTTGTAATTATCAGGTTTTGGCGCTAGTAGGCCATCATAAAGTCCAACAGACCATCATACAAGCCGTTTGACAACATGATGACATGCTCAATGCTCAAAGTGGTGAAGGAACGGACACTCCGATGGTATGGCCACGTTATAAGAGCATCAGTCCTTGCAAAGACCATCCTGCAAGGAACGATGCATGGAGGCAAAAGAAGAAGGAGACAGAAAAAGATGTGGGAAGACAACATTCGAGAATGGACTGGCTTGACACTGAGTGAAGCTATGATGGCTGCTGAGGACAGATGGAGTACGCTGGATACACGATCATCTGATGTGCCCCAACCACTTTGAGTTACGAAATAACAGCGGCAAATTATGGAGGGTGGAGGGAGAGGAGGAGTGCGGAGGGGGAAGTCCAAGGGAGAGCGAAACTCCGCCCCCTCCCCCCTCGGGAAAATAAAAACAAAATACACACACACACGTTTCCCACACCATCCCCTCAAACTTCCAATGCCATTATGGGGTACACCTTTTTAATTAAGTTTTCTTTGTTGGGCCAGAGTTCTCATGTTTTGAGCAAGATTGCGATAAAACCTCAGAATATTAGGGCTCTGTTCCTTGCACATTTTTATGTGTCCAATGATATTATATTCATATGCATCGCTTCAAATATTTAAGAGCAATTGTATCGGTCAATGGGTCCCGAAAGGATGTCCTCTCCAGGATAGCACAAACAACTGCTGCTCTGAGGAGGTTGGAAACCCATTTGAAAAGACAGGACCATCAGTCTACACTCCAAGGTTAGGCTGCTGCGCTCCTTGTTGTCTCCATCTTCCTATACGCTCGCGAAACATGGACCCTCACAGCAGACCTACAACGAAGAATACAAAGCATGGAGATGAGGTGCTACATAAACCTTCTGGGCATTTCCTATACCCAGCGCATTGCCAAACGACGAAGTCCGACAGACTATCATATAAGCCATTGGACAACACGATAACATGCTCATAATGGTGAAGAAACGTAAACTCCGATGGCATGGCCACGTCACCAGAGCATCAATCCTTGCAAAGAACATCCTGCAAGGGAAGGTGCAAGGAAGCAGAAAAATTCGTTGACAATTGCCTTTGTAAGAGCAATATTTTATCTTATAGGTCTGCTTCCACTGCTTAAGTTCAACTTGTTATTTCACCAATGAAAGAATTTTCAGTGTAGCACATCGTATCTGTAAGTTGTGATATGAGATCCAGGATATGATTGCAAACAAATCTTTCAGAAAAAAAGTATCTCATAACGGTTGAATAAAATTCAGCAGCGATTGGCCAAACCTGCACAATCGTTATCGTCAAATTTGTTAAATAAATCATTCAATCAACATTCACTAAAATTATGAACGCGTTAATGTAATTGTATGTGGTCTGGGATCTGAACAATGCAATGCACGCTACCTTTGAGGGGGTACTACATTTTTAATACTAGTTTTTGTGTAGAATCGCAATGCATGCCCTCGGGTTGGCAGAATAGCTTAAAAGGATCCAAATCAAAGACTGTTTACTTTCGGTAAAAACAGGTTTACCCTAAAATTGGCATTGTTATGACATTACACAATGATAACGTGGGCTTTGTTATCACATTACACAATGATTAAGTGGGCTTTGTTATCACATTACACAATGATAAAGTGGGCTTTGTTATCACAATATGCAATGATAAATTTGGCTTCCATTGCCAACACCAGCCTCTAAAGTTTGAAGTTCCAGTTTAGTTGACAGGGAGTGATTTCCCCTGATTAACGGTACATCAACGTGTGACCTTGACCCTATTTCTGAGTGAACCACGAAACTTGAAGAGTGTGTCTTTGGTGTATACGGTTGTGTGGAGTCTATTTTATCAACCTTAAACTAAAAACTTTACCGAGCAATTTTTTTTATTGGTTCTGTTTTTGGTAGATGTTATTTTTAGGTGAAGAATGTTAGATTAGCGGTTTGCTAATTATAGGCACAGAAAACTGTGGAATTTATTCATTTAAACAATAACCATACATTCGAAAGTTATATTTTGTTGTAAGGTTATTTTTTCAGTTGTGGCAACACTCACTGTGAATGTTAAAAGGATATGTGTTTGGGACGTGCTTAAACTGGATCCATTTAATATGGAATTGATGTGACTTGAAAGCAAGTGATCGGGAGAGGGAGGGGGTGGTGATTTGAGGTTGGAGTTAAAATAAAGTGTAATAAATAATAATAATAATAATAATAATAATAATAATAATAATAATAATGATAATAATAATAATAATAATAATAATAATAATAATAATAATAATAATAATAATAATAATAATAATAATAGCAATAACAACAACAGTAACAACAAATAGTATTTCTATGACGCATGTCAGAAGCTGACTTCGATGCTCCTTAGTACTACACACACACAAACACACTCACACACACAACACACATTTATGTATCATATGATATATATATATATATATGTGTGTGTGTGTGTGTGTTCATGACTGTGTGTGCGTGTGCGTTTATGTCTGCGTGTATGTGTGTGTGCGGGTGTGTGTGCGCGTGTGTGTCCAATACGTTACACATTTCATAATACACATAAACGCACGCATGAAACACACACTCATGAACAGACAATAATTATGTTGACATATAAAATCTTTAGCACAGAACACAGGAGAGAGAGACAGACAGACAGACATAGAGACAAACAAACACAGACAGAGAGAGAGAGAGAGAAGTAGGAGAAGGAAAAGAAGAAGGAGGATGAGGAGAAGAAGGAGACCAAGAAGACGAGGAAGAAGGGAAGTGGAATAGTAATACTGAAGAAAAATCTAAGCAATTCAACGAGGACCGAGGCAAAATAACGCTACACGTTTTATTTCAATATCCCCCCTCCTTCCCCTCTCCCCTCCCCACTCACCCTCTTCTACACACAGTCCACAGTCAATGTACTTTGGTGATATTTACACTGACGAAACAGATTAAGAAGGATCCATTCGTAATTTTTATTTTATTGTGTAAGACAAATGAATCGTAACAGCACTGTTCACACTTTAGCAGAAATGCACCTCGTCATGAAAGCTTATAATTATTAGTGATGCTTGCACTGACTCGCACGAAAATAAAGTGAAAGTAAGAAAGGTTTGAATTTTATTTCATGTGTAGAACAATGAATCTCAATAACTCTATTCAAATTCTTGCAGAATTATACTCTCGCCTTGGAAGTGTTTCTCCATAAATGTTAGCCTAATTAGTGATGCTTGTGCTGACCATAAAGATGACATAAAAAATTAAAGCTTGCAATTTTCGGATTTAATCGGAAATCATAACCGACCACATGCCGATCGGTGTGTCGGTCCGACCGTCGGTAGACGACGTAGCACGCCATTTCTCAAGAACCAATGAACAGATTTTGTGATCAGTCTTCATACAAACATTACCAGGGTTAGTGGTAAGCTTGCCTTGACGTCGTATTTGCTTTTACACAAAGGCCAAGTACAATTATTTATGCTCTTTACGCTTTGCTCTATAAAAAACGAAGGCTGAACTGACTGTAATGATTTTTTGTTATACAGGCAATTTAACTGATTGCATTTCATGTCATCCGGTAGCAATTCGTTAACTGGCCATTCCGTAGGTCGATCGAACCGAGGGTGTGTATTTTCACTTCTCTGTTGAAAACACTTCGTGTCTGCATAATCTCCAAAATGACTCAACCGATTATACATGTGTTTTACTTTGCAGATTCTGTTGCCTACTACTTAGTCTTTACTGTCAGTCATATTAGCAATGTCTTATAGATCAAAATCGCTGAACACGTTTTGCGCTGAATCTCAAAATTGTCTAAACAGATTGTAATAATTTTTTTTAGCTTTCAGAAAGATCAGATAGTGGCCAAGCATCCTATATTTTCCGTATCCTTCTTTAGGATTAAGCCAATATAGATTAGCTTCACGAATATGAACACTTTTGCAAATGCCGGGTTTTACCGACTCGTGTGAGTGTCTGGGAATACATATGAATGGCGTGCCATTTTGTTCTCTAATGCACATACTGCTGAAACTCAAGACCACTGCTCATTTGGGAGGGGTGGGAGGTGGGGGGAGCGGAGGGGGGGTTGCAATATAAGCGATACAATGAGCATACGATAAAAGTGTTTTTCTTTTAGATTATTCATAATTATCTCTACGAATTTCAGGTTTGAATAGTTCTGTTGGAATTGATGGGATCTAACAGCTAAAGCCAACAACGGCAACCGCGTTGTTAAAGAAATATTGACTTTAATTTTCCCTACAAGGGTAGCGCTAAAGCGTAGATAATCATCATCATCATCATCATCATCATCATCATCATCATCATCATCATCATCATCATCATCATCATCATCATCATCATCATCATCATTATCATCATCATCATCATCATCATCATCATCATCATCATCATCATTATCATCATCATCATTATCATCATCATCATAGACGTTATCCTCGCAGAATTCGTCGTTTTAATCTTCTTCTTGTTCTTCGTGTTCTTTTTCTTTTGTTGTTCTTTCTTTTTATCTTCTTTCTGTTCAGTAGAAGACCTTGGATTCAGTGACAATAATGCATATCAAACAGATTACAGCTTCACAACTTAGACTTTTTGAAATTGTATTTAAAGGTGCTACAAATTCAGTTACTTCACTTTTCGAAGATGAAGATACTCGACAATGAACATTAACAGGGACATATTAAACAATACACAGAATGCATTTCGATATCCAATAATAATCTCTATTAAAGACAGTTTGACCATAAACGAATTAGCTTTGTTACGATAGGACTTAATATAGATTGCCCTATCTATCGCCTTTTTCATCCGTCCACACTCGTTGAGTTCAGCAGTATGAAATCTGGATCTGAAACAATCCAAGATATACGTAATGATTCACTGTTGATGAGTGAATGAAAGAATGGTCTGGATATTAAATGAGAACCGCTAATTACAAATCTAATTTAGCCAGTTCATTACACTCCCTTATCTTTCCATTCTCTCCCACCTACCTACGTTGGCGGTCTGAAAAAAACTAATGCTGCCCTGTTTAAAAGCGTGGAACAACGGCCGATTATTGAAGACACGGGTCCCGCCAGCGACCATAATATTATCTCTTTGAGTATTCTGTATTCATGCAGCTCAGTTCAAATGCGTTAAAGATGCCGATCATTGAGGTTCCACATTGTTTTATTTATAACAGACCTTCAACACCCGATGGTTCATGCACTATAAATATGTACAGTTTAGCTCTAATAATAAAAGTACTGCGAACTCACATCATCCAAAGATCCTGTGAAGGCTGATATGTGGTCATCTTTGTCTGGATGTCCGAAGGTCCAGCCGCATTCGGACACTGTCAGTTCAGCTGGTACTGTCACAGTACAAAATTAACGTGAACATTCTCTTCTTCTTTCTCCTCCTCCTCCTTTTCATCCGCCTCCTTCTCAACCGTCTTCTTTTCACGTTTTCTCAACCTCACCTTCAGCAAAGAAGAAAAGACTGCGATCCTGCTGAAATATTCTACTCAAGACAAACAGAATTTTAGTGTGGAATATCTACTCAATAACTTCTTCTTCTTCTTCTTCTTCTTCTTCTTCTTCTTCTTCTTCTTCTTCTTCTTCTTCTTCTTCTTCTTCTTCTTCTTCTTCTTCTTTCAAATGCCTGAATGACGACCTCTGAAGATCTGTGATGCCAGAACGACCTTCGGGTTATGGGATAAGATAGGAAGGATAGGATATGCATGGCGACCGGGCTTTCATTCTTCCTCCTCTTATAGGGGCCTTCAGCTCAAGAGACAAGCAATAGGTATAATTATCAAGGACTTCAACTATTTAGATCCTATCCTATCCTATCCTATTCTATCCCGTAACTCGTAAGTCATTGGGGCACCACAGATGATTGTTTAATCAGCTTACTCCATCTTTCTCTATCCTCAGCAACCTTATGGTTTCGCTCTGCGTCAAGCCAGTCCATTCTCGAATGTTGTCCTCCCAACTCGTTTTATGCCTCCCTCTTCTTCTGCCTCTTTGCACCATGCCTCCCAGGATGGTCTTTGCAAGGCCTGATGCTTTGGTGACAAGGCTATACCATCGGGGTTTCCATTTCCTCACCACTATGAGCGTGTCATCGTGTTGTCCAATGACTTGTGTGATGGTCTATCGGACTTCGTCGTTGGTGATGTGCTGGTACAGGAAATGCCCAGAAGTCTATGTAGCACCTCATCTCCATGCTTTGTATTCTTCGTTGCAGATCTGCTGTAAGGGTCCATGTTTCGCAAGCGTATAGGAGGATGGAGATGACGAGTGAGCGCAGCAGCCTTACCTTGGAATGAAGACTGATGGTTCTGTCTTTCCAAATGGGCTTTAACCTTGTCACGGCAGCAGTTGTTTGTGCGATCCTGGAGAGGACTTCCTGTCTGGACCCATTATCTAATACAATGGCTCCTAAATATTTTAAGCTATGCACTGTGTTGGGGGATTGGCCTTGGACTTAGATGTCCGTGTTGATGACATTGGTGTTGGACATCATTTTCGTCTTCTCTGCACTTATTTCCTTTCCAAAGGCCCTGGAGGTGGTGTCAAGCTTTTGTACCAGCTGTTTAAGTTCTTGTTCCTCTCCAGCCAATCCATCGATGTCATCCGCAAAACGGAGGTTGGAGATCGCTCTGCTCCCTATGCTGAATGTGCCTTCGGGATCTGCAAGGGCATCTGACATGATGCGCTCCATGAAGATGTTGAAGAGTGTTGGAGAAAGTAGGCATCCTTGACGCACGCAGAACAACAATCGATGGTTAAGAACCTATAGCTGATATAAATAAATAAATGATTAAATAATGAAATAAACTAATTAAGATAATAAAGCAAAGCATAAATAAGTAATTTTACGATAATAAATAAATAAATAAATAAATAAATAAATAAATAAACAGAGAAAGAAAGGAAGGAAGAAGGGAAGAAGTGATATAAAACCGACCTTTAACGAAAGAGGTATAAAGAAGTTTGCCCGACGACGCTGAAATAACTAAACCCGACGACCAATACTTCAGTTGCACATTTTTCCAACTGGACACACTGAAGCCCTATTGAAACAAACAAACAAACAAATAAACATACATGTACTCACACACACGCTCACACACACATACACACACCCACACACCCACACCCACACACACACACGTGTATAAGCCGATCAATCAAGACAGGGTACAATTGGGGAATGGTCTTTCTCTCAGTGATATTTGCAAATGAAATGTTGCATTTGATAAAATTAAGTAGATTTATGAATGACGTCCAGGATTGATACGGTTGTGTTACACTGTTTTCGAGTGGAAAATATGGTTTTAAAAAACGGGGAAGATGTTTGCTTCCCCTTTGTTTTTCAACTACCCCATTTGTTACCAAGTTTATATGAAAAAATTCCTCAGTTGTGCGGTTATACAAGTACAAAAACACGCACACACACAACACACACGCACACACACACACATACACAATCCATGAACTAATTTTTGTTTTAGTTTGTGTTTAATTAATTAATTCATTCATTCACTTTTGTATAGTTCTTTTCCAGGTCAAGAGCTGCTCAAGGCGCTGGCGTATACATGATCTAACTCGAGACGCGCGAGGCGCCCTTCTTCTCATATAAAGTCCCTCAGCAACATCCCATGCAACAACAGCCCAATACCACTTTATACCATAGAAATCTCATCTCGATGCCAGTCCATCTTTTCTTTGTTGTTTAATCTTAGGCTATCCAATAAATCCCATCTAGTATTCTATGTAATATTGCCGTTCGTCGTCCAGTTCCATTTGCTGGTACGCCGTCTCATTTGACCGTACGTCACATCATATTATCTAATTATGTAATACGTCATGTCTTCATACGTCATCTCATAGGCTTATCATCGTACAATCCTCTCGCCACATCGTACGCCGTCTCATCTCATCATACGACATCATCTAATTATAATCATCTGAGATTACGTTTTTTCTTCATCTTCTTCATATTTTTCGTATCTTCTCCTCATCATTGCACGCCATCGTACCTCAGTGAAGAGCTCCGTGGACGCCACCTCTCTTTGCTGCTTGAATAAGCGAACGCGAATAGCCATTGTGTCGAAATAGATCAGCACCATTCCACCAAACACACAGGGACTGGACTGAACCAACAGCTGGCTTTCTCCATAGCCCAAGGCAGACAACTCCTTGTAGAAGAAGCTCATACGGAGTGGTCGTTCCTAAATTAAACAAATTAGTTGGCATTTTGAATTGTATTGATAATATCCGAAATTCATCCGGGCACAATGGAGTTGCTATCTGAGCATACTGGCGGCAGCACTAACTGCGCGGCGTATTTAGAAAATGGTGAAGCATAATGACCTTGGCCTTTGATCTGAGAAAGTACAAGTCGTTAATTTAACCAGAGACCGTATGTAATATAACTTACCGCTTTTCGAGAGAGAATATCAGCAAAGGTCATGGGAATAGAGATTTGGCTGTTCCCAAAGAAGATACCAACGTTTTTGCCGTTAACAATATTCGTCATAGCAGTGGCTCCATTGCTGTAGGTCCCTCGATCGTCGAATGACGTAGAAAAATGCGGGGTGCACTCTAAACACAGAACAATCAATTATAAATTAGTTAACTATTTTCTGTATTTTATTTTCTATAGTCTAACTTTTCCATGGAATTATCTTCTAATTATTCTTCCCCTTATGATTCCCATCATGATTCTCTTCCTTCTCCCCCTCCTCCTCATCTTTCTTCTTCTTCCCTTTCCCTTGTTCCTTTTCCTCTTCTTCTCCTCCTCCTCCTTGTTGTTGTTGTTGTTGTTGTTGTTGTTGTTGTTGTTGTTGTTCTTCTTCTTCTTCTTCTTCTTCTTCTTCTTCTTCTTCTTCTTCTTCTTCTTCTTCACTCACCTGACTGGAAGATCTCCTCCAAGGAACAGGCACACCTACTGACGTCAAAGAATCCCAAAGTACAGGTGTTCCTTAAACAGCTGAAAGCTCCCAGATCCACAATATAATGTGTGGGGGACCCAGGGTCTGGCCTCTTCATGCACGGCCCTTTAGGCGACATCATCATCATCATCATCATCATCATCATCATCATCATCATCATCATCATCATCATCATCATCATCATCCACCCATTGCACATAGCTACGATCGAAAGAAAGTATACTCCAGGCACACGCTACGCAGCAGGCCAAAGTATGTCCCTTGTCCCTTGAAGGGATACTTTGGCGAGGTTAGCAGCCTGCTCAGTTACAGTGTCGGCGGCGAAAGACTAGAAACGGAAAAGTAAGTTTCGTCTCCTCTAGGCGACGAATTAGGTCACGTTGTATTTGTTTCTAGATCAACTGTCTTTTACGAACCGTTTGAGAATCTTTTCGAACCGTTTATTGACGTCGGACAGTGTCCTCACTTGGTTTCATTCAATTTAAGAATCCAAGAAGGCAAATGGGTTTTTGGGACGGAAAAAGAGCATTTATGTAGAGAAAAGGGTTAGGGTAAGGGCTAGGGATAGATCTACAACTAACCCTTACCCGAACCCTTGTAGCAATATTCCGCTCTTTCCGTCACTTTTAAACAGTACTGCGGTTCGCATCTGCGGCTAGCAGCGAGCCCAAAGTATACTTTGAAGGGATGGAGGGGACACTTTCACCTGCTGCTAGCGGGAGTTTTGGCGATACTTTCTACCGATCGCAGCAATGTGTATTACCTCCATCATCATCACCACCACCACCACCACCACCACCACCATCATCATCATCATCATCATCATCATCATCATCATCATCATCATCATCACACGAATTCAAGTGTCGTCAAGTTTGGTTCCTATAATGCTGGTTATTATTGTTAGCTGAAGCTCTGTTGCTGTTCGTCATTGCGAACCAATTTTAACCTTAAAATGATAATGAAATATTTTCCTCTTGAATCGTTAATATTGTATATATTTATTCACGATATCATCCAATTCCTATTCATTAATGCATTCACCCAACGCGTATTCATTCAATTATCGCTTCTTCCAATCCTTATCACATTAATTCAACAAATATTTAATTCATAATAAATAATAACGCATATAATAATACAATAATTGTCAAGCAATAATTCAATAATTTAATCGGTAGTTAAGCACTTACATTGGCTTTTTGCGATCAAGGGACAGACATCTTTGCAGCTCATGGAAGGAAGACAGCCTTGACCTGAAAAATACGCTTGACCTCCCGAGCAGTATGCTGGCAGTGAGCGGCCATTTTGACATTGCCAGAAAGCCCGACAGTTGCCTTCCATGTAGTGATGGGCGATGTTGAAATGCTGGCATAAGTCTGAAAATAACCGAATAGCGAAACTGAAGTGTTGGTCTAAATCTGAACATTACAAATAGTTGGTGCGGAAATGCTGACTGAAATCTAAAAATAACAAACCGTTGGGGCTGAAATGCAGGCCTAACTTTGACCTTGAGAATAGCAGACTATAAGTCTCTTGCGTGTAAACATATAAACAACTTAGGCGACAATTATCTACTACTACTACTTCTACTACTACTACTACTACTACTACTACTACTACTACTACTACTACTACTACTACTACTACTACTACTACTGCCCTTCCTTCTATTCTTCTTCCTTCTCCTACAACTACAGGTTTACCTGTGTTGCACCTGACCTCCCATGCGGGGTCACACCTGAGTGATTTATGATTCCACAGCAGACCAGGTGCGCAGATTCGGGTGACTGCTGTTACGTCGCCGTCTGCTTGCCGATAGCACTGGATATAGCGAGCGCAGTTAAACGGGTGTCTCACGTATCCGATACCCCCATTGATCTTAAGGCCTGGTTTATCGCATAAGCCACCTTAAAAGAACGAATGAAGTAAAAGCAATTGTTCAGATAACACGGTCAGCAAATTTACTTGATCATAAAAGCTTTTCAAAGCGATGGCCGTAATCAGAATTCAACCCCAAACAGATAAATATGCGGCCAGAGCACGGTCTAGTGCTCTCGACCCATCAGCCATCATAATGGACCTGCCAACATAACGGCTACCAACGACAACAACAATTACTGCCATCATAAGTTTGAAATCAAATTATTACTGCACCGCCAGCAATAACAACAACAACAACAATATCAACAACAACAACAATAACCTCACGACTTCCAACAACAGCAACAAGGATAGGTACCACAATCACCATTTTCAACCCACATACCATGGCCACCACAACCAACATCGCCATCACCAAATCTACGACCACCATCAGCAATAACAGCAAAAACAACATCATCATCACCACCACTATCATCACAAGCAAACAACAACATCACCGCCACTATCTCCACCAACCGCTACAACTAGGAACATCAAACTCTTCAACAACAACAAAAACGATACTGGCCTTTGCTTTGCCGTTGTCTACAGCCACTTCTGCCACCCTGTCCAGACTTGCTATCCCCACCTTGTGTTGATCGTCCAGTGTCATAATCGACATCGTAGTCTTCTTTGCAATCTTCTTTGCTGGGTGTTGTCCGGTTGTTTACAGGGGATGCTGTTGCTGTTGATGTGGTTTCCGAACTCTGGCCTTGCGGATTTCTTGTAGTCATTGTCTCGCTTGTTCTTGGGGTTCTCGAAGACCAAAAATGTGAAGTAGTACCTAAGGGATGTTGGGTAGTTGAGTGATTAGTGTGGGGAGTTGTTATCCGCGAGAAAGGGTTGATCGTAGGGTCTCCTCGCGATGTAAGGTCACTGACTGGCCCTAGTAGTGTAGTGTTGGCGTCGCTCTCAGTGGTGTTAAAGTTAGCTCTAGTTGTTCTGAAACTACTGTCTGTTGTTCCAGTGTTGCTTACCGTTACTCTGGTATAACTGTCTTTGGGTCTAGTGTCACCTCCGGTTGATGTTTGAAGATCTGTTCCTGCATGAGAAACTCCAGGCTGTCCTGTTGACGCAAAAGACTCAGTTGTGGTTGCGGTGCTCCTCGATTCAGTAAGGACAGCTGACGTTGTGTTCCATTTGACAGTACCTGTTTTCGAGTTGATGTCTTCAGCGATTCCAGAGGTTGTGGCTGTTGTTGTTTGTGTCGTAAGTTGATCTCCCGTTGTTAAAAATGGGTTAAAAATGGTTATTGTTCCTTTTTCTAGTGTTGTTTGTTGGCTAGTACTAGTTCCAGAGCCACTCGGCGTTGTTGTTTGTTGGCTAGTACTAGTTCCAGAGCCATTCGGCGTTGTTGTTTGTTGGCTAGTACTAGTTCCAGAGCCACTCGGCGTTGTTGTTTGTTGGCTAGTACTAGTTCCAGAGCCACTCGGCGTTGTTGTTTGTTGGCTAGTACTAGTTCCAGAGCCACTCGGCGTTGTTGTTTGTTGGCTAGTACTAGTTCCAGAGCCACTCGGCGTTGTTGTTTGTTGGCTAGTACTAGTTCCAGAGCCACTCGGCGTTGTTGTTTGTTGGCTAGTACTAGTTCCAGAGCCACTCGGCGTTGTTGTTTGCTGGCTAGTACTAGTTCCAGAGCCACTCGGCGTTGTTGTTTGTTGGCTAGTACTAGTTCCAGAGCCACTCGGCGTTGTTGTTTGTTGGCTAGTACTAGTTCCAGAGCCACTCGGCGTTGTTGTTTGTTGGCTAGTACTAGTTCCAGAGCCACTCGGCGTTGTTGTTTGTTGGCTAGTACTAGTTCCAGAGCCATTCGGCGTTGCGTTTGCTTCGGACGGGGCTGTTCCTGTAGCAGCTGTTCTGAAAGATATAATACCAGCCGCTGCTGTTGTTGTTTCTGCTGCTGAAGTGGTTATACTTCCTGGCGATGTAGTTTCTGATTCTGGTAATGTAATTCCTGTACTAGACTGTGCTGCTGGATTTCCAGTAGTAGTCGTACTTGAAATCAATGCTGGTATGCTTTCTTGAACACCAGGGGAATTTTCTTCGTTGGAGTTTACTTGTGTGGACGTTGGGTATAAAACTGTTCTTGTAGATGATCTTGCGCTTGAAGTTGTTGTTGTTGTTGTTGTCATCGTTATTGATGCTGCTGCTGATGTTGTTGTATTTGATTCGAGTATTGCTATTCTGTCAACCGACGCTGAAGAGGTGTTTGGTTTTCCAGTTGTGTTTTCTGTGGCAATACAATACAATTCAATACAAACCTGCCCGTTCTATTCCCTATCTTTAAACAGGTTTGAGGACATCGTTCATCGTGGATAATCTTATTTCATACTCACTGAATAGGTCGAGAGACCCTCTATTTTGTTTTAGAAGAGTTGGAAACGGTAACTCAAAATCAACACACGTACACCAACTTTGTGACAGCATCTTATTTTTAATATAACAGAGCAGTCCCTGTTGTATATTGTTATCACAACAACAAAATAATAAATACATTACTGAACAATAACAACCTTTAGATAAAATTATTGAAAAATAACAGCCCTTAAATAAAATTATTTAACAATAACAGCCTTAAATAAAATTATTTCGCAACAACAGCCCTTAAAAAAGTTACTGAACAGTAACAGTCCTTAAGTAAACTTACTGGACAATAACAGTCCTTAAAAAACATTATTGCACAATAACAGCCCTTAAATAAATTATTGGACAACTAACTGAGGTCAAAATTGAACATAATGTATTAGTTAGGACAGGAAGTGAGCACACCAACCTTGCGACAGCATCTGAATCCTAGCATAAGACAGCAGTTCTTCGGGCAGCTGGTCAAATGACTGTTGCCTGTATACGTTCTCCTCATGGGCCAGGCTGTAGAGTCCCAGTGCGCTGACCAGCGAGCCAAAACCCACAACGTACATCTCTATGTTCAGTGCTGCGGCTCTCTCTGCCATCCTCATGGCCTCGCTAGGGTAGGTGGGCATTCCGTCTGTTAACACTATGATTGCCTGAAAATGAAGGCAAATATTAACGTATAATCCCGTTTAAAGGTCCTAACAACACTGTGTTTGATGCAAAAAGGGTTCTAAGTCATGTTTGAACATGAGCCAATTAAGTTATTACAAGAATCTACACATAACAAAAACTGCAAGTCATATGCACACCTCTACGACTGCGTTAGTCGATAGAAATGATCAGAAATAAATTAAATATCCAAAACATAGGTTGAGGCGAGAAAGATTTGATGTGTTTCACTTAACTCGGTAAACGTGATGATTCTTCCACCTGACTTAACCCAAAGCGTTTCTTCATACTTTTGGAATCTGATGCTTGAGTTTCAATATTTTCAGTTTTGTTGAACTGATGACTTGGCATTCTAGCGAAATAGCCATTTCAGCTAAGGCCCAGCCAGCCTACGCTTGAAGCACGCACGAAAAAAGGGTTATACACTTGTAGGCATTTTCTCATGTCTCTCTATACCCGTTACACTTGTATTATTGCTCTAAATAAAGGGCTATTTAATGCATTCCCAAGACATCAACTTGCTGCATTACTCGCTTTGGTGGCACCATGGACCACTGATCTACCATGATTGATCTGTGCGTATGTTAAACTGACCTTGGCTACTCCTGGTCTGCCGTGGTCGAGGAGTTGTTGGATGGCGTCCTCAATAGCCAGGTCAGTCCTGGTTCGGCCCCGCATGTAGGGCAGTTCGGTCACATTGGCAAAGAGCTGTGTAGCGTTTCCCGTTAATGAAACATACTGCTCACTTAAGGCCCAACTGAAAAAGACGAATATTTTCATTTTGTCGTCGTCAGCATCATTTTTGTCGTCAAGATCGTCATCCTCGCCGTCATCATCATCACCGCCAACGTTGTCGTCGTCATAAGCATTAGCACTGTGGTCATCGTTGTCGTCATCCTCATCATCTCACTCAGCAGCAGCAGCAGTAGCAGCAATAACAGCAGCAGTAGCAGCATAAGCAGCCACACCATGCCTTGCCTGTGCATTAGCGTTTAGAAACATCCGGGAAATTTCAGTGTGTTTCTGTTATCACTCGACTGAATAAAGTTTTACCGGCGAAATGTAACCAGGGCGAGTAATTTTTTTAACTTGACTATCTTAAAAAGATTTGCACTGTAGGAAAGCACTTCTCCATGTGGTTTTGGACAAGAAAATTGTCTTATGGTCTTAAAATGGTCAGGGCCGGATCTGGGGGGGGGGGGTTCCTGGGTTCCGGAACCCCCCCCCCCCCCCTGGCCATTCGATGTACCTCACTCAGTCAGAAAAAAAAAATATATATATGGAGTTTTTTCAAAGCTCTTAATTTAGTTGACACTGGTGGTAAGTAAAACGTTCCTCATTCTACTCAAGTTCCTCGAGCGGACACGTTTTTGTCACCCCTAACCCCTTAAAAAATTTTTGGAACCCCCCCTCCTCCAAGAGTAATTGATCCGGCCCTGATGGTCTTTTAATTTTAGTAATGCCTCTGTGGCGTACCTGAACGGTCTAACACCGACGCGTATCTGCCGTTCGTCCACGGGGAGCCGATGCAGAAAATCGCAAACTGCTGTCTTGAGGCTGTCGTAGTTTTCTTCGCCCATGCTGCTAGAGCTGTCCATGCAAATGAACACGTCCAGAGGGACCACCTTCACACCTGAAGTCAAAACGGACCTTGTAGGTCAAGGTAGCCAATCCGTGCAGAAGATAAAAATGGCGTACAAACTAGATATAAAACTCTTCAAACGCCGATGACAGTCAGTCAGCCAGTTTAAGTCTCTTCACTGTCACACCTCAATGAATGAATGAATGAATGAATGAATATCTTCACGCCCAAAGGCATGACCGTAACGCCGATCTCGATCTCCATTTCACAAAGATTGGACATTACAAGCCAAAGAACCCGCTTGATGTATGGGCGCCGATCATTCCATTATAAAATTATATTGATTAACCACCTGTAGTTCTTCAACATCGCCACTAATGATGATGATGAGGAGGAGGAGCAGGATGAGGACTAGGAGGAAGAAGAAGAAGAAGAAGAAGAAGAAGAAGATGATGATGATGATGATGATGATGATGATGATGATGATGATGATGATGATGATGATGCATAGATGGTGATGATGCATAGATGATGTTAATAATGATGATGACTACGACGACGACGATGATAATGATGAAAGTGATGATGATGATGATGCATAGATTGTGCTGATGCATAGATGATGATGACGATGATGTTGATGATTATGATGATGATGAAGATGATGATGACTACGACGACGATGATGTTAATGATGATGATGGTAACGACGACGACAACAATGTCGACGCCAAGAAGCGATAATGATGACGAAAACTACGATGATGCAGATAATGATGACAACAATATGAAATAAATACCTGCAGGTAGTGTCGTTGTGGGCTGCAGGTAACAGAAGACAGGCAGTTGAACAAGCCAAAGAAATAGGACGGTTCCAGAGTCAACCCTCAATTTTTTCATTGTAGCTGATTCTCCTTCCTGCCTGACCACGTGACCCTTATTAGCACTAGTCGGGTCAGTCATCCTCCTCCTTCTCATCGTCATCGTTTTCTTCTTCGTCGTCTTCCTTTTTCTTTATCTTCTTCTTTTTCTTCTTTATATCTTTCTTCTTCTTCTTCTTTTATATTCTTCTTCTTCTTCTTCTTCTTCTTCTTCTTCTTCTTCTTCTTCTTCTTCTTCTTCTTCTTCTTCTTCTTCTTCTTCTTCTTCTTCTTCTTCTTCTTCTTCTTCTACTGATGCTACTACTACTACTACTACTACTACTACTACTACTACTACTACTACTACTACTACTACTACTACTACTACTACTACTACTACTACTACTACTATCACGCTCCTCCTTCTCCTTCTTCTTCCTTCTGCTCTTCCTTCTCCTCCTTCTTCTTCTTACCTACTTTGAATCACATAAACGCAGCCTAGACTCAAAATTCAAAGACGAATGATGACGTCTCCATCGGCTCCAGCCAGATCTCTTATCATGCAAGTCATCCTCTCAGCGTGTCAACGTGTCGAATAGGTGGGTTTCATAGACCGGTTTAAAGTAGCGAAGGTTGGGGGGTCTTGAAGGCAGGGCATTAGTTATTAAATCATGAAACTGCGTGATGTGGGAAATAGTGAGGCACTGCATAAACTCATGATGGACAGAATGTAGAAATCACATTAGCGAAGGTTGGTGGGTTCTGTTGCCCGCAACACTGCTTAGGCCTATTAGTGGGCGTGTTTTTAAACCATGAACTGGCATGGTGAAATGAGAACCAGGTTTCTGAGGATTATTATAATTCTGCAGGTGTGAGATGAATAATTTTGCTCAATGTGCATGTCCAGTGGGCGTTGTCTGACCGGATTTTACATTGTTAGCAAGGAGCAGCTGGTTTTGGGTTTAGGCTTAATACTGTGCGGGGAATTAAACCTGTATATCAGTGACTGGTGGGCTATTAATATGTCTACAACTACAAATTTACGCTTGATAGATCTCTGACACACACAATTTGTGTGGGATTTCTGACTGCCTCAGATTCGAAATGCACAAAAACCTGCACCATGAACTGTCTTTTCCATTTCACAGGTGACGCTTTACAAGATAATTTTCAACACGAATAACAAGATGCATGTAACAGGTCAGAATAACAACAATCCACAGGTACTCGTATTTGGACAGTGGCGTCGCTGTCTATATAACCTTACAACAGACGGCGCTTTCTCTGCGGGGCCGGGTAGCTCAGTTGGTAGAGCGTCTTACTAGTAACCGAAAGGTACCTGGTTCGAATCCCGGATTGGCCAATGTGTGACCATAGTGATGTGTGAACCTTCAACTGGTTCGCTGGTGTCAGAATAATGTGACCAGTAGTCGCCTATACGCTTCGGTGTCGTGTGACTATTAGCTACAGTTACGCTTTCTCTAGGTAGACGCTCTAGTGTCCAGATCCGGACTGATATAACACTTTTAAAGCGGATGAAATTGGGTTTTAAGCCTCGATGAGCGACTTTATCAACGTTGTTGGAAAGATGTGATTTAGAAATAAACTCATCTACTTGCGACCAGCATCAACGTCATACTGATGGTTGTGGAATGTTTAATTTGTAGGCCTATGTGTGTGTATGTGTGTGCGTGCGTGAGACAGAGAGGGAGAGAGAGACACAGACAGAGACACACAGAGACAGAGACAAAAAGAGAAAATATGGGGTGGAGTTGGGGTCAGACAGAACGTAAATGAAGAGCTATCTATGCGGCTTGTGTCTTTTTTCCGATTCGTCACGGTGAATGTGGAAGATGCAGAAAAGGGTAATAAAGACTTTTAAAGTAATGAAATACCAATCGTTCTCTACTATATTATCTTCATACCTATCGTCCACTCGTTTTGTAATCTTCTTCTTCTTCTTACTTCTACCTATCCCGTAACTCAAAGGTCATTGGGGCACCACCGATGATCGTTTAACCAGCGTACTCCATCTTTCTCTGTTCTTAGCAACCCTCATGGCTTCGTTCAGTGTCTAATCAGTCCATACTCGAATGTTGTACTCCTCTTCTTCTGCCTCCTTGCAAGGTGCCTTGCAGGATGGTCTTTGCAAGACCTGATGCTCTGGTGACGTGGCCCTACCATCGGAGTTTCCTTTCTTCACCATTGTGAACATGTCATCGTGTTGTCCAATGGCTTGTGTGATGGTCTGTCGGATTCCGTTGTTGGTGATTTGCTGGGTATAGGAAATGCCCAGAAGTCTTCTGTAGCACCTCATCTCCATACTTTGTATTCTTCGTTGTAGATCTGCTATGAGGGTCCATGCTTCGCAAGAGTATAGGAAGATGGAGATGACAAGGGAGCGCAGCAGTCTTACCTTGAAATGTAGACTAATGGTCTTGTCTTTCCAAATGGGCTTCAACCTTGTCAGGGCAGCAGTTGTTTGTGCGATCCTGTAGAAGACGTCCTTTCAGGACCCATTGTCTGATACAATGGCTCCTACATATATGAAGCTATGCACTGTGTTGAGTGATGAACCTTGGACTTTGATGTCCATTTTGATGCCTTTCGTGTTGTTGGTCATCAGTTTGGTCTTCTCTGCATTTATTTCCATTCCATAGGTTCTGGATGTGGTGTCAAGCCTCTGTACAAGCTGTTCAAGTTCTTGTTCCTCTCCAGCTGTCATACGGAAAACGGAGGTTGGAGATTGCTCTACCCCCTATACTGACTGTGCCTTCGTGATCAGCAAGGGCAATTGACATGATGCGCTCCATGAAGTTGTTAAAGAGTGTTGGAGAGAGTGGGCATCCTTGATGCACACCGATTGTTGTTCTGAAACGGTTTCCGATGGCGCTGTTGTGGAGGACTGAACAGGAAGCCTTGTCATACAGGCTTTTGATGACTTCAATAATTTTAGGGCTGATGTTGTACACTTTTATGGTTGCCCACTGAGCTGCATGCCAGACTCGGTCAAACGCTTTTTTGATGTCTACAAACACATGATATAAATGTTGTTGGTGCTGTAGTATTTCTCGCAGATTATTCTGAGGTTGAAAATCTGTTCAGTGGTACTTCGCCCTGCCCTGAATCTTGCTTATTCTTCAGCTATGATTTGTTCAGCTTGGGGTTTCAACCTGTTGAATATTATTTTCAGGAGGACCTTGCTGGGATGGCTGATTAGGCTGGGGGTGCGGTAATTTTCACACTCCCGAAGGCTACCCTTTTGGGGAAGAGTGATGACAAGCCACTGGGACTATGGAGTAGGTCACTCCCCACTCTGCCAGATCTTGTTACAGATAATGGTGAAGGCGTCAATCATCGCTTCCCCTCGGGCTTGCAGCAATTCTGCAGGTTTGTTGTCCACTCCCGCTGACTTCCCCTTCTTTAGTGATTGCTCTGCTGCCTCAACTTCATCTCGGAGAATTGGGTGGGTTTCTTCCTCTTCTCTGTTCTGGGGACATGCTAGTTCTGATGGGTCTCCGTTTGATTCATGGTTATAAAGGTCAGAGCAGTACTCTGTCCATCTATCCAAGATTTCTTGTTCTTCTGTAAGGCAAATGCCAGACTTGCTTTGGATCGTGGAGACCTTGGGCTGTTTAACACTTGTCAGCCGCTTCACAGTCTGGTAGGCCTTCTTGCTGTTGTTCTTGTTCAGACTGTTCTCTATTTCCTAGCATTGCTCTTGTATCCAGTTCCCCTTTGCTCTGTATGCACGCCTTTTCGGATGTCATTGTTGACTTTTCGGTAGGCATCAGCTCTGCTGTGTTCTTTTTCTTCTTCTTTAAAAAAAAAAAATCTTTCTTCGTTTATCACACAGGTCCAAAAGTGCAGGTGTGATCCACGGTTTCTTCATTGGGCGGTGCTTGCAATATCTACTTCTACTCTTCTTCCTTTAATGTCCATCTGCCATATTTGACAATTACTGACATATTATGTGGTATTTTGTAGAACGGCGTCGTGGGCTCTTCACTTGAGGCCTATATTAAAATCTTCTTTAAGACAGAAGTCATCCAAGTCATTTTGGAGGCAAAAGAATGGGTATTGAATGGGTACATAGCTTAGATGAACCTCAGGGAGTACCTCTCACTTGTGGAGAAACGAACTTAAATTCTCTTCTAGTCTCAGCTACGCAGTGTGTTGTATAGGATGTATAGCGAGATAGTAGCACATGTACCTTATAACGACAGCACATTCACTTCCATTATAAAGCAGAGTAAGGAGACAAAACTTTACGTTTGAAGCAGACTAGTCGCTCCCACTCTTCCAGAACGCTTCGTAAAGCCCCGGTCACAGTGCACTTGCGGATGCAAAGAGGATGTAAAACGTAAAAATAATCTTGCCATCCGTTGGAAACCGCTATGCATCCGTTGTGTACTCATTGCATTCGTGTTTCATACGCTCTATCCATTGAGCATCCGTCCACTGTGATTTCATCCGCGCAAAATGTTTTGAGCTGCACAAAACTTTTAGAACGGATGAACGTACGATGTAAATCCGCGACACATACGAGCAGCAAACGTACTATGTTCGTAAACATCCGTTAAACGTCCGCTGTATCCTCTCTGCATCCTCTGGGGATCCTCGCGACTCGCATCCGCTGTAGGTGAAAACGGAAAGAGAAAGGAAAGATAAGGTACATGGATCGTCTATACATTGTTAGTAGCACGGAAATAGAAAGGATGTAAGCGTATGCATTTCGTATATAAAGTATTCTAAACAGACACAACGTTTGTATCTGGGATGTATCTCGTATATTTAGGATGTCCAGAGTATGTAGAAGGACAATTTGCGGACTCCCGATATTTTGTATAAAATGGAGGAGAAAATCATCTGGATCTCAGTTTGGGTCGAGCAGCTGTGGTCTTGGTCTTCTGCATCATCAATGGATGATCAAAGAGTCCATCTGATAGCTGCACTTATTCATCAGCAGAACCACAACCTGTTCAGACTGTCTAAAGTTTTAGACAGAAGGAGAAGGAGAAGAAGAAGACGTCAAAAAGCTGTGTAGGTCCGAGGATGGATCGAGAGAAGAATGGAGTTTGGACTGTTAATGGTGGAGTTGAGGAATGAAGACCCTCGTGCATTCCATCACTTCATGAGGATGCCACCAGCCATGTTTGACGAACTTGTAGAGCGTCTGAGACCCAGGTTGACCAAGCCAAGCATCAACTTCCGTCCCAACCTGGACCCTGGACTGAAGGTGGCACTGACTCTGCGGCACCTAGCCTCTGGAACCACATACAGAAACATGCAGTATGCATGGAGGGTGCCACACAACAGCATCAGCAATGTCGTGAGAGAAGTTGTACAGGCCATCATTGAAGAACACGCGGACGAGCTCCTCGGGTGCCCCACCACTGAACAAGGCTGGAGACAACTTGCAGAAGATTGGTATTTGAGGTGGAATTTTTTCCACACCGTTAAAGCCATAGATGGGAAGCACGTGGCCTGCAAAGCACCAGCCAACTCAGGGTCCACCTATTATAACTACAAGGGCTTCTTTAGCATCATCCTATTTGCCATGGTTGATGCTGACTACAAGTTCATCTACATCGATGCTTCAGGCAACGGGTCAGCTTCAGATGCCCATATATACAACGCAAGTGACCTCAAGGATGGGCTGGAACGCAACCTCATCATGGGGTTTCCAGGTTTGATCAAAATCATTTTAAGGCCACAAGAATGTGCCCTACTTCATAGTTGGTGATGACGCGTTCGCCCTCAGAACCTACCTCATGAAGCCGTAAAGTTCAAGACACCTCACCCGTGAAGAGAGGATCTTCAACTACAGGCTGTCCAGGGCAAGACGGGTGGTGGAGAACGCCTTCGGCATCCTGGCCAACAGGTTCCAGATACTTATCACCACCATGCAGCATGACCCAGAGACTGTGAGGAGAATCGTGGAAGCTTGCTGCATCCTGCACAATCTCATGCGCACCCGATACCCAGTGTTGCAGAACAGACTTGTCGACCGTCAACAAGGGAACGGGAACATGGAGCCTGGTGAATGGAGGCAAGGACGTAACCTGATGGACACTGTGGATGTACAATACAATACAATACAATACAATACAATACAATACAATACAATACAATACAACTTTATTCATCTCAAACTGAGCAATTACAATGGCAGCATCAGCACAATTACCAGAAAGAATTAAAAATATAGTATAATCAAAATAATAAATAGAACAAATAGATAACAAAACATACAGTTAAATACATACAATAAACTAGAGGTGAATGTCATAAAAAGTCATAAAAGATAAACTGCCCCGATATATCACAAGTTTCTCCGCAGAAAGCTACAGTACAAGATGTACATCCCAGCAATACAATCCAATACCATACAATACAACACAATACAACACAACACAATACAGCACAAAACAATGCCACACAACTTCATTCCTCTCAAGCTGGGCAATACGATTACAAAGGCAGCGTTGGCGCAGAAATAACCAATAAGAATAAGAATAAAAATTAAAAATGACCTTACATACACCCGGAGAATACTCCCAATCAATAAATAAATGTGCTGTTAAATGCATAAATAAACTACAAAAATAAAATATAACCTATAAAACTATAAAACAAATATCACAGATAATAATAAGGCCCTAACAGAGCTTCACGTGAAGGGAAGAAGCAGCGCAACCTCCTGAAGCACTGGTGCAGGGGGTGGGTTTTCTGGTTCTGGCCTTTTCCACCTTGCCAGGGCTTGAACGAGTAGGCAGGGACTTCTGTTTCTTGCCTGACTGACGCACCATGGTTTTGATAAAATATATCGATGTAGCCGCCAGCACGTCTTTCCGCTGTATGCTGACTGCTTAAAATAGATTAACGTCCCCGGACACAAAAGCGTATAGGGGACGATATGTACGCGTGCGTGTTGCATTCTTTTATAACCACTGAGTGGACGCAATTCATACCCCCCGCATGCGCAGTGAACGGTTTGTATCTGATATTCATCCGCGCGGCATCCCCTTTGTTTCCGTTAGGCGTACGTGATGCATCCGCTTCATCCGCTATGCATCCGCTCTTTCCGCTATGCGTCTGCTTCGCCATTATCCCCGGTTACCCCTTCGGAGCTGTCATCCACTTTCATCCTCTAGGCATCCTATGAACATCCGTTTAGCATCCCCGCCACATACTAACCACTTCCGTTTTTTTCCGTTCTATTTTCGCAAATGTTCGCCAATTTTGTCCATTTTTGGAGCGGATGAAACCGGATGGAGCTACCCCCGAAATTTTGCTCGTCCGCTGTGTCCTTTTTGCATACGTTTTGTGTCCATCGGCCACTGAGACCGGGCCTTAACTACTCTCACAACGAAGGATCACGACATTGGGCAAGAACAACTAGTAGGCCATACAGCGCAGCTGAGACTAGCCGAAGATCTCCTTCTCTCAAATTGAGAAAGGTAGTAGAAAGAAGGCCTCGACTCGTCTCAGGCACAATGTATGTTTACTACGCTAGAGGGACCTGTGTGCAAACATCAGTTAAATAGGCGACGACCTATTGCGTTACACCTGGAATTAAGCAGAGAAACTTTATTCGTTTGTCACTTGTCTGTAATGTCAATATTTGATTGTTGAAAAATGCGTTTGATACTGGCAGTCTTGAAAAGTGAACGTAGGTACACGAGCTAACCTCTAAATCAGTCTACATTCTGTGAGGTAAATTGAGGGAGGGCGGGAAGGAGTGAGAAGGGGATAACGTTTTGTGGATTGACGGATAATGGAGGGAGATGGAGGGGACTGGGAGCTGATGCCTCGCTATCAAATAATAATAGTGGAAAGCTGTGCATGGGCTTTTCCCCAAATCACCAATCAGGCTGGAAGAGCGGTGATCTGTACCTACATACACGCTCACAAGTGTTTACTAAAACTTGTCAACAAATATATTAACAATTAATGATAGTTGTTAACATTTATGAAGGATACAAACAAACTTTGTGATGAAGCTGCCATCATTCTAGAACCAAGAATAAGAATTTTTATTCATGTTTACTTTTTCTGTATTTAAAATGTTGGGGATAGACTCGGGTCAGTAAATATGGTATCTCGGATGATCTTTAGAAGGGGAAACAAAGAGTGCCCTACCCCTTCCCCCCAATCTTTATAGCATTAGTTATGTTTTAAGTATTTATTATTATTTATTTCAAACGCAAGTAAATAAATTAACGAATAAATAAAAACAATAGTCATTTAATTCTTTAATTAATCCATAAATAAACTTGTCAGTCAATCAATCAATATTATTCTTTGTTGTTATGGTTGTCGTCGTTGTTTTGGTTGTTGCTGCTGCAGCAGCTGCTACTGCTATTGTTATTGTTGCTGCTGCTGCAGCGGCCGTTGTTTTCTATGTTAATAATTTCTTATGTTTGCCGTCGTCCACACACTAAATTTTCCACTAGTCATCTTTGGTCCCGAATGCAATGTCATTATTATTATTATTATTATTATTATTATTATTATTATTATTATTATTATTATTATTATTATTATTATTATTATTATTATTATTAACATAGCTTACATTATGCAATATTATATTTCTTATAGTATATGTATGGAAAATAGCAGTAGGAACAGCAGAAATTGAAATAAAAATATTGTCTACAAACTTGTCCCAACGGAAAATCCAGCCGATGATGTGATTTTTTTTTTTTACTATACCTTTCTTTCACTTAGTAGGTCACAGTGGACTTGTGGTGGAATGTGCTGCCTAACATGAAACTTACATACAAAATCATGTCAAATTAGTACCCAACTGAGCACTGGCCTTGCGACTGACAACGCTGCAGAAACATAGCCCGTCATCACATGACATCAGGGAGGCGACACCTATAACCACTCCCGTCCCCAAATATACCCCCTTTCCTACTCTACCCCACCCTCGTCTTTCGCCTTGCCTAGATCTCAATGGGGAAGGGGGAAAAAATGATAAGACGAGGAAAGGAAAGGAAGTACACCCTTCCCCGTTCATTCCCCCCTTTCTACCTCCTTAATGCGGAGGAAAAGGGGGGAGTTGACCTCTAGCTCACACACAAGTCCTTCGCTCTACGTCCACTTCTGCACCTGCGCAGGAACAGAATTAAGGAGAAAGGAAAAGCACGTGTGTGTTAGTGCGCGAGGGCGCGCGCGCTCGTTCTTCTTCTTCTTCTTTCTTTGGGGGCTGCCACCCTCAGCTTATTGAGGACTCTGCAGCCAAATGCTGGGTATGTTCTTGTTACCGGCACTCACCCGTCTAGGACATGAGCGTCGGGATCTTTAAAGTCCGTTATGATGGAGTGCATGCGACACAGACTAGACCTCGGTTTATACTCTCATCCGAAGGAGTAGGAAACGGGAGTAAAGTGTCTTTCCCAGGGACACAACACAAGAGCCCGGACAGGGCTCGAACCCGGGACCTTCAGATCCGCAAGCCGAAGTACTACCATTGTTTGTGAGTGTTTTGTGAGTTTAGGTATATGTGTAGTATGTGATGAGAGGTGGTGTGGGGTGTTGGAGTTGCCTCTCCCTCAGTGTGCATCATGGATTCTTCAATTGTACTTCCATGGTGTGCGTGTGTGTGTATTTGTATGTGTATGTGTGTGATTTCGCGTGTATGTGCGTGCGGGCGAGAACAGTAAGAAACTGAGAACACATTTTTCAAAGTTCAAATCGGCCCGATCGCGCCCTCACTAAAGGCGTGGTTGCCCCATACTGCGGCAGTTTTCCATGGTATGTGTGTGTGGGTGGGGGTATATATTTACACACACACACACACACACACACACACGCGCGCGCGCGCATCCACACACACACACACACCTACAAACACACACACACACACACACACACACAGATGCACCAATAATAATCTGAAGCAACATGCTGTTGGCAAAACTATATTTTGTGGAGCTGCTAGACTTAGCGTATGCATTCCAGCCACAGCAAGCTTAGGCCTGAGTACCAGCCCTAGCACAGTCTAATTACAGCAGGGTCATGGTGGCTGGCTTCTTCGGCGGAGAGGCGTTCTAGTCCCTGATGGAGCGGGGGGAAGAAGGAAAACTCCCTATAGTCTGTCCTGCACTGGATCTGTCATAACTGCTGGTCATGACCTCTGCGGCTGCGGGCGGAGGTGGGCTGTAGCTTGCTGTGTCATACCTGGACTTGTCCATTTCTGATTTTCCTCAGCAAGCACAGTCTAGCTTTCTTTCTTCGAGACTTAAGAGCGGACCATACCAGACAGTGATCATGGCGCTCACACTAGAGATGTTGCGGTAACAGTTCAGAATGAAGCGCGCCGCCCGCCTCTGTATTGCCTCGATCTTCTCAATGTTCCTCTGAGTGTGAGCTGGCGTATTCCGGGATGGGCCGAACGAAGACCACGTACGCCTTTTGCTGCAGTTATGTGGAAGCTATCTTCATGTTTCGCCGCAGGAATCCGAGAGTTTTGCTGGCATTGGTAGCGATGGCATCAACATGTTCGTCAAAACTGATCTTCTTCTGAAGATCTTCTTCTCCTAAATACGTTGTTGATGCAACCGTATCCAGAATGTGACTGTGCAGTTGGTAGGAGCCTGGCTTGGGTGGAACAGCATGTCCCAGCTTGGCTCCCATTCCGCCAAGCGGTGGAGATCGCTGGGTTTGACCTTCCTGGCAAGGATGATTCTGTAGACAGACAGCTGTGTTGTCAGCGAACAGTTTGGACAGTGATGCAAGGATTAGTTAGTCATTGTTTATATGATCCAGCGGATAGCAAGGAGCCGAATCAGCCATCAGGACTACAGTGATAAAATGGTCAACAAATGGTGAGAGAATACTGTCAAAGCATTTATTCAAGCTTATTGCAATTGACCCGACATAATTATGCAAAAAATACCAGAAACGTACATGAGAATAACGATTCGTCAAAATTTTTGACTCAGCGAAGATTTCTGTGCAATGGAAATTAGGAGGTCGTGACCTTCCGGAAGCGCAAATGCTAACGGGGAAGGGTTGGGAGGGGAAGGGGTGAGGAGGTCCTACGAAAAAGAACTACGAACCAAGTTTCTTTGCTTCCTAAATCTCTACTGGCTTCCAAATACTGCGTCATACACAACAATGACGTTATACAATGCCCTGCATAATATGAAAGAGTCTGTCGTCCAGGAACAAAATCTACGTCAAATCACTCAGTGACGTCAATGAGGCTCAGAAATGAAAGAAGCGGTGTAGTGTAGTTCTATTTCACTTGATTTCATTGAGGGGAAATCAACAACAGCTTTTTGTTTTTGTTTGAGTCAGTTTTCCCCCTAAATAACGCTTGATACTAAGGTCAATGCTTCTCACATTGTTACAGTTATATTCACTAAACTGTGACAAGTGAATTGTATTTTATCATAAACATTCTTCGCATCGTTAGTTTGGTTTCCTTTACCAAATGTCCTCGCAGATTTTCCCCGACAGGGACCGAGAGCATGGTCCTGAGAATGAGCCTCCAGAGACTGCTGTGATGTTGCAGGATGCTGGCAAAGTATTGGAGACGTCTCTGGCAGCATCCACGGTAGCAGATGAAAATGTGGAGTTTGCCTGGCCCATACTTCGAATTGTACGTCTGTGATTTTTCTTCTTCTTCTTCTTCTTCTTCTTCTTCTTCTTCTTCTTCTTCTTCTTCTTCTTCTTCTTCTTCTTCTTCTTCTTCTTCTTCTTCTTCTGTTCTTCTCTTCTTCTTCTTCTTCTTCTTCTTCTTCTTCTTCTTCTTCTTCTTCTTCTTCTTCTTCTTCTTCTTCTTCTTCTTCTTCTTCTTCTTCTTCTTCTTCTTCTTCTTCTTCTTCTTCTTCTTCTTCTTCTTCTTTGTATACTCTATTTTATGTATACATGTAATCGCGTGTGTGTTTGTGAGCATATATAAATGCCTGCAGTGGAAACGACTTTTACCGTTTCACTGTTGTTTTTCCTTTAGGCCTATTCATATTTCATTCACACTTTTATCGCTTATGTATATGTCTATTCGAATTACCTTCGTTTTTAGTAGACCGTAATAAAATATAATACTTCTTCTTCTTCTTGTTCTTCTTCTGCATTTTTGTCGACTTCCTTCTTCTTCTTGTTCTTCTTTTGGTTGGGTGATGGCAGGGTTAGTACTAACTTGGATGTGTGAAGATACTTGGAATGCAACTACTAAACGGGTGTCGGATAGTGCAGTGGTTGGAGCACTCGCTACTGTGTCGAAAGTGAAGCACCGTCCGGTGCGGTTAGCACTTGGATGGGTGACCGTTAAGGTGTGAAGCGACAAACAACAACGCCCCCAGTTGACTCAACTGTGATTGAGTACCTACTCTCTTGAGGGTGGGGAAGGTAAAGCAGCGAGGGAGAGAGTTGGGCATCACCCTCATTACGCTGGCCCAAGATAAGTGTGATCTCCAACATCACGCTCCCCTACGGCCACAAGGCTATGGGACTACCTTTACCTTTTTTTTTTTTTAAACGACACAAAAAGATGGAAACAAGGGCACAACACAACCCGATCCACCCAGTTGTGAGTGGGTACATGGATCTGTTTAGAACCCGCGAAGGTAAAGCTGCGTGGGAGAGAAGATAGGGACTAGCCTTAATAAGCCGGCCGAGAGAAAAGGGAGGTCCCAAACGCTTCCATCCCCAACGATCAAAACTTTTTAATTATTAACATTTGTCATGGAGGGGGGGGGGGGGGTTGTCTACATCCTTCCTCATCATCCTCATAATCGTCATCATCATCATCATCATCATCATCATCATCATCATCATCATCATCATCATCATCATCATCATCAATATCATCGTTGTCACATCCACTGTGCCTCAACACTGCTTCTCAAACAAGAATCAACCACCCCAAAACCTAACTCATAAAACACCAGATGTAACAATGACAACATTTTTATTCACACAACCTATATAGCCTAACCTCACAGGCGCTTGTATCAGGACACGCGAGCGCCTATGCCTGTGACGCGTCTCCCTTTGGTTATCTATAAGCGCCTGTGCATAACCTATATAACTAAAAAAAATCGTATACCCACAATCACACTTAACTATAATGATACCAAAAACTGGAAAACAAATAATGACCAATTAGATAATGATTTTCTTTAAAGTCTTTCTTCCTACAGCTTATACAGTTTCACAAGTGGCTGTAGAATTGTAATTGTTTAACTAATGATTTGTCCTATCCTATCCTATTCTATCCCGCAACTCAAAGGTCGTTGGGGCACCACAGATGATCGTTTAATCAGTGTACTCCATCTTTCTCTGTCAACAACCCTCATGGCTTCGCTCAGTGTCAAGCCAGTCCATTCTCGAATATTGTCCTCCCATCTCTTTTTCTGTCTCCCTCATCTTCTGCCTCCTTGCGCCGTGCCTTGCAAGATGGTCTTTGCAAGATCTGGTGCTCTGGTGACGTGGCAATACCATCGGAGTTTCGTTTCTTCACCACTGAGAGCATGTCGTTGTGTTGTCCAGTGGCTTGTGTGATGGTCTTTCGGACTTCGTCGTTGGTGATGTTCTGTAGCACCTCATCTCCATGCTTTGTATCCTTCGTTGTAGATATGCTGTGAGGGTTCATGTTTCGCAAACGTATAGCGTACACCACCAACAACATCTATATCATGTGTAGACTTCAAGAAAGCCTTTGACCGGGTCTGGCATGCAGCTCTGTGGGCAACCATGAGAGTGTACAAGTTACAACATCAGCCCTAAAATTATTGAAGTCGTCGGAGGCCTGTGTTACGGGGCTGCCGGTGCAGTCCTCCGCAGCAGCGCCATCGTGGGCTGGTTCGGAATAACAGTCAGCGTGCGTCGGGGATGCCTGCTCTCTCCGGCAATCTTTAGCATTTTCCTTGGGCGCATCATGTCCGATGCCCTTGCGGATCACGAGGGCGCAGTGGGCATGGGGGTGGAGCGATCTCCAACTTCCGTTTTGCGGATGACATTGATGTATTGGCTGGAGAGAAACAGGGGCTTGGGCAGCTTGTGCGGAGGCTTGAAATCACCTCCAGGGCCTGTAGAGTGGAAGAAGGTGCAGAGAGGGCCGGAGTGGTGACCGGCGGCACCAGTGGCGTGAACATGGACATCGGGGTCCAAGGCCGGTCCCTCGACATGACTTGAGGTGTTTATGAGCCTTTGTGTCAGACAATGGGTCCCGACAGGAAGTCATCTCCAGGATCGCACAAACAACTGCTGCCCTAACAAGGTTGAAGCCCATTTGGAAAGACAGAATCCTTATTCTACATTCCAAGTCAAGGCTGCTGCGCTCCCTTGTCATCTCCATCTTCCTATCCGCTTGCGAAAAATTGAACCTCGCAGCAGATCTACAATGAGGAATTCAAAGCATGGAGATGAGGTGCTGCAGAAGACTTCTGGGCATTTCCTATGCCCAGCACATCACCAACAACGGAGTCCGACGGGCCATCACACAGGCCGTTGGACAACATGGTGGCCTGCTCACGGTGGTAAAGAGGCGGAGGCTCCGATGGTATGGTCACGTCACCAGAGCATCAGGCCTTGCAAAGACCATCCTGCAAGGCACGGTGCAAGAAAGCAAAAGAAGAGGGAGCCAGAAAACGAGGTGGGAGGACAACATTCTAGAATGGACTGGTTTGACACTGAACGAAGACACGAGGGTTGCTGAGAACAGAGAAAGATAGAGTACGCTGGTTAAACGATCCTCTGCGGTGCCTCAACGATCTTTGAGTTACGGGATATGATGGGATAGGTTAGGATAGGAAGATGATATGACAAGGGATTGTAGCAGCCTTACCTTGGAGTATAGACTGATGGTCCTGTCTTCCCAAATGGGCTTCAACTTTGTCAGGGCAGCAGTTGTTTGTGCGATCCTGGAGAGGATTTTCTATCGGGACCCATTATCTGATACAATCATGGTGTGTTGAGGGATTGGCCTTGGACTTTGATGTCCGTGTTATATATAAATATATAAAAAATGATAAATTACATACATACGACTGGTGTCATTCTATTTGTATTGTTGTGTAGCTATTAGTTTTCTTCCCTTGAGACATAATAATCTAGTCTTTTGAGGAAGACAGAAAAAGAAGTGAGAGGACAACATTCGAGAATGGACTGGCTTGACATTGAGCGAAGTCATGAGGACAGAGAAAGATGGGATAGGATATGATCTACATTACGATCTCGCTCCTTCTGCAATAGCTAAACTTTTTGTCCTTCTTCTTCTTCCTCCTTCTCTTTCGCCTACATTTTCTTCTCACACTGCTTGGTTTTGCTTTTTCGAAGCTGCAGACAGCGAAGAGGACAGACGCAGACGTGGGTAGAAGTTGCAATTATCCCGCTCCCATGGACTCTCCTAAATACCCCAGACCTAAAGTGGCCTTTCACGCAGCATCATCAGTGGACCCGCCTCGTGTTCCCAGTGGGCTTGCCACAGTCTCCAGCACCGGAGAGTCTACTGTATTAGGTAACCTTATGACTGCTAATACGTGTTCTATGTTTTTAGAGTGAGGCTGGGGCTGTTTGATAGTATGACAACAGAAGAGCTGTTCAAGGCACTGATCGATACAGGCACTAACTCAAATTGCCCGAAGCGCCCACTTGCAGCCTTTTGGACGCATAGTCTGACGCCCAGACAACTGAGCACGACCCATGTGGACCGGGGATAGGGGAGAAGGGAACTAGTGCTAGCTGTGTGTATTAGTGTAGCCGGCACTGACCCCTCTAGGACATGAGTGTCAGTCAGTAAAGTCCGTGCGATGGAATGTGTGCGTGCGCATATTAGGCCTCGGTTTATACTCTCCGTCTGAAAGTAACAACGAAAGGAACAAGCAAATAAACAAAGAAATGAATATGATATAATTATTGTTTCTAGACATGCCCAAATATCGTGTGCTGACGCTAACAAGAAGACTGTACACCAAAGATGAATTTGAGTCTGTCTACACACTTCCCGAACATGAAATCACCATGTGGGACAATTTCAAGGAAAGCTGCAGGTATCTTCATCATTACTGTCGCTTTTGTTATTGTCGGTGTCGTCGTCACCATCACGAGCATCCTCCTTCTCCTCCTCCTCCTCCTCCTCCTCCTCCTCATCATCATCATCATCATCACCACCATCATCATTATCATCATTATCTTCTTCTTCTTCTTCTTCTTCTTCTTCTTCTTCTTCTTCTTCTTCTTCTTCTTCTTCTTCTTCTTCTTCTTCTTCTTCTTCTTCTTCGATAGTACAACCGTGGTCGTCGTAGACATAAATCGAACCCGTATCTTGTACTTCATCATCTTCGTCTTCGTTTTTCTTTTCCTCACTTTCTCTTCTTCTTCTTCTTCTTCTTCTTCTTCTTCTTCTTCTTCTTCTTCTTCTTCTTCTTCTTCTTCTTCTTCTTCTTCTTCTTCTTCTTCTTCTTCTTCTTTGATAGTACAACCGTGGTCGTCTTGGTCGTAGACATAAATCGAACCCGTATCTTGTACTTCATCATCTTCGTCTTCGTTTTTCTTTTCCTCACTTTCTCTTCTTCTTCTTCTTCTTCTTCTTCTTCTTCTTCTTCTTCTTCTTCTTCTTCTTCTTCTTCTTCTTCTTCTTCTTCTTCTTCTTCTTCTTCTTCTTCTTCTTCTTCCTTCTTCTTCTTCTTCTTCTTCTTCTCCTCCTCCTCCTCCTTCTTCTTCTTTCTCTGTATTTGTCTTTGTCAATTGGACGAAAGAAACGCATTGGTTATACTTAATTAGGGACAGATAAACATCTTAGCACATATTTTGAAGTAGCTAATTAACGTTGTTGGTTTAATGGTAATAGTCCAGCTTCTTGATATGTTTTAAATTTATTAGCATGAACTGGAACACCTAATGCAACTTTAATAGCTCTACTGTCGATGCTTTGTAATTTATTTAATAATGTATTGTTTGCTGAAACGTACATCTCCTGACCATAAACAAGCTTTGAACGGACTATTGATATTGATAAATGTAAGATGGCTGACCCCAATTTTGTACACTAATAATGTTGAATAAATTTAGGGCTTTTCTTGCTGTTATTAAACGTTCAATATGTAATTTTGTTAAATATAAAAAAAGAAATTTTTATAGATGCAGAAGACTATTTAAAAAGAACTAAAAATATTAATTATTTGCAGCCAATTAAGATCTATACAAAAGTTCTTTTTGAAAAGTGTGACATTGGTATCACAACAATTCCCGTTATGACATTAGCATTGCCTATTCCACCATGGGAACACCACAGATATGCAAAATATAACAGTGATTATAGTGTAACTAAACAAGATGACAACACTAATATATTAAGGTAAAAGAGCATATTGAAAATAATTATTTAAACTATTTGAAGATTTTTACAGATGGTTCGGTATTAGATTATTTAGATAGTGGATCGGCCTTTATCATTGCTGCATTTATTGTGGGAAACTCATATTATCTAGGAAAGGGGTATTTTATATTTACGAGTGGGCTTTATGTTATTGTAGTGGTTCTAAACTATATTATGATTTTACCGTTAGAGCTATATGGTTTAATTATTTGTGTCGATTCAGAAGCGGTTTTGTATGCTTTAAAACAAGGTAATTCCAAAGTAAGAAATGAATTCATATATGAAATTAATCATAATACATTGCATATTATCTAGAGGTATAGTTGTTGATTTCTGTTGGGTTTCAGCACATTGTGGAATTCATTAGAATGTAGTGTGTGACAAGTTAGCCAAAGAGGGAGCACTAAAATCATTAGATTCTATTTCTACCAACAATTTGAGTATGTGTTATCCTGAAATGTATTCTTTATTAGAAAAAGCAGCATGTCAAGACACTAACATAAAAAATGATAATTATACCGAACTGTTCACGACAGTTGTCAAAATTAAGATATAAGTTAAGAATGAATGCATGGAATACTAAATATTCCGCAGATATTCAGTGTATGTGTTGCAAAAATATATCAGTATCATATGTTATTTGAATGTCCAATTTTAAATGAAATATATGAAAACCAAGGACATTATTTGACTGAATATGGACATTCTTTAGATTATATATTACAGCATTCACAAATAACAGCAGTTGTGATAATTATTGCAATGACACCTATTGGTAGACTTTTATAGTTTGGTGTTAAACCCCTCTTCACTTTTCATTCCATTTTGTTATAAGGTTTCTTAATTGTGGTTTGATTGATATTGTTGTTGTTATTAATTAATGTCTAATATCACCTGAATAGACAATAAATGAAATATTACTTGAC
>CM072517.1:18514252-18521752 GCA_036898135.1 Oncomelania hupensis | reverse complement strand
GAAATAATATGACTTTGACCAACTCTTCTGTGTCATATTATCCAGTGTAAGAGAAAAAATGGGGGGGGGGGGGGGGGGGAGTAGGAGGAGCTTATTTTAAAGCCGAAGCCCTACCTACAAGAACCACAGAACAACATAAAGCGCTGCTGGTTTGCTTGTCTTGCAATGGCTAATTCAAAAGCAAACGTGTCTTGCAGTGTCCTGTGTTTCAAACCCTTCTTTTACTTACCTTCACTGTGCATCAGTTGTGTGTACGCATGTGCATTTCTTGTATGTTCGTGCGTGCGTGCGTGTGTGTGTGTGGGCGCGCGCGCCCGCATGCGTGCGTTTGTGCGTGTGTGTTAGTTGCGCGTGTCAGCAGCATCGTGCTGCGTGGCTGGGCTGGTGCTGTTGGCGATGGGGTTTCTGAGGATGGGCTTTCTCACCAACTTCATGGCCAAGTCCTTCATTGGCGGGTTCTCTTACGCTGCCGCTATCCACATCACAGTCAGTCAGGTAAGCGTTTGGGTTTACTACACTACACTGGCTCCCCATGACGTAGAGAATAGACTACAAAGTTATTCAACGCTGATGTCACCTGGCGTCACCCATATTAGCACCAGTGAGCTTTGCAACTTTTATTTTAGCATTATTTTGTTTTCTGAGCTGGCTTCTTGTTGCAGTACAACATTTCTTTTCATTACATATGAACATAAAGAAAATCCAGGCCAGAAATTGAGCGCATCACGCGTTTGATGCTCTATATGTTAGATAGGTGCCTACTCAGTATTGTGAAGAAATTCAATCATTCTGCCGTAGAACACGTTTTAAACAATCAACCCTCCTCACCCCCTCCTCACCTTCCTCTCCGCTCCTCATGCCATTCACCACACCCTCTACCACATACCCTGTATCTCCCCTCCCCCAACCCCACTCTCAAATCTACCGTTTAAAAATGAAGAGATTGGTACTTCACCTTTAGTGTTGCCACATTTATTTTTGTGTTGTAAATTCCTTAGCGTTTGTCTTAATGTATTATGCCGATGTACCGCAGTCCAGTCGCTGAATATATTATAAATGTAGCTGTAATGTTATACAATGCCGTTCATGGTACGAATGCAGTGTGTATCCCAATTCCCCCCACCCACCCCCCTCCCTCCCTCTCCTTCAAACCCCCCTTTTGGGCTATACAGCCCCAGGGCTATGAGCTTCTTGCCATTTTGTATATTTAAATCATGTAATGTGAAATAAAAGGACACAATTCCAAAGTTCCTTTTAGTTGTGGCTAACTAGGGTTACACGTTCATCAGTCTCACCCCTTTTAGTAACTGCATCTCATCTTTTAATATTCAATCTGCCATTTAGTAAAAATTAAAGTTTGTAGAACGACTAACAGGGAATGGCGTTAAGCGCCGACCAAGTCAAGTCAAATCAATATTCTGTCCACAGTTTCCCAAGCTGATGAATCTTGCCATACATACGCATGGTGGGGCGGGCAAACTAGTGTACACAATCAGAGATATCGTCCGGGAGTCATCCAAAACCAACGTTGGAGACGTACTCGTGGGCGTAGTGTCTGCCGTCATTCTGATTGCCGTCAAAGAGGGCATCAACAAGAGATACGCTCATAAGCTTAAGGTAGGAGATAGAACCTACTTTAAACAATCATATTTCCATGTCGCCTAAAAGCCACATAACACGACCCGGTGTAGCAGGCCAGATTATACCCCGCTCGGAGTACACCCCGCGTATAAACTGGCCTAGCCCAGACTATACCCCGCGTAGAACTGACCTAGCCCAAACTATACCCCCGTAGAACTGACCTAGCTCAGACTATACCCCCGTAGAACTGGTCTAGCTCAGACTTATACACCGGCCGGCGAACTTGTTTTTTTCCCAATCTAGTTCCAGTCATTCGCCGAAAAAGGCAATCACCGAAGTCGAACGAAGCTCTCCGAGTCAAGCGAAGCTATCTGAAGTTTTACGAACGAATGCTTGCAGGACTACGTCAAACATCCTTGCATAAAAATGGCCGCTGTTGCTTCTAGATCTAATTCTGTTTCGATTTGCACAGTTTCAAGTCGAATTTGCATTTTGAAACAGTTATTATTATTACTTTATGATGATTAATATAGTTGTGTGTGCATTATGTGTTATGTATTATTTTTAGTCTTTATTACTAATCGTGCATAATGCACACACAACTATATTTCACATCTATATCAACAAAAAAACTATAACAAAATTTCAAAGCGCGATGGACACGGAGATGTCCATTCAACAAAACAAGGCAAAGCAAGTTTAATGGTCTCAAGAATCAGTGGCATTTTTATTTGAAACACCAAAACAATTATTTCCTATCCTATCCTATCCTATCGTGTCCCGTAACCCGGAGGTCGTAGGGGCACCACAGATGATCGTTTAACCAGCATACTCCATCTTTTTCTGTTTTAAGCAGCCCTGATGGCTTCGCTCAGTGTCAAACCAGTCCATTCTAGAATGTTGTCCTCCCACCTCTTTTTCGGTCTCCCTCTTCTTCTACCTCCTTGCACTGTGCCTTGCAGAATAGTCTTTGCAAGGCCTGATGATCTGGTGACGTGGCCATACCATCGGAGTTTCCGTTTCTTCACCACTGTAAGCAGGTCATCGTGTTGTCCAATGGCTTGTGTGATGGTCTGTCGGACTTCGTCGTTGGTGATGTGTTGTGTATAGGAAATGCCCAGAAGTCTTCTGTAGCACCTCATCTCCATGCTTTGTATTCTTCGTTGGAGATCTGCTGTGAGGGTCCATGCTTCGCAAGAATATAGGAAGATGGAGATGACAATGGAGCGCAGCAGTCTTACTTTGGAATGTAGACTGATGGTCCTGTCTTTCCAAATGGGCTTCAACCTTGTCAGGGCAGCAGTTGTTTGTGCGATCCTGGAGAGGACTTCCTGTCCTGTAGGCATCCTTGACGCACACCGATTGTTGTTCTGAACCAGTTCCCGATGGCGCTGTTGCGGAGGACTGCACTGGTAGCCTTGTCATACAGGCTTTTGATGACTTCAATAATTTTATGGCTGATGTTGTACACTTTCATTGTAGCCCATAGAGCTGCATGCCAGACTCGGTCAAACGCCTTCTTGAAGTCTATGAACACATGATATAGATGTTGTTGGTGCTGTAGGTATTTCTCACAGATTATTCTGAGGTTGAAAATCTGTTCAGTGGTTCTTCACCCTGCCCTGAATCCTGCTTGTTCTTCAGCTATGTTTTGTTCAGCTTGGGGTTTCAACCTGTTGAGTATTATTTTCAGGAGGACCTTGCTGGGATGGCTGATGAGGCTAATGGTGCCGTAATTTTCACACTCCTGAAGGTTACCTTTTTTGGGAAGAGTGATGACAAGCTACTGGGTCCATGGTATAGGCCACTCGCCACTCTGCCAGATCTTGTTACAGATAATGGTGAGGGCATCAATCATCGCTTCTCCTCCTGCTTGTAGCAGTTCCGCGGGTATGTTGTCCACTCCCGCTGACTTCCCTTTCTTTAGCGATTGCACTGCTGCCTTAACTTCTTCCCGGAGAATTGGGAGGATTTCTTCTTCTTCTCTGTTCTCGGGACATGCTAGAACTGATGGGTCTCCATTTGGTGTATGGTTGTAAAGGTCAGATTATTATTTATTTAACTAATATTATTCTTTTCAACTCATACCATAAATTTGTTATATGTATTTGATTGATATGTATTTTAATGAGAACCGCGTGTAACAAAAATGTTTGGTAAATCAATAAAACAAACAATACAGGCCTAATAATTATATTCGGCGAGTGACGCTTCTTCGCTGCGCGGAGACTGACTTATAATATATAATGTAGATTAGGCCTATGCATATAACAGTGCCTACTTGATTCTAGGCAGAAAATGGGGAATGCTATTATTAGCCTACTGCTGAGAACTAACAAAAGCACAAGTATATCAACTAACAAGTTAGTATCTCCCTTCTATGTCTCTGTCGACGTGCGCGTACAACCGGTTGCTTCCCTTTACATGCTTTGTGCTCCATAGAGCGTCGTCGGCCTAAAATAATTTTTTCGAAACTTCAAAACCCAGGGGAATTATGGGTAGGGAAATCCTTTTCTGAAATGACGTCGGCAAGACTCTTCGCGATTCTTCATGGCACACGAGACACACGCAAAATGGCGTCACAAGAAGATTGGTTAGATCTGAATTCGTCTAATTTGACCTCGCATGCTGCTGGATAACAATGCAATTTGAATTTGCTTTCAAAAATCAAAAGAGAGCGAGACCACAACAAAGTACAACGAGCCAAGGCGACGCAAACACTAAAGGCCGACAGAACAAAAAGCACACAAACTACAAAAGGTAAGTACCCGTGACCATACACAATAAAGTAAGCCTAACCACCATTGCAAAATAGGATTGATCATCACCATGATTGAATTTTTCCACCCCACCTTCCAATCGGTACGGAATCGAACATATGCTCAAATCATCATATCTTTTACAGAACTTGCATGTGCATTATACAGTGTGATTCAAGCGATAAATGAACCATCACATCAAAGCGATCTGAGCAGCTGAATCGATGACAATGGCGATCAATCGTTCACTGAGACTCACAATCGCCTGCACTGAGCTCACATACATGTGTGCATGTTTCTATAAATCCATCGTGTTCTCCTTCGATAATTGAGCAAAGCCTTTTTTCACTACCAGAAATATGCAGTTCCTCTCCCAACTTTCGTTTAATTTCAGCCAGCACATCTTCGCGAGAAATGGCGACCACGACTGCAACGTAGCTAGTTATCAGATTTCCCAGAATTCTCTATTCTATTTTTAGGTTTGGGATACCCCCGTCTCAGCTTGTGGCTAAAACCAAGGGCAACGGGACCACCGCACGTCGACTGGGGGCAATACGAGATACTAACTTGTTAGTTGATATACTTGTGACAAAAGCAATTACAAGGGACGCAACTATTAAATATGGTCGATACTAATTATGCGCATCTTAAAAAAGTACACCGCTGCGAAATGCTAATCTGTGTAAATAGAACAGAATTAGAAGCAACTGCGACCATTTTTAATGTTTAACTAGTCATAGTCATGCAAGCATCATTTCGTAACACATCTGAGAGCTTAGTTCGACTTCGGTGATTGCCTTTTTCGGCGAATGACTAGAACTAGTTTGGAAAAAACAATGTGCTCTATGCACAAGTCGGCGCGCGAAAGCGGCATGGTCACGTGGCGCGGGAATAACAAAGCGGTCATGGCTTCTTTTAGCTCGCTCGCGTGTACTCCAATGCTGCTTAAAAATTTTAACTTTGCCGACATTTTGGGATATTGTGATGTTTTGAACATAGCACATTCTTGCAATAATGATTACAGACAAATTATTATCAGGGGACAGGCTTTTTTTAAAGAGCGATTTGTCACTGACATTAAGTTTAGAGTTCATCAATATTTCATTTTTCAGTGGAAATCGATGAAAGGAAATGTTCTTTTCTTTGCATAAAGGTTTTACGTCGGAGTTAGAGCATCCAAACGCAGCACAGTACTTCACCATTTTCGAACTCGAGCACGTAGTGTTATTCCTGCAGCACGTGACCGCCACGCCTTTGTGCATAGAGCCCATTCGCCCCCGGGATGTACTCAGGCCTAGGCCCGTTTAACCCTCTCCTGTCCATTTTAACCACCCCCACCCCCCTCCTCAATTCCCCTCTTTCTCCTTACCACGGACGACCAGAGAGAGAAAGAGAAACGTCTATGGTTGAATGTTGCACGCGTTTTGCGACTCGATGTTCAATGACGGCGTGTGGCACACATGAGCGGTTATATAGTTTTCTTTTTTATTTCTTTTTACTGTTGCAAATGACACAAAAACCGTACTTGACACGCAAATGGCCGTCAACAGAGCTCACTCAAGTGTTTGTAAACGCAAACGGCCGTATACAAACACTGTAGTGAACTCTGTTCACAGGTGGGTATATTCCAGGCAGAAGGGGGTGAACCGGGCCTGGGCTGATCGATACCTAAGAGGCTAAACCGGCTTGGGCGAGGGTATAAAATAGCCAGGGGTATACTCCGGCCCGCTTCTTATATCATCGAATCTCGTATTTACGTCTCCTATACGCGTTATGTGTCCGGAGACTTTAATCTAATCAACAAACAAACAAACATCCGGCCTGTTACACCGGTTTATTCCGTCATTCTAGTTTAAATTATAGGCTCTTTTGGGCGACAAAATATGATATTATTTTCCGGTATATCTTTGTATCAGGGAAGACAGAAAGTGCGTGCAAAACACAAGGGGTTAAGATAAGATAACATTTTTATTTAACAAGGGTAAAAGATTAAGCATTGGGTGTGCTTGCCCTTCGGGCTTGTAGCAATAACAATTAGTATAACAAATTAACAAATAAAGTCATAATGTAACAATATAATCAAGATCTGCGCTGTTATATTATAGTTATATTATAGGTAGTTTCACCCAATGAAAAGGGATTGGAGTTGGTCGAAGCGTCTGTAAGAAAAGTTCCTTATTAGTGGCGTTTCTCCGAGGCGATGGGTAAGGAGAAAACAGGATTCGTTTACCAGCGGGTTTACATCGTAGAAATATGCCACAGCCACAGGATTATTACGGACCATTTCTAATCCTCTGTCATGTGCATAGGGTCTACCCGTTTTACAAAAATGGTTTCTCTAACAGGTGCCCGTCCCTATAGAGCTGTTGGTGGTGTTGATGATGACCCTGCTGTCCCATCTGTTGTCGTTCGGTGATAATTTTGACATCGCTGTCGTCGGCAATATACCACGGGGCATGCCTTTTCCTACCTTGCCACAGTTCGCGGTAAAGAAACCATCATCTAGTTTGTCGTCCCCATCATCATCACAATGTCGACATCATCGTCGTCATTGGCTTCATCATCATCATCATCATCATCATCATCATCATCATCATCATCATCATCATCACCATCATCATCATCATCATCATCATCATCATCATCATCATCATCATCATCATCATCATCATCATCATCATCACCATCATCACCATCGTCATCATCATCATCATCATCATCACCATCGTCATCATCATCATCATCATCATCATCATCATCATCATCATCATCATTATCATCATTTGAATGACAGTAAAAATCGGATTAAAAAGATCCTGACGTTGGAGCCCTAGAGAGTTATTGGCAGGTACATGAGCACTATATACCACCTAGAGAGTTATTGGCAGGTACATGAGCACTATATACCATTGCTCTGCGGCTACCGAGCTTTTGCTGAGAAGGCAACCTAAATTTCTCCCTCATGGGTGACAATTCAGGAGTTAGCACAAAAATAATAAAGCTAATACTTAAATAAACAATTTATAATAATATTACATGTTTAGTTGTTCCCAGCCGTGGCCAAAGATTCAGCCATGACTGCCCTCCTGATTTTCGCGCTGACTATATCCCTGGGCAAACTGACGGCCAAGCTGCACGACATCGACCTGGACGACAACCA
>CM072517.1:18366752-18509252 GCA_036898135.1 Oncomelania hupensis | reverse complement strand
GGTGGGAAGACAACATTCGAGAATGGACTGGTTTGACACTGAGCGAAGCCATGAGGGCTGCTGAGGACAGAGAAAGATGGAGTATGCTGGTTAAGCGATCATCTGTGGTGCCCCTACGACCTTCGGGTTATGGGATAGGATAGGATAGGATAGGAAGTGTCCGTCCGTCTGTCTGTACGTCGTCTGTGATTTAGTCAGATGGTGTTTACCCATGAGACCTCATAAATGATCTGTGAATGAATGACTTCACTTCAAGGCCAAGGTCACAGTCAATAAATGTTAGTTTAAAAAATGACAATTTTTCACAAAATTTCACTTTTTTTTCTAGGTTATTAATATTGATCTTTTATATATGTATATAACAATGACACACACATACTATACACATATGGTCAAGGTCACTGGAGCTGTCCAAATTCGGTTAGTATAGGTACTTTGAAGCGACCTATGATTATTATTTTATTATTATTGAGGGTTTGTATAGCCCACATATTTCGCCGTACTTGGCAACTCAAGGCGCTGGCCGATACAGGATCTAACTCAAGCCGCCCGAGGCACCAACTTGCAGCCATTGTGCGCACCGTAATAACGCTCCAGTCAACTGAGCACAATCCTGAGTAGCCAGGGATGGGGGAGAAGGACGTAGGTGCATGCTGGGTGTGTTCTTTAAGGCGACACAGATTAGACCTCCGTTTATACTCTCATCCAAAGGAGTAGGAAACGGGAGTAAAGTGTCTTTCCCAAGGACACAACACAATGCCCCGGCCTGGGCTCGAACCCGCGGCCCGGGACCTTCAGATCCGCAAGCCAAAACCCTACCATTAGGATCCTCAACTATCAAAGATATAAAGTCCAAACTTTGCGGTAGAGCAAATACGATGTAACAGAAGGCAGGCCAGTAACCTAGGTAATGCTACTATCATTGGTCAAAATCCGTTCTGTGGTTCTTGAGATGCCTCTTTCAACGGAACGACAGACGGACGGACGGACCAACGTTTTCCACCGACTATTTGAAAGTATTTCCAGATAAATGTGGTAACACAAACCTTGTTGCGTAATCAGGAAGTTGTTTTTGACAGTATGAAGAAACGTTCGATTTCAAAAGTCGCGTGCGGATGTTCAAGTGCCAAATGGAAGACGACACCGACGATGAAGAGGACGACGATAATCAGGTGCTTAATATGATGATGATGAGGTTGAGGAGGATGGTGGCGGTGACGGTGATGATAATGATGATAGTGGAGCTGGTAATGCTGATAGCGATGATGATGATGATGGTGATGGAGCAGACCTTTAACGCTGCCAAGAAATCCTGATGAAAGAGTAAACCGAAAACGACTATGACAGAGTCTACAGTTTCGGACACACGAAACAAGCGAGTGAGTAAGCGAGTCAGTGAATGCGAGTTTGAGAGGGTGCGTGTTTGTTTGTGTACGTTTGTGCGCGAATGTGTGCCTGTATTCGTAGGATACTTAAGGGTACAGTAAAAAGTTATATAGAGTGAGTATACAGAAGGCAAATAATATATATCTTCTGATACAAGGGCAAGATATGTTTTTAAACAATGATTTACTTGCAATTATGACCATCACTTATAAATAAGCCGTCATCGGGTAATATAGCTATCGTCGACAAAAACTAAAATAAAATCCTCCCATGCACTCCTTACACCCCCCAACATAGCTTCTCATCTTGTCACCAGTACATGTAACCAACAATAGAGACGATATTTTGTATATGCAATGAAAACCTGTCGGCATGCTTTTTAATAATGCATTAAAACTATATAATTCACAACCGCATGTGTGCTTTGGGTCATTTTCAATTCAATTCAAATTCAATATTTTAATTTAACGTCTTTTCACAACAATGTGATTTTAGACAACCATAGCAAATAAACAAACAAACAAATAGAAATTGTTAATTATAGTAACTTAAATAAATCTGTTCCGACAATGATACGCGCGATGTCCTGTACCATCGAACTATATAAAATGACTCTAATATCGTCTTGTGCACTTAAAATAATTCCATTTTCTTTGTACAGTGCTGTTAACACAGTACAATCAAATAATATATGTTGTAAGGAAATAGATCCAGCACATATACAAGTAACATTTCTCAAATATTTTGTACAACATGAATTCAAGCGTAGCTTTTATACTAATCTAGCAATAGTTCTGGAACAACTAACAATATTTGCTTTGGGTATTATATTAGTAAAGTATTGTTCTAATAACGAATAATATTCAAATTGAGCTAATTTTACATTAGAATTAAAGACTGTATGCTCACTTTTCATTGCAATGTTTTTGGCCAATGTATCTGAAATTTCATTACCATAAATCTAAATGTGATGGGACCCAACAAAAGGTTATTCCAATACCTCTAATTCTAATACTATGAATAAGATATCTTACTTCAAACATTATATCTGTTCTCTTTCTACATTTCTATTTTTTTTAAAGCATAAAGCACTGATTTAGAGTCAACAAAAATTAATATATTAAATATTTTAGAAGGAATGCTGAGTATGTATTCTAGTACCATCATTATTGCATATAATTCACACGTAAATATTGAAAACCCGTGACCAAGATAGAAAGACTTTTGAATATTTAAAAAAGGTATGAAAAATCCTGCTCCACAGTTTGATGAATCCAAAACACTACCATCGGTGAATGCTTTTAAATGATTAGAATAATTATTATTTAAGTGTTCTGTAACTTCACATTTTAAAATTTGACAATACTCCTTTTTCGTTAAGTCAGTATAATCTATGTCAAAATGTGCATTTCAATGTTCTCAAGGTGTAATAACTGGTAATACTGAAATGGAAGTAATATCAATATTGCAGGCTGCCATAATATCTTGTGTTAATCTTTAATTGTTTGAATATAGGGAATAGTTTGAGCTCTTTTGGGATAATCCACACTGCTCACATTCAAAATTTCATCCGTTACTGAATTATTTACAGACAAACATCTAATTACATATTTTGAAGTGCTAATTTACTCTGCTCAGCTAAAGATAATATACCTGATACTTTATATGTATTATGAGTATTAGAATGAATTGGTACACCCAAAGCCAATTTTATCGATTTGCTGTCAATGCTTTGTAATTTGTTGAGAAGATATAAAGGCGCTGAAAAATATGCATTTTCACCTTTCTGCTGCATTTAAAATGAACCTAATGGTAAATGTAAAATTTTTGAATGCTTCCTTCGACATGTACCATTTGGAGTTACAATGTGTGTTACTATCTTTGACGTATAAAAAATGGAGAATCTGAAATACGACACTAACGGAATAAAATAAAATGCTAAAGAAAATACTAAAAATATAACTACAAACCTTAAAATTAATTCTAGTGGCGATCTTCTAGATTTATTACATAGCTTACATGTTTTTCACATCATACAACTGCAATAGTGGGAACTTGATGTACAATTTAACATCGCCCCTCGTTCAAAGTTAACACTATTCAATTAAAATTTGATTTTAAAAATTGGTGCTTGAAGTTGATTAAATTAAAAACACACTTTTTAATTTAATTTCATTTTTTTCCCGGCCACTGCTTAAAAACAACATTGCTATCAAGTATATATACATTTCATGTTATGTTCTTTAAAACTGTATAGATAGAATGTACAATGGAATTCATAATGATTTTATAAATTTATTTTTTTTAATTTAAAAAAGCGTTTTCAGTACGTTAAAAGCTTGTACAACTGAAAAAACTAAAACTCCGATGATATGGCCACGTCATTAGATCACCAGGTCTTGCAAAGACCATCCTGCAAGGCACAGTGCACAGAAGTAGAAGAAGAGTGAGACCGAAAAAGAGGTGGGAGGACAACATTCGAGAATGGACTTGTTTGACACTGAGCGATACCATCAGGGTTGCTGAGGACAGGGAAAGATGGAGTACGCTGGTTAAACGATCATCGGTGGTGCCCCTACGACCTCCGAGTTACGGGATAGGATAGGATAGGACAACTGAAAGTCTTGATTTGTGTCGTACAGTTAAATCCAATGCTAAAAGGGATAGTTATGGATAAAGTGCAATCTATTAGTATAATAGATTGCAATTTATCCATAACTATCTCTGTTCGTAGGTTTGTTATGGTTTGATTAATTAATTAATTAATTAATTAGGAAAATATCTATGATGTGCGCAAGTTGTACTGATGTAACATAAACAATTTACAAAAAATCTACCATAAGCACATCATAGATATTTTCCGAATTAATTAATTAATTAATCAAACCATAACAATCATCATACCACTGACATAAACATACACATTTAACAACATACATTCTTTTATAAGAATTAGTACACATTAAGAAACGAAAAAAGAAAAAAAAATTGAACCTTTCAACTTCACCTGTGAAGAACAAAGTAGTTATAAATGTCATTTTGCATCTTACAGAAAGTTGAAGTTGGGCCCCCAGACCCCTACCCTCTCTCCCATTCCCCATTAAAAAAAAACTAAAAGAAAAATGATAAAATAAAAAATTAAAATGAAAACAAATTGATAAATAATTAACCCCTTCTCCCCCTCCCCTCCTATCCCAAAATAAAGAAATAAATAATTAAGACATATTTATTGAAACTAATAATGCTTAATTAAATAAATTAGGTACAAAGAATTTTTTTTTCAAGTTGCTAGACTAATTGTTAGAAGTTAAAACAACAAACAAAAAAAATTAGAAGTTGAATAATTCATGATTCTAATGAAATCTATGAGCATAAAGCTCAAAGACCAATCAGAATGTTCTTCTGGATATACAATACTTGAGATTAACATAGGTAGCTTTAATTTATTAAATCTAATGAATAAAGGCTGAAAATGGTTATAGTTTTGCTGACATTCAAATATTAAGTGATTTACATCCAAAATGCTACCACAATTACAAAGTACTGGAGGATTTATGAAACGAGCACGCCAAGCATTTAGCCTTATTCTGTGAAATAAACTGTTAATATGAAAAGATTTTGAAATAGATATAACATTTTTTTATACTGGTGAATTATCTAAGTAATGTTTTTCAATGACCTCTTGCTTGTATTTCTCATTCCACTGATTCCAAGCACATCGTTTTATTTGATTGTTAATTTCATTTGTTGTCAAGTTGAAAAATAATTTAATGGATTTATCTGAAGATGGAGCACTGTTTGCTATGTGGTCAACAATTACATTTTCTAATATATGTAAATGACTAGGTATCCAAATTAATGAAATATCCGATCCCCTGGTAATGATTTGATGACATAACATCTTTATTTCTGTTAGCAGTTCCTGTCTCTCTTTACTAACCCAAGATGACAAAGCCGATAATGCTGATTTCGAATCAGAAAATATTGTTATTTTTAAAGGATTACTAGTCAAATCAGTTATGAAAGATAGATAGACTCATTAATATTGCAATTAGTTCAGCTGTAAAAATCGTACTACCTTTCTGTAAAAAAAAATATTTTTTGGATATTTTAAAATCGGGAATATAAAATGCTGCTCTAATATTTCCATTTTCTAAAACTGATCCATGTGTAAAACGATGTGCAACGAGTTTTGAGAATACAAATGAATATATTCTTGTGCAATTGTTGCCAATAAGAAAGGATTTTCTCTGTCGAAATATCTCCATAATCCAAAATTATCTTTGGAGCTAAAAGAAGCCAAGGCGGACTGCAAGGAATAACACATGGTGACGTTGTATCAATTGGTGTGGAGTCTGTTAAAGGAAATATAATTATATTCATTAATTAACATAAACACACTTTTATTTTTAAATCCTCTGTTAACTTCAATATTATTATCTAGCTCAATTGTTGTAGAATTTACAGTTGATTTTGCCCTTGTAACATATTTCCCTCAAAGGTGGTTGCTCGAATGATTTTCCTAACATATAGCCTACACATTCAGCCAATCGAATGGATGTGTGTACCTTCTTTGGAACTTGTTACCATACATTATTTATGGTAACAATTTCCAAAGAATGTACACACATACAAAAAAATGTCGAACATCACGTCATTCTAACATAATTACGTCATTGTCTATGACGAAATGCAGAGAGTACCACAGTCTCATGTAACTTAGGCGCTTGTGTGGCAACACACACACACACACACACACACACACACACACACACACACACACACACACACACACACACACACTCTCTCTCTCTCTCTCTCTCTTTCTCTCTCTCTCTCTCTCTCTCTCTCTCTCTCTCTCTCTTTCTCTCTCTCTCTCTTTCTCTCTCCCTCTCTCCTTTAGTTTCAAAAGTGCATGCATGTGACAAAGGTAAATGTGGAGAAAACGCATCAACTTTCACAATAGGCTCTTCATATACGACAATTAACTAACAAGACGTTTATAAATGAACAGCACGGTATTTGTTTGTCAAAAAAGGTATGTCATATAACATTATGAGTCAATATGACACTGCACAAGCTCCAGCAATGACAGCAAGGCGCACGCACATACAATTTACATAGCCAGGTCACCGTTCCAGCCCCTCGTTTTGGGGACCGAACTATTCCGCGCGCGAAGATGTAATGGGAAGTAACTACCGGCAAAAGGTTTATTCCTAAAGCCAAAAGATTTATAAAACTCGCCAGCAATCACTTTCCAAATAAAATCTTAACTCTCTGAAAATATAAAGTAACTGCTCTTGTATTGTCCTCTTGCCAGCTCCAAGTGGATACTCCAGCCTCAAAATAAGCGACTCTGTTTAAACCTTGTTAAGGGAGACAAAACTGTCTTTACTGCAGTGGAAAAGGCCTTGGGTAGGATTATTTCCCATGTCTTCATCAACCCTCCATGGATTCCCTCCCCCTCTTTGATGGATTGGCTGGAGAGGAACAAGAACTTGAACAGCTGGTACTGAGGCTTGAAACAACCTTCAGAGCCTTTGGAATGGAAATAAGTGCAGAGAAGACCAACATGATGATCAACAACACCAATGGCATCAACACGGACATCAAAGTCCAAAGCCAATCAAAACAGTGCATAGCTTCAAATATTTAGAAGCAAGTGTAGACCTATCGGACAAATTTTACGATTTCAATTATATTTTTCCATTTATGCTTAGTCTTCATCAACTTTCTGATCCAAGTTATTTTTAATGCGTTCATATGAGATACCAATCATGATGAGATACCTCCATCAGAGATACATTTAACTGAGGACTTTTTAGAACTCTCTGCATTTTTATGATTCCAAACAAATGTAAAAAATACTTATTTCAATAGAATTGATAATATAGTCTGGTGGATTAGGCAGTAACAGCCACAGATATAGGGAGCTTCGACAAGATCAACGACTTAAGCACAGCAACCCGACCAACTGACGTTTTAACCATAATTATGTTGTAAAGTATCTAAATTTTTAGAAATTTTGCTTCAAAGTTTAATCAATCTTTTAAGTAATTTGTAAAAAATAATTCCAAGCATCCAGGTACATGCGCAGATAGAGCATGAAGACAGTATGACAATTCCGTTTACTACCTTACCAGATTGAGCTATTCTTGTCTGTGTTTAAAACTAAGCCAGAAATAGAGCCAAAACGCTCAATAGTTTTTATTGTATTTCTGAATGAATTGTCCTCTCCTTCTAACATTATATCAGTATCATTTGCACATAGCGAAATTTTACTTTCGTTATCGTTATTTTTTATTCTTTTCATCTCTTTATTTTGCTTAATTATAACTGCCAAAATTTCTACACAAATAATAAATAAATAAATAACATGAAATTGGGTCTCCGTGTCTTCAACTCCTCTGCACTTGAAACCATGACGTTAGACCTCCATTCCCAGTTACAGAAGATGTAGGCTTAATGTTGTTATAGAAGGTAGCAATCCATTTATTAAAAAGTCATGGACCCATCCAAAAGCATGTAGCATTTTAAACATAAAATTCCAGCACAAAGAACCCAAGATTTTTTTGGGGGGTCAAAATCAAGGCAAAGAAGAAGGACATGTTTATTATGTGTTCGTAAATAATCAATAATATCATAAATTAAGCTAATGTTATCACCTAAATATCTATCCCGCATAAAGCCAGTCTCATCTTCACCAATGATTGAAGATAACACTAACTTTAATCTGTTGGCAATTCACGAACCAATTTTATATACTACGCTTAATAAGGAAAGAGGTCTAGTCTCCATTTCCTTATGAACTCCCTAGGTTTATCCCCCTTCGGTATACAAATTATTACTCCATCTTCCTGTGTTGACAACAATTTCCCATTCCTAAATCCTTCATTACGTTCGACCTGGAAAAACTGCAAGACCCGGAGGTAGCCGAAATATTCCAAGCCACAATTTGATGGAAATTTGCACCACTGCTCATTTTGTCAACACCATGACCACCGCCTTCAACTCAGCTGTGACAGTAACCGCCACTGAGATCCTTGCCAAGCACCGCCCAAAGAAGAAACCGTGGATCAACCTGAACTCTTGGACCTGTGGGACAAACGAAGAGAGATGAAAAAGAAAACGAACACCTCCAAGGGAGCTGATGCCTACCGAAAAATCAACAATGACGTCCAAAAAGACATGCTCACAGCAAAGAAGAACTGGATAGAAGGTCAGTGCCACAAAATACATAACAGTCTGAACAAGAACAACAGCAAGAAGGCCTACCAGACTGTGAAGCGGCTGACAAGTGTTAAACAGCCCAAGGTCTCCACGATCCAAAGTAAATCTGGCATATGCCTTACAGAAGAACAAGAAGTCTTGGATAGATGGAAAAAGTACTGCTCTGACCTTTACAACCACACACCAAACGGAGACCCATCAGTTCTAGCATGTCTCCAGAACAGAGAAGAAGAAGAAATCCTCCCAATTCTCCGAGAAGAAGTTGAGGCAGCAGTGCAGTCGCTGAAGAAAGGGAAGTCAGGGGAAGTGGACAACATCCCCGCGGAACTGCTTGAAGCAGGATGAGAAGCGATGATTGATGCCCTCACCATTATCTGTATCAAGATCGGGCAGAGTGGGGAATGGCCTACACCATGGACCCAATCGCTTGTCATCACTCTTCCCCAAAAAAAGGTAACCTTCAGGAGTGTGAAAATTACCGCACCATCAGCCACCCCAGCAAGGTTCTCTTGACAATACTGTAATATTCAACAGCTTGAAACCCCAAGTTAAAAAAAATCATAGCTGAAGAACAAGCAGGATTCAGAGTAAGGCGAAGTACCACTGAACAGATTTTCAACTTCAGAATAATCTGCAATAAATACCTACAGCACCAACAACATCTATATCATGTGTTTGTAGACTTCAATAAAGCATTTGACCGAGTCTGGCATGCAGCTCTATAGGCAACCATGAGAGTGTACAACATCAACCCTAAAATTATTTAAGTCATCAAAACCTTTATGACAAGGCTACAGTGCAGTCCTCCACAACAGCGCCATCGGGAACTTGTTCAGAACAACAATCGACGTGCGTCAAGGATGTCTATTCTCTCCAACACTTTTCAATATCTTCCTAAGTGCTTAATGTCAGATGCCTTTGCAGATCACGAAGGCACAGTCAGCATAGGAGGTAGAGCAATCTCCAACCTCTTTTTTGCGGATGACATTGATGGATTGGTTGGAGAGGAACAAGAACTTGAACAGCTCGTACAGAGGATTGACACCATCCTCCAGAGCCTATGGAATGGAAATAAGTTCAGAGAAGACCAAAATGATGACCAATGACACCAACGAATGGCATCAACACGGACATCAAAGTCCAAGGCCAGTCCCTCAACACAGTGCATAGCTTCAAATATTTAGGGGCCATTGTATCAGACAATGGGTCCCGACAGGAAATCTTCTCCAGGATCGCACAAACAACTGCTGCCCTGACAAGATTGAAGCCCATATGGAAAGACAAGACCATCAGTCTATGTTCCAAAGTAAGGTTGCTACGCTCCATTGTCATCTCCATCTTCCTATACGTTTGCGAAACATGGACCCTCACAGCAGACCTGCAACGAAGAATACAAAGCATGGAGATAAGGTGCTACAGAAGACTTCTTGGCATTTCCTATACCCAGCATATCACCAAAGACGAAGTCCGACAGACGATCACACAAGCCAGTGGACAACACGATGACATGCTCACAGTGGTGAAGAAACAGAAACTCCGATGGTATGGCCACGTCACCAGAGCTTCAGGCCTTGCAAAGACCATCCTGCAAGGCATGGTGCAAGGAGGCAGAAGAAGAGGGAGACAGAAAAAGACATGGGAGGACAACATTCAAGAATGGACTGGCTTGACACTGAGCGAAGCCATGAGGGTTGCTGAGGACATAGAAAGATGGAGTACGCGGTTAAACGATAATGTGTGGTGCCCCAACGACTTTCGATTTACGGGATAGGATAGGATAGGATAGGATAGGATAGGATAGGATAGGATAGGATAGGATAGGGTAGGATAGGATAGGATAGGAAGTGACCTAAGTACAAAGTTCCCTAAACTACGCCAGAAAAATGTAAAGAACTCTACAGTAAATCCGTCACTATCTTGACTTTCCCTGTTCGGCATATTCTTTAAAGCAAAAGAAGTCTCTTCTAAGGTGATTTCTCGCTCTAAACAGGTTTGCTCTTTTTGGCCTAACGTCGGAAGATTATCTACAATATGGGCTATTTCGACTTCTTCAACTTCTCTTACAGAATATAATTTAGAATAAGATCCATTGACTTCCTTTGCGATAACTTTTTCATCTGATAAAATATTGGTATTTTTATCCAGTTTAGTTATTCTTTAATTAACGTAGTTTTTTGTCCCCCAGTGAACAATTATGACGTAATCTTTTCCCCCTCAGCGATCCACTTAGCCCGTGAGCGAAGCAGTCCTCCCTCTAATCTGTTCTCCCTAATTGAAACTAATTCTTTGCTATTTTCTAATTCAGTTTTTTCTACCTCATTTAAATTATTGTTCTTTTCTAAAGTTTCTATTAACTTTCTAATTGTTATTTTTCATTAACAGTCCGTTTTTTCATTGTTGTGTAAGAAATTGTCAGAATCCTAATTTTCTTTAACAAAGTATCTAGAAGTAATTGATCACTTATTACAAATTGCATTTCAGAAAAGGGGTAGGTAGGGAGTAGCTGCATATTCTTCTATAAAATTTTTAATTACTAGATTAACTTCCTCTACATACTGCTTGTCTTTAAGCAAAGAACTATTAAACTTTACTCCATTACTGCTACTAAACTACTAAACCAAAGACCTGGTTTTGTCCCTTCTTTAGTAACGTTTACTGATAAAGAAATAATAGAGTCGTCAGTTCAATACCCGGGGTGTATGTCTGCGTCGACCGAAAAATTTAGTAGACATTCAGAAACTAAGATCTTAAGTAATGGAAAACATCACGACGTTTCTAGAATCAGCAATACTGGCAGTTCATGGACATAATCTTTAGATCATCAGACATAACAATTTACAAAGAAAAGAAAAACGAAAATAACAGAAACCCAGAGATATGAAAAAAGAGCAGTAATTACAAACGCTATATTAAATTGCCTCATTGTTGTCTGTACTAAATAAACAGATAAATAAATAAACAAATAAATAAATAAATAACGCACCACTAAGTCACGCCATTCTCGTCTTCTCGAAACAGAATTCTGTCCCCTCGCAGGATACTTTCCCTTTAGTATTATAGTTTCTTACGAGTAATCTTCGTTCTCCCCTTCTTCCCCTGGCTGGATGTTTCAGTGATTTTTAGCAATCGCCGACGTGGAGGCAAAATCGAACCACCTCATTTTGCGATGGTGGGTCAGGTTAGCTCTCTCTCTCTCTCTCTCTCTCTCTCTCTCTCTCTCTCTCTCTCTCTCTCTCTCTCTCTCTCTCTCTCTCTCTCTCTCTCTCTCTCACTCTCTGTGTCTGTCTGTCTGTCTCTCTCTCTCTCTCTCTCTCTCTCTGTCTCTCTCTCTCTCTCTCTCTCTCTCTCTCTCTCTCTCTCTGTGCGCCGAACTCTTCTACACCTATGGCTCTCTCCCTCTATCTCCCTCCCTCTCTGTCCACATACACACATACACATTCCACACCTCTCTCCCACCCGACCCACGCACACTCTGTGATCTCTTTCTCTTTCTCTCTCGTCGTCCTCTGTACGGAGCCCTCCCGTTTTCTTCCGCTTTTTTCACAAACACACAGTGCCTGGACCCCTTCCTTCCCACTCTTCGTGAACCCCGTTACCCCTACATCTCGCACTACCTCTCTCAGACACACTCTCCCTCTCACACACACAAACATTCTCTCTCTCCTCTCTCCACACATATCTGCACCTTTCTTTCTCTCTCTCTCTCTCTCTCTCTCTCTCTCTCTCTCTCTCTCTCTCTCTCTCTCTCTCTCTCTCTCTCTCTCTCTCTCTCATACCCTGCCCCCAATCCTCTCTCCACATAATTTTATATAAACCTATGGGACTGCTCCCTCCCCCTTCCCTCTCTCTCTCTCTCTCTCACATACACACACGCACGCACCCTCTCTCTTGCTCTGGTTCTCTCAGCCTCTCTGCATCGCAGCTGAGGCACGGGAAGACTGAACTCCCAGTGTTTTCTTGTGACCGTAGTGGGATGTCTCAGTTGCTAACCACTGTCGATCTGGGGACAGCTGACAGTTGTCCTACAGCGAATTTTCTTCTTTGCCCGATTTATCTTTTGGGACTGAAAGATTTGCCTCATCAATAGCTTACTACATAGATCTGCATGGCTGTGCATTTAAGACATAGGTTATGACTCTCCAAAATGTAATCACTAACAACAGTTTATAATAGTCGGACTACCGGCCTTGTCCTACACAGGTTTTCCGGAGATACTACCAGACAATTCTTCACATGGATTTGTCTGTGCCGTAAAATGGCTTTGGCGAACTGCGTTCTAATATAAGAAAACTAAACTTGTCTCTCATCTTCGATCAGCTCCACGTGGAATTGACAATGTGAAAGGTGAAACTCTTCAAACTAGATTTCGTTGGTCATGTGTATTAGGAATTTTATTATTTTGCAAGTATGTGCGCGCGTGCAAAGTGATTACGCTCTTTTTGTTCTTCGTCGTACGACACGTGATTAAAACTTAATATACTCTTTCTTCTTCTTTCGTCCTAAATTAATTGATTGGTGGTCATCCATCATCATCATCATCATCATCATCATCATCATCATCATCATCATCATCATCATCATCATCATCATTATCATCATCATCATCATCCATCCATCATCCTTTTTCTCCTCCTCCTCGTCATCATCATCATTTCGTCGTCTTCTTACCGTTGACTACCACGTCTTCATCGTAGTGAAGATTCTGTAAACAATCAGTTAGGGGCAGCGTATTATATGAAGTAGAATCGGGCAGTGTATTCAGCTAAGGAGTGCCGGGGGTTTTCAGTATAAATAGTATCCCCACTTTATGGAAATTTAGTGCTTTAAATTCCCACTGTCGCTGTCTTCCTCATTTACTCTTTCCCATTCCTGCTCTGTCCTATCACTCTGCTATACTATCTTCTTCTTCGCTAGATCAATGACCTACCTTTTTTCTTGAAAACTCTTCCTGGACAAGACTCCTTGTTTGTGTATGAGGTCTGTTGGATCAGCTTGGGAGAGTTGGACGCTTTCTGCCGGGTGGTCACTAGGGCTTCCTATGATTGTATTATTTAGCACTATAGGCATTTTATATGTATGCGTTTTGTTGATGATTTATAATGATGTTTGTATTCTATTTTGTTTTTGTAACCGGGGGTTCGAGTAGTTGGGGTAAAGCCTCAGCCGTCCCCTGCGTGGGATGTCTTTATTGTAAAGTGACTGGCCGGTGGAGGGCATTCAATTTTCCCACTAGAGTTGTTTCGGCAGAACTTTTATGCGGATTGGGGGTTGTCCGGTCCTGATTTGGCTCGGAAGAGTCCGCTGGACCTAAAGCAACAATCAATCAATCAATCAAAGTCCAAGAGGCGCGTACACAAGATGACCTTGAGATATCGAAGGACCTCTTCCTTCTATAAATTGGGGTTGTTAGCTCCGCGAATTGAAATATGATGTGGCGAACTGTCTTTCATCTTTTATGCCCGAGAGTATGGGGCGCCATGTGTCCATTTATTCTATGTGACTATTCTATACAAAGAATAAATTCTATGCACATAGAAAGCATTCTATGCATACAAAAAGCATTCATTAGTTGAAATTCCATTTATAAAAAAGAAACCAATATTGTAAGTCATAGAATAAAATTCTTTGTATAGAATAACATTCTATAATATAGTGTAAAATTCTATGTCCATAATACAATTCTATGTATAGAATAACATTTTATAATAGAGAATAAGATTCTATGTATGTAATACAATTCTATATTATAGAATGCACTTGTATGCATAGAATTGTATTCTATAACATAGAATGAATTCTATTACAAAGAATGAATTCTATAACATAGAATTTATTCTATGTGCATACAATTCATTCTATAACATAGAATGAATTCTTTAACATAAAATAAATTATATGACATAAAATGAATTCTATGTGCATAGAATAAATTGTATAACATAGAATGAATTCTATAATAAAGAATGAATTCTATATGCATAGAATGAATTTTATAGCATAGAATGAATTCTATGACATAGAATTCATTCTATGACATAGAATGAATTCTATAGGCATAGAATGAATAGTATAACATAGAATGAATAAGATGACATAGAATGAATTCTATAACATAGAATGAATTCTATAGCATAGAATGAATTCTATGACATAGAATTTATTCTATAGCATAGAATGAATTCTATAACATAGAATGAATTCTATAGCATAGAATGAATTCTATGCTATAGAATTTATTCTATAGCATAGAATGAATTCTATGTTACAGAATGAATCCTATGTCATAGAATTCATTCTATGCTATAGAATTCATTCTATGCTATAGAATAAATTCTATGTCATAGAATTCATTCTTTGCTATAGAATTCATTCTATGTTATAGAATTCATTCTATGTCATAGAATTCATTCTATGTCATCTTATTCATTCTATGTTATACTATTCATTCTATGCTATATAATTAATTCTATGTCATAGAATTCATTCTATGTCATAGAATTCATTCTATGTCATAGAATTCATTCTATGTCATAGACTTCATTCTATGTTATAGAATGAAATCAATATATACACTTTTTTTTTAAATAGTAAAAACTGGGGCACTGTCAAGGTATAGAGAACATTTTTTATGGCATGGGACTGTATTGCAGAGAGATATACACATTGCCACATCCCATCACCACACCACATCACTCTACATCACACTGCACCACAAATGTGATGGGTAGGTGTGGTGGAGTGATTAGGTTATGTGACGATGTGGTCTGATTCACTGCTTTTAAGGCATAATAGACCTGTATTGCAGATACATACATACACATTTCCACATCACATCACCACACTACATCACTCTAAATCACACCACACTGCACCACAAATGTGATGGGTGGGAGGGGTGGGGTGATTAGATTATGTGATGTGATTCACTGATGCCATGATATGTGCTGTCTGCTGCAATGTGAAGATGTGCTGCTGCTGTGATGTCGGCTGATGTGATGTGATGATTTGTTGATATGATGTGATTTTATGTGGTGGTGCGTTTTCACGATGATGGTGATGAAGCAATGTGATGCAGTGATGTGATGTGATGATGTGATCGATGTGGTGATGATGCGATGTGGTGATGTGTCATACAATATCTTTTTTTAAATTCTAAATTTTGTTACAATTTATTAGTTGTGTTTTTTAATTTTATGTGAATGAAATGAATTATATGTATATAGAATTAATTGTATAACACAGCAAGAATTGTATGACATAAAATTCATTTTTTAACATAAAATGGATTTTATTCGCAACACTGAATACATTCTATTTTCATATAATTGTTTTTTAACATTTGGTGCACATAGAATGCATTCTATGTTATAGAATGTTCATTCTATAACATAGAATGTTCATTCTATAACATAGGATCCATTCTATAACATAGAATGTTCATTCTATAACATAGAATGGTCATTCTATAACATAGAATTAATTCTATAACATATAATGTTCATTCTATAACATAGAATCCATTGTATAACTTAGAATGATAGAATCCATTCTATAACATAGAATGTTCATTCTATAACATAGAATGCTCATTCTATGCGCAACTAGGTCATTCTATGTGAAGCGAGGCTGTGACGTATAAAGGGACACGTGGAGCCTTGCACGCGCAATGGCTGACGTACCAAGCGCTCTGCGGCTTTATCAGACATCATAATTTCGTTAACAAGCATTTAGGTTTCTTGATGCGGACGACTTCGACGGTATAATTAGTGTGAATAGATCGCTTAGCAATAAAAATAATTGACGTCACACCCTCCCCCCCCCCCCCCCCCCCCCTCCGCCCCTGCGTGCTTGCTTTTTTCATTACAATGTGCTGAGGTTCTGTAAGGGTTTATAGTGACAAAATCTAATTAAATAATCAGTTCTTTTCGCTCAATACCGAAGAAATAACCGTGCTGTACACTCATAAAAAGCAATAATTAATATATTTAAAGGTCGAATATTGCTATACAACTCTGAGACATACTAAATGAAAGGTTCATAAAGCTGAATATTGCAAAAAATCTATTTCACCCCAAGCGGCCCCCCAGGGCGCTATGCACAAAGGCGTGGCGGCCACATTGCTGCGGGAATAACACAGCGTGATCGAGTTTGAAAATGGTGAAGTACTTTGCTGCGTTTGGATGCTCTAACTCCGACGTAAAACCTTTCTGCAAAGAAAAGAACATTTCCTTTCATCGATTTCCACTTCGAGCGCAAATGATGAAGCACTGCATGTCGTCAACTCTAAACTGAATGTCAGTGACAAATCGCTCTGTAATCATTATTGCACGAGTGTGCTATGTTCAAAACATCACAATATCCCAAAATGTTCTCTATACCTTGACAGTGCCCCAGTTTTTACTATTTAAAAAAAAGTTTTTATATTGATTTCATTCTATAACATAGAATGAATTCTATGACATAGAATGAATTCTATGACATAGAGTGAATTCTATAGCATAGAATGAATAGTATAACATAGAATGAATAAGATGACATAGAATGATTTCTATGACATAGAATGAATTCTATAATATAGAATGAATTCTATGACATAGAATAAATAATATGAGATAGAATTTATTCTATAGCATAGAATGAATTCTATAACATAGAATGAATTATATAGCATAGAATGAATTCTATGACATAGAATTCATTCTGTAACTTATAATTCATTCTATGCTATAGAATAAATTATATGTCATAGAATTCATTCTATGCTATAGAATTCATTGTATGTTATAGAATTCATTCTATGTCATAGAATTCATTCTATGTCATAGAATTCATTCTATGTCATCTTATTCATTCTATGTTATACTATTCATTCTATGCCTATAGAATTCATTCTATGTCATAGAATGAATTCTATGTCATAGAATTCATTCTGTGCTATAAAATTCATTCTATGCATATAGAATTCATTCTTTATTATAGAATTCATTCTATGTTATACAATTTATTCTATGCACATAGAATTCATTTTATGTCATATAATTTATTTTATGTTAAAGAATTCATTCTATGTTATAGAATGAATTCTATGCATATAGAAATAATTCTATGTCATGCAATTTATTTTATTTTAAAGAATTCATTCTATGTTATAGAATTCATTCTTTGTAATAGAATTCATTCTATGTTATAGAATATAATTCTATGCATACAAGTGCATTCTATAATATAGAATTGTATTACATACATAGAATATTATTCTCTATTATAAAATGTTATTCTATACATAGAATTGTATTATGGACATAGAATTTTACACTATATTATAGAATGTTATTCTATACAAAGAATTTTATTCTATGACTTACAATATTGGTTTCTTTTTTATAAATGGAATTTCAACTAATGAAAGCTTTTTGTGTGTATAGAATGCTTTCTATGTGCATAGAATTTATTCTATGTATAGAATGGTCACATAGAATAAATGGACACATGGCGCCCCATAGAGAGGACTTCTTGATCGGTATTGCCTTTTGGACTCGGTACAACCTACTTACTATGCAGGCTTAAGTTAGATTATTAAGACGAAATGAATTTCTCGAGATCATGCAAAAACAACTGATCACATAGATGTGTCCGTTGTCTTAAAAACAAATGACGAACTCTATAATTTTTGCTTGCTGTTGGTCTCTGTGCTAACTACTATCAAAGGGCTACTAAAGGTTTTAGGTGTTTTTTGTTCTCTCAAGTTGTTAACCACACGATTGATCACATGCATTTGCCTGTACCGTGAAAAAAGCGGTGCAGAATGATGTACTGATAGAAGATAATAAAGGGCTCTCTCAGTTATTAATTTGATACAAAAAATACTGCTACTTATCTTTAAACTTTCCGTGATTCTCTAACCACCTCGTTCTGTAGCAACGAGACTGACGTGAATGGAGAAATTCAGCGCATGAAAATCGTGAGAAGAACGGGCGATTGAATTAGGGACTGATAGACAGGAGTGATGACGTGAGGTGGCTGTCCTCTATTTCTGAACGGTGTAATCTTGACGAAAGATTACGGTTATGAGGTCTCCGTGCGGGTAAACTGTGTACCTTATTATAACTACCCAAATAAGGAGCGGTTCCCCCAGAAAATCCTATAATATCTAACTACCCAGACAAAAGGTTTTCCCCAGATACTACTAAAGAATTCGTCGTCGGGGCTGTTTTGTTCAAGGTAAGTTTTTCAAATGTTCTGTGGTGTATCTTTAGAGTATAAAATTATTAGCTGTAATAGTTTGGTGAGGGTGGTGGTGGACGTTATTGGGGTGATTTAGTAGTACAGTAAAACCTCCGTTTTGAGACCCTCTCTTAAACGACTTCCTTCAACATACGACCGGAAAAAAATTCACCGATGCTTTGTACTATATAAACGACCTCTCTTAAACGACTACCTCTAAAACGCTTTATACGACTTGCGACCTTCAAATAATTAAATTTTACGACCTAGCATCTGAAAAATTCAGATTCCAAAGCAATACTATATTTGTGCGCTTGAAGAAAACAGTTTCGTTGACAACTTTTAACAGCAGATGGTGCATTAAAGCAGCTTGAAATACTCTAAGGAGCTGACCAGATTTGCCCTGAGCAGGGGGCTGTCAGATCTAAAGTGACAAAGTAAGGCTGTTGCAGGATAGAGAGCTAAGAGAACATGCACGGGCGGGGATCACGCAAACAAACAGAAATAACCGCTTTCTTTCAAAAAACAAACTATTCAATGATTGGATAAAAATACTTACAACAATATTAATGGGGTTATCTGATAAATAGTTATAACTCTAAACATGCACTCAGCACTTACATACACTTTTAAACAACTATCATACCAACATTGATTTTTTGTGTGTAAATAATGAGGAACAGGAAGATATTGACTGTATTGGTTGTGAGACAGAGTTTAATCTATATTTCTGAAAGATGGTAGATGTTCCCTATACTTAATGGTATGTGTACTTTTTGTACATGTATTTATTTTACCTAATTAATTTTCTAAATGTCTTTTTCGAAAATGTCCTACCTCCTTTTTAAGACCCCTCCAATTTAAGATCTCGTTTTAATGGCAATTTAAAGGTCGTAAAACGGAGGTTTCACTGTAGAAGAAGAGGGATGCTAGCAGTAGGGACAGCGTAATGAATAGCATAAGTAAGGCTTAGCAACATTCGCAGTCATTATCATCGTCATCGTCGTCATCATCATCTTCTTCTTCTTCTTCTTCTTCTTCTTCTTCTTCTTCTTCTTCTTCTTCTTCTTCTTCTTCTTCTTCTTCTTCTCGTCCTCCTCTTCATCCTTCTCCTCCTCCTCCTCCTCATCAACAACAACAACAGCATCATCATCACCATCATCATCATACCTTCTTCTTCATCTTCTTTTTTTCGAACGAAGCAGCTTTGCCCTGTGGACTGGGTCATTATTGATCGATTAAAATTTTGCATGACTGCAACCCTCCAGCATTATAAAGCATTATTAAATCGAACGAAATAAGCAGAGCGAGCGAGTAAGAGAGAGAGAAAAAAGAGAGAAGAATTGAAAAAGTGTGTGTGCGTGTGTATGTGTGTGCGCGCCTCTGCTGGTTTGTGTCTGTCTCTCCATATGTCTCGGTTGGTCTGTGTGTCTGTCTGTCTGTTGGTCTGTCTCTCCCTATCTGTTTGTCTGTGTGTGTGTGTGTGTGCGTGTGTGTGTGTGTGTGTGTGCGTGCGTGCGTTAGCTGCATTAGAAAATTGTGGGGCGAACCGAATGACATATTACTCGATGTTTATTCGATCTTATGCATCAATAAACGGCTCGTCGTTCGCAATGTTCACATTATCAAAATTTTGTCAAGTTACGCAACAGATTGTGAAAGGGTGAGTGTTGAGGTTGGGGAATGTTCTTGATGAAGGGAATGATGGGCCTGTGGGGTGGGGTGAGGGTGGGGTAGACTCTATTTATGGTCTATGGGTGGGTGTGGTGGATGTAGGTTAAGAGGGAGTAGGTGAGAGGAACTAGGCATTTGGGAACAGGGAAATCAAAAGAAGAAATCAAAAGCACCGTTTGTCAAAGTGGTCCTGATTCGGCTCTTTGCAGTCCGCTGGGCCCTATAAACAATGACTAACTAACCATTTTTCAAAACCTCAAACTATTTTATGTTGGGAATACTCTGGTCTTGCTTTTTGTTTAGAGAAAGAAAGTAGCCTTTGACATTTTATTGCGCGGCTAGGATTTGTCATTATTGCGGATATTTTATCGCCTTCCCAGGTCTCTCTCTCTCTCTCTCTCTCTCTCTCTCTCTCTCTCTCTCTCTCTCTCTCTCTCTCTCTCTCTCTCTCTCTCTCGCTCTCTCTCTCTCTCTTTCTGTATGTGTGTGTATTGGGATCTCTCTCTCTCTCTCTCTCTCTCTCTCTTTCTCTCTCTCTCTCTCTCTCTCTCTCTCTCTCTCTCTCTCTCTCTCTCTCTCTCTCTCTCTCTCTCTCTCTCTCTCTCTCTCTTTCTCTGCCCGACTTTCTGTCTCTCTGTCTCAGAGAGGGAAGAAGTGACAGATTAACGCTATGTAATCTCTATTTATCTTTATTTCTCCTAAAATATAGTTTTTTTGTTTTTTAGCTTTAAGACACTCTTCTCTTTGTTCAATCACTCTATTTTTTTAAACAATATATATTGCATTTTAAGCATCTTAAATTAGACACTTTATTCATTTAGTTTTTTATTTTCTCACTAAATAAACTCTTCTTTTTTTCGTTTTTTTTAATTACAGGCTTTTTTATAATATTTTTTTAAAAATATATTACCAGGTAATTTGCACGGATTTTGAAAATGTTTTTTTTGAAAACAAAACTTATTTACTGATAATAATACATTAACTGCACAGAATATTGATCGCTTATGTGTGCACTTATATATCATTTATATCTCCACACATATCGGCTTTGCTGTAGGCCTGTACACCAAACCAATACTTACAACGGTTACTTCATTGTATGGAATTTCTCAAGCTCAGTTGAAGGGTGTAAGCATAATAATATTTAGGCCTACATTAAGCTAAGCCAATGCCTCTATGTTAACCTGTGGCAACGGGTAATGCCATTTGTATTGAGAGCTTGCCATCGCATAGCGACTATAAATACAACACAGTAGCTCTGGCATGTCTAAGACCGCTATTGGCATATTTTGAATGGATGAAGAACAGTGTGAACATACGTCCTGTGAAATATTTGTGAAAAATATAGTACTGTGTTTGAGAAAAGTGTCTGCTTCAAGTGTTCAATCCAGCTCTAGCCAAGAAGATATGATTCTCGGAGACTCTCAAAACGAAAATGTAGAAGAAGACTCTCAAAGCAAGCATTTAGGATCACAAGAATTTTCTGAAAAATGAACGAGCCATTTTGGAAAAATAAAAAACGTTTCATCTACAGATGAGCGAAATTTTTGGAAAAACTATCAAACAACCCTACCATAAAAATGCTGAAACGTCCAAAAGAAAGCTCGTCATTTAAAAAAAATGACAAGCTCACTAGTTGGAAAGACATGGATGATTATCTTGAACAAACATTGATTAAAACAAATGCTCCACTCGCTGGAATACCTGATATATCTGAAGTAGTAAAGAATACAAGTTTGGGCTATGAGCAAATAAAGGACGTTTTAGTCAAAAGAGTAATAAAACTTCAAGATGATTAGGCTAATTGCGTTAGTGATGTTCTGAACTTCGGTCTGTTGTTGGAGATGGCTTTTTTTCTTCGTAAAAATACAAAGGAAAATAAAATGGGCTGATTATCTGCAAAAACAAATTAAACATTTCTCAAAACTATGCTGCAAAACTACGCAACTTGACTTATTATTTTGCTTATTATCCAAAGTTCCATAATATATTATATTCCATTAAGAGAGTTGATTAGTAAGTCTAAACAAATTATTGAGTTAATGAAAGATCATAAGGAATTTTGTACAAAATGGCAGCAAAGTGAATAAACCTGCCAGAAAAATGGGTCTAAAGCTGCCAGAAAACCGGTTGATAAAATTAATAGTAAATACATACAGCATGAAAGGCAGCTCAAACAGTAACGCGTGCGTACTTGTCCTTCGCCTTCAGTCAAGCGATCTTGTGCCTGCAACTCTTCAAGTCTTCAGCACCTCAATCTTCAACTGCCAAAGTGGTCACAACCTTGACCTATGAACTTCTAGGGGGTCATATTGCGTGCCTCCCGCTGATCTAAAAAAACAATTTACGCCTTTCCCTCCCCCTTCCTCCCTCTTACTTTTACACAACTTGAATTCACACACACACACACACACACACATGCGTGTACGCCGTCACAAATGGGGTAATTTTAATCGGGTAGCACAGAAAAGGGGTAGGGTAAGGGCTAGTTGCAGCGCTGCCTTAACCCTACCCATTTTTGAAAAATTTGACCTAATTCTTGTCCTATAGGGGACGAACTAGGTCAAGTTTTGCGAAAACGGGAAGGGTAAGGTATTTTCTTAAACGGGTAGGTTAAGGCATTTTTCCAAAAGGGGTAGGGTCAGGGCTAGTTGCAGCGCTGCAACTAGCCCTGACCCTACCCCTTTTCGAAAACGGGTGCATTTACCCTACCCGTTTTCGAGAAAGTTGACCTAGTTCGTCTCCTATAGGGGACAAAGTAGGTCAAATTTTTCGAAAACGGGTGCACTTACCCTACCCGTTTTGGACAAAACTTGACCTAGTTCGTCTCCTATAGGGGACGAAGTAGGTCAAATTTTTCGAAAACGGGTGCCCTTAACCTACCCATCTTGGAAAAGTTGACCTACTTCGTCTCCTATAGGGGACGAACTAGGTCGACATTTCTTCAAAATTTCTTCGAAAATGGACTGGAAGTTCTCCGTCCCAGATAGAGCCCTCCCTTGTACTTAAAACACTCCCATGCACTACAGCTGCACTCCCATGCACTAAAAGAGCACTCCCGTGTACTTAGGACAAATGAGGAATGGCAGACAAATGGGGAAGGAGCAAATGACCCCATTTGATACTAAGAACGTCAAATTCCGTTCCTCATTTGTGACGTTTCACAGCCACACACTTACACACACACACACACACACACACACACACACACACACACACACAAACACTGACACCCTCTTACCCCTCCCCACAGGCACCTTAACTAACCACCAAACATTATGAGATTCACACTCATCATCATCACCATATTGTTAGTTAAGTAATTAAAATAATACCCCCTACTCCCATCCACATGCACGCACCTAATAATTGCACCTGGCATTATGAGACTCATTCCATAATCACTGATCATCATCAAACTTAATACTAGAAGTGTCTTAGTAATTAGTTACAATTAACTTGTAGTTAACTTACAATTAACCTATATCTGATTTCCCTGACTCATATAACTGACTTATAAAGTTTTTAAAAACGTTACTTACATTAAAGTCATTTGTGAGTTTTAGTAGCTTTTGTACTTACAGAAGTATTTTATAATCATTTTGTTGAGTAGTTTTAAGAATTATTTTGGCATGTTTATGTTGTTTTTTTAAAGTTGCTCTTTCAGTTAAATTTTTTTCTTATCTGGATTCAATTGCATCATTTTCTTTTAAACAGTTATCGTTGATTGTTTGATTGATTGATTTATTGTTGCTTTAGGTCCAGCGGACTCCTCCGAGCCAAATCAGGACCGGACAACCCCCGATCCGCATAAAAGATCTGCTGAAACAACCCTAGTGGGAAAATTGAACGCCCTCCACCGGCCAGTCACTTTACAATAAAGACATCCCACGCGGGGGACGGCTGAGGGTTTACCTCAACTACGCGAACCCCCGGTTACAAAAACAAAATAGAATACAACCATCATTACAAATCATCAACGAAACATATACATATAAAATGCCTATATTGCTAAATACTAACATCATAGGAAGCCCTAGTGACCACCCAGCAGAAAGCGTCCAACACTCCCAAGCTGATCCAACAGACCTCATACACAAACAAGGAGTCTTGTCCAGGAAGAGTTTTCAAGAAAAAAGGTAGGTCATTGATCTAGCGAAGAAGAAGATAGTATAGCAGAGTGATAGGACAGAGCAGGAATGGGAAAGAGTATATGAGGAAGATAGCAACAGTGGGAATTTAAAGCACTAAATTTCCATAAAGTGGGGATACTATTTATACTGAAACCCCCGACACTCCAACGGGGGTACTGTTGCCGCAGTGAATCTGTCATGCCTACAAAGGCAAGACAGGTTTTCAACTGGGGCTTTCACTTTTCCCTTTATAGGTTAGAACAATCTACAGTGGCAAGATTGCTCATGACCCCAAGGGGTAAACAATTATCAAAGCTGTCACAATCTTACAAGAGAATAAACAAATACATTTAATTTGCTCTTGGAAATTGAGTTGTATTTTTTTTAGAAAGTATCCAAACACTAATATCTGTGTGTCTCCCACTAAAAGCTAACTTGCTTAATGTTTTTCGTGTTAACACAATGTCTTTTTCTTGGCAGCAGGGATAGCTCAGTTGTCAGAGTGCTCGACTTGTGTACGCGCATCTCGGGCGATGTGGGTTCGAATCCTGACTTCAGCAAACTATTTTGTGATTGCTGGATAGTAGTTGCCAGCGCTTTGAGAAGCTCTCTGATCTTATAAGTGCACTATATAAGAGTAATCTCCTTCTTTCTTTCTTTCTGCGCTGCGGTCATCTATGATGAATAAAGTGTTTCCCCTATTTTCAAATATATTATAGAAATAATCTAAATTCTCAGTAAGACTACCATTGGGATTAACAACAAAGACGTTATCATCAGTCCAAATAAATTTACATTCTAATAAAGTCTTATTATGGTGAAGAGTGGGACACAAAATGATTATGTAATTGAAATGTTTTATGTAATTTTTTTTTTTTTAAGATTAAGAACAAAGAAGGTCTTTCTGCATGACGTCGTGCCGAACATCATTCCACAGTGAGGGTTACAAGGTAACAAGGACGTCATTTCAGTATACTAAATATTTTAATCTCCCATTTTTAATATTTAACTGAGCCTCCATAATTACTTACATATATATAGTAATTGGTTCAGACTTGGCAGCAACAGCTTCTCTATGGAGCTCAATCTAATACCATCTGTTCCATTTTCAATTCTCCTTCCAGATTCATGTAGGTCGTTAGTAGGAATCGTTCTAAAGTCTATCCACAAAGCAAACTTATTTAAAAGATAATCTTCCAGTCTCATATCATGCAAATTGAGATCTTTAGAAATTAAATCAACAGTTTCAGTCCTTAAACGACCTCCACCTAAAATCTTTCTAATCTCGTCAAACTGCTGAAAAGGCAGCATTGCCTTCACGAATAATTGATTAGATTTACCTCCAGTAATGATGGATGCCTTTGTTATATTCCGATTTACAAACTCTTCACTGTCACGGGTGTGAACAAATTCTTGTACAAACAACATCAATACATCTTTAAAACTTCTAGCAGGGGAATTCATATTAATGTTCCATAAAGCGTCTCGTTACTAAACTGTCTATAATGCAGGATCCTGTCATAATAAATTGCTAGTTTGTCCTATTGATTTCTGATCATCCTACTGAGTTTAGAGTGGTGACTATTTCATATTCAAGTGCAATATCTGACATAGTATAGTTTTGTCAGAACTAAGTATTACTTGTGAGGAATCATTGAAAATAATTTCGTAAGACAACCTGTCAATAAATTATCCTTAATGGAATGGCAAATGACTGTGTAACAGTTCAAAATCAAGGAAAAAATAAAACCTGTTTTTGGATACCTCAGCTAATACACTTTCATTACTTTTAGCATCAGAAGCATCACCAGCTTTAATTTCAAGTTTTGCCACATTTGAATTTGAATCCCATGACCAATTAATTCTTCCCTTTCAGTTTACCTAAACCACAAATCTGTGTAACAAAACAAAACATCAGTGTCATCGATACTCTGAATTTCCCGACCATCAAGTTTAATATCCATTCGTTTAAATATAGTCTGCCAAGATTGTTAAAAATAATCACCTGTTTATAAACACTACTGACTTTGGTAAAAGAGTTAAGAGTATAGCTAACGATGGCCAAGAAACCAGAAAAATTTTATTAATGGTCTACTTTGAAAACTAAACTCCCAGTCAGTGGGACTTTCAGAACCTACAAGAACATTACAATAACAGGCAGTAGCTTTACTGCAACATGTAGATTCAGCTTTGCCAAATTCAGAACAGATAAGTCTTTATGACTTGTCGGACTCTGAGTTAGAAGTAAATACAGAAGTAAGGTAAAGGAAAAGATAATCTCATAGCCTGTGACCGTAGGGGAGCGTGATGTTGGAGATCTCACTTATCTTGGGCCAGCGTAGTGAACTTCAAGGTTTGGATCAAGCTTTACAATCTGTGAGAGAGGAGACAATGTTGAACAAAGCCAAGCTTGGCAAACTCGACAAAGAAATAGAGAAACAAAAAAAATACTAGCAAAAACAAATTACTTGAACTTAAATTTGGATGTAAAACAAACGATTCAAAAGAGACTCTCCTACCTTTATACCGAACGCTCAGCAAGATTAGAAACCTTATCCATAAACAGAGATAAATTGATAACTGACTTTGTTAGAATTAAAGAAACGATTCACAGGATGCTACATGAAGACACTACACTTACAGAAAGAATTCAAACACTGTTGAGAGAACAGTGTGTTACAATATTTAGCATTCGTACAGCAGTTGGGATGACAATAAGTGCACTAGTCTTAGCTTTGACTAGAACCATAGGCATTAGTGCTACCGGTGGTGGTGATGGTGGTGGTTGTGGTAAAACACCAGTTAAAGACAGGATTAAGAAAACTACCAAGCATAGCTCATTGATTGAAACGCATGGATGACAAACTTTTAGAAGCTCTTCCAGGAATATTGGGTTCTGTCTTTTCATGAATATTTACAACTGCATCTAAAGTTGTTGTCTGGGCATCTGGGCATCTGTGGTCTTTGTTTATAATATTATTGGTATCGTTGCTGAAAATAATAAATTCCAAATAATCATGCTAACAGCAAACCTCCTTTAAATGCTGTAAATGCAAAACCCCATGATCAGTTGTTTGTTGGGGTAATTGTGGTGAAGGTAATATTAACGGAGGTGGTGATGGTGAACTTAAACCAAGTTCATTTGCATGCGTCCTATATGAAATATTGTGGATCGGCGATAACAGTATTGTTGTTATAGTTTGATATTGTTTTTATGCGAAGTTCAAGGTCACAGGGCAACATATACAATCCTAAACCAATTACATAATCTACTTTTGATCTAGCATACTTTAATGCGTCTTGATATCTCTTGATACTCGCCGTAAATCAACTGCCGAATTAATAGAATCTTCGACATTCGCTAAAAACTTCTGAGAATCAAAGCTTGTTCTCTCTCCTATCAATTACTATGCATTTGCGCCTGTGACCCAAGAACACACCAGGCGTATAATAATATGTGAATAGATTCATTTAGCCTGTCTACTCTACTGTGTGTAAATCCGTTAGAAGTGTCTAAGACAAATGTGCTCTATGCGTTTGCGTGGTTTTGTCTAAAGTCACTTGACTGTTGTGACTAAATTATATAAATCTCGGTACGTAAGGCCCTGTGTATAATTTACCTACAGCGTATCTAAATAAAGTTGCCATTCTATGATTGTGGTCTAGTTATTGTCTAAAGTCTGTTTTAAGATCAATTCCGAATTCTTTGCACAGCCTTTGAAACGCTTTCTTGTCATAGCCGTTGTTAAAGGGATTAAAGTTTTGGTCTGTTGGCAACGGAACCTATAATTCAGACAACACTTGTCTCACTTGATTATATAAACAGAACAGGTAGAATTTAACATAGAATTTGGATGATTAAGGTGATGAACGTAAAAAACCAGTTGTAGCGCAGCATACAGCGAAATTAACTTGATTCTGAAAAAACTGCAAACCACCATTGTTTAGCCATTGGTTAGCTAAAAAGTCATTAGTTAGATCTGGGGTAAGGTAATGTCACGGAAAGAATTTCTATATTCTCTGAATATGTTGTCTTTATATCCTGGATGAAAAACACTAACTAATGTTGTAAATAAATGTCATTGGCAATTATATTTAAGCTTAGAGTACCAATGGATAACGGGTTTTTGTGTTGCTCGTGCTGTTCTATGTTCTTTGTATGTGTGTCTGTATATACCTAATGGGTCTGTGTGGTCACGTGATGCGTGTTTTACTCACACAGTAATTCTTGACAGAAATAATTATAATGAATTGGAGAGACTGACTATAGCTGTTGAAGGGGGTGGTCGGTGTGTCTGCAGTGGTGTGTAGCTGAGGAGGAGCTATATCTTGAGAACACAGCTGAGAAGTAATGGATCTGTTAGGTATTGAGAAGAAATGGAGCTGTGAGGTGTTGAGAAGAAATGGAGCTGTGAGGTATTGAGAAGGAATGGAGCTATGAGGTATTGATTAAGGTAGAGAAAAAGCAGACGAAGAAAATGACAGTTGAGAAGAGAAATAGATGAATGTGAAAGAAGAAGATGAGATAAGACGTCTAGAGAATTAGAAGGTGGCGGTGAGGATCGAGAGAAGGAGAGAACTGGAAAATGGATTGACGATTTGAGAGAGCACAGAAGATGAGAGCCACAAGAAAGAGAACTAAGTACTTTGTCACGTGACCCACTTGTCTTTAGTGTTCGTTGTACGTGTCTTTGTGTGGTTGTATAGTTTGTGTTGGAGGTTATTGTTGGTTTGATTGATTGATTGTTGCTTTAAGTCCAGCGGACTCTTCCGAGCCAAATCAGGACCGGACAACCCCCGATCCGCATAAAAGATCTGCCGAAACAACCCTAGTGGGAAAATTGAATGCCCTCCACCGGCCAGTCACTTTACAATAAAGACATCCCACGCAGGGGACGGCTGAGGCTTTACCCCAACTACTCGAACCCCCGGTTACAAAAACAAAATAGAATACAAACATCATTATAAATTATCAACAAAACACATACATATAAAATGCCTATAGTGCTAAATAATACATCATAGGAAACCCTAGTGACCACCCGGCAGAAAGCGTCCAACACTCCCAAGCTGATCCAACAGACCTCATACACAAACAAGGAGTCTTGTCCAGGAAGAGTTTTCAAGAAAAAAGGTAGGTCATTGATCTAGCGAAGAAGAAGATAGTATAGCAGAGTGATAGGACAGAGCAGGAATGGGAAAGAGCAAATGAGGAAGACAGCGACAGTGGGAATTTAAAGCACTAAATTTCCAGAAAGTGGGGATACTATTTATACTGAAACCCCCGGCACTCCAACGGGGTTACTGTTGCCGCAGTGAATCTGTCATGCCTATAAAGGAAAGACAGGTTTTCAACTGGGGCTGTGGGGCCGGGTAGCTCAGTTGGTAAGAGCGTCTTGCTAGTAACCGAAAGGTCGCTGGTTCGAATCCCGGATTGGTCAACGTGTGATCATATTATTTTCCCCTTTACCAACAACTGGCCCGCTGGTGTCAGTATAAATCGGTCCAGTAGTCACCTATATGCGAAAGTGTCGTGTGACTATAATCTACAAACAACAACAACAACTGGGGCTTGAGGGGCCGGGTAGCTCAGTTGGTAAGAGCGTCCTGCTAGTAACCGAAAGGTCGCTGGTTCGAATCCCGGATTGGTCAACGTGTGATCATATTATTTTCCCCTTTACCAACAACTGACCCGCTGGTGTCAGTATAAATCGGTCCAGTAGTCACCTATATGCGAAAGTGTCGTGTGACTATAATCTACATACAAACACAACTGGGGCTTTCACTTTTCCCTTTATAGGTTAGCACAATCTACAGTGGCAAGATTGCTCATGACCTCAAGGGGTTATTGTTGGTTAGCTGGGAGAATATTGAACATGAAGGGATTTACGGATTTATTTCCTAAATACAAGTGTATAAATGTTAATTGGACTGGACTCGGTCATGTAAAATGCACGTTGCGCGAGAGTAGGAGGGGTGTTGTTTCTCTTGTCTGAAAACTTTATAGTGTATTGTTTTGTTTGTCTAGTGTTTGTTTATAACCTTTCTATATTTACTTCCTTACATGATTAATGATTAAAACTATTAATAGGGTTAGTTTCAAAATAAACTTAAAGGGCCACAGCTATGGTAAGTTTGATTAGATCAACTGGTTTTTCATAACAATAAGGTTCCGTTAGTTTGTTATTTATACGGTGCAAACATTTAATTAAAAAAATGTTTTTTTAAATGTTTGTAACTTTTGAATCTGTAAAATCCAGCGTACTTATTGAACTAAGTCATCATCCTATTGACAATACAAACAACGGTCTTAATGTAATCTTACACGAAATATTCTACACAATTTCAATGTGTTAACATAAATCAAGATCTAAACGATAACTGGATACAGATTACTTTTTAAAAAGTATTTAAGACAGCTATTATGACTTCTGCTGCTTACTACGTGATTTCTAGACTGTATAGTTGTGTTAGGGTATGATTTAAACTCTATTCTGTCTAAGTCTTCAAGGTAGTTTTTGTGTCTGATATCTCTGTTTTTTACTGCGGCTTTTTGTATGCCTTTTGCTCTTGAACTTTCACCTGATTCATGTTTAATACTGTACTGCTTAGATCGCAATCTTAAATATTCTTCTATTAATTTCCCGTTCATTTCGTCTTTCATCAAACCTGTTTTCTATATTTTGTTTTGCTGTACTACGTGATTTCAGGATCAGGATAGTCACTAGTGTCATAATGTTCGAATTTAGTTTTTAGTTCTTTATAGAGATGTCTAATAGTAAAGAATCTGTGTGTGCGTATAAAACTCTAGCTTCTACTTAGGTTTAAAATATTCGTAATAAAATTCGAACATTAGTAGGTTAGAAAGGTCTACGATGGTCATCCCCATTAGCACAGGTTGGTCTAGATTAACGCTGGTGGTTGTCATGGTAACAGCATACAGTGAGTCATGAAACTCTTTGTAACCGAGGTATTGAGGTTTAGATGTTAATTTAATTGCAGCTGTTATTCAGGAACCTAAAGAAATCTTTTTCAATCGTAGACTGTGCTTGTTTTCTAAGCTCCGTGTTTTTATTGATATACCCAGCCAAGAACTTGGTTTGTTTGAAATGTAAAAGCTTATGAATCGACGTAGAATTGAAGATTTATGTAGTGACAGACATAATTTGATTTATTAAAGAGGTTAGGAATAAATTTCAGTTGTTTGTCTGTTCCTTGTTTTCTTTCCGGCGCCAATGGTTAATCATTATGTAGGTCGTGTGAGGATTCAGGATATTCGAGGTCAACGTCAACATTAACCCCAATTTAGGGTTTGTTCATGTGGCAGAATCAAAACACTTTCAGCATAAAAAGGCTAAGTATATTATTACACAAAAACTACAAGATTTAAAAAAAATTAAATTGTTGGTTAACAAGAAAAGAGAATCTAACAAACTAAAAAAATTGTATGAGATGTTTACTAGATCATACACAATGCAACGTATCTTTTCGTAAAAAGTAATCTCAAGCACAGACAGGCATTATCAAGACCTCGCCTAAGCGCACTTGAATTAGAATTGGAAATAGGTAGATATAACAACGTACCACAACATCATCGACTGTGTAAGAAATGCAACATTCTTGAAACTGAATTACATTTTTTAAATGAATGTAAGATGTATAATGATTTTAAAAAAAAACAAAAAACAAATAATAAAATCCATCATTAAGTACAATATTATAAATCCAAGTGATATTTTTATGTAATTCTGATACAGAAGACATGGAGAAACTGCGCAGCTTTGTATACGAATGTTTTGAAATAAGAAACTATGTTTGATATTTATTAACTTATTATGACTGGTAGTGTTCAACAAGCTACTGTGTATATTAATCTATATGATTGTGTAATATAACTACAGGTTGAAATGGCAATACATTTTCTGTTCTGTTCTGTTCACACATTCTCACACACAACACACACACACACGCACACACAACACACACACATTCTCCATCTCTCTCTCTCTCGCTCTCTCTCTCCAAACTCTATTTCTTGCTATTATGAAGACAGGATTAAGGACAGGTTTATTGATTCAGCCTGAAACCTCTATCCTCATTAAAGTTTCCTATAGCCTCATTAAAGTTTCAAATTTTTCTCTCTTTTCAAACCACCTCCCACCCCACCCTACCCCCTTCTTCCTCCGCTGCTCTTTTTCTCTCTCTCTCTCTCTCTCTCTCTCTCTCTCTCTCTCTCTCTCTCTCTCTCTCTCTCTCTCTCTCTCTATCTCTCTCTCTCTCTCTCTGTGTTTCATTAGAACAAGTTTGTAAAATTAGACTGTCGACCCTAAAACCTTTATTTTATTCTCTCTCTCTCCCTCTCTCTCTATGTTTCTCTCTTTAACGCACACACACACACGCACACACACAAACACACACACACACCGCCCAACTCTCTCATCAAGCCCTCCCACCCCCCTACACACTCCCCCTTTATAATAATACTACTACTACAAGATGCTATCATGCGCTTCAATCGAACTGTCTTGAGATCTCTATTACAAAAAGCGGAAGACAACTCCCGAGTTCTGAAATAAAACTTGAGTTATTTTTTTTTCTCATATATATCTACTGTATCCAATACATTATTGAAAGGAGAGAGAAAACCGGAGTTCCCGGAGAAAACCCTCGGTGTCCTGAAATGCCTCGTACCAAAGTCAACGCGAGATTCGAACCCGCGACCTTTTGACGTAGGAAAGCAGCGCCCTATCATCTGTGCTTGCCAGGCTTTTCGCTTTGGTGATTGTTACAGGCGGAATAACACGGGTTGGGGTGAGAAAACAGGCTGCTAAGAGGGCACTGCCTTCTCTATGGTCCGGTTGACATTGGATGGACAGCGGAAAGAAGCTTGAGACCCCAGTTCATTTTCTTTTGAGGGAGGAAGGGAGCGGCGGGTTTGGTGCGGATGAGGGGAGGGAGGGGTCGAGGGGAAAGGGGCATCCCTTTTCAAGTTTCAAGTTTCACTCACAAATAATTATCTCTTTTCTAACGAACAAGAGCCTCGCCTTACCCTTCTCCCAGCCCCCCAGTCTTCAACTCTCTTCCTCTTGTATCCACACTTCTCTCCGTTTCAATGGCCAACACGTCCTTCCGTCATTTTTGTCTCTCCCCTGAACGATTTCTCTACAGCAGTATCGATTCCTCCGCAGCTTAAAATAAATATTTCCTACCGCTAACCAGCGTCTCAACTGACCTCTTTTTTTTTTATTTCTCTCTCACTGGCCCTTTCTTTCTCGATCCCTCGGTCGCACTGCCTTCCTTCTTTCCGGCCGTCACCTCACCTTTTATTCAGCTTGTTATTTTCTTTTGTTATTATTGTCTTTTTATAGCGCTTTTCCAGCTCAAGAGCTGCTCAAGGCGCTGGCCAATACAGGATATAACTCACGCCGCTCGAGGCGCCAACTTACTGCCTTGTGGAACTCAGGGCCAAGGCGAGCCACACTGTATTCGTGGATTTCGGCTGTGGCCAACAGCCTGGAGAGGATTGGGCCCTGCCAGGTCTTTTTTGCCCAAGACACAACACATGATGAGGCTATCCACTAATTCCATGCCGGATCGGTCGTCGCCCGGAACAAGGACCGCGCCTTCCGTTGGCCACCAGGACGGAGGTGAAAAGTTTGCTACTGATGGACAAATTAGCAAGATCCGCACGAGAAACAACATCGTCATAGGAACCTGGAATGTCAGGACCCTAACTGCGGAAGGAAAATTAGAAGAACTGGCCCACGAGCTGGACCACTATCGATGGAACGTTCTAGGTATCAGCGAACTGCGCTGGAAAGGCCTAGGTGAAACAACGACTGACAAAGGCCACAAGCTCTATTTCAGCGGTAAAGATGACAGGCACGAACACGGCGTTGGATTCTTGGTCCACAAGAACATTCTAGCCACTGTCATGGGTTGCCGCCCAGTCTCCAGTAGACTCATTACCATCCGTCTGAGAGCAACCCCTTTCAACATTACCATCATCCAGGCCTATGCCCCAACATCAGACTATGAAGACAGCGAAGTGGAAGATTTTTATGAAAATATACAGGCGGTCCTTGACCAAGTGCCGAAGAAGGACATAGTCATAGTGCAAGGCGACTGGAATGCCAAGGTTGGCCAAGATGCGCACCACAACTGGGGAGACACATGCGGACCCCACTGCAACAACAAGACAAATGACAGGGGGTCTGAGGCTATTGGAGTTTGCCAGATACAACAATCTGGTACTGGCAAACACGCTTGGTCTCCACAAAAAATCCAGACGATGGACATGGCACAGTCCCGGCGGGGAACATCACAACCAGATCGACTACATCATGGTCAAGAAACGCTTCAGATCAAGCATCAACATTGGCAGGACACGCACTTTTCCAGGAGCAGACATTGGAAGTGACCACGATCTCGTGATGATGTCTTTCCGGCTCCATTTGAAGAGAGTAAATACAGCAAAGTGCACTAGGCTGAAGTTCGACCTGGACAAACTGCAAGACCCGGAGGTGGCAAAAATATTTCAGGCCACAATTGGAGGGAAATTTGCACCACTGCTTATTTTGGGGGCAGGCGAAGTAGATGTCAACACCATGACCAATACCTTCAACTCAGCTGTAACAGATGCCGCCACTGAGATCCTTGGCAAGCACCGACCAAAGAAGAAGCCGTGGATCACACCTGAACTTTTGGATCTGTGTGATAAACGAAGAGAGTTAAAAAAGAAAAAGAACACCTCACAGGGAGCTGATGTCTACCGAAAAATCAACAATGACATCCAAAAAGGCATGCGCACAGCAAAGGAGAACTGGATAGAAGATCAATGCCAGGGAATAGAGAACAATCTGAACAAGAACAATAGCAAGAAGGCCTACCAGACTGTGAAGCGGCTGACAAGTGTTAAACAGCCCAAAGTCTCCACTATCCAAAGCAAGTCTGGCATTTGCCTTACAGAAGAACAAGAAGTCTTGGACAGATGGACAGAGTACTGCTCTGACCTTTACAACCATACACCAAATGGAGACCCATCAGTTCTAGCATGTCCCGAGAGCATAGAAGAAGAAGAAATCCTCCCAATTATCCGGGAAGAAGTTGAGGCAGCAGTGCAATCGCTGAAGAAAGGGAAGTCAGCGGGAGTGGACAACATACCATCGGAACTGCTACAAGCAGGAGGAGAAGCGATGACTGATGCTCTCACCATTATCTGTAACAAGATCTGGCAGAGTGGGGAATGGCCTACACCATGGACCCAGTCGCTTGTCATCACTCTTCCCAAAAAAAGGTAACCTTCAGGAGTGTGAAAATTACCGCACCATCAGCCTCATCAGCCATCCCAGCAAGGTCCTCCTGAAAATAATACTCAACAGGTTGAAACCACAAGCTGAACAAATCATAGCTGAAGAACAAGCAGGATTCATGGCAGGGCGAAGTACCACTGAACAGATTTTCAACCTCAGAATAATCTGTGAGAAATACCTACAGCACCAACAACATCTATATCATGTGTTCATAGACTTCAAGAAGGCATTTGACCGAGTCTGGCATGCAGCTCTATGGGCAACCATGAAAGTGTACAACATCAGCCCTAAAATTATAGAAGTCATCAAAAGCCTGTATGACAAGGCTACCAGTGCAGTCCTCCATAACAGCGTCATCGGGAACTGGTTCAGAACAACAATCGGTGTGCGTCAAGGATGCCTACTCTCTCCAACACTCTTCAACATCTTCCTAGAGCGCATCATGTCAGATGCTCTTGCAGATCACGAAGGCACAGTCAGCATAGGGGGCAGAGCAATCTCCAATCTTCGTTTTGCGGATGATATTGATGGATTGGCTGGAGAGGAACAAGAACTTGAACAGCTTGTACAGAGGCTTGACACCACCTCCAGAGCTTATGGAATGGAAATAAGTGCAGAGAAGACCAAAATGATGACCAACAACACCAATGGCATCAACACGGACATCAAAGTACAAGGCCAATCCCTCAACACAGTGCACAGCTTCAAATATTTAGGAGCCATTGTGTCAGACAATGGGTCTCGACAGGAAGTCCTCTCCAGGATCGCACAAACAACTGCTGCCCTGACAAGGTTGAAGCCCATTTGGAAAGACAGAACCATCAGCCTACATTCCAAAGTAAGACTGCTGCGCTCTCTGGTCATCTCCATCTTCCTATATGCTTGCGAAGCATGGACCCTCACAGCAGATCTCCAACGAAGAATACAAAGCATGGAGATGAGGTGCTACAGAAGACTTCTTGGCATTTCCTATACCCAACACATCACCAACGACGAAGTCCGACAGACCATCACACAAGCCATTGGACAACACGATGACCTGCTCACAGTGGTGAAGAAACGGAAACTCCGATGGTATGGCCACGTCACCAGATCATCAGGCCTTGCAAAGACCATTCTGCAAGGCACAGTGCAAGGAGGTAAAAGAAGGGGGAGACCGAAAAAGAGGCGGGAGGACAACATTCGAGAATGGACTGGTTTGACACTGAGCGAAGCCATGAGGGCTGCTGAGGACAGAGAAAGATGGAGTATGCTGGGTAAACGATCATCTGTGGTGCCCCTACGACCTTCGGGTTATGGGACAGGATAGGATAGGATAGGAACTCAACCGACCACAATCAGGGACGACCAGGATGGGAATGAGAAGAAACATAGTGCTTACTGGGTGTATATATGTAGCGGGAAGTCACCCATCTAGGACATGGGTGTCAGGATCTTTAAAGTCAGTGCGATGGAATGCGTGCAGGGACATTAAGGTTAAGGTTAAATGTAGATTATAGTCACACGATACTGGAGCGTATAAGTGACTACTGGTCACATTATTCTGACACTAGCGAGCCAGTTGATGGTAAGGTGAAAATAATATGGTCACACGTTGACCAATCAGGGATTCGAACTAGGGACCTTTCGGTTACTAGTAAGCCGCTCTTCCAACTGAGCTACCCGGCCCCACAACGAATAGGGGACGCTTGCTTGTTGGATGAAGGTCGTGTTCATTTTTTTACCGTCACTCCAGGCTGTCAACCTTGAAATTTGGAACCATGGCCTCCAATGTTATGGCTTAACATTCAGTGCTTCAACTGTTTTGTCGTCGTTTTCACCAATGCGGCACCGCGCCCACATAAAAAACTGAACAAGGACTGTCAAATAGCAAGAATGTGTGAACAAAACGTTAAATTATATGAACAGTTCATTGGACACCCGAATCCCCATCCTCTCTCCAACCCTCCCGCCAAGCAAGCGTGTAACTCCCCCCCCCCCCCCCCCCCCCCCCCCAAAATGAAGTATAGACGAACTAGTTCTAGTTATCCAGTAGAAAACAAGGCATTTATCTCAAAACTATGATGGTGGTGATGGTGATTTTGGTGACGAGCATATACCGTCAAAGGAAATGGAGATTTTATTGGCGTGATACAAGTGGACATGATGATGATGATGATGATGATGATGATGATGATGATGATGATGATGATGATGATGATGATGATGATGATGATGATGATGATGAATCTCTACTGAAGACGAATGCCAGTGGGAAAGGAGTCAAACTTGACTGAAGAAACTTAAGAGCCGAGATAGACACGTATGGAAGATTGATTGTCTTTTACGCGGATTAAGAAGAAGAAGAAGAAGAAGAAGAAGAAGAAGAAGAAGAAGAAGAAGAAGAAGAAGAAGAAGAAGAAGAAGAAGAACACAACAACAACAACAACAACAACAACAACAAACAAGAACAAAACAACAACAACAAAAAGAGTTCGCGTAGTTTTTTCTTACATAAAAATCGATTTTTCTTGAGAGATTGTAAAACTTCGAAAGAACTTATCCGTCTGCATAGTGATCGATTCCGTCAGCACTTCTATAAATAATAGGGGAGGGAGTGGTGATTGGATCTTTGTACGCGTGCACGCACTCAAGGATGCACACACACAAACATACATACACACACACACACGCAGACGCACGCACAATCGATCCCTCTCACAAGCGCATACAAACACATTCTTTCTCACGCATGCACGCATATACCCACATTTTGCACATTTATTCAGGTTCTCTGATGCACGTTATAAATACATGGAGACATCACCCGGTTTAGAGAACATAATGAATACAACCAGAAATAAAGCATTGTGCTCGAACACGGGAAGTAAATATTCTAAATGTGCAACAGGTCCTCACTCCTTACAGTTCCCAATCTGCATGAAACATGTAATATAAACAAATATGTCGTAAAATGTTTCACTGTTTATATTTGTTTTGTTTTTTAAATTATAAATTTCTGAACGTGACTAACCAACTGGACAAATGTGTGTGAACAAGTAACATTATAACATAAATGTATAGACACACACACAAATTATTTGAAACCCATAACCTAACCCTAATCCTAAAACAGCTCTAACTCAACGTAGCACTATTTTGACGTCAAATTAGTATGGCCTTCCAAAAAAGTCAGAAGAAACCATGTAGAGTTTCATGTGTGTGTCATCAGAACGTCGTTTCTACATGCCCACACACACACCACACACAAACACACAAACACACACACACACACACACACGCACACGCACACGCACCTACACACACACATACACACACATTTTTTGATTTCTTAGTTCTTCGTGTTCAGTCAACATCCTAGGTCTGCCATGGATGTCTGTCATTCTCATTCGAAAAATAAAAGTTTTGGTTTTCTCTTCTTCTACTTCTCCTCCACCTCTTCCTCGTGTTCTCCTTTCCCCCTGTCCTTTCTATTGCTTGTTCTTATTCATCGACTTGTTGTTGTTGTTGTTGTTGTTGTTGTTGTTGTTGTTGTTGTTCTTCTTCTTCTTCTTCTTCTTCTTCTTCTTCTTCTTCTTCTTCTTCTTCTTCTTCTTCTTCTTCTTCTTCTTCTTTTTCGTCTTCGTCGATTATAATAATATTGGTGAGATTGATTATACTCTTTTTTTTTCGTTGATGGCGATGAAAGAAAGAAGGAAAGAAAATAAAAAAAAAATCAAAGAAAAAAAGAAAAGAAAGAAAGGTAGAAATAAAGAAAACACAATGCGTAACAACTTTTTATCTTCTGTCTTACATCTGGAGAGATAGAAGAAGAAAGAAAGAAGACCACTTGTCCCCCCCCTCCCCCTCCCCTCCACCACCCTCACTCCCTATCCCGTCCCCCTTTTTTGTGGTAGATGTAGAAGAAAGGATAGAATTAGAAGAAGAAAGAAAAGACGAGAAATACATTTTCATTTACAACTATCTTTTGTCCATTCTCTCTCCTTTTTTTACAAACGCAGGGTCAGGTTTTGTGTCTCGTTTAACATAGTTTGTCCAAATACGGCGGGGCGCTGTTTTGTTGGTTTTGCTGTCTAGCGGGTTCCAGGTTGGAAGATGGTTTCTTCGTCGCCGTCTTCGAGAGAGACCTTCTACTGCACCCTTCAGACCGCATTGAGATGTAGATGCGATTTGCTGGCAATCATGCCAGAGTCAACACCATTTGACGGTGGAGAAACTTTAGCTCCATCATATACGATCAGTTCTCCATATATCCAGTTCCGCGTGTCTGTTGGTCTACCCTAGAATTGAATTGTTCTTATTCATGAGCTGCTCAATGCGCTGGTATGGGCGAAAACGAGTTATAACTCCTGCCTACCTTTTCGCCTCCGCCACTCACCATCATCGACGATCATCATCATCATCATCATCATCATCATCATCATCATCATCATCATCATCATCATCTTCTTCTTCTTCTTCTTCTTCTTCTTCTTCATTATCCACAATAGGAAAAAACTTTTTTTTTAACCCAAGAAAAACTCAGCTATCGTGAACAATCTGCATGCATGAGCGGTTGTTTTTATTTTTATAGTTTAGATCACACCTAGCCCTCTTCACACAATGGCTGGGTTCTTTAACGTACCGCTACGGCGACAAAGGGGAAGGCGCAACATCGTATAAAGAGTCATTGCAGAAAGTCGACCCCTGTAATCAAAAAACATCTCCCAGTAACCGCCGCGAGATTCGAACCGTAGTCACGCCAGGCGCACGCTCTACAACCACTGAACCACTCTGTTAATAATGGACGAAATCCTTAAATATCAGTTGAAGTTCCTGGATTTAATCTAATAAAAGTCTCCAGATTTCTGATAAAGTCCCTGGATCTCTAATGAAGTCCTGGATCTGATAGTGTTCCTGAATCTAGTCTGTTAAAGTCTCTGGATCTCTGTGAAGTCCCTGGATCTAGTCTAATAAAGTCCTTGGATCTAGGTCTGATAAAGTCATTGGATCCTCTGATGAAGTCCTTTAAGCTATAATGTTCCCTACATCTCTGATAACTCCATGAGTCTAGTCTGATCAAATCCCTGGATCTCCGATAAAGTCCCTGGGTCTGAAGAAAATCGGAGTGGCGAGTTCTAATTTTCTGTGATCATGACAAATACCACAGTCACTTCACAGAAAGTTCTTCGCTATTGCAAATATTATGATAAGCAAATTTCTCTCAATGTCCTCTTTCTTTAGATCGCCTCGATGATTGACATGAAATCCTATCTTATCCTATCCCGTAACTCGAAAGTTGTTGGGGCACACAGATGATCGTTTAACCAGTGTACTCCATCTTTCTCTGTCCTCAGCAACCCTCATGGCTTCGCTCAGTGTCAAGCCAGTCCATTCTCCAATGTACATAGGAATCGGAATGATGTTCAAAGTTGCAGAACGTTCCATTTTGGACAATGAAGATCACTATATTATTGACTTTATTTCCAAGCGACAATTTATTCCAGCGAGACTGGACAGTAAAGTAATGTGTGAGTACCACCAAAAAAGACCAACAACAAAAAGTTGTTTTTGTTTATGAAGAAAAGGAGGGATTGTAGTGTATGTATACAATCCGGTATTTAGTATTTGTTTCCTGTATGTAGACGCGAATAAAAGATGGCAGCAAGAACAAGCTGTGTCTGCAGTCTTTGAGAAGGAATGTATTCCTGCCAGCGTCTAACACAAGCATACACCTGATATCGGCCACCGTCACAGGCTATAGGACTTTAAAGATCCTGACGCTCATAATGAGCGTGCCGGATACACAAATATCCCAAGCAAGCACTCGTTCGCTTCTCCAGCCATTCCAGGTCGCGCAGGATTGTGCTTAATTGTCTTGGCGGCAGACAATGCGCCCAAAAGGTGCAAGCTGGACACGCGCTATATAAGATTGATTGAATAAATAAAATAAATACTTAAGAGCAATTTTGCAGGTGTATAAACTATTAGGGTTCATTTGAGTCTGTCGCCTTCCCTTTTGACTGAATGATTGAATGCTTCCATTGAAGCGACACAGGGAAGTGGAGTGGCAGACAGGGATGCAGAGGGTGAGGGGGGAGGGGGAGGGAAGAGAGAGACATTGAGCACTGTACAATAAGTAATTACGCAATGTCGGTCCGCATTTGGAAGATATCTCCTAGATGCCATCAATAACCTCAGCCCAGTCCATTTCCATTCCAAGTTGAGCAATCCACCGATTGAGTTATTCTGCTGATTGGTGTTAGTGTTAAAAGCAGCCATACAAGAAATGCATCTTTTGATGATGATGATGATGATGATGATGATGATGATGATGATGATGATGATGATGATGATGATGATGATGATGATAATGATTGTTATTATTATTATTATTATTATTATTATTATTATTATTATTATTATTATTATTATTATCTTTGCCGCTGTGGGCTGAGTGGATTATGAATGCAACCATCGACAATTGCTCTGATTAGCTGATGAAACATCCAGTCTTATTTACCAGCAGCGAAGCTTGATTCTCTCTCTCTCTCTCTCTCTCTCTCTCTCTCTCTCTCTCTCTCTCTCTCTCTCTCTCTCTCTCTCTCTCTTTCTCTCTCTTTGTCTGCCTGTCTGTCTGTAAAATATAATAATAAACTACCAGTCTGCCTCTTTGCCTTTGTTTGTCTATGCATAAAACCGGATGTATGATTAAACTAAATGTGTGAGTGAATGAAAGAAGGACTGATTGTAAGATCAAATTAATGCTAAAATCAGTTTATTTTCGTAATAAAATATTGACCCTGAATCAGTTTGTGAGAGAGACACCTACACACACGCACGCACACACACACAAATACACACACACCTAACCGTGTAAAAATGCCGCTATTTTGACACGGGAAACGCCAAATACGTTGTTTTGACAATGTATGAAATTTGTCAGTTTTTTAAAGCTAACCAAAAACCTAACCCCCAACCAAACCCTAAGCCTAACACAGCCAAAAACCTAACGGAACACTGTTTTGACGACAAAATAATGGGGCCGTCAAAAGAACGTAGAGTGTGTAACAATAACGGCGTTTCTACATCGACACACACACGCGCGCGCACACACACACACAAAGACATATACCGTGAGGGATACAAGAGACACAGGAGATAGAAAGGAAATAATGGCGGGAGGTTCCCCGCTGAATTGTGCTATCTCAACTACCTTTGGTCCTGATTTGGCTCGGAAGAGTCCGCTGGACCTTGTCACAGGGCAGCCTGTGTTGAAACCGAGTAGTAAGTGCGGGTGGGGAGTTAATGAGTTGGGGTAGTAACTGCGCGGTGTCGTATGTATGGTTATGTGCGTGGAAAGCGTGATTTTTGAACAGCATAGTTTGGCCAGCCAGTTTTGGGGAATGTGTTCACTGTTAGTCAGAACAGGTTTTGGCAGAGCTACGGTGTAGACCGGGTTGTTTTGTTGCTCTGGGTGTTTTGGTTGTTCTGGAAAAGTAGGGGGGACAGTTATTAACGAATAATAGTAACTGGTTCCAAAAAGAGTATACTAGTTGGAAAAGGTGCTGTGTTTTGTAGTTTAACTCTCAGATTGGAGTGCAGCTATAATATAGCAAAGTTTGTGCAGTGTGGTAGTTTAGTGTGAGGCATTGTCCACTGATAGAAACTACGCACTGGATTTACCCTACTTGGAGTACTGTGTAGGCAAGCAGTGTGAAGCTGGCTAGCTACAGGTACCGTTACAGTCGAGCCGTTGGGTGAGTGTGATGGTGATTTTCCTTTACTGTGCTTATGACCAATGGCCGGCTGTTTGGGGTGTTGAACGATAGCTGTGCGTGAGGCTGGTAGAAGGATGGTTGCACTGAGGAGAGGAAGGGTGCGACTGAAGGAGGGAGAATGAGGGGGGAGAATGGGGGTGAAGTGTGATGAAGGTAGGATGGAAGTGGTTGTTGTTGTTGAGGTTGCGGTTGCTCAAGATGGATAATGTGTTGATGATTTCATGTATTCATTTGCAGCATTGTTCATTTCATGCTTTCATAATGTCATGTAGTTTTGGAATTATGTGTCGGATTACAAGTGACAGTAATAGTAGTCAAGAGAAGTGAAATGAACGGCAGTGGCGCTTCCTCAAGATACAGGAATTAGTTAGTGTAGTAAGGGGGGAGAGTGTGAGGAGGGAGGGGGACAGAATCGGGTGGACATGACATTAACAATACGGCAAGCATGTTGCAGGTTCGAAGGTCGTCGAAGGTTCATCGTCGAGAGCCTTTGTTCGTTGCTCAGAAGTTCGTCAAACCCTTCAGTGTGACGACGACGACGACATCCGGTCGTTGGACCCACATCATCATCACCACCCATTCGTCCACGTCCACGTTTGTTGACATCCTCATCATTTCACCACCCCATCTTTCCCGCGTGATTGTGACGTCCGTTGCGGGACCTAGCCTCGGCGTTACAAGGTAGCCGACAGGAGGAGTCAGGCTGAGAGGCGTCGACGGCGGCAGGGCCGCCGCAACTACAGCGTCACCATCATCATCATCATCATCGTCATCGTCGGCGGCGGAGGGAGTGACTACACCACTACGCCGGACTTAACAGCGACAGTCCAGCGTCAACCACAACGAGGAGGCAGCTACCTTTCGGAGGCATCAACGGGGACACCCTACTATCAGGTCGGCTCGTTCTTTATTTGTCCCCCTCTGACACTTGCCCCCTCTGTGCCCGGACATTGGCGTTGCACAGTCGTTAGTTAGACGTGGTTGATCAGCAACCCCCGTTCATCTGACATTTTCATTTCATTGCTCATTGATCCATTGATTGTTCCATCACCATTTTTCTCGTTTCATGTGTAAATGTTGTATGTGTATGAGTGTGTGGTACGAATGAATAAATAGCTTGAAAGTTGTATATATATTCGTTGTGTTTTCATCCCTTCACGTCTGCGGGAAACTGTCATTCTGTCTGGGTTGTCTGCGTGTGTAAGGTGTTTATTTGTGGCGTCTGCCCGGATAGAGTTGTGGCAGTGACATTTGGTGGAGATGCAGGGGAGGTGTGAGTGTGCCCAGACGTGAAGTTGTCTTGTAATTGTCTTGTGGTGTCCGAGTGTGTGAGGCGTGACTCGGTGCGAGTGTGCACCCCAGCGGGTGGTTGGAGGGAGTCAGGTCGCTGTTCAGCGGAGGCTCACAGCCGGCCTAGGTTCGACCACACGTGAGGGAGGGGGCCATTGCACTCGCCAACCGGTTCGCTACCTTGCAGGCCAGTTTCCACTGTTTGAGTGGGAGGAGGTGGGTGATAGGTAAGGAAGATAGCTTAGATAGGTAGGTTAGTGTCTAAGGCTAGGCTAGGTAAGGTTAGGGTACGTAGGGACTTTGACTTGTTGTTGTTGGTTGTTGTTGCTTTCCTTAAGCAGGATGGCATCGATCGAGGAGACTGAAGGAGTGTCACCGATCGCGGCTCGTACGCGTTCTCGCGTGGGTGTCACGATGGACGAGCGGGCGACGACGGCAGCTGATACGGGAGTCACCGATCTACCTTCTGCGATCGAGCAACGGAGATCGCCGGTCAGGTCATCGCGTCGTGGGTCAGCAGACGACGAGTCGACGACGTTCGAGGCCAGAGGCACAGTGAGTGATCCTTTTGTGACGGGATTTGGCGCGACTGGCGGGATGTCAGCAGGCACCGACTTCTACGGAGACCAGGATCGTCTGGGCGACGCGACGAGGCCGAAGAGGTTCGAGACCAACCCTTACCGTTCGGTCTACAAGGTCGAGGCGGCACCGACGCCGAGGACGGGACCATTCGCGGACGAGACGCCGATGGAGCGGATCTTGAGACTCGCCAAGCGCGAAGGACTGAAGGGTCAGGCAGCGTTAGACTACGCGATAGACCAAGCGGCTAGGGAGGAGGAAGCAAACCGGAGGGTGAGGGAGAGAGAGATAGAGCTGCGGGCGAGCCGGGAAGATGCAGACCGGAGAGAGAGAGAGAGGGAGAGAGAGATGGCACACGAGCTAGCGATGGCGCAGCTGACGTCGCAAGGCGCCGGGAACCGCAGGAATCGTCAACCCGAGTTCGAGACGGTCAAGCTCAGGTTACCTTTCTTCGAGGATAAGGACGACCTAGAGACCTACTTGTGTCAGTTCGAGCGTTTCGCCAAGGCTCAAGACTGGAACAAGGACACGTGGGCTATTCGCTTGGGGACCTTGCTGAAGGGGAAGGCGAGGGAAGTTTACGTTGGTTTGAATGAGGACGACTCTGCCGACTACGAGATCCTGAAGGCAGCGTTGTTGGTACGTTTCAACCTGACGGCCGAGACGTATCGGAAGAAGTTTCGCCAGCTACGAAGGGAGCCACCAGAGACTTTCAAACAGTATCTGCGGAAGTCAGAGTTGTTCCTGGAACGCTGGATGGGACTAGCGAACAAGAAGGCCACGTATGCGGACTTACTGGACCTGGTATTGATGGAGCAGATGGTCAACGGTTTGACGCCTGAACTGGTCACGTTCGTGCGCGAGCGCAACCCAGCAACGGTGGAGGAGGCCGCGACGTTAGCACAGCAGTACGTCGACGCCAGAGCCGGGACCAACCTACGGTTCCCACCACGGCAACCCTTTACACCCAGGGACAAGAGCGAGGGTCGCAAACCAGCGGGACCACGACCCAACTCGCCGGACAAGCGTGAATGCTATAGCTGCGGACAGAAAGGGCATCTGAAGCGGGATTGTCCGAAACGCAGCGAGCGGAGTGGAGGAGCGTTGCGCATCTTGAAGGAGGCAGGCAAGGAGGGAGATCCTCGGTTCCAGAGCCAAGTGGTAGTGGAAGGTGTTCCGCTGACGGCTGTGAGGGACACGGGGGCCGACTTGATTTGCCTGCGGAAGGGAGAGGTTGCCAACCTTGTCTACACAGGACGCACGCAGCGCATAGGATTCGCCGTTCGCCAGCTATCCAAGTCGCTACCGACAGCGTGGGTGCAGTTTGAGTCGCCATTCTACGCCGGGAGAGTGGAGGTGGTGGTGGTGCCGGACTTGATCTACCCAGTGGTGATCGGCAACTGGGCGAGGACAGAACAGCAAGGTGATACAGCGCTGCCAGTGTTTGCCGAGGGGAGTGCTGAGTGTTGTGCTGTGCGGACGCGAGCGCAGCCAGCCAAGGAGCAAGTCGCTACGGAACCAGTGATGGCCGGACCGAGTAAGAACCTCGTCGCCACACCAGAAGAGATTCGCCAACTGCAGTTGGGAGACGACGAACTTGCAAAGGTGCGACAGCTAGCGGACCGGAAGGCAGGAAAAGGAGCAACGAGGCAAGGGGCAAGTGGCATTTGTCTGGAAGCGGGGCCTGTTGTACCGCGAGTATACAGGACAGGACAAAGTGGATCGCAGTCAGTTGGTGGTACCAACCAAGCTTCAGTCAGAAGTGCTACACATGGGGCACGACACGCCTATGGCTGAACACCGAGGAGCCAAGGGGACCCTAGATCAGGTGTGGACCAAGTACTACTGGCCCGGGATGTGCCGCGACGTTAGGAAGTACTGTACTTCATGCGACGCATGTCAGCGAACGACGCCGAAGGGGAGAGCCAGGAAGGTACCAGTGCAGAGGGTCGGCAAGAACAGGAAACCGTACCACACGATCGTGCGGAAGCGCTATGTGGAACGCCGAGCGGAACCACAGACGACGGTAGCAGTCGTGTTGGACCAAGCTGAGACAGAGGGAACAACAGATATCAGCTGCCAGGGCACCGTACCACTGATACCGTTTCAAGCGAGCGAAGGGCCAGTGGACATACGGATAGACACGGAGCTATCTGCGCTACATGAGAGAGCACCGCCGCTGGACGAGTGCGAGGTGATGTCGACCGACGACAGCCCTGAACGTAACCGACGGCATCCGCTACCATTTTCGCAGATGGAAGTCGCCAGAAGTGAAGTGGAACCGATGCTGGAGTTGGGGGTTACCGAGTCGTGTACATCGCCGTACAGAGCACCGATCGTGCGAGTAAGGAAGAAGGCAGAGGTCAACAGGAGGGAGGCGAGTGAGCCAGTGGTAAAGCTACCAGTGTTGGAGGAGGAGTTCATCTGGAGGACGGACGCACCTCAACAGTGCCAGACTCACCCGATGGGCTATGCAGTTGCAAGCCTATGTCTTCACAGTTCGACCGATTCCAGGAAGAGACAACATAGAGGCGGATTTCCTCAGCAGATCTGACCCTGTGGAAGATTAGGTTTTGAACTCTCCGTAGTTTCGTCTTGGGAGGGGGGTGTGTCACAGGGCAGCCTGTGTTGAAACCGAGTAGTAAGTGCGGGTGGGGAGTTAATGAGTTGGGGTAGTAACTGCGCGGTGTCGTATGTATGGTTATGTGCGTGGAAAGCGTGATTTTTGAACAGCATAGTTTGGCCAGCCAGTTTTGGGGAATGTGTTCACTGTTAGTCAGAACAGGTTTTGGCAGAGCTACGGTGTAGACCGGGTTGTTTTGTTGCTCTGGGTGTTTTGGTTGTTCTGGAAAAGTAGGGGGGACAGTTATTAACGAATAATAGTAACTGGTTCCAAAAAGAGTATACTAGTTGGAAAAGGTGCTGTGTTTTGTAGTTTAACTCTCAGATTGGAGTGCAGCTATAATATAGCAAAGTTTGTGCAGTGTGGTAGTTTAGTGTGAGGCATTGTCCACTGATAGAAACTACGCACTGGATTTACCCTACTTGGAGTACTGTGTAGGCAAGCAGTGTGAAGCTGGCTAGCTACAGGTACCGTTACAGTCGAGCCGTTGGGTGAGTGTGATGGTGATTTTCCTTTACTGTGCTTATGACCAATGGCCGGCTGTTTGGGGTGTTGAACGATAGCTGTGCGTGAGGCTGGTAGAAGGATGGTTGCACTGAGGAGAGGAAGGGTGCGACTGAAGGAGGGAGAATGAGGGGGGAGAATGGGGGTGAAGTGTGATGAAGGTAGGATGGAAGTGGTTGTTGTTGTTGTTGAGGTTGCGGTTGCTCAAGATGGATAATGTGTTGATGATTTCATGTATTCATTTGCAGCATTGTTCATTTCATGCTTTCATAATGTCATGTAGTTTTGGAATTATGTGTCGGATTACAAGTGACAGTAATAGTAGTCAAGAGAAGTGAAATGAACGGCAGTGGCGCTTCCTCAAGATACAGGAATTAGTTAGTGTAGTAAGGGGGGAGAGTGTGAGGAGGGAGGGGGACAGAATCGGGTGGACATGACATTAACAATACGGCAAGCATGTTGCAGGTTCGAAGGTCGTCGAAGGTTCATCGTCGAGAGCCTTTGTTCGTTGCTCAGAAGTTCGTCAAACCCTTCAGTGTGACGACGACGACGACATCCGGTCGTTGGACCCACATCATCATCACCACCCATTCGTCCACGTCCACGTTTGTTGACATCCTCATCATTTCACCACCCCATCTTTCCCGCGTGATTGTGACGTCCGTTGCGGGACCTAGCCTCGGCGTTACAAGGTAGCCGACAGGAGGAGTCAGGCTGAGAGGCGTCGACGGCGGCAGGGCCGCCGCAACTACAGCGTCACCATCATCATCATCATCATCGTCATCGTCGGCGGCGGAGGGAGTGACTACACCACTACGCCGGACTTAACAGCGACAGTCCAGCGTCAACCACAACGAGGAGGCAGCTACCTTTCGGAGGCATCAACAGGGACACCCTACTATCAGGTCGGCTCGTTCTTTATTTGTCCCCCTCTGACACTTGCCCCCTCTGTGCCCGGACATTGGCGTTGCACAGTCGTTAGTTAGACGTGGTTGATCAGCAACCCCCGTTCATCTGACATTTTCATTTCATTGCTCATTGATCCATTGATTGTTCCATCACCATTTTCCTCGTTTCATGTGTAAATGTTGTATGTGTATGAGTGTGTGGTACGAATGAATAAATAGCTTGAAAGTTGTATATATATTCGTTGTGTTTTCATCCCTTCACGTCTGCGGGAAACTGTCATTCTGTCTGGGTTGTCTGCGTGTGTAAGGTGTTTATTTGTGGCGTCTGCCCGGATAGAGTTGTGGCAGTGACAGACCTAAAGCAATAACCATGTAATGTAATGTAATCTCAACTACACACAGGCGGCGGAAGCAGGGGGGGCAGGGGGGCCATGCCCCCCCCCTAGAAAAATGTTGGAGGGGGCAGCCTTATATATTGCCCCCTCCAATAATGAGTAGTGTTTTTTGTTGTTGTTGTTGTTTTTTTTTTGCCAGGGCATTAAAGGATTTTTTTTCTTCAAATGGAATCAAGCAATACAAGTGTTTATCATCATAATCATCATCATCACCCTCTGATCAGTGAGAGAAGTTCGTCTCTTCGTCATCATTTCCTGTCGACGCGTCATAATCGTTAGCCTTAGCGTAGATCAACGTGACCGACAGTTTTCGACATCGTGCACCTCACAGTCGCGTTTTAAAAACTTTAATTTGCTGTCAGTTTTTACAGTCTACCGTTTTCAATATCAGCAATTTTCTCGACTACAAGTGAAGAAGTCAGCAAAATGGCAAATGCTTTGACAACTGGTGTTATTGTTCCTCGTCAAGCATCCCGACAGACTCTCCGTGACAACCAACCTGCGGCCACTCCAGAAGAATATTTCAAGATTAGCATTGCCATTTCTTTCTTGGAACACCTGTCAACCGAATTGGACTCGAGGTTCAAAAATGCTGGTCTAGCAGTTGATGGTCTATATCTGGTGGTGCCAAGCACTTTAATAGACAACCAGGATGGTTTCATGCAGGTTCCAGAAGGGGTGATGCTGGCAATGTTGTGGGAGTCTGACCTACCAGACAACGCTACCCTTGATGCAGAATACCAACGGTGGGTTTGCAAATGGCGAAGTGCTGCTGAGAATGCGACAGCTATCATCCCATTCACGGCATCAGAAGCACTGAAACATTGTGACAGGGATTTTTTTTTAATCCCAACCTGTTCATCATGCTTTAGAACCTTTGCACCCTACCTGTCACCACTGCCGAGTGTGAGCGTTCAAACAGTCAGTTCCGCAACCTGAAAAACTACCTGCGCTCTACTATGGGGCAACAGAGACTAAATGGACTTGCTTTACTGAAAGTGCACAGGGATGTTGATATTGACTTCAAAGAGGCAGTGAACTGTTTTTCCAGAAGATACAATTCACAAATGGTACTAATGCCGAGGAACCTAGTGCAGCAAGACTGAATTAAGTGAAAGCAGGGCGGTGATGTTCATAAACTACAAGGTAAAGCTTTATACCGTTAACGATCAACAAAAAGTAGTGAATAATAATAGTATACAAAACATCTCTGCTGATAAATAAATGTGTGTGTGTGGTTTTTTTTAAGGGAGTGTTGTTTTTTTTTAAGGGAGGGGCAGAGGATAATTTTTGTACCCCAGAGTTTGTCAGTTCAATTGTTCAAAAAGCTCAAAGTCCCAGACCATCACAGATGGCTTTTTCAAGGTTCAGATTGCACCAGATTGCACCATTTTGCATCCTTGAAAAAAAATTTCCGGGGGAGCATGCCCCCGGACCCCCCTAGAAGACTCGGCGCTTCACGCCTTCGCTGAATCTGTAACCCCCACCCCCACCCTCGACTTTTCCCAGGTCTGGACCTGATGTCAGTGAATAGTGTGTGCCCCCCCCCAATCCTGAGCAGCTTCCGCCGCCTGTGCTACATTATTAAGCCTACTGTGTAGTTTTCTGTTTTTTCCACATACGAATACTCCCATTTTGACCAGTGTGTATGTTACAAAGGATTGGCGTATTTATTTAATCATTCCTATATAGCGCTTTTTCAGCTCAAGAGCTGCTCAAGGCGCTGGTCGATATAGGGTCTAACTCAAGCCGCCTGAGGCACCAACCTGCAATCTTTGGGCGCATAGTCTGACGCCCAGACAACTGGGCGCAATCCTGGGCAACCGGGAGAGGTAAAAAAGGTAAAAGGTAAAGGTAGTCCCATAGCCGTAGGGGAGCGTGATGTTGGAGATCACACTTATCTTGGGCCAGCGTAATGAGGGTGATGCCCATCTGTCTCCCTCGCTGCTTTACCTTCCCCACCCTTAAGAGAGTAGGTACTCAGTCACAGTTGAGTCAACTGGGGGCGTTGTTATTTGTCGCTTCACGTTTTGCGGTCACCCATCCAAGTGCTAACCGCACTGGACGGTGCTTAACTTGCGACACAGTAGCGAGTGCTCCAACCACTGCGCTATCCGACAACCGGGAATGGGAATCACAAAATGTTTCATATTAATATATTTTGAAAAAATCCCCCAAAACATTAATTTTATGTATTTAAGGAATTTCCTGTTGCAATCATCTTCTATAATATACACAGTTAATTATTGAGTATTTGAACATTAAAATGTACGTATTTTGACAGCATCCAATAATATCATTGAGAGAGGGTGGAAAACCGAATACCCGGATAAATCATCGGGGTTACATAAAAATACTCGTATAAATATTGAAGGTTTTGTTGTATATGTTTTTACGTGTGTTTACGTCTTTATAGAATATTTATTCCAAATCACTGTCATTGTATCAAATACGGGACTTTAGGTCTACTTTAAATCTCCGCCTCCTCGTGCATGTTTTTGGAACATTCACTAAAGTTTGCCTGTCCGCCTGTATATTCCGCTGACACTTCATCGATTTTGCAGCATTAAAACCTGTTGCTGGTGTTAATGCTGCCAATAGCAATCTCGTTCAATTTAGCCCCCGACGAGAGTTACACGAGATATCAATAAGATGTTGACAGCACTTTGCAACTACTTTATGAACAACTTCAAGAGTTGATTGCTTTCTTCAGGATTTTTTAAGTTCACAGAGGTTCATTCTCTCTCATACATTGCAACATTCAACTTCAAATGATGTCTGTACCACACAAATACACACATTACCAATAAATACACACACACACACACACACACACACACACACTAGCAACACACACACATATCACAATGCACCTTCTCTCCTCCCTCCCACCACGCACACACTATTATTCAGTCCATTAAGGTTTTATTCAGCTTGGAAGAAAACAAAAAGTGCTTGTCAGCTTTCCACCGGGCAGATAAAGAGAAAAGGCGAGAGAGGAGGGGAGGGAGAGAGTGAGAGACAGACAGACAGACAGACAGAGAGAGAGAGAGAGAGATAGAGAGAGAGAGAGAGAGAGAGAGAGAGAGAGAGAGAGAGAGAGAGAGAGAGAGAGAGAGAGAGAGAGGGACTCCAGCAATAGTGTGTGTATCTATATATTGGGGATGGAAGGGTCGGAGAGAGAGAGAGGGGTTGTGGTTTGTTAGGGGATATTCGACCCCTTGTGAGTAATGTATATGGGGAAGAGAGGGTATGAGTGGAGGAGGCGAGAAAAAAAGAGAGGGTGGGGTTGAGGGGTAAGGGGGGGAGGGTATGGGAAGGGGGGAAGTTAGCGAGGGATTATTCCAACCGCTGGTTTCTGATGACTGAAGACTGCATCTACAGCTATTGGACATCACCAAGGCTCACGTCGCCCCTGTAGCCACTGTGATCGGTCAGCAGTGATCCTTTAAGAACATAGGAAATGTCCTCCTCCTCTCTTTTGTTATTTATTCAATCGTTCTTATATAGCGCTCTCAAAGGCGCCGGCCGGTACAGGATCTAACGCCAGACGCCCGAGGCGCCCACTTGCAGCGTTTGGGCGCATAGTCTGACGCCCAGACGACTGAGCACAATCCTGAGCGACCGGGGAGGAGGCAGAAAGGAACCTTAGTGCGTGCTGAGAGTATTTGTGTACCTGGCACTCATCCCTCTAGTAGGACGTGAGCTTTTGATTTTTGATTGATTTATTGTTGCTTTAGGTCCAGCGGATTCTTCCGAGCCAAATCAGGACCGGACAACCCCCGATCCGCATAAAAGATCTGCTGAAACAACCCCAGTGGGAAAATTGAATGCCCTCCACCGGCCAGTCACTTTACAATAAAGACATCCCACGCGGGGGACGGCTGAGGGTTGACCTCAACTACGCGAACCCCCGGTTACAAAAACAAAATAGAATACAAACATCATTATAAATCATCAACAAAACACATACATATAAAATGCCTATAGTGCTAAATAGTACAATCATAGGAAGCCCTAGTGACCACCCGGCAGAAAGCGTCCAACACTCCCAAGCTGATCCAACAGACCTCATACACAAACAAGGAGTCTTGTCCAGGTAGAGTTTTCAAGAAAAAAGGTAGGTCATTGATCTAGCGAAGAAGAGCAAATGAGGAAGACAGCGACAGTGGGAATTTAAAGCACTAAATTTCCAGAAAGTGGGGATACTATTTATACTGAAACCCCCGGCACTCCAACGGGGGGAACTGTTGCCGCAGTGAATCGGTCTTGCCTATAAAGGAAAGACAGGTTTTCAACTGGGGCTTTCATTTTTCCCTTTATAGGTTAGAACAATCTACAGTGGCAAGATTGCTCATGACCCCAAGGGGTTCGGGCGTCAGGATCTTTGAAGTCTGGGCCATGCGATGCGGGCGTGCACAGACTAGACCTCGATTTATCCTTCACCCGATGAAGTGAAGAAGACGAAGAAGAATCGTGAAAGGCAGTAGGTCAGACAAAAGGTTGTGCAAAACACTGGAAGCAAGTAGTCTCGTCTTGGGAAATAGGACTGCAATAATAATATCATTCAGCACCAAATTCTTAAAGTGTCTCTCAACCCAACATTAATTTTTTTTAGTACGTATTCAGTGGTTTTTTTTTTAAACGTATAATCTATTATTAGATATGACTATTTAGGAACGTTATATTTTCATACACTTTTTTGGGGCTGCTATTTGCGAAATTTGAATCTTAAAAGTCGTGTTCGAGCGGTGTAAAGAATGTCTGCTATAAGCAGTAATAGACTTCTCTCCCTTATAATACGTCCTGTTAGACGGACACAGGTCAAATCGGCGGGAATGTTATCCCTCACTGACAGCATAAGCTATAAGACTTGGCTGTGTCTTTTTATTTGGTTGAAGAAAGAGTTCAGAGAATCACCGGAAGCTACAGTACGTAGTGTTTTGTTTTTTGTTTGTGTGTGTTTTTTTTCCTCGAGAGACATGATTGATTTCCCTCTATTATCTTTTGTCCAGAAAGTGAAGTGAGGGATTTCGAGATATTGCAGTCTGTACTTGACTTTAGCAGACTCAAGCATATAATGTAATTTATATGTACAGGAACAACGTTGTAGCAAATAACACTGAACACGAAATATATTTTGTATGAACAACTTTGAACTCAAGATTTAAGATTTGCTTTCATGGCACTTACAAAAAGGTGTCTCATTGTGGGGAGTGATGAACGTAGAAAGTTATCGTATAATCGAACGAACCTGTTTAATCAGCGCGCTGAAGCTGTTTCAACTTGAAACCAACTCTCAACAGTGATCGTGGGAGACACGTCCTGCCGACCATCTACAGGGATCTCTTATGCAGCTACATGACACTGGAGAGTTGGCTCCTCGTTCGAGGGCGTAGACGTCCCCTGCATTTGAAGTAGAAACTGGCCTTTGTAAGTAAACGTAGCCAGTCTGTGTAGGAGATAGGATGGCGTCAAATCTCGAAGTCAAACTCTTTAAACACCGATAGCAGTCAATCAGCTGACACTGGGCCATGACTGGGTTATTTATTACTTGTCATGCTGGAGCCCGAAGCGCAAAGAGATATGTAGTATCTACATACCGGTTGAAGTAAGGATTTTGTTAAGTGAAGCGAGTTGAGGGTCTGGTATATGGAAGTCTGCGGTTAGTGTGAGCAGACTGGCAAAAATACCAGTCAATGAAGAAGGGCTGATGTCTGAATCCTGGGAATCTGTCGCGGCATCACACACGTGCTATCATTGGTAGTAGAGCCAGCCTGCCAACGTTTACTTAGCCAGATTACTAAACTTTCTGTCTGTCGTCCCCCCGTGTTTCTGTCAGGTTGTCTGTTTTTCTGCCTGTCTGTCTGTCTGTCTGTCTGTCTGTCTCTGTTTCTCTCTCTCTCTCTCTCTCTCTCTCTCTCGATGATGATGATGATGATGATGATGATGATGATGATGATGATGATGATGATGATGATGATGATGATGATGATGATGATGATGATGATGATCACTTTTAACGCGCAGCTATTCATCCTCCGGAAGCATGCTTGTTGCGCATAACGAGAGTGCGGGGAAACCAACACGATAGAAAAGTCCAGTGGGACGAGAGGGGTAGGAATACACAGAGGGTCAGAGTGGTGCTAGGCAAAACCTGATCCAATCTGAGGCAAACAGATACGTCTTCAGTCATCGGCTTTGGTTTGTTTGTTTTGTTTTGAAGACTTGCACTTTCAGCATTCTTCAGAGATACCGGCAGAAGAGTCCAGCGCTTCCCTCTGTTTCGTTCTGTCTGTCTGTCTGTCTGTTTGTCTGTGTCTCTCTCTCTCTTTCGCTCTCTCTCGCTCTCTCTCGCTCTCTCTGTCCCGAACGTTTTCTGCTGCAAAGCATGCAGTAATAGCGTATATTTACCTTTGATTTGATGCTGTGCTGTTGCTAGAAAGAGCTTTGTATAATGTTGATAATTTCCGTCGATCGATATTATTGTAGTATCGTTGATAATTTTCTGGACTTGCTTGTTTATTGTCGGTCGAATGTACCAGATCTTTCTGGAGATAGCTTGTCATCTGAAGACTTTTCTATGACGTAAGACAAGGCGTAGTTCCGGTGACGATTTTTATTTTGATTGGGTGTTATTGCGTCATTTTGGAATGTTCGACGTTTCTCTAGATTGCAGAGAAACTATATAAGTAATGCATTGTCTGCTTATTAAAAAACAAGAAATTATTTTTGGAGGGATTTTTGGAAAGCGATCTTGTATATGGTTGCTCTCTCTCTCGCAGCTGTCTGTCTCTCTTTCTTTTTCTCCTTTTATCTCTGTCTGTCTGTCTGTCTGTCTGTCTGTCTCTCTCTCTCTCTCTCTCTCTCTCTCTCTCTCTCTCTCTCTCTCTCTCTCTCTCTCTCTCTCTCTCTCTCTCTCTCCTCCTTGTTTTTGACTTCAGTGGTTTGGTTCTATCACTTTTTCTTATCTTGCTTTTTTCCCCTCGAGTTTGTTGTTGTTATGGTATTCTATAATGTCTTTCGGACCACTTAGCTAAATTAGAAAAAAAAAACAATTTTCTTACTTTCCTTCTTGCTTTCTCTCTTTCTTTCTTTTCTTCCGTTCGTTTCTTTTTCATTCTTTCACTGCTACTGTTTACTTTGTTGGACTGAGATTAAAAGACATTATTTATTTTCTTTGTGCTGTTCTTGTGTTTGTGTGCGTTGTTTCTCCCATTTCTTGATCTTTTTCTCTAGTGTTTTATTTCAAATTCACATTCAGTTTGGACCGTTACGATTATAAAGAAAGAGAGAGAGTGAGAGAGAAGGAGAGAGAGAGGGAGAGAAGAAAAAGAGAGGGAGAGAGGGGATAGAGAGAGAGAGGGAGGGTGAAAGAGAGAGAGGGAGAGAGAAAGAAAGAGGGAGAGAGATGCAGAGAGAGAAGGAGAGAGAGAAGGAGAGAGAGTTAGAAAGAGAGGGGGAGAGAGAAGGATGGAGGGAGAGAGAGAGAGAGAGAGAGGGAGAGAAGAAAGAGGGAGATAGAGATTAAGAGAGGGGGAGAAAGAGAGAGAGGGGGAGAAAGAGATAGAGGGAGAGAGAGAGTTAAAAAGAGGGGGAGAGAGAAAAAGAGAGAGAGAAAGAGAGAAAAGATTGTGTGAATGGGGGTGGACGACAGATTACCATTTTTCGAAACAACGAAACTGTATGAATTGTAATATATCGATTTAAAATAATTATTTTAAAACGGTATTAATTATGAGTTATATAAGACATTTAACAGACAAACAGAGAGACAGAGAGAGACACAGACAGACAGACAGATATAGACGGATAGATGGACGGACAAATAGGCAAATAAGCTTACAAGAAAAAGTCGTGTTGTATTGTATAGGCAGAGAAACACAGAGGGAATGAGAGGGGAGAGAAATTAACAGAGCATAAAGGATGAAGGGAGATTTACGATGTGTCGATTTGGTAAAAACAGAATGAATTATGGGAATAAACATTTGCCCTTGTGGAAAACCCGATTTGAACTTTGAATATTAAAAGAGCTGTTTGGTGCTGGTCGTCACATCACATGTATTTCCAAGTATTGGGCCTGAAGGGTGAGGTTGGGGTGGGTTAGGCGGTGTTGTGCTGTGTTGGGTTCGTTTTTTTTGGGGGGGGTTGGGTTAGGTTTATTTCAGTTGGTATCATGGGGTGATGTTGCATTGTGTTGCGTCGGGTGGCTTTCTCAGCAAATGCACGGCAGCTGAGGTGAAGCTCTATCAAAGAGAAAGAGGATGTAGTACACCGTAATCTTTCCTTTCCTAATTGGAACCCACCCCTAGAAATCCTGACCTCTGATCAATAGAACCACTAGTACAGACTGATTGATGCAGCAATTGGCCATTTACTAACAGTTATAGCCAGTGTTAATGTTGGGTAAACTTGAGATCGAACCCTCGGTCTGTAACCTGGGATCGAACCCCGTGCCTATAATTTGGGTCCGACCTCACGGCCGGCATATTAGCTGGGATCAAACCTTCTGCCTATAACCTGGGCTTGAACCCTCGGTCTATAACTTGGGGGATCGAACCCGCTGTCTAAAGTTGGGATGTAACCAGCTGTCTAAAGTTGAGATCAAACCTTCGGGCTATATCCTATCCAATCCTATCCTATCCTATAACTCGGAGGTCGTAGGGGCGCCACAGATGATCCTTTAACCAGCGTACTCCATCTTTCCCTGTCCTCAGCAATCCTGATTGTTTCGCTCAGTGTCAAACCAGTCCATTCTCGAATGTTGTCCTCCCACCTCTTTTTCGGTCTCCCTTTTCTTCTACCTCCTTGCACTGTGCCTTGCAGGATGGTCTTTGCAAGACCTGATGATCTGGTGACGTGGCCATACCATCGTAGTTTCCGTTTTTCACCACTGTGAGCAGGTCATCGTGTTGTCCAATGGCTTGTGTGATGGTCTGTCGGACTTCGTCGTTGGTGATATATGTTGGAAGCAAATACTCGAGCTCTAAGTTGGGATCGTACCTCTGCCTATTATAACTTGAGATTCGAACCCTCTACCTATAACGTGGTATCTAACCCTCGGTCTGTAAGTTGGAAATCGAACCTTCTGCCCATAATTTGTGGATCGAACTCTCTGTCTATAAATTGAGGACCGAACCTTCTGCCTATAATTTGGTGATCGAACCTTTGTCTATAATTTGGGGATCGAACTCTCTGCTTATACCTTAGGATTCGAACCTTCCGCCTATAACTTGGGTCCGAAATCACGGCCTGTTACAGATCCTATCCTATCCTATCCTATCCTATCCCGTAACTCGGAGGTCATTTGGGCACCACAGATGATCGTTTAACCAGAATACTCCATCTTTCTCTGTCCTCAGCAACCCTCATGGCTTCGTTCAGTGTCAAGCTAGTCCATTCTCGAATGTTGTCCTTCCACCTCTTTTTCGGTCTCCCTCTTTGCACTGTGTCTTGCAGGATGCTCTTTGCAAGGCCTGATGATCTGGTGACGTGGCCATACCATCGTAGTTTCCGTTTCTTCACCACTGTGAGCAGGTCATCGTGTTGTCCAATGGCTTGTGTGATAATCTGCCGGACAGATAAAAAACTTTATTGTCAAGAGGGGTCCGCGTTCTAACAACTCATCTTTCCTGTTCCACATAAATGAAAGTTAGATTTAGAGTGGGAGAGGAGTATGAAGACGTGTTTTAAAAAAGGGTTTCCATATTCTATGACTATATTTGAGTTTCCCTTGTGAAAATAGAAGCTTGTTGTACTATTAGTGGTTTTGTTACGTAACATTAACTTTACTAACGCTATGAAGTGGGCGCCGGGGTTTTCTGTATAAATAGTATCCCTACTTTAGAAATTTAGAGCTTTAACTTACCACTGCTTCTTTCATAATAATAATAATAATAATAATAATAATAATAATAATAATAATAATAATAATAATAATAATAATAATAATAATAATAATGATATTTATATAGCTTTTTTTCCCAATGAACAATATCAGTTCAAAGCGCAGTACTCACGCATTCATTCTAAACATCCGGCTTCATACAAAATAAAATCAGACACTTGCTAACGAATAAGAGACGAGGGAGGGAGGGAGGGAGGGAGGGGGGGAGCTAAGGATGGGTGATGGGGTGGGTGGTGGCGGTGGTCTGAATCTCATTTGTTCTTCTCGTTCCTACTATGTGTTATAAATCTACTATCTTCTTCGCTAGAGCAATCACCTACATTTTTTCTTGAAAACTCTCCCAAAAATCCTGATTTGTGTATTGGGTCTGTTGGGTCAGCTTGGGGATATTGGACGCTTTCTGCCAAATGGTCACTAGGGCTTTCGAAGGTATTAATTTATTATTTAGCAATGTAGGCATTCCAGAAAGTTCTCCACTATACTATAACAATATCGATCAACGAAGACTATCGACATTATATGAAGCTTTTTCTAGCAACAGCGCAGAATCAAATCAAAGTGAAATACACGCTATCATTGTATGCTTTGCAAAATTACACGTTCGGAACTACCATGCGCGTCTCGAGCGTATCACCAAGGCAAAACATCGATTGTCAACCCAACCCTTTTTCAAGCTGGATATTTTAAAACTATTACATTCGCGGATACAATTTATTTATTTATTTTTATTTAATCCTCACAGCAGATTTACAACGAAGAATACAAAGCATGGAGATGATGTGCTACAGATGACTTCTGAGCATTTCCTATACTCAGCACATCACCAACGACGAAGTCCGACAGACCATCACCCAAGCCATTGGACAACACGATGACATGCTTACACTGGTGAAGAAACGGAAACACCGTCACCAGATCATCAGGCCTTGCAAAGAACATCCTGCAAGGCACAGTGCAAGGAGGTTGAAGAAGAGGGAGACCGAAAGAGGGGTAGGAGGACAACATTCGAGAATGGACTGATTTGACACTGAGCGAAGCCATGAGGGTTGCTGAGGACAGAGAAAGATGGAGTACGCTGGTTAAACGATCATCTGTGACGTGATGACCCTACGACCTCCGAGTTACGGGACAGGATAGGAAAGGATTTAATCGTTCTTATATAGCGCTGTTCTAGCTCAAAAGCTGCTCAAGGCACTGGCCGATACATGATGTCACTCAAGCCGCCCGAGGCTTTCACTTGCAACCTTTGGGCGCATAGTCTGACGCACAAACGACTGAGCACAATCCTGGGCGACCGGGGATGTGGAGAATGGACCAAGTTCGTGCTGTTGTATTTTATTTAGCCTCCACTCACACACCCGTCTAGGAAATGAGCGTCAGGATCTTTAAAGTTCATGCGATAGATTGCGTGCGTACACAGATTAGACTTCGGTTTTTCCTCTTTTAAAACAGTTTGATAAAATATAGCATTACAAAATAAAAATAATGTAGTTGGAACATTAAAAATAATGCTCGGTCTGTTAGAACTGAGGCCTTAATAAGCTCCAATACAAAGCTTGCCACGATTTGGTAAAGGAAATTTGTATTCGCTGTGCACCTTTCCGTTCACTTCTCCAAACGTGTGCGTGTGCCCAACCCATTACGCTGCCTCGCCACCATCAGAAGCTGGGGTTGTGGGAATTTGGAAAAAGATCAGTCAGGACACTAGGTCAAAACAAGAAAATAAATCGTCTTTTTCCCCCCAGACAGGGCTTGATCTGTATTGATAAGAAAAAGGAGTCGTGACCCGCTAGATTGAATCCGACCAGACTTGTCAGCTTTTCTATCCACTTTCTTCATCGTACTCTTCTCACGCTCTTCATTCTCTCTCTTTCTCTCTTCTTCTTCGTCTTTTTCACCCCTTCCACGTTCTTCGGTGTCGCCTCTTCGTTTTCTTCTCCTTCTAGGACTGCTCGTACTTGTTTTGTTTTTCTCTTCTTTGGATCCTCCTTCTCTTCTTCTTCTTCGGATCCAATTTCTCTTCCTCTTCTTCTCTTGTTGGTTGTTGTTGTTGTTGTTGTTGTTGCTGCTGTTGTTGTTGTTCTTCTTCTTCTTCTTCTTCTTAAATTGTTCATATTCTCCTTCTGTGTATTCTTGGCCGTCTTTCTCCTTTCCCATCTCCTCCTCTTCCGTCTTCATTCTCACCTCTTTCTTCTCCTCTGCTTTTTTTCGTCTTTTATCTCCTTCTATCTTTGTCAACTCCTCCACCTTATTCACCTTCTTCTCGTCCGTCATATCCCTAGAGCCATTTCCATTTCCTCTGTGTGTTCCATCCATCAATTTTCGATCTGTCAGATTTTTTGTAAGAATCGAAAGAAATGAAGAATTTGGCTTTTGGCTAGCTTGCAGCAAAATTTAGATCTATGGACTTGTCCTTTTAACGGGTGACATGTTTCTGAAGGCAAGAGAGAATGCCTCAACGATCATGCCATGCCGTCTTTTACAACACGTTTTGAACTAGAGCAACTATGGCTACTACACTAATCCTAGAACTAGTAGTAGTACATTGTTGAGTCGAGGACTGTTTGGTTTACGACCGCTCCGTGCATGAAACATCTTGTTTGGATCTTCTGGGCACGGATAATTTAATTATGTAGTGTCCTCGCTTGCAAAGTTAGCTGCTCACGGTACTGACCAAATCAAAACATAAAAAACAAACTACCACCCTGCGCACTCACTAACGCTATGAACTTCTGATCCACTCTCAAGATGAGGTATCGTTATGAGACGCCAGGGTGTGTTACTATTACGTTTGTGTGAAACTGAACCTTGTTTGTGAAACTGTAACTGGTTTACTAAATCTGGTTGGTGTAAACTGAAACTGGTTTGTAAAACTGATATTGGCTTGTTAAACTGAAACTGTTCTGTGAAACTATAACTGGTTTGGGAAAACTTAAAAGGGTGCTTGTAATACATAAAAAGCGAGTTTGGGGTTATTTCAAGACGCCTATATTCTAGCACTACTATCATAACTTTTTCATCTTTGCCTTTTGGTAAAACACAAACCCCCGTTGGGGTGCCGGGGGTTTCAGTATAAATAGTATCCCCACTTTCTGGAAATTTAGTGCTTTAAATTCCCACTGTCGTTGTCTTTCTCATTTGCTCTTTCTCATTCCTGCTCTGTTCTATCAATCTGCTATACTATCTTCTTCTTCGCTAGACCAGTCATCTACCTTTTTTTCTTGAAAACTCTTCCGGGACAAGACTTCTTATTTGTGTATGAGGTCTGTTGGATCAGCTTGGGAATATTGGACGCTTTCTGCCAGGTAGTCACTAGGGCTTCTTATGATGTTATTATTTAGCAATGTAGGCATTTTATATGTATGTGTTTGTTGATAATTTATAATGATGTTTGTATTCTATTTTTGTAAACGGGGGTTCGATAAATTAGAGTACAGCCTCAGCGTCCCCTGCGTGGGATGTCTTTATTGTAAAGTGACTGGCTGGTAGAGAGCTTTCAGTTTTACCGCTAGGGTTGTTTCAGCAGATCTTTTATGCGGATCAGGGGTTGTCCGGTCCTGATCTGGCTCGGAAGAGTCCGCTGGACCTAAAGCAATAATCATGTAATGTAATTTAATGTAATGTAAAACACAACGTAGAAGAATAGTGGATAAACGCAATCGGACCCGAGGTAGATCTATACCAAGTTCTTCGAACATTATTCGATCTTCGGTGTAGCTTTGCCCGAGACATCGGTCAGTGCAGTTTGATCCCTTGGTGTCATCTTGTTTCTCCCTTGACTGAATTTAATTATTGGAGAAATGCTGGCACATGTGTTCATGGCCACGTTTCTCTAATTTATTACCAAAGATCTCACAAAACAATTCTCCAACAGACGCCTGCAAGGAATGACAAGTCAGGCTAATGTCATATTAATTTTAAAGTGACACATTTGCCTCTGATGGTCGTTAGCGGTGCGTTTGATATTGGAAGTTGGAATACGGAAGACCTACGGAGTCCTTACAGAGAGTCGACATTTTTAACAACCTTTCTTCCGCCTCTTACGAATAGATTTGAACATGGATCACCGACAGCAGAAACAGATCGCAAAACGAAATAAAAACTAGACTAGGCCATGCAATTTTGAAACACGGTGGATAAATAAAAACAAACAAATAAACCACAGCTAATATTACAGTAGACCATTAAAACACGGTGGATAAATAAAAACAAACAAATAAACCACAGCTAATATTACAGTAGACGCGGAGGAAGAAAATATGACAAAAATGTAGACCACACAATCTCACATCATGACGGGAACTTGTTCAGAACAACAATCTGCGTGCGTCAAGGACGCCTATTCTCTCCAGCACTCTTCAACATCTTCCTAGAGCGAATCATGTCAGATGCCCTTGAAGATCAGAAGGCACAGTCACCATAGGGGCAGGGCAATCCCCAAATATCCGGACTCCATTTTGCGAATGACATTGATAAATTGTCTGGAGAGGAACAAGAACTTGAACAGCTGGTACAGAGGCTTGATACCACCTCCAGAACCTTTGGAATAGAAATAAGTGCATAGAAAACCAAACTAGTGATCAAGAACACCAACGGCATCAACACGGACATCAAAGTCTAAAGCCATTCCCTCAACACAGTGCATAACTTCAAATATTTAGGAGCCATTGTTTCAGACAATGGGTCCCGACAGAAAGTCCTCTCCAGGATTGCACAAAACACTGCTGCCCTGACAAGGTTGAAGCCCATTTGGAAAGACAGGACCATTAGTCTACACTCCAAGGTAAGGTTGCTGCGCTCCCTTGTCATCCATATCTTCCTAAATGCTTGCGAAACATGGACCATCACAGCAGACCTACAACAAAAAATACAAAGCATGGAGATGAGGTGATACAGAAGACTTCTGAGCATTTCCTATACCCAGCACATCACCAACGACGATGTCGGACAGACCATCACACAAGCTATTGGACAACACGATGACATGCTCACAGTTGAAAAGAAACGGAAACTCCGATGGTATGCCCTCGCCACCAGAGGATCAAGCCTTGCAAAGACCATCCTGCAAGGCCCGGTGCAAGGAGGCAGAAGAAGAGGGAGACCGAAAAAGAGGTGGGAGGACAACATTCGAGAATGGACTGGCTTGACACTGAGTGAACCCATGAGGGTTGCTGAGGACATAGAAAGATGGAATACGCTGATTAAACGATTATCTGTGGTGCCCCAACGACTTTCGAGTTACGGGATATGATAGGATAGGATAGGTGTTATAAACTTCTCGTGCGTGTTATAAAATAACACACTTGACATTCGTTTGTAATCAATTTTTAATGTTCCAATTTGACGTATACACCCTTTCATTAAAAGGCCTTTCTTAAACAATGACACATGTTCAAACAATGAAGGCATAAAATACACAACAGTTGGAACACAACACCAATTTACGTTTTGCTAATTTTATGGTTCTCTTCTTTCTCACTCAAGGTATTAGAATAATAATTAAAACGGAATTCAAGAAAGCTTTAATCAAGGAAACTATCAGTCCTAGAGTAATAAAATAATAAATAGCTGAACTATAATATGAATTGGGAAAGCAAGATTCGCATTTGTCACCTTGAAACCACTTTGGAGATCTACATCTTTCTCTCTCCGGACCAAACTGCGGATCTTCAACAGCAATGTGAAGTCTGTTCTCCTTTACGGCTCAGAGTCCTGGAGAGTCACCAACACTTTGACAAAGAAGCTCCAAGTGTTCATCGATGGTGGTCTTCGGAGCATTCTGAAGATCAGATGGACGGACAAAGTAAGAAACACGGACCTGTGGCAGCGGACGAATCAAGACCCCATCGACCGGCAGATTGCCAGGCGGAAGTGGCGCTGGGTGGGAAACACTTTGCGGAAACCCCAACGGGACATCACACGGCAGGCCCTACAGTGGAATCCTCAGGGGAAGAGGAAGGTTGGTCGTCCCAAGAGGACCTGGAGGCGTTCCTGTGAGGAGGAGATGAAGAGCTGCAACCTGTCGTGAAAAAGGCTGCCCAGAACCGAGTGCGTTGAAGAACTGTTGTGGAGGACCTTTGTTCCACGCGGAATTCAAGGAATTAAGTAAGTAAGTAAGTAATATGATTTTATCTCTCTCTGAAGCAATCCCGACATTTATCAAATTATGAAAATATTTTATTCATTTACAAATTAGTTTTAATATTATGTTTTCAACAAGTAATCATAAAATATAAATATTCAAATTACCGTGGCTGTCATGAACAGAATCCAGAATCACCACAGTGAAAATCAGAAGTAGCCTACACGGTAACAAATATTTCCAGGTGACACAAAATAAGCATTCACTCCTTTTTATAACAATCATTCTTTTATTCCACTAATACTCTATCTTAGCCCTATTTCATCCATCCAATCAAAGACATTCTCAGATGCATGCGAGAACAGCCTTCTATTCTCCAAACAACACCCATGGGGGTGCCGGTTTCAGTATAAATAGTATCCTCACTTTCTGAAAATTTAGTGCTTTAAATTACCACTGTCGCTGTCTTTCTACTTTGTTCTTTCTCATTCCTACTCTGTTCTATCAATATACTATACTATCTTCTTTTTCGATAGACCAGTCACCTACCTTTTTTCTTGAAAACTCTTCCGGGACAAAACTCCTCATTTGTGTGTGAAGTCTGTTGGATCAGCTTGGGGATATTGGACGCTTTCAGCCAGGTGGTCACTGGGGCTTCCTATGATGTTATTATTTGGCATTTTATATGTATGTGTTTTGTTGATATGTTATAATGGTGTTTATATTCTATTTTGTTTTTGTAAACGGGGTTCGATAAATTAGAGTATAGCCTCAGCGTCCTCTGCGTGGTGTGTCTTTATTGTAAAGTGACCGGCTGGTGGAGTGCCTTCAGTGTTGCCGCTAGGGCAGATCTTTTATGCGCATCAGGGGCGAGTCCTCTTTCAGCGAAGTTGTGGTCTTGATTTTGTGATCCTGATTCGGCTCTTTGCAGTCCGCTGGATCCTGTAAGCAATGAATAACTAACTAACTGTTCTCCAAACAGTTTATATAGTCGAGTCTCATCACTAAAATCTCATCACCAAAATGTTAATGAACTAGGGAACCCACGCAAAGGGAGTACATACGACACGTGCCTTTGTGAACAGCTCTCGCTCTTGTGTCCTAACTCTATAAACACCTGACGTATACACAAATGTAAAGATTTATGAACTCACTTCGTGACAATAGGATACACTAGACCATACAACCTTGAAATAAGGTGAAGGATACCAAAATTTAAACTATTTCATTGATATTTTGACATAGTGATAGTGACAGAAAATAGATATAGAACTAGAGCATACACGTTTAGAACACCGGATAAAGAAAATAAAGATTTCAGGTCAATAACAGAATCGAAACAAGACTAGACCATGCACATTTGAAACTCGACCTTAATTAACGAGCGTAATGGTTGCAGATCAACTACAAAACCGAAACAAAACTAGACCAAGAAAATGTGTAACAGGGCACGAGAAAGTGACGATGGCGTGTTAGAATCGATTTGTCGTGTTAGGGTGGGGACGTCGACCCAGAATCATTCGTTTTGCCACAGGCCTCCATCGCGGACTAATCAACAGCTAAGTGGATTCCCTACACACCGGACCATCGCAAAGGTCAAAGACGGCTGTCAGTAGGATAGATGTGGGGAGAATTTTGAGGGATATGGTCAAAGAATGGTTTCGTGGACTGGGAAGGGAGGAGAGAGAGAGAGAAAGAGAGAGAGAGAGAGAGAGAGAGAGAGAGAGAGAGAGAGAGAGAGAGGATGGTAAGGATGGTGGCGAGAGAGAGAGTGGGGACTGGAAGTGGAGGCACGCAAATAGTCTTAAGGAAAAAGAAATAGAAGAAGACAAAAAAGATGATATTTCCACACTTTATTTTATAAAATTACGTGTCCCTTCTCTTTCATCGGACTGTGCAATTTCCTTTTCACCAAGGGACGAATCAGGAGATTGTCCATTTAAAGGTCGTCCTTTTCTTCACAAGCGCCATTTTGTCACGTGATGCGTCCTTGTGGTTTAGAAAATTGACATGCCGAGAACGAGCCGAGATGAAACAGCAAAGCGTTTTCTTTTAAATAATTAATTTTGTTGATTTAGTTTTTGACGTGTTAATTTTAATTATTGGTTCTGCTTTATTTCGCTTGGGTTTTTCAGGGTCGTCCCTTACATTGTCGTAATTGAATTGTATGTTCTTTTTGGGATTTTTTCGGTGTGGGATTTTTTTCCCCTCCAGCCGTTACACCATTTCCGAATTGTTTTTTTTTTTTGGTTTCTTTTCACGTTATCTGTTTTTGAAACTTCTCTTTGTATTGCGGTCGGCACATTTTATATTCGTCTGCGTCTTTTTCTCAGGCGGATGGTAATGAGTCTACTGGAGACTGGGCGGCAACCCATGACAGTCGCTAGAATGTTCTTGTGGACCAAGAATCCAACGCCGTGTTCGTGCCTGTCATCCCTACCGCTGAAATAGAGCTTGTGGCCTTTGTCGGTCGTTGTTTCACCTAGGCCTTTCCATCGCAGTTCGCTGATACCTAGAACGTTCCATCGATAGTGGTCCAACTCGTGGGCCAGTTCTTCTAATTTTCCTTCCGCAGTTAGGGTCCTGGCGTTCCAGGTTCCTATGACGATGTTGTTTCTCGTGCGGATCTTGCTAAATTGTCCATCAGTAGCATACTTAACACCTCCGTCCTGGTGGCCAACGGAAGGCGCGGTCCTTGTGCCGGGTGACGGCCCGGGCGACGACCGATCCGGTATGGAATTAGTGGATTGTGTCATCATGTAGTGTGTCTTGGGCAAAAAAGACCTGGCGGTGCCCAATCCTCTCCAGGCTGTTGGCCACAGCCGAAATCCACGAATACAGTGTGGCTCGCCTTGGCCCTGAGCACATGGTCGTTGAACCTGTAGTAACGTGAGGTTCCTCCGCCCTGGCCGGTGACTTCTGTGTAGAAGACTTTCGCCCAGTGATGCCGTGCTAACATCACCCCTGTTAGTCGCCTCTTACGACACGCCGGGAAACGTTGGGTCTATTCTATTTAACTGTCATGGGTTGCCGCCCAGTCTCCAGTAGACTCATTACCATCCGCCTGAGAGCAGCCCCTTTCAACATCACCATCATCCAGGCCTACGCCCCAACATCAGACTATGACGACAGCGAAGTGGAGGATTTTTATGAAAATCTACAGGCGGTCCTTGACCAAGTGCCGAAGAAGGACATAGTCATAGTGCAAGGCGACTGGAATGCCAAGGTTGGCCAAGATGCGCACCGCAACTGGGGAGACACATGTGGACCCCACTGCAACAACGAGACAAATGACAGGGGTCTGAGACTCTTGGAGTTTGCCAGATACAACAATCTGGTACTGGCAAACACGCTTGGTCTCCACAAAAACTCCAGACGATGGACATGGCACAGTCCTGGCGGGGAGCATCACAACCAAATAGACTACATCATGGTCAAGAAACGCTTCAGATCAAGCATCAACATTGGCAGGACACGTACTTTTCCAGGAGCAGACATCGGAAGTGACCACGATCTCGTGATGATGTCTTTCCGGCTCCACTTGAAGAGAGTAAATACAGCAAAGTGCACTAGACTGAAGTTCGACCTGGACAAACTGCAAGACCCGGAGGTGGCAGAACTATTTCAGGCCACAATTGGAGGGAAATTTGCACCACTGCTCATTTTGGGGGCTGGTGAAGTAGATGTCAACACCATGACCACCACCTTCAACTCAGCTGTGACAGATGCCGCCACTGAGATCCTTGGCAAGCACCGACCAAAGAAGAAGCTGTGGATCACACCTGAACTTTTGGATCTGTGTGATAAACGAAGAGAGATGAAAAAGAAAAAGAACACCTCACAGGGAGCTGATGTCTACCGAAAAATCAACAATGACATCCGAAAAGGCATGCTCACAGCAAAGGAGAACTGGATAGAAGATCAATGCCAGGAAATAGAGAACAGTCTGAACAAGAACAACAGCAAGAAGGCCTACCAGACTGTGAAGCGACTGACAAGTGTCAAACAGCCCAAAGTCTCCACTATCCAAAGCAAGTCTGGCATATGCCTTACAGAAGAACAAGAAGTCTTGGACAGATGGACAGAGTACTGCTCTGACCTTTACAACCATACACCAAATGGAGACCCATCAGTTCTAGCATGTCCAGAGAACAGAGAAGAAGAAGAAATCCTCCCAATTCTCCGGGAAGAAGTTGAGGCAGCAGTGCAAGCGCTAAAGAAAGGGAAGTCAGCAGGAGTGGACAACATACCCGCGGAACTGCTACAAGCAGGAGGAGAAGCGATGATTGATGCCCTCACCATTATCTGTAACAAGATCTGGCAGAGTGGGGAGTGGCCTATACCATGGACCCAGTCGCTTGTCATCACTCTTCCCAAAAAAGGTAACCTTCAGGAGTGTGAAAATTACCGCACCATCAGCCTCATCAGCCATCCCAGCAAGGTCCTCCTGAAAATAATACTCAACAGGTTGAAACCCCAAGCTGAACAAATCATAGCTGAAGAACAAGCAGGATTCAGGGCAGGGCGAAGTACCACTGAGCAGATTTTCAACCTCAGAATAATCTGTGAGAAATACCTACAGCACCAACAACATCTATATCATGTGTTCATAGACTTCAAGAAGGCGTTTGACCGAGTCTGGCATGCAGCTCTATGGGCAACAATGAAAGTGTACAACATCAGCCCAAAAATTATTGAAGTCATCAAAAGCCTGTATGACAAGGCTACCAGTGCAGTCCTCCACAACAGAGCCATCGGGAATTGGTTCAGAACAACAATCGGTGTGCGTCAAGGATGCCTACTCTCTCCAACACTCTTCAACATCTTCCTAGAGCGCATCATGTCGGATGCTCTTGCAGACCATGAAGGCACAGTCAGCATAGGGGGTAGAGCAATCTCCAATCTTCGTTTTGCAGATGACATTGATGGATTGGCTGGAGAGGAACAAGAACTTGAACAGCTGGTACAGAGGCTTGACACCACCTCCAAAGCCTATGGAATGGAAATAAGTGCAGAGAAGACCAAAATGATGACCAACAACACCAATGGCATCAATACGGACATCAAAGTCCAAGGCCAATCCCTCGACACAGTGCATAGCTTCAAATATTTAGGAGCCATTGTATCAGACAATGGGTGCCGACAGGAAGTCCTCTCCAGGATCGCACAAACAACTGCTGCCCTGACAAGGTTGAAGCCCATTTGGAAAGACAGGACCATCAGTCTACATTCCAAAGTAAGACTGCTGCGCTCCCTTGTCATCTCCATCTTCCTATATGCTTGCGAAGCATGGACCCTCACAGCAGATCTCCAACGAAGAATACAAAGCATGGAGATGAGGTGCTACAGAAGACTTCTGGGCATTTCCTATACCCAACACATCACCAACGACGAAGTCCGACAGACCATCACACAAGCTATTGGACAACATGATGACCTGCTAACAGTGGTGAAGAAACGGAAACTTCGGTGGTATGGCCACGTCACCAGATCATCAGGCCTTGCAAAGACTATTCTGCAAGGCACAGTGCAAGGAGGTAGAAGAAAAGGGAGACCGAAAAAGAGGTGGGAGGACAACATTCGAGAATGGACTGGTTTGACACTGAGCGAAGCCATCAGGGCTGCTGAGGACAGAGAAAGATGGAGTATGCTGGTTAAACGATCATCTGTGGTGCCCCTACGACCTTCGGGTTACGGGACAGGATAGGATAGGCGTCTTTTTCTCTCCTGACCCAGTTTGGGTCCGTTATTTTAAATTTAAAAAATATATAGACTGCGTTTTATGTCTTCGTCCTTTTTTTTTCTTTACTTTTCTTTTCCTTTTTTCTTTATTTGCTTTTTCTTTTTTCGTTTTCTTTCTTTTTGTCTTTTTCTTTCTGTATTTCTTGTTCTGTCTGTCTGTCTGTCTTTCTTTTCTTTTTGGTCTCTTGCTTGTTGTTGTTGTTGGTGGTGGTGATATTGTTGTCGATCTTCTTCTTCTTCCTCTTTTTTTTCTTCCTTTCTTTTTAGTTTTAGTCATTAATTCTTTATTCTTTCTTTCTCGCTAAAATTATTTCTTTTTCTTTCTTTCTTTCTTTATTTATTTCTGTCTTTCCATCTGTCGTTCTCTCTTTCATTCTTTCTTTCTTTCCACTTCCTTCCTTTCTTGTTGCAGCCTCTTCTTCTTCTTCTTCTTCTTCTTCTTCTTCTTCTTCTTTGGATCGATTCAAGCTGTGCCTGCATGTTCTGTTCTATACCTTCGTGTTCCTTTTTTATTGTTAATTTCATTCCTAACATTCTCTTTACTTCTGTACATTTAGCATTTCTGTTTTGTTCTTTTGTTTTACAGTAATTCGAGTATGCTGCCTTTGATTGTTCTTTGTCTTTTTTTACTCTTCTTTGTATGTATATTCTTGTCTTGTCTTGTCTTTGAATTTTAATATTTTCTCCCTCCCCCATTCCAGGATTCGACCTTTCGTCAACGTTCTTTTCTCTTCGTGTGTTCCATTTGTCCCTTTGTTACAAAGTAATTTCCTTGTCTTTTCTCTGCTATTTCATTTGTTGTTGTTGTTGTTGTTGTTGTTGTTGTTGTTGTTGTTGTTGTTGTTGTTGTTTTTTAACATCCACTCGTTCAATTTTCTCGCCCTTTATTGCCGTAATTTAATATATGTATCTATGTATGTGTGTATGTATTTATATATATATGTATGTATGTATATGTGTGTATGTATGTTTGTGCTTGTATATATGTAGATATGTATGTATGTATGTATGTATGTATGTATATAAGTGTATGTATGTGTGTGTGCATGTATATATGAATTACTTAATGAAAGTATCGACCTATCGAATTATCGATCTATTTCTCTATCTATCTATATACTTATGTCTATAGATAGATAGATAGATAGATAGATAGATAGATAGATAGATAGATAGATAGATAGATAGATAGATAGATAGATAGATAGATAGATAGATAGATAGATAGATAGATAGATAGATAGATAGATAGATAGATAGATAGATAGATAGATAGATAGATAGATAGATAGATAGATAGATAGATAGATAGATAGATAGATAGATAGATAGATAGACCAACCGACAGACAGACAGACAGACAGACAGACAGGCAGACAGGTGTAGGTAGGTAGATATGTTTTAGTGTGTTGTTGATTGGTCCATCATACAGGGAGTGAGCCGAGTTTACTTGTCAAGGTTTTAGTTCTTATATATTTAGAGAATGTAAACAGAGAGAGGGATTGCGTGATAAATCTTCAATGTAAGTTTTCTGAATCATTCTGCCTGTTTATAGGTAATGGGCTCAAATATTTTATTTTTATTCATTACGCTTTGATGGCTCTCGCTTCGAATCGCATCTTAGGGCCCGAACACAACGTTCAGGCGAGGAGCGGAGGTGAACAGCCTCTTCAGAGTGAACAGGCGTGGCGCTGTCTGCATTTATAAAATTCTAAGCGTTCTATATTCACGAAGTCCTGTTCAACGTCGTTGAAGAGGTTGGTCATCGAGGATCATCAGAATTGATCCCAGTTGGAAGACCTTTCAAAGTCCGACCGAGAGAATGTGTATCTGGGCCTTAAAGTTGTTTGCGCTTGCCCGTTCATTACGTTGATGGCGACGGATTCCATAAATTATATGCTTCAGCCCTGCTTGATACCAGAGGTGCAAGTGTGTGTGTGTGTGTGTGTTGTGTGTTGTGTGTGTGTGTGTTTCCTGTATGCGTAGTGTGTGGAGAGCGGTGTGTGTCTGTGTGCGTGGGTTGGTGCGTGCGTATTTACTGGTCCTTCTTTTCTCTATCCACAATTTTGCTCCATTCTCCACTGCCCCTATCTCCCCCCCCCCATCTCTCTCACTCTCTCTCTCTCTCTCTCTCTCTCTCTCGCTCCCCCTTCATTTCCTCAGTATCATTTGCCACACCCTTAAGCCCCGGTCACACAGCACTCCACGTCTTAATCACGGCCAAAGCGCGTCCAAAATTTGTAACCCGTGGAGTGGACGTTATTGTTCGCGTTGATGTCGAGGTTAAGACGAGCTACGGTCGAGGTATAGACGTGGCAGGACGCGGGGAGAAATCTGAACGGCATCGGACGCGGCAAAAAGTTTTGAACTGCAAGCCCCTGTCACACAGCACTCCACGTCTTAATCACGGCCAAAGCGCGTCCAAAAATTGTTACCCGTGGAGTGGACGTTATTGTTTGCGTTGATGTCGAGGTTAAGACGAGCTACGGTCGAGGTATAGACGTGGCAGGACGCGGGGAGAAATCTGAACAGCATCGGACGCGGCAAAAAGTTTTGAACTGCAAGCCCCGGTCACACAGCCCTATACGGCTGAATCACGGCCAAAGCGCGTCCAAAATTTGTTACCCGTGGAGTGGACGTTGTTGTTCGCGTTGATGTCGAGGTTAAGACGAGCTACGGTCGAGGTATAGACGTGGCAGGACGCGGGGAGAAATCTGAACGGCATCGGACGTGGCAAAAAGTTTTGAATTGCTCAAAATTTTAGCCCGCGCACAACCACGGGTAAAACACGCGGTAAAGACGTGCAACACACGCGTGGTAATCCGTGTTCCGGCAGTGATTAGAACTTGGGGAGACGCGGTAAGACGCGAAAGTTTAGCGTTCAGTCATTGGACGCATGTACCGCGTTGGAATCACGGGAAATAGCGTGTGTTTAGCGGCTTATCACTGACAAAGCACTACCTACAAACTTTTTGCCGCGTCCGATGCAGTTCAGATTTCTCCCCGCGTCCTGCCACGTCTATACCTCGACCGTAGCTCGTCTTAACCTCGACATCAACGCGAACAACAACGTCCACTCCACGGGTAACAAATTTTGGACGCGCTTTGGCCGTGATTCAGCCGTAAAGGGCTGTGTGACCGGGGCTTTAGGCCGTCTGACGGAAAATAGCGCGGAGCGGCAAAATCGTGCAACCGCTACAAGTTCGCATGTTTTTGTGTTTTTCGTGGTTAAAACACCCGTCATACGTATCCGTGCCTATTGCGCGCCTCCCTTCGCGGGATTTCTCCGTCACATGCATACACACCCTTCTGGCTCTCTCATCGTTGCAGCATTGCGTGTATGAGCAAGATGCACAGTTTGTGTGCCTGCGTGTGTTTTCTTGTTCTTTGCCTCCCACACTTCTTGGCTAATCTGTGGCCCCAAAGCCGTTTCATCTTCCAACATCAACTTCCCCTAACATAATTTACCCATCACAGGCCCGTGTTATCAATTATGTCCCCAAGTTCTTTCATCGTCGCTCTTGTTCGTTAAATCAGTGCAGACTTGCCCATCCCCTCGTTACTTACATCATACCCTACCTCATATTTTCCTGCCTCCCCTGTAGAACCAACAAATTGGGCTCTGTTTGTCATGTGACTGAAGAAAGTACTGGAAGTTGCACCGAAAGCAACTTTCAGTGCTTGTGCTACCAAAAAATGTTTGTTTCAGCCTTTTTTCTTTAGATGTCAACGAGAGTTCATGCCATCGTTGATTTTGGATGTTTTTGTTTTGTAATGACTCAGTTTATTTCAGTAAAGTTCGTGTTTAATTTTCAAAGTTTTACAACGCAGGATCTACTACTACTACTACTACTACTACTACTACTACTACTACTACTACTACTACTACTACTACTACTACTACTGCTGCTACTACTACTACTACTTCTTCTTCTTCTTCTTGATGGTTTTCTTGTCCTTCTCGGCATCCTATGTCCCCTTTTCCTTCTCCTCCTCCTCCTCCTCCTTAATCTCCTCCTCTCTTCTTCTTCTTCTTCTTCTTCTTCTTCTTCTTCTGTTTGTGAATTTTCCAATCAATTGCTCTGCCCATTTTCGTGCACATTTGTTAAACGCTTGCTGCCATAATGTTTAATAGAAGAAAAAAAGGCAAATATGGAAGCAAAAAAGTAGAAGTAAAATAAAACTTGTAACTTTAGCAGGAAAAAACCACGAACCCACAGGCGTTCTGGATTTTGGAGGGTGATGTAACGGACTAGTTTAGCACCCCCATCCCCCCTCCACCCCTTGTCTTTCAGTCCCCCACTGAATCGATTCAAGGGATCGTAACGAGATTGGGAGAGAGGAGAGGGTGGGGGCGGGGATATTCTACTGAACTGTCTTTTAGGTCCACAATTACGAAAGAGCTAAAATAGTGTAAAGCTCGTCTTGCCTCTTCTTCTTCTTCTTCTTCTTCTTCTTCTTCTTCTTCTTCTTTCTTCTTTCTTCTTCTTTCTTCTTCTTCTTCTTCTTCTTCTTCTTCTTCTTCTTCTTCTTCTTCTTCTTCTTCTTCTTCTTCTTCTTCTTCTTCTTCTTTCTTCTTCTTTCTTCTTCTTCTTCTTCTTCTTCTTCTTCTTCTTCTTCTTCTTCTTCTTCTTCTTCTTCTTCTTCTTCTTCTTCTTTCTTCTTCTTTCTTCTTCTTCTTCTTCTTCTTCTTCTTCTTCTTCTTCTTCTTCTTCTTCTTCTTCTGCTTCTTCTCTTCAAAAATGTCATAAAAGCTGGTGCTGTTTGGAGGGGTGTCTCAATGCTCCTAGTTTGTACGCGACAGTAAAGTCGTAAGTATGGAGTTTATAACGGGTCTTACGCTAAATTAACAGCCGTGGTTAAAGGCGGGAGAGCGATAAAGGAGGGGAATGAGAAGGAGGAATGGAGAGAGAGAGAGAGGAGGGGGTTGAGAGAGATAGGGGGAGGAGTGTGTTGAAAGAGATAGGGGGAGGGGTGTGTTGAAAGAGTTGAGAAAGAGAGAGACAGGGATAGGGAGAGGGATAGAGACAGAATCACAGAGAGAGGGAGACATATTGGCAGACATAGACAGAGTGTCACGAAATGAATTAGTAAATATTTATGTTTGTGAATACATCACGTGTTTATACATGAAGTACACAAGCGACGGCTGTTGCAATAGGCACGTCGCGTATGTATTCGCTTTGCGTTCGTACTATACAGGGTGTTCCAAAAGTCTTGGGCACATTTGAAGTCCCCATATCTCAATTACTATGAATGGTAGTAAGATAAAGGTTGTGCCATTTTAAAGCTAATTACATTAAGTTTTTGTAAAGCTGTTGATTTTTTTATTTCTTTTCAGACCCATTAATGGCGTTCACTCAACAAGAAAATGCTGGGACGCGTTTGGCAAGAATTTGACTGTCGGCTTTATGTGTGTCGTGTGACCAATGGTGCTCACATTGAACATCTTTGAACATTCCATGTAAAAATTGAGATTACAAGCTTTCTGAATTTACCAGATGCGTTTTTATATCCTTAATAGTTTCGGAAATATTCAATGTCAAAATGTGCCCAAGACTTTTGGAACACCCTGTATTTCCTTGTTCATTAATGTATTTGTGATGAAACTTGGCTATTTAAAGACTGTTTGGAGAACTTGGAGTTTCGGATAGCGCAGTGGTTGGAGCACTCGCTACTGTGTCGCAAGTTAAGCACCGTGAAGTGCGGTTAGCACTTGGATGGGTGACCGCAAAACGTGAAGCGACAAATAACAACGCCCCCAGTTGACTCAACTGTGACTGAGTACCTACTCTCTTAAGGGTGGGGAAGGTAAAGCAGCGAGGGAGAGAGATGGACATCACCCTCATTACGCTGGCCCAAGATAAGTGTGATCTCCAACATCACGCTCCCCTACGGCCACAAGGCTATGGGACCACCTTTACCTTTACCTTTACCTTGGAGAACTTGGTACTTTTGGAACTTTGGAACTTTGTCCTATTAATAGCAAAACCACATATAATTCCAAACATAAAACAAGGCTCCTAACCCAGGGGGCATTTTAGCCAAAAGTAGGGGGAAAAAAGAACAGAAATCTGTTTTCGTATGCATGTGAGAGCGTCTGTGATTGGATGAAATAGGACTAGCATAGGGTGTATTAGTGGAATGAAAGATGGACTGTGAAAAACGAAGGGTGAATGCTTATTTTGTGCGATTTTAAAATATTGTGTTACTGTGTAGGCTACTTCTATTTTTCACTGTGGTGATCTTAGATTCTGTTCATGACAGACAGGGTAATTTGAATATTTATATTTTATGATTTACTTGTTGGGAATATAATGTTGAAACTAATTTTGTAGTTGCATAAAATATTTTTTATAAACTAATATATGTACTTTTCTGTCAGACCGGGAATGAGATTTCTTCAGAGAAAAATAAGATTATATTATAATTCAGCTATTTATTATTTTATTACTTTAGGACTTATAGTCTTCTTGAATTCCATATAAATTATTACTCTTTTACTTTGAGTGAGAAAAAAAGAGAACCATAAAATTAGCAAAACGTATATTAGTGTTGTCTCAACTGTTATGTTGAGTATCTCAAGTTTTTCTCTCTGTCTCAACTTGTGTAATTGTATAAGAAAGACCTTTCGATGAATGCGTGTATACATGAAATTGGTAAGTTAAAAACCGTTTACAAATGAATATCAAGTTTGTAGATCAATCTTAATAAATAAATCTTCTGAGAACACAGCTAATTATTTCATAGCACGCACGGGAAGTTTATGACACAATGAGAAAGATGAAGACAGAGTGGAATGAGTAAATGAATGTGAACATTGAAGTTTATCGTCCACGCCCTCTAATGGCGATAACGGCAGACGGAGATGACTCTCCAGGGAAGAGAGGGTGAGGGACCTAAATCAACCCTGAACCACCAGAGCAATCATACTGCTAAGGTGTACACTTAAACTGTTATCTTGAAGAGAGGAGGGAAAGAGGAAAGGAGGAGAAAGGAGGAAGACGATCAAGAGCAAAAGAAAAAGAGAGTAATATTGGGTCCTGGTAGCAGAGATAGAACGCTGTTGTGTATAGACTCAGTGTGTGTGATTCTGAATCAAAGAGTGAATAATACGCGGTTTATCATTGCCCAGTTCGAAGTGCACACACACACACACACACACAGAGAGAGAGAGAGAGAGAGAGAGAGAGAGAGAGAGAGAGAGAGAGAGAGAGAGAGAGAGAGAGAGAGAGAGAGAGAGAAAGAGAGAGAGAAACGGTGGCAACAAGGATTTGTATAGAGAGGTTTGCTAAGAGTGAGCGGCTGACCCTACGCTTGCTGGCCAAGATTAGCTAGCAGACAAATCCAGGATAGATCGCGGAGACGAAGGGATCAATACCCCAAACTAACCACCATCGTTTATAGATGAAGCCCAGAGAAGCCCTCTTTTTTTTTCTTTTTTTTTTGGGGGGGGGGGTGGAGGTGAGGGGGAGCATTCCTTTTACTCATCGATAGTAACGCGAGTGAGTTGGTCAGTGGTATCAACGCTCATATTATCGCGTAGTGTAAAATGCTCGCCTGATCATGTTTCCAATCCCGACGGTGAAGGGGGATTTTTTCCTTACAGGAGTGGACTTTCTGTAATGTCACTTTTTATACGGTGTTTCACCTCCCCCGTGTCGCTGCAGCAGCACGTTACAGAACCGGGTCATTGTGTCAAAAAAGGCTAAAAGACAACAACAAACAGGCGGATACATTTAGGTCGTTGACCATCACTCAGTTGTCTAGGGCGTTATACGGTGCGCAACAAGCAGCAAGGGGGCGCCTTGGGCAGTTTGAGTTGGATCATGTTTCGTCCCGCGCATTGAGCAGCTCTCTGACCTGGCAATGCGCTATATAAAACCAATTAATGTCATTTTTTAGTACGGAGAAGGAAAGTAGTTTCTCGGTCTCCGAAGCTGACGATGCCGTTTTGCTGCTAAATTCTTGTAGTGTACTGATGCACATTCACTTCGTTTATTGTCATCTTCATCACCCTAGTACCAAATGAATGGCCCCTCTTTGTAGGAAAGACCTTCTGTAAACCTGTGTGTATAATAATCGTTGTCGTTGTTGCCACATTGTCTTCATCTTCATCATAATGCGCCCTGAGCATGGCGGCATGCAGAAAAACGTTAACAAAGTAAATAAGCCAACGTCACCACCACCACCACCACCATCATCATCATCATTATCATCATCATCATCATCATCATCATCATCATCATCATCATCATCATCATCATCATCATCATCTGACACTAGCAGTAGCAACAGCGTCATAAACCTATAGCGCGGTGATTTTCGTTATTGTACCGCAGCACTAAACGTATAAGCTATATAAAAACTGTAATGTATTTTGTGCTTGTAGCCTGTACATACACTTTTTTTTATCTCCACAAACTATTGGCATCCTATCCTATCCCGTAACTCGGAGGTCGTAGGGGCACCACAGATTGTCGGTTAACCAGCGTACTCTATCTTTCCCTGTCCTCAGCAACCCTGATGGTTTCGCTCAATGTCAAACCAGTCCATTCTCGAATGTTGTCCTCCCACCTCTTTTTCGGTCTCCCTCTTCTTTTACCTCCTTGCACTGTGCCTTGCAGGATGGTCTTTGCAAGACCTGATGATCTGGTGACGTGGCCATACCATCGGAGTTTCCGTTTTTTCACCACTGTGGCTACTGGCATGGATGAAAAACGATGCTTAACGTCCTATTGCATCAGCGTTAAGGACGATGAAAATCATCATCATATCAAAAATGAGATCCTACGGATCGTCCTTTTTAAGGCTACTGGCATGCTACTACGAAAGACCCTATATACCCTATACTACTATCGGTTTAAACAATCAGGTACGAGACGGAGCCAAGTTTCTTATCTAAATAAAATACACACGAATTGTATCATACTAAGGCGCCTGCGTGTCTCTCTGTCCGTCTGTTCATTTTTTTAAATTTAATTTTATTTACCTTATTGTCCCTTTTTCCATAGGGAAATACTGGGCCGCCTCCCCTGGGGGATCCCGCAGCCTGTGGCGCGCCCAAACCCAACCTACCTAACATTAGTTGTTGTGTGACTGACTATTTTTTAGCCTCCACGGGTCAATTCTGTCATTAAAATGGAGGTCTGTCGTTTGCGTACTTTTCAGGACGTCACGTGATACGCAGGAACGGTCGCTGAGGGCAAAAAGCCGCGTGCGATGATGTGATGATGAGGGAGTATCTCAATTTCTGACCCGTTATCTATTAATTGCTCAGCCGATTTGGAAGTTGCGACAAAAATAAGCGTCTTCTACTTCTGGAAATTATCACCCTTTTAATTGCATTTACATGCCCACGCGATGAGTCTCGCAATTTTCTGTTAGCAGACAAGAAAAACACTCCTTTCGGTTTTATGTTTTGCGATCTTTGTTCGTAAAAGCGATCCTCCAGTGTTAGGAAAAAAAAAGCAGATGAAGAGAAAAAAGAACGCGACTATGCAGCTAACAATTAAAGCGTAAATGGCAGGAGACCTGGATGGCAAATGCAAATGGAGGCAAGCGAGAATAGTTGTTTTACGACCACCATCTATGTTTTGCACCTTCAGACTAGTTAAAATTCTTGCAGACTAGTTCACTTTTTGTTGAGCTAGTCCTTCGGAAAACCTAAGAAAATAAGATTTGGCCACCCCTGGTTATAACTTATATTCAACACTTTGCAAATAACATAGAACTTATATTATGTGAACATTTTGTCAATTTCTTTTCTTTTTTTTCCCCGAGAAAAAAACAACTGTACCTTAACACATGTATAACAAAGTTTATGTTATAATAACATTTTTATATAAAATAATTACATACATGTAGTTCACTTAATAAAGTCAGCTAACAATAACATGACTTTTATGGTTATAAAATAACTTTTTTAAAAGTTACCTTTGCCATATATATTTAAAAATTACTTTAGACTAGGTCTAAAGTTATGAAATTATTAAGTAGTGAACTGAAATTTCTAATTGTCCGTGTATGCTCTGAGTGTATTTTATCAGATATACTACAAGAAACCATTAGTTTAAAAACACTAACACCATCAATTTAAAAACAATTGTCTGAACATTAATGATGAGCCACTGACTTATTTCTGAGTTTGGGTGTTGAGCTCGCATAAAAACAGTCTTTTTCTTTCCCCTATTTTTTTTTTATAAAGATAACTGCAGGAGATTTACTTTAGCTATATTTTGTAAACTTAAAATTGTTATTGTCATAGATAGATCAGTCAAATGGAACAACAGGTGGACACAGGTTTACTAGCGCACAACACATTGTCACCACTTTGTCGAGAGTCGTTAAAGATTCGCCTTCTGCAGTAGACAAGAATGTCAAAGGGATTGTTGAATCCAACAAGGCATATTTTTTAACTATGCTGCCAATGATGCGCTCAACATGTATCCTTACAGGTGCTATTTTTCTTGTTGACTCAACATCAAAGGCTGACAATTGTTTCTTTCCTTTAGTAAAAGCTGGTATTCTGACCTCAGCACAAGCAAGTCCAACACTTTCATAAATGTTGAACCCACGGTCAGCCAATTTTAGGTCTCCAACTGACAAATTGTCCAAAAACCCACTGTTCTCCGTCACCCACTTGTCACTTGCTCTTCCTCCCCAACCCTTGGAAATAAATGAAACAACACCCTGAGGCGTAATGCCCAAAAGATATTTAATGGTGTTATGATGGTTGTAAGAAGAAAAGGTTTGCGCTCGTGCTATGAGGCTGGATGGCGTTTCAATAAACACTTCAAAACAATCAATTATAACTGTAACTTTACTGCCAAAATGTTGCTTAAAAGCACTGGGCATTGTTCTCTTAATATCCTCTTTAGGCGGCCAATGGATACAGGACAAAAGACGTGCATACATTAGTCATTACATCCAGTGTTCTGAAAAAAATCTTAGATTCAGTTGATTGTGATACATGAAACAAATCAGCAATAACCTGGACATGTAAATTAAGAAGAAGTCTCATTAAGACAAGCAGAACATCCTGGAATTTTGTAGTTGCAGACCTTGGTCCACATGACAAAAATGGAGAAAGGTAAATTACAAGGGCATTCAGCACTAAGAAGTTAGGCAGTCCCGTGTAATATTTAACTTTTTCATCACTGTACCATGCTTTATCCTGAGCCTTACAAAAGTTTTCAGAAAAAGTACATTTATCAATTTTGTCTTGCAGACTTATATTTTCTGTCCTTAAGACTTGCATCTCAGACTAGTTTTTAATTTTATAATTTAATTACCAAAACAAAAAAGTCTACTCTTTGAAACTGACAAAACATTTTGGCAGCTAGATTAAGAGGCATGTCAAGATGTTATATTTCCTTCTTAAACCTAATATAATAAATTGCCTTAATAATTTTACATAACTCTGTCACCATTAAATTACATCAATACAGATCTTATTCTCAATATCTTTAAAAGTGATTTTTTTTCTTCATAAAAACAAATCGAACAGCTAACTACTCTCACAAGCAGAAAACAAATCAAAGACTAAATTAATACAGTTTGGTGTTGGGTTTGACTAAATTCAAGTATGACATGCAGCAAAACATGCTGCCACGCACTTTAGACTTGGAGTTGGAGATGAAGAGTTCAATAAATAATATATATGTTTGGCATAAATTGTTAAAGTCTAAGATATAGGTCTAGTCATCAAAATGAATGATAAAAACTAACTTGTTAAATAAAAAAAACAAACAAATACAATGATGATTTGAATTAGCCTAGTGATGCAATTCATGTGATGATGATGATCAGCATCATGCCTGTTTGATTTAATATTATTTATGACTGTTTTCCTATCTAGGCCGAGTGTAGGTTTTATTTTATTACATTTTATCAAGTACTGCAGCAGTTTAGGTTATTACTTACGTGCTGATATTATTCATAACCAGTGTTTTGCTTTAGTTTAGTAACTTTACTTAGTCAACTGTAACTGAACGTCACTGAAGTCAGTGGTTTGAGTGAATCGGTGATCTGTGTAAACAAATTTTGATTTAATTAATCTATAGGTCTACAGATTTACAGAACGTACAAGAAGTGTAATCACTCTAAATGATTTATTGTTATACTTAAATAGAATATTTATTGGTGATTAAATGTCTTGAACATACTCTTGTCCACGATTTTACTGTGGTTATTGTGATTCCCTTTCTCAAGTTTCTGTTGATCTGACGAAGCCATGCTTGTCGTCGCTTTTCATTCAGTTCTCTCATTTACTTCCTTTAGAGCTAATAATCATAGGAATAACATGAAATGTGGTTTCATCTTTCACACTACTTCTGCTGGCACAATCCTTTATACAAGTATTAACCATTTTAGATGAAATCGCAGAGCTACTGTGACACTATACAAGCACGCTGCCATACGTAGGCTTTAGTTTTTGCCCTCAGCGACCGGGAACCCACAAAGTCGTGACGTCATACGACAGACCTCCATATCCTCTCTCTCTCTCTCTCTCTCTCTCTCTCTCTCTCTCTCTCTCTCTCTCTCTCTCTCTCTCTCTCTCTCTCTCTCTCACTCTTAAAGTACGTAACCGGGTCAATTCTGTCATTAAAATATCCTCTCTCTCTCTTTCTCTCTCTCTCTCTCTCTCTCTCTCTCTCTCTCTCTCTCTCTCTCTCTCTCTCACTCTTAAAGTACGTAACCGGGTCAATTCTGTCATTAAAATATCCTCTCTCTCTCTCTCTCTCTCTCTCTCTCTCTCTCTCACTCTTAAAGTACGTAACCGGGTCAATTCTGTCATTAAAATATCCTCTCTCTCTCTCTCTCTCTCTCTCTCTCTCTCTCTCTCTCTCTCTCGCAAAGTACGTAAACGCCAATCATTTGCTTTGAATATAAGCTTAATCGTTATCCTTGGTTTCCATTATGCGGGACAAAAATGTAACTAAATGTATAACGTGAGCTCTGTAAGCCAAAGCGAAGCCGTAATACATTTTATTTTCTAACAGCAAACTGTATAAGCAGACAAAAAAAGATAGGGAGAAAAGAATTGGAAGTCGAAATAGGATATTAGCATTAGCCTATGGACCCTGCCTTAAAGCTAGTTCTTAGTAAATTTGAAAAAAATCTAAACAAACAAAATAATTAACATAAAATTGATTTGAAACTAACATAAACCTTAACAATGTTAAGAATTAATGAAATTACTAAGAATATTAATGTAGCCTACCTAAATACACATACTCTCTCTTTCCCCCTCCAATACCCCTTCTCAACTTACAATCTCCGCCCACCAACACCACACACAAGCTAATTCACTCATCAAATTCTTAAACTGACGCGAGGTAAGGAAGAACCAAAGGTATACAATCATCTGAAATATTAGTAGCAAAGGAAGAATAGAAATTGTGTGGAGTCTAGTTTTAGGGAGAGAGAGAGAGAGAGAGAGAGAGAGAGAGAGAGAGAGAGAGAGAGAGAGAGAGAGAGAGAGAGAGAGAGAGAGAGAGAGAGAGAGAGAGAGAGAGAATAACAGAGATTAATGATGTGATGATATATGAGCTTTACATGGGACAACAGAGTAATCGTTCGTTCCATGCTATTTCTACTTTCACTTTTGACATTAGAGCATGCTGCCCTATCAAGCAGAGCAGACGACACAGTACAGCACAGTGTGGTTGATGTAGGGTTCGCAGGGCAAACTGCCACACATGGCGAGCACGAAATACAGTTCTCCCCAGCCTTGGTTGGTATCTCCGCCAATACGACTCTCCATCTTCTCGTCCACGCAGATGTACTCGGTGGCTGCGGTATCCGAGCGGTACCCGGCCATCAAGTACCCAGAATACAGCTTGTTCCAACCGGAAACGCAGCGGTTGGTGCCGGGAATCAAGACCGTGTTTGAGTAGTGGCTGCGACACACGCTGCAGACGGCGTCCTTGTTTTGGTGAGCGTCTTCCGTGTCGTACTCCACGCCGTAAATGTAAGCGTGGCTGGTGGGAATGGAGTGATTACTGACCACAGGGGACAGCGTCATACATAGGTGATTCACAGGAGATCCAGGTAAGTCCGAAGCTCCGGTTCCAACCACGCCGGAATACACCAGCTGAGACTGGTCGCTGCAGGTGGAACTACCCCAGTGGATGTAGGTGGAGGTCTGAGCGACCTGGATCTCATTGTCCTGCAGGTGGTTGGCCATAAGGAGATTCTGCACCTGTGAGGCCACCTGAGCCGCCTGTAGTGTGTCAGAGTTCTTTATGGCCTGGATGTCGGCGTTCATCGCCGTCATCTGTTGGCTCAAGTGGTTCAGCACAACTTCCAACAGTCCTGCATCATCCGAACGCTCCAGCCTACTTGGCGGTGGCGTCAGTTTTACCTGGCCAGTCTCGTGGATGGTGCTGCCATAGGACATTTCTGTGTTCCCGGACTGGAATAGAGTCCTGTGGATTTCATCGTCTTTGCTTTCCTTTCCTTCTTCTTCCTGCAAACGTGAAGCAGATTTTCCATGCCGCAGCTCCTCCATCAGGAGATTTTGCTCCTCCATCTTTGTGCTCAGCCGTTGGATTTCGTCCTGCTGCACTGCCATCTTTGACTGCATCTGCACGAGCAAGTGTTCCATCTGGAGCATCTGCAATAATAAATGTATACACATTGACTCGTGTGTCGTTGATTTTGGATCACCTAACTGTACTGTTTTCTTCTGCTTTATGGTCAATGCATTAGATCTGGCGATTACATTTAACAGTTAAGCTTATCTGATCTTAGTTTAAATTTTTTTTTCTCCAGTGGATTATTAATTTAGATATTATAATTTAAAGTAACGTAGCATTAAAAGGGGGCAAAAACATTTTTATAATAATGCAATATATAATAGTGACTACACACACACAAACACTCACCCACCCACACGCACACACATACACAACGCACGCACACGCACACATATGCATGAACGCATACACGCGCGCCTGTCCATGCTAAAACAAATGCACACACCACACATACACCTCCACCATCAAGACCCTCTCCTCCTCATCTCCCCCACTCCGCTATCCCCCTTTGCCCTACATCAATTCCGAAGGTTAATATTTCATTACTCTATAACTTTGTAACGAATCAACTTTGGCATTTACATTTGGTACTTATAAAGCTTTTACCGTAATTCACTATGTGTGAGGAATACACAGGGTGAATGTAATAAATCAGAATAGGATTAAACATGACACTAACATACCACGAGGCTTCAAAATAAGCAGCAAAGTGTGTACCTTTTCTTTGAAGGATGGTGGTAGGTCCTGCTGAGTACAGTCACGACAGTCTTCACAATTGCCGAAGACCCCTAGCAACGAAACGAAAACGAAGAGACAAGACACTCTTAACGAATGCATTTGATGTGTTTGACTTTTTTATTCAGCCCAAAAGGTACCAAATTAAGCATTTAGCTTGATCCCTTCCCGCAGCAAAAATCCATGTAGGCTAATAATGGCAGCTGGTGATTTTCTATAGAGTGCTTATCAAACTGCAAAACAAAATACTACAAGTAGCTAGGTCTGAACTAGCTGTTATGTTTTGCTTGAAAAATGTGACACTTTTTTCCATGTCTTATCTAAATAGTTACTACGCCCACGTAGGCCCTATGAAAGCGACCTACTGTCATATTGACATCAGAGGACATTTGTTTAAGAGCTGCAAACTAAGAGAGTCAAAGATAACACAAAAAATGTGGCACGTTTTGTGTCCTATTAACTTAAGAATCATGTTCGTACAGGCCTATTTTGAATTGAATTTGTCACCTGTAGGCTATACTTTTATCACAAATTTACCAAACTCTTCATTGTGCCTCTGAGGCGACACATGCACGTGGAAGTGGAAATAAATAAATACATGAATAAATAAATAAATAAATAAATAAATACATAAATAAATAAATAAATAAATAAATAAATAAATAAATAAATAAATAAATAAATAAATAAATAAATAAATGTCCATGTATAACAATTTTTCGTATTTTCTCTCTCGTTCAAGGTTTGTGTCTCGTATAAATTCGATTTTTCGAAATAAGTAGGAACGCGGTTTTATTAGTTTTGCGGTCTTGCGGACCAGTCTAGAAGAGTATTCTTCATCGCCCACACACACCCGCGCACCCACACACACATCCCCAACCCCACCTTACCCCACACGCACGCACACAAACACGTGCGCGCACACACAAGAATGGCTCAAAGATAAGAACAATTTTTTTTACACTTGACAATACATTTGGAATCGTGGTAATTATTTAGAACGCAGTAAGCCCTCGCAAACACGCACGCACACACACACACATGCACTCACGCACACATTCACGCACGAACCACACACACACACACACACACGTACGCAAACACAATCATTTTATTATTGTGGAAATAGTTTCAGCGCTATCTGTTTTGCTGTATCTATATATTTATATAATTCCATCTAGTATATACTTTCAATTCTCACTCACTCAATTTAGACTCGCAGTTTTTTATTTATTTATCCGCACTGAGGATGCTATAGTCATGTATCTATGATTGGTGGGTATAGGACCCCAATCATGCGTCCATTCAACTTGTAAGATTTCCAAATATTAACATGATGAAATGGAGTAGAACTGGAGGTTAGTGCCACATAATTGTGTGGATGTAACTCGGTGGTTCTACGTACCCCGCTGTCTTGTATTGATAATTTTATTGCATGGGTTAAGGGATTAAAGTCGGACCGAATAAATGAATTAGTGAACGAACGAACGATTAAATAACTGCCTGACTGCCTGCCTGATTGACGGAATGATGGTTGGTTGGTTCGTTTATTAATTTCTTGTTCACCAAAGATGATAAGAAAGAAAAAAAGGGGTGGGGGTGGGGAAGACAGTTAAACAAATCTAGCTACTGGTGTATCAATTAAGATTTTTGCCACGACGGTGCATAAATCTAAATCAAAGTCTGCTAGACTTGTTTTCCTGTCTAAGACTGGAATGAACTAATGAATGAATTACATTCTTTACAGAATGAATGATTGATTCAATTACATTACATTACATGATTATTGCTTTAGGTCCAGCGGACTCTTTCGAGCCAAATCAGGACCGGACCACCCCTGATCCGCATAAAAGATCTGCTGAAACAACCCTAGTGGTCAAACTGAAAGCTCTCCACCAGCCAGTCACTTTACAATAAAGACATCCCACGCAGGGGACGCTGAGGCTGTATTTATCGAACCCCCGTTTACCAAAACAAAATAGAATACAAACATCATTATAAATTATCAACAAAACACATACATATAAAATGCCTACATTGCTAAATACAATGTAACAAAACACATACATATAAAATGCCTACCTTGCTAAATCAGCTCTGTGGGTTCGGGCATTAAATAGAATAGACCCAACGTTTCCCGGCGTGTCGTAAGAGGCGACTAACAGGGGTGATGTTAGCACGGCATCACTGGGCGAAAGTCTTCTACACTGAAGTCACCGGCCAGGGCGGAGGAACCTCACGTTACTACAGGTTCAACGACCATGTGCTCAGGGCCAAGGCGAGCCACACTGTATTCGTGGATTTCGGCTGTGGCCAACAGCCTGGAGAGGATTGGGCACCGCCAGGTCTTTTTTGCCCAAGACACACTACATGATGACACAATCCACTAATTCCATACCGGATCGGTCGTCGCCCGGGTCGTCACCCGGCACAAGGACCGCGCCTTCCGTTGGCCACCAGGACGGAGGTGTTAAGTATGCTACTGATGGACAATTTAGCAAGATCCGCACGAGAAACAACATCGTCATAGGAACCTGGAATGTCAGGACCCTAACTGCGGAAGGAAAATTAGAAGAACTGGCCCACGAGTTGGACCACTATCGATGGAACGTTCTAGGTATCAGCGAACTGCGATGGAAAGGCCTAGGTGAAACAACGACCGACAAAGGCCACAAGCTCTATTTCAGCGGTAGGGATGACAGGCACGAACACGGCGTTGGATTCTTGGTCCACAAGAACATTCTAGCGACTGTCATGGGTTGCCGCCCAGTCTCCAGTAGACTCATTACCATCCGCCTGAGAGCAGCCCCTTTCAACATCACCATCATTCAGGCCTACGCCCCAACATCAGACTATGACGACAGCGAAGTGGAGGATTTTTATGAAAATCTACAGGCGGTCCTTGACCAAGTGCCGAAGAAGGACATAGTCATAGTGCAAGGCGACTGGAATGCCAAGGTTGGCCAAGATGCGCACCACAACTGGGGAGACACATGTGGACCCCACTGCAACAACGAGACAAATGACAGGGGTCTGAGACTCTTGGAGTTTGCCAGATACAACAATCTGGTACTGGCAAACACGCTTGGTCTCCACAAAAACTCCAGACGATGGACATGGCACAGTCCTGGCGGGGAGCATCACAACCAAATAGACTACATCATGGTCAAGAAACGCTTCAGATCAAGCATCAACATTGGCAGGACACGTACTTTTCCAGGAGCAGACATCGGAAGTGACCACGATCTCGTTATGATGTCTTTCCGGCTCCACTTGAAGAGAGTAAATACAGCAAAGTGCACTAGACTGAAGTTCGACCTGGACAAACTGCAAGACCCGGAGGTGGCAGAACTATTTCAGGCCACAATTGGAGGGAAATTTGCACCACTGCTCATTTTGGGGGCTGGTGAAGTAGATGTCAACACCATGACCACCACCTTCAACTCAGCTGTGACAGATGCCGCCACTGAGATCCTTGGCAAGCACCGACCAAAGAAGAAGCTGTGGATCACACCTGAACTTTTGGATCTGTGTGATAAACGAAGAGAGATGAAAAAGAAAAAGAACACCTCACAGGGAGCTGATGTCTACCGAAAAATCAACAATGACATCCGAAAAGGCATGCTCACAGCAAAGGAGAACTGGATAGAAGATCAATGCCAGGAAATAGAGAACAGTCTGAACAAGAACAACAGCAAGAAGGCCTACCAGACTGTGAAGCGACTGACAAGTGTCAAACAGCCCAAAGTCTCCACTATCCAAAGCAAGTCTGGGGAGGCACTGTGGTCTAATGGTAGTGCTTCGGCTTGCGGATCGGAAGGTCCCGGGTTCGAGCCCTGGCCGGGCCATTGTGTTGTGTCCCTGGGAAAGACACTTTACTCCTGTTTTCCTACTCCTTCGGATGAGAGTATAAACCGAGGTCTAGTCTGTGTCGCATACATTCCATCATAACGGACTTTAAAGATCCTGACGCTCATGTCCTAGACGGGTGAGTGCCGGTGACAAGAAAACACCCAGCATGCACCTAGGTCCTTCTCCCCCATCCCTGGCTGCCCAGGATTGTGCTCAGTTGTCCGGGCGTCAGACCATGCGCCCAAAGGCTGCAGGTGGGCGTCTCGGGCGGCTTAAGTTAGATCCTGTATCGGCCAGCGCCTTGAGCAGCTCTTGAGCTGGAAAAGCGCTATATAAGAATGATTAAATAAAAATAAATAAATAAATATGCCTTACAGAAGAACAAGAAGTCTTGGACAGATGGACAGAGTACTGCTCTGACCTTTACAACCATACACCAAATGGAGACCCATCAGTTCTAGCATGTCCAGAGAACAGAGAAGAAGAAGAAATCCTCCCAATTCTCCGGGAAGAAGTTGAGGCAGCAGTGCAAGCGCTAAAGAAAGGGAAGTCAGCAGGAGTGGACAACATACCCGCGGAACTGCTACAAGCAGGAGGAGAAGCGATGATTGATGCCCTCACCATTATCTGTAACAAGATCTGGCAGAGTGGGGAGTGGCCTATACCATGGACCCAGTCGCTTGTCATCACTCTTCCCAAAAAAGGTAACCTTCAGGAGTGTGAAAATTACCGGACCATCAGCCTCATCAGCCATCCCAGCAAGGTCCTCCTGAAAATAATACTCAACAGGTTGAAACCCCAAGCTGAACAAATCATAGCTGAAGAACAAGCAGGATTCAGGGCATGGCGAAGTACCACTGAGCAGATTTTCAACCTCAGAATAATCTGTGAGAAATACCTACAGCACCAACAACATCTATATCATGTGTTCATAGACTTCAAGAAGGCGTTTGACCGAGTCTGGCATGCAGCTCTATGGGCAACAATGAAAGTGTACAACATCAGCCCAAAAATTATTGAAGTCATCAAAAGCCTGTATGACAAGGCTACCAGTGCAGTCCTCCACAACAGAGCCATCGGGAATTGGTTCAGAACAACAATCGGTGTGCGTCAAGGATGCCTACTCTCTCCAACACTCTTCAACATCTTCCTAGAGCGCATCATGTCGGATGCTCTTGCAGACCATGAAGGCACAGTCAGCATAGGGGGTAGAGCAATCTCCAATCTTCGTTTTGCAGATGACATTGACGGATTGGCTGGAGAGGAACAAGAACTTGAACAGCTGGTACAGAGGCTTGACACCACCTCCAAAGCCTATGGAATGGAAATAAGTGCAGAGAAGACCAAAATGATGACCAACAACACCAATGGCATCAATACGGACATCAAAGTCCAAGGCCAATCCCTCGACACAGTGCATAGCTTCAAATATTTAGGAGCCATTGTATCAGACAATGGGTCCCGACAGGAAGTCCTCTCCAGGATCGCACAAACAACTGCTGCCCTGACAAGGTTGAAGCCCATTTGGAAAGACAGGACCATCAGTCTACATTCCAAAGTAAGACTGCTGCGCTCCCTTGTCATCTCCATCTTCCTATATGCTTGCGAAGCATGGACCCTCACAGCAGATCTCCAACGAAGAATACAAAGCATGGAGATGAGGTGCTACAGAAGACTTCTGGGCATTTCCTATACCCAACACATCACCAACGACGAAGTCCGACAGACCATCACACAAGCTATTGGACAACATGATGACCTGCTAACAGTGGTGAAGAAACGGAAACTTCGGTGGTATGGCCACGTCACCAGATCATCAGGCCTTGCAAAGACTATTCTGCAAGGCACAGTGCAAGGAGGTAGAAGAAAAGGGAGACCGAAAAAGAGGTGGGAGGACAACATTCGAGAATGGACTGGTTTGACACTGAGCGAAGCCATCAGGGCTGCGGAGGACAGAGAAAGATGGAGTATGCTGGTTAAACGATCATCTGTGGTGCCCCTACGACCTTCGGGTTACGGGACAGGATAGGATAGGATAGGACATTGCTAAATAATAACATCATAGGAAGCCCTAGTGACCACCTGGCAGAAAGCATCCAATATTCCCAAGCTGATCCAACAGACCTCATACACAATTAAGGAATCTTGTCCCGGAAGAGTTTTCAAGAAAAAAGGTAGATGACTGGTCTAGTGAAGAAGAAGATAGTATTGCAGATTGATAGAACAGAGCAGGAATGAGAAAGAGCAAATGAGAAAGACAGCGACAGTGGGAATTTAAAGCACTAAATTTCCAGAAAGTGGGGATACTATTTATACTGAAACCCCCGGCACCCCAACGGGGGTATTGATTCAATTAAGGAAACGTCTCCGCTATATAATATTTCGCAAACGTCAATATAATTATGTTCATTGGGTTTTTAAGAGACAAAAGTAAAAATTATCAAATGTAGTAGGTAGTGAGTCGGATTTCAGTACTAAAGGTAAAAGAACACGTTTCTGCATGTTAATCATGGCGTTACTTTACCATTCAACAAGACATGTGTGGCATTTGTTCAGAACAGAAACGCTTTTATCTTGATGCTTGTTATTGTGTTGTTTTTCTTCTTCTTCTTCTTCTTCTTCTTCTTCTTCTTCTTCTTCTTCTTCTTCTTCTTCTTCAACAATACAAGATTCCATTGGTTCCTCCTTCTTTATCAGTCTTTGCGTCCTACTCTTGCTCCTTCTCCTTTTGATTCTTGATTATTTTAATCTCTTGTTTGTATCTTGGAACTCGACGTAGTCATTTTGTGCTGGTGTTACACTCGTTTTTTTTTTTAATCAGTAGTTGATTCAGCCCCGATGCTGAAATCCTGATAAGTGTAACTCGGATTCGTTTATCCACGCAACCTGTTCACTCAGCAACAAGGCAGAAGTCGTCGTATAAAGTTTTCCAACTTTAGTCAGCGTACATCAACAACTGCATACACTCGCTCAATCGCTTTTCACTTTCTCAATTCTCAACTTTCAACTGAAACAGTGCGGTACATAAATAGCCTTTCTATACTCAAGAGAATATTCGAATGTTCGAGCGTGACACAAATATAACCTATCAGAATAAACTTCGTCATCACTGTCTTACGTCATATAACCTTATTTAGGAAGGAAACGTCTCGTAGTTACCACTAGATTTATCCACACGCTTCGATCGACAGTAAACAACCAAATGTGGAAAATTCTCAAATAATATCGACCAACTAAAATTACCAACATAACACAAATCTTCTTCTTACAACAACGCAAAATCAAATCAAAGATAAATACACTCTATTATTGCATGCTTTGCAAAATAAAACGATCGGATCTATCGTACCATTGTGCGCGTTTCAACGCAACAGCTGGACCATGGAGGAATAGGATCAACGACATTGACTTCCCCTTAACGAACCAGTACACGGAGCTTGCTGGATGGAGAACTTCGATTTGCTGTCCTAATTCTTTGCACCGGCCACGTTTTTTAGTTAGCCATGTCAGTTATTTCTGGAACTGGTTGCAGATTTCCTTCTAGAGTTTGCTTCAAGATTTATCTACACCCATACTCCACCCACGATCAACGATTTACCGCCCCCATCCCACCCCACCTACACACACACCCCTTTCTCGCTACAAACCCTCTCAACCGTCTTCTTCCTTTTCTCTCAACCGCCTTCTTCTTCTTTTTCTGTGTCCCCGCCCCCCCCCCCCCCACTCCCATCCCCTCACCCGCCCCCCGTGGGGTGTGCCGGGGGTTTCTGTATAAATAGTATCCCCACTTTCTGGAAATTTCATGTTTAAATGCTTCTCCTCTGTTCTTTCTCATTCCTACTCTGTTCTATCAATATCCTATATATATATATATATATATATATATATATATATATATATATATATATATATATATATATATATATATATATATATATATATATATATATATATATATATATATATATAGACCAGTCACCTACCTTCTTTCTTGAAAACTCTTTCGGGACAAAACTCCTCATTTGTGTGTGAGGTCTGTTGTATCAGCTTGGGAATATTGGACGCTTTCTGCCAAATGGTCTATAGGGCTTCCTATGATATTATTATTTAGCAATGTAGGCATTTTATATGTATGTGTTTTGTTGATATTTTATAATGATGTTTGTATTCTAATTTGTTTTTGTAAACGGGGGTTCGATAAATTAGAGTATAGCCTCAGCCATCCCCTGCGTGGGATGTCTTTATTGTACAGTGACCGGCTGGTGGAATGACATCAGTGTTACCACTGAGATTGTTTCAGCACATTTTTTATGCGGATCTGGGGGTGAGTCCTTTTTGAGCCAAATTGCGGTCTTGATTTTGTGGTCCTTATTCGACTCTTTGCAGTCCGCTGGACCCTGTAAGCAATGAATAATTAACTAACTTCTTTGTCTGTGTCTCGTTATCTGTCTGTCTCTCTCTCTGTCTCCCCCTCAATCTATATCTTTCTCTGTCTGTTTGTCTGTCTCTCTCTCTCTCGCTTCCACTATTACCATACCACACACACACTCTCTATTTTCTTTTGTCGGTGTTAACAGTTCCTGAGAACGAAAGAGTAACTAATAAGAAGCCATCTAACCTCTTCCAGCAGACCAGAACAGAAAGAGGCGTCTTTTGGTATTGCCAATTAGTTGTGTGTGTCAGTGCACGGTCTTTATGACCATTACCTTTATTACAGTGCTCTGTTCTACGGTGTCATTGTAATGGGCCTACTTGGGCCAGCCCGGCCCGGTCTTTGGATAGGACAGTTGAACTACAGAATGATGGACCCTCGGTACCATAGCGGTGACAGCCCAATGTAAGCTATCATAGATTATAAAATAATAGAGATAATACCGAAATGCTGTCGAAAATCCAGTACCGCTTTGCTATAGGGAGGATCCACTAGACTTGGTTACAATCTGTCTCTGTGGTCGAACGTACAAAGAAACCAAACCTAACGAAACGACAACCCGCAAAATATTCCTCCAGCTCATCCAGCAGGGAATGACCAAGGCCTTCCTCTCTCGACGATAACTCAGGAAAGACAAATCAGAGAGAGAGAGAGAGAGAGAGAGAGAGAGAGAGAGAGAGAGAGAGAGGGGGGGGAGACTTAGACTTAGACGTTTTATTGAATAAACACAAAACAGGTTCATTTCAATGGGAAGGATGGGGTGGGAGATTCAGCGCGATCATGTGAAATCAGATTAAAAATGACAACATATGCAATAAAAATAAAATTACTAACAATACAAACTTAATGTTTCTGTACATTCCATATTCAAAAGCTTACAGAAATAACGAAATTTGATGCAAAATCCAAGAAAAAAGAAATACACACCAGAAAGAAGACTACAAAATTCCAATCTTAGAACTATACAAGACTACAAATTTCAGCACAAATGCAAAAGGAGATTTACCAGTCCGAATGCTTTGTCTCTCTTTCACCATCATTCATTCTCATTTATTATATCCATCTACTCTTCGTCAATTCTAGCTCTCGTCTTCATTCTGTCACCCCCTCTCGTTACATAATCCACAGGATTTTTTTTAACCTTATATGCCCATCCATCTTTATAATCTAATACTCCTCTCTCCGCTACAAATTTAATACGCCTGTTCCAACTTTCAAATTTCAATACGTTCAAAATACAAACAAGAAACGTCATACAAAGCAAAAATTCCTGCCAAGATTCTGTTCAATCCAAAACAACTCTACTGTAACTCTGCTCTCTAAGAGAGAGAGAGGGAGAGAGAGAGAGAGAGAGAGAGAGAGAGAGAGAGAGAGAGAGATCCAATGCCTCTCCCTTTCCTAGGCCTCAAGATAAGTTACGGGGCATGATATAACTACACCGAACCCGTCCCCTATACGCTCAATGTGTCCGGGGACGTAAATTTACTCCACAAAAAAAAAAAAAAAAAACTACACCGCTGTGATATGAAGTGGATAAAAACTTAAGATGCTAAAACTGAAAGAGATCGTAGCCTAATTATTTCAATCTGCAAACCCGCACTCACACGCACGCACTCTCGCTCACATATACACATATACACATATACACACACACTTGCACACACTCACACAAACACACATACACGTGCGCGCGCGCCAAACGAGGTTTAGTTGTCCGGGTCGTTATATAGTAAGTGGGGTGGACCACTTGATTTTTAGTTCCTGATTGCGGCCTATGCCTTGATCGGCCCTCAGAGCTAGCAAATGCGTTGAATTAGAACAATAATTACTTTTCCCTGACTTAATTTTGAACTGGGCATCCCTTAGCCGCTGTTTATTTTGCCTTCACTGTGCATCAAGACTGTGGCATTGAAAGAGTTATACACGCAGAAATATGTAGCCCAATACTGTTTCATGCGCTCGTTGAATCTTTTACGGCATTGAAAGGGTTACATAGAGAAATGTGTAACAGAATGCTTCTCGTGCGACTATAGAGCAGTCAGGGCATTGAAGCGGTTAGCTCCCTGTTGCAGCTCTTGTGCATCCGTTGGTACTCCTTTGGCTCCTGTGGACTTGTTCGGATTTCGTGCGGCTGAGTAAACACAATCAGTCTGGGAGAAGATTCTTCTTGCCTCCTCGGTTCTTTTTCTAATCTCTTATGTTCTTCGTCTACAAAAGGGATCGTATTTATGTGTCCCTATCTCAGTGTGTCCCTATGTGTATGATCAATGTTAGGTCACGTTCTATGTATGTAATTTTTGCTTCGTGTTGTTTCACGTTTACATTTTTCGTTTTAGGTATGTGTGCCACCCTATGTTCCCTTTCGTGTATGACTCACAAGAATATTTTTTTAATGGAGGTGAGCGTAGCGGCATCCTATATTAAAGTACATTTCGCTACCAGTATATTGTCTGATTTTGCCAAGTGGTAAGTTCCTGTATCCCCGATCTTCCTTCCTACCCTATATATTCCTCCATATTTATTCCTTGTCTCTACGTTTTGCACCTTTTTTTTTCTTAACTTCTTCTTTAAACTCACACCCCTCCCCCATCTTCAAACCTCACCACCCGTTAATCTAATTCTCACATAACATTCTACTTCCCCTCCTCCCCTACACCTATGCCCAATGGCAACCACAAAATTCTCCGTCTTCTCATTTTGGATCTTCCACTTCTGCCAACATTATTTTTGCTTGTCTGATATATCTTTTTTTTATTATTGTGGATGAGTTTGAAGTAATAAATATGTTCTGTCTTACGCCTCATTGATGACCTAGCCTGTCCAATGTGCATTCCATATGCGTAACGCCTTAAAATAATGTATTATGGGCACGACTGTACTACAAGAATTCCTTCAACTCCGTTTTTTGGGAGGGGGCAGCAGAGAGCGAGGGAATATTGCTAGCAGCAATTCCACTATCGATGGTGACTTTTGACTTTGACTTATGAAACTCTACTATTCGATGTTCACTCCCACGTCAGAGATGCCACATGGCGAGGTCTCGCTCAATGCGATAATAAGCACTAGTCGTACGACCCAGGAGGACATTTGAAAGAATACACTTGTAGCTAGAATGTGTTAACTCTCCGGCGGTTTTTTTTAATACGTTCTTACGGGATCAGCCAAAACCTCAGTATTTAAAATGTAAAATAAGTTACTGTATCCCAGCATACACTAGTACTGGGTTTCAGCAATAAACAAGGAACAAAATAAAACAATGTTAAAAAGACAATTCCTTCAAATAAATCACGATTTGAACAAAATTGTTTCAACTACTGCGGGCGATTCATGTTCGTCGGTTTTCATTTCATTTCTTTCAGTAAAAAGTAGCAAATGTACATCTTTCATTTCCTCTAAAAGCTAGCACGACAGGCAGTCGTCAGAAAAAGAAAGTCTTGATTTAATTTCTTTCGAAGGGCGGTTCTCATAGAAACAAAAATCTCGAGCGGGCTTCTTCCGAAAAAGGGAGGGAATCGCCCCAGTGACCTTTATTACGAGCCCTGAGTGAATCTTTTGGATCGATCGATGGCAAGTCTTTTCAATGACGAATCGCAAACTACTTCTCTTTTCATCCAACAAGAAGGGGGAGGAGGAAAGGAGATAGGGGTGGGTGGGGGGTAGGGAGTGGGGCCTGACGGGGCAAAGGGAATTGGATTTTTGAATAAAAAAAACATTGATCTTTTCCCCTTTTTTGTCGAATGAGAATAATATTGATACTGGGGGAATACATTCTGGCGGTGTTGTTGATAAGGAAACTTAAGTATGTTTGGAATTCCCATTGTAAAATATTTTTCGTGTGCTTTTTTTTTTTTACCTTTCTCATAGAAGCATATTTTCTAAATAATCGTTTGTTTACAAACAATGTAAGATTTCTCTAAATAATACATGTTCTCAGTAAATAAACAACGAATTGTTTAGGTAAATAATAAGTGAGATTTCTCTAAATAATACATTTTCTCAGTAAATAACTTATTATTTACCTAAACAATACGTTGTTTAGGTAAATATATCATGATATAAGTAAAATAGGCATTGTTGTTAATAAGGAAATATTTACCTGTATGATGTATTATTTTGCAGATTGCGTGAAATAATGTATGTCACCTCCACTGCCTCAACAGTGGGTACAACAGTGTGTGCTCACCACACCAGAAACAGCCACCCCAAATATCTATCACATATAACACCAGAGGGAACAGTTACGACATTTTTATTCACACACCCAAACTAATCTATATATTTATAGAACAATATAACCCATCCGTATATTCACAATCACACTTAACTATGATGAAAACAAAACTGGTAAACAAACAATAATAATATATAAGATGACTTTCTTTAAAGTCTTTCTTGCTACAGCCTATACAAGTTCACAAGTGGCTGTAGAGTTGGTAGTTACTTAACTAATTTGTACAAAATATTAATTATACATAAAGGCCTAATAATTGTAAAGAGTAATAATAATATTACTCAGTGGCTACAAATTATACAAGATGCTTGACTACAGTAAATGCCACTCCAAATAACTATATGTCATTTCTTGAAAGAGATAATAAAGTTGTCTTATCTTATCTTATCTTATCTTATCTTATCTTATCTTATCTTATCTTATCTTATCTTATCTTATCTTATCTTATCTTATCTTATCTTATCTATACAGGTGAATCATCTTATCTTATCTTATCTTATCTTATCTTATCTTATCTTATCTTATCTTATCTTATCTTATCTTATCTTATCTTATCTTATCTTATCTTATCTTATCTATACAGGTGGATTTATACAACCGGCTACTGACGTGTTCTTTTACAGTTCATTTTCTTGAGCCAATTTACGAAGGAATACTAAACAACTTTACTTTTACGGACTTTCTAAGTTAGAGTCTCGTTAGACGGCAGTCAGCGGCCAGCATGGTTCCTTCACATGCTCAGGTCAGTTCAAACGCCAAGTTGAGTTGCACATAGAGGGCTCCCGGTGCTTCCGGTCACGGCCCAGCCACGTCACACCCCAATATGGAGATGCCAATACCAGTACACTAAAACATACTCAAGAGTAGATTCTTGCATTATTAACCAACCAACACAAAAAATACCCACGTACTCTTCTGCATCCTAGTGCGGCAGTGCACGTTACTACCCTTCTCCGTTCTATCCATATTAAGCTCATTCATAAATTACCTCCCTTTATCATCGTTGAAATGAACAAACTTTTTTTTTGGAGTAAATTTACGTCCCCGGACACATTAAGCGTATAGGGGACGGGTGAACCACCACTTCCTATTTCCCAAATTATTTCCTTTTATGATAATTGGAAATAATTTAATTATTATTTATGATTATTTCCCTGTACAACTGCTGAAAACAATTGATCAAATTCCATTTATAAATTATATATACTTTCTTAATCATTGACAAATTTGTTTTCATTTATATTTTACTTCTTTTTACAATGTTATCAAAGAATTCAAACTTGTCATGTTTAAATTACTTCTCTTCACAAACGTTGAAAATAATTATGGAATATAAATTATTTCTCTGCATACAAAAGCATACTTTCTTCACTAATATTTCCGTTCATTCAAAATATAAAATATATACATGTTTACACAAATATGCTTGCACCCGAGCAAAATGGGCCAATTAGAGATCGCCTCATGTCCTCACGCTACCGGTGTTAATCCTCGGCCCGGACAAGACGACACAATTCAAAGACAACACCGGTCCGAGCGGTCACAGATGTGCATGCTGTTCTCTTCTTTTCTTCAGGACCTCAGCCCTAGGATGACTGTAAACTGCGTCGCAGGGCCGTCATAGCAGGACGACACAGTGCTTGAGATAACCACGCCCGCACAAATCCCCACTCGACAACACTGCTGGCACTAGAGTACTTGTCTTTTCAAATTCCTCTCTGTGACTAACACAGTACATCTGTACAGCAGTTTTAATAGCTTGCATTTTCAAATTTAGTGCGTACATCGCTCACTGCAAAAAATTGCTTGGCATGTAAAAATACACGCCTGCCCTCATACCCATATAGTCTTGACCAGTTTAGAGTGACGAAGCAAATCTAACAAAACAATGAACGTGTTCAAATTACAATATTTGCAATCCTATCCTATCCTATCCTGTCCCGTAACCCGGAGGTCGTAGGGGCACCACAGATGATCGTTTAACCAGCATACTCCATCTTTCTCTGTCCTCAGCAGTCCTGATGGCTTCGCTCAGTGTCAAACCAGTCCATTCTCGAATGTTGTCCTCCCACCTCTTTTTCGGTCTCCCTCTTCTTCTACCTCCTTGCACTGTGCCTTGCAGAATAGTCTTTGCAAGGCCTGATGATCTGGTGGCGTGGCCATACCATCGGAGTTTCCGTTTCTTCACCACTGTAAGCAGGTCATCGTGTTGTCCAATGGCTTGTGTGATGGTCTGTCGGACTTCGTCGTTGGTGATGTGTTGTGTATAGGAAATGCCCAGAAGTCTTCTGTAGCACCTCATCTCCATGCTTTGTATTCTTCGTTGGAGATCTGCTGTGAGGGTCCATGCTTCGCAAGCATAAAGGAAGATGGAGATGACAAGGGAGCGCAGCAGTCTTACTTTGGAATGTAGACCGATGGTCCTGTCTTTCCAAATGGGCTTCAACCTGTCAGGGCAGCAGTTGTTTGTGCGATCCTGGAGAGGACTTCCTGTCGTGACCCATTGTCTGATACAATGGCTCCTAAATATTTGAAGCTATGCACTGGATTGAGGGATTGGCCTTGGACTTTGATGTCCGTGTTGATGCCATTGGTGTTGTTGGTCATCATTTTGGTCTTCTCTGCACTTATTTCCATTTCATAAGCTCTGGAGGTGGTTTCAAGCCCCTGTACCAGCTGTTCAAGTTCTTGTTCCTCTCCAGCCAATCCATCAATGTCATCCGCAAAACGAAGATTGGAGATTGCTCTAACCCCTATGCTGACTGTGCCTTCATGATCTGCAAGAGCATCTGAAATGATGCGCACTAGGAAGATGTTGAAGAGTGTTGGAGAGAGTAGGCATCCTTGACGCACACCGATTGTTGTTCTGAACCAGTTCCCGATGGGGCTGTTGTAAAGGACTGTACTGGTAGCCTTGTCATACCGGCTTTTGATGAATTCAATAATTTTAGGGCTGATGTTGTACACTTTCATTGTTGCCCATAGAGCTGAATGCCAGACTCGGTCAAACGCCTTCTTGAAGTCTATGAACACATGATATAGATGTTGTTGGTGCTGTAGGTATTTCTCACAGATTATTCTGAGGTTGAAAATCTGTTCAGTGGTACTTCGCCCTGCCCTGAATCCTGCTTGTTCTTCAGCTATGATTTGTTCAGCTCGGGGTTTCAACCTGTTGAGTATTATTTTCAGGAGGACCTTGCTATAATGGCTGATGAGGCTGATGGTGCGGTAATTTTCACACTCCTGAAGGTTACCTTTTTTGGGAAGAGTGATGACAAGCGACTGGGTCCATGGTATAGGCCATTCCCCACTCTGCCAGATCTTGTTACAGATAATGGTGAGGGCATCAATCATCGCTTCTCCTCCTGCTTGTAGCAGTTCCGCGGGTATGTTGTCCATTCCCGCTGACTTCCCTTTCTTTAGCCATTGCACTGCTGCCTCAACTTCTTCCCGGAGAATTGGGAGGATTTCTTCTTCTTCTCTGTTCTCGGGACATGCTAGAACTGATGGGTCTCCATTTGGTGTATGGTTGTAAAGGTCAGTTGTTGTTGTTGTTGTATCAAATTTTATTCATCAGATTAACATAAGTTGTACTGATAAATAAATGTAAAGGTCAGAGCAGTACTCTGTCCATCTGTCCAAGACTTCTTGTTCTTCTGTAAGGCATATGCCAGACTTGCTTTGGATCGTGGAGACTTTGGGCAGTTTGACACTTGTCAGCCGCTTCACAGTCTGGTAGGCCTTCTTGCTGTTGTTCTTGTTCAGACTGTTCTCTATTTCCTGGCATTGATCTTCTATCCAGTTCTCCTTTGCTGTGCGCATGCCTTTTCGGATGTCATTGTTGATTTTTCGGTAGGCATCAGCTCCCTGTGAGGTGTTCTTTTTCTTTTTCATCTCTCTTCGTTTATCACACAGATCCAAAAGTTCAGGTGTGATCCACGGCTTCTTCTTTGGTCGGTGCTTGCCAAGGATCTCAGTGGCGGCATCTGTCACAGCTGAGTTGAAGGTGGTGGTCATGGTGTTGACATCTACTTCACCAGCCCCCAAAATGAGCAGTGGTGCAAATTTCCCTCCAATTGTCGCCTGAAATAGTTCTGCCACCTCCGGGTCTTGCAATTTGTCCAGGTTGAACTTCAGTCTAGTGCACTTTGCTGTATTTAATCTCTTCAAGTGGAGCCGGAAAGACATCATCACGAGATCGTGGTCACTTCCGATGTCTGCTCCTGGAAAAGTGCGTGTCCTTCCAATGTTGATGCTTGATCTGAAGCGTTTCTTGACCATGATGTAGTCTATTTGGTTGTGATGCTCCCCGCCGGGACTGTGCCATGTCCATCGTCTGGACTTTTTGTGGAGACCAAGCGTGTTTGCCAGCACCAGATTATTGTATCTGGCAAACTCCAAGAGTCTCAGACCCCTGTCATTTGTCTCGTTGTTGCAGTGGGGTCCACATGTGTCTCCCCAGTTGTGGTGCGCATCTTGGCCAACCTTGGCATTCCAGTCGTCTTGCACTATGACTATGTCCTTCTTCGGCACTTAGTCAAGGACAGCCCGTAGATGTTCATAGAAATCCTCCACTTCGCTGTCGTCATAGTCTGATGTTGGGGCATAGGCCTGGATGATGGTGATGTTGAAAGGGGCTGCTCTCAGGCGGATGGTAATGAGTCTACTGGAGACTGGGCGGCAACCCATGACAGTGGCTAGAATGTTCTTGTGGACCAAGAATCCAACGCCATGTTCATGCCTGTCATCTCTACCGCTGAAATAGAGCTTGTGGCCTTTGTCGGTCGTTGTTTCACCTAGGCCTTTCCAGCGCAGTTCGCTGATGCCTAGAACGTTCCATCGATAGTGGTCCAACTCGTGGGCCAGTTCTTCTAATTTTCCTTCCGCAGTTAGGGTCCTGACATTCCAGGTTCCTAAGACGATGTTGTTTCTCGTGCGGATCTTGCTAAATTGTCCATCAGTAGCATACTTAACACCTCCGTCCTGGTGGCCAACGGAAGGCGCGGTCCTTGTGCCGGGCGACGACCGATCCGGTATGGAATTAGTGGATAGTGTCATCATGTAGTGTGTCTTGGGCAAAAAAGACCTGGCGGTGCCCAATCCTCTCCAGGTTGTTGGCCACAGCCGAAATCCACGAATACAGTGTGGCTCGCCTTGGCCCTGAGCACGTGGTCGTTGAACCTGTAGTAACGTGAGGTTCCTCCGCCCTGCAAACTTAGCAATAAACTTTAAATTTATTTTGTCTCCCTCACCTTCCACTCTCTTAGAAAGCCCATTATCACAAGTTTAGAAAACAGAGTCCTGACAATGTATTACAAATGTTTCTAAATAATGAGTTGTTTACCTATATAATGTATTATTTAGCGGAATTCGATAACTAATGTCTCTTAGAAGATGTTGCTAAATAATGCATTATTTACGAAACAATTCATTATTTAAGGACTGCAATTTTCTTTATTTAAGGGGGATTCTAGGATTCGCTTGAAAACTTGATTTTTATCATTTGTCTGCTTTCTATAATTAAATGCATGGTCTTTTTAGAGATTGTGTATACAAAATATGTATTAATGATTTATTTCTCAACATAAATCACTCCACAACTTCCACGATAAAACGTCTGTAGCCTCCCGAAAACATTCGAAAGGTCAAGGTCAGTTTTGTGCGGGAGTGTTTAGTGTTTTCAGTATCTCCATCAGAACAAAAACAAGCTTTCTTTTTATATTTACTTACCTCAAAACGCAGAGATAGGTGTAGAAGACCTGGCAGTAGCAGGAGTATTGAATTGTTAAAAAACTAGAATCAACGCTTCTGCTTTTTTTTTCCCCACAGGATCGCCGTTATCTTGCGAGTTCTCCATGTTCATTTACTCTAATGCAATCCCGCCAATGCAAAAAATAATGATAGATCCCTCTTATTCGGAGCCGTTACCGTTGCAGTTTGGTATATTAATACTGCTTCGAACATTTAAAACAATAGAGTGAAATAAAGCAGTTGCCTCATTTTAAATCGCAAAACAACCCTAAACCTCCCCTAAACCTCCCCTCCACCGCCCTCCCTCACCTCCACCTCATCCCCCTCCATTCGTAGAGGCACGTTTATGAAATTGTGTCAAGAGGAGGTGACTGGTTGAAATACGAATCTTAGGTCGATCAAGGAAGCGTTTGGCAATGCGCTTGATGTTTTGCAAGTTTGCGTTTTGGGGTACGGTTTGAGTTAGATCCTGCCATCGTACAGTGCCTTGGGCTGCTCTTTGGCCTTTCAAATATGCTAACAAATCATAACTCACTTCATTTTACATTAGTTTGAGCTTAGCTGGACCTAAAGCAATAAGCAGTAACCATGTATTGTCAGCTTAGTTTTTAAGTGTTATTGGTCACAGGCGGGTCAATAATTTCCCTTTGAACGGTTCTTTGGCTGAGAAGATGATGCTTGGGTTAGGACTGGAAACGGGTAATACAGCTAGTAGGACTGGGGTTTTTCTTCTTCTCCATTGTATAGGCCTAGAAAACGATTATTGCAGTAGATAGGACACTAGTACTTTAAATGGGACTTACGTGTATTGTTTTGTATTGTCTTCAAGATTCAATCGATTCTTTGATCACGGACACGGGGACGTTCAGCAACCGTCCCTACTGTTTAATTTTTCATTAGTCCAAGTTCATCTGCGGCCAATTTTCACGTCCATCTTCTCACCTTCTGCAGCGGGAGAGAACAACTGGCATTACTAACAGTAACGGTATACGTTGGGGGTTGTTCCATAAAAAGCCTTGAAATATACAGTGCACGCGATTGTACTATAGACAAGACCACATGCGCCCGTATCGGAATCTATATCACTAGTGAATATGGACGCCTTTGGATAAGAATGCATTTATGCACGTAGGCCTATAACATATGCACGCACATTCCTCAGCATAAACGCACTCTTGCATCCGAGTATAACTATTATCTCTCTCTGTCTCCCTCTCTCTGTCTCCCTCTCTCTCTCATACACACAAACACACACATACACATGTGCACAGAGAATCCATTTTACGAATTCACTTTTTTAAAAAAGATTGCGGTTAAATAGGTTCTGTACACGTCGAGCTAAATAAGCCACCCAAAATCTTTCTCCCTGAAGGAAAGTGAAGCTTCTGGATTGCGAAGGGTACGTCCATGTTTTTTTCATTGGCATTTTCGAGCTCACGACCAGAGGCATTAGTTACCGGCCCTTTCCCGCGATTTCGCTGTGGAGCTTGGGAGCACGCTCGCGCCACCTACTAGAGATTACCGACCATTCCTCACGCCGTATAATTTGGTCCTGATTTGGCTCGGAAGAGTCCGCTGGACCTAAAGCAATAATCTTGTATTGTATTGTCACGCCGTAAAATCACACTGACAACATTTCATCTACATTGCAGAACAATACTTTAACAAACTACTTTTGTTTTTGTCAATGGCTTTGTCCTAAAGTAATAAAGTAGAATGACTCTCTCTAGCCTTTATATCGTGGCTAACCTTCGTCGTGTCCCTGCAGAGGACTCATTTTGTCAAAAGGGCAGGTGACAGACTCAAATACACGTGCATATTTTTTTTAAAGTCGTTCACAATGGCTCAGCTGTCCGAGGCGTTTGACAGTGCGCTGGATGCTGCAGTTTGGCGCCTTGAGCGGCTGGAGTTAGATCCTAATTACAGCCAGCCTCCTGAGCAGCTCTTTGAGATGGTAGGTGCGCTATATAAGAACAATTCAGTTCTTTTGTTCATCACAATTTAATACCACTCTTATTTTTCTACATCCCGATGCATTGTGCTCGATGATGCGCTGTTTGAATTGCCGTGGTAAAAGAGTCTTCAAGCAGTAGAGGAAAAGAGTCTGCTAAGCAGAATTGATGAAAACTTAGGATAAAAAGATGCAGTCCCAATTCTTTGGGTGAGGCTGCCTTACTCTGTGTTTTTGTTTGTTTCTTTGTTTGTTTGTTTGCTTTTTTTTTTTTTTAAAAGGTTTTGCTTCCATACTGTAAAAGAGCAGACCATCAAAAGGATTATTGGATGGAACTTGAGACCTCTTACAGCTGCCGGCCAGCGGTCCGGTGAATCATGAGAGGAGTCTTCAGACACGACAAATGACCCATTACTGTGAATCCAAGTGAAGGAAAGAGTAGGGTTTATTGGAATATCTGACTGTGGAATGAAGCAGAAGAATCGGCGAGAATCCCAAAGAACTGACTGTTGGCTGCGTAGTTGTAGATTAAGGGAAATGTCTGTTGTTTGGTTTCATTGTCAGTGTTGAGACATTAACAAAACTGTATAAACTGTAGCTTCACTACGTAGTTGGTCTTCTCCTTGTTTTTGCCCTGTTTCTTCTTTAGTCCTCTCCTCCTCCCCATGTTCTTGTTCTTGCTGTTCTTGTTTCTCTTCTTCTCCTCCCTTCTTGTTCTTCTCGTTCTCGTTCTTCTCGTTCTCTTCTACTCTTTCTGTCAATTGTTAAGAGAATCGTTTAATCGTTTGAAGAAAAGAACGGAGAACTTGGAAATAAAAGGAAAAACGGGGAAAGAAAGGAAACTCTGTAAAAGTATTTGTCCTCCTGATGCGTCACATTTACAGGCTCAAAGAGCTGCCAAAGAAGGAATCGAAACCGAGAAGCCCAGGTTTGTGACCTGTTGTCTGGGGCGCCTGAAACAGCAAGCTGACAACTTTGACGGCTTTGAGTTAGATCTTGAAGCGGCCAGAGCCTTGAGCAGCTCTTGGAATGGACAAGCGCGCTATATAAGAACGCTGAATACATTGATCGAAAAGGGAGATTAGAGAGGATACGTACGGTGCAGTTATGTCCCTGGGTAAACAAACAAGCGCTTTGCACGCACGGGCAACAATAAAAGTGTAGAATTCAGGCCGCATTGTATGCGCCATGGCTAAAAGGAAGGGATATGGTCTGTCTTAATTGGGAGGCTCATGCAAGGTTCGCAGAGGTTCAAAAACTTGTTTTTCGAGATTCTCAGATACCCAACCTAGGTTACTGAACCTTTCGGGGGAAAAAAATCAGGAACCTAGGTTCGGGATCTAAGAACCCGGAAAAAAAGTGTTTGAACCTTCACGACTCTACCAATTAAGACAGGCTATTAAAGGGGAGATAGCACAAAGAGAGAGAGAGAGAGAGAGAGAGAGAGAGAGAGAGAGAGAGAGAGAGAGAGAGAGAGAGAGAGGGGCAAAACATTAATTATTAGGAGAAGAGGCAAAGAGTTCGTTTGGAAGGAAAAAAGTAGTTGTCTTTTGCCGTTTTGGAGAGAGACAGACAGACAGACAGAAGACAGAGGGAGACAAACAGAAATGGGTGGACTTGAAGACAGGAAGGAAAAAGATGCTGATTTTGGACGACCGACCTCCAACGAGCTGTGTGTTTTTGTGTGTGCGTGCGCGAGTGCGTGAGTGTGAGTGAATAGGGTATGATACAGATATGAAGGGATGAAGGAGAGAGAGAGAGAGAGAGAGAGAGAGAGAGAGAGAGAGAGAGAGAGAGAGAGAGAGAGAGAGAGTTAGGTTGAGGCGAGGCGGTGGAGAAGGGAAACATAAGGGTACCTGTAAAAAAGTGCAAGTTGCAATTCTGTGAATAGCCATGCAGGGATCGATCCCGATTACATCGATAACTGGTTCTACCCCCATTCCCCTCTCACCCCTCATCAGTCTCGATTAGCTTCTCCACACTGTTTGAGAAAGGGAAACTTTAAACCAAATGTGTACCTATCAACCCCACCTCTCTGTCTGTTTGTCTGTCTAATTAATTAATTAATTCTCTCTCCACGTTTTCTCATGAGCTAAACAAAATTCAGTCAGATCTTTAGTCTTCAGGATGCAGTTAATAACGTTGCACTATGGTGCAAAAATAACAAAATGTTTCTACATCCAAATAAGACTAATGCAGACAAAAACATCAAAGAACGTCGCTCTGCCTTGACCTCGTTGCTGGGACCAATGTTGTTGAACAAGTTGAAACTCACTGCGTGTTTGGACTGGAGTTATTATTGATCACAAACTTAGATAGCATAAACATGTAGATTGCGTTTGCAAACTTATTTCCCAAAATATGTACCTCTTAGGTAAATTACAACATTTTGTCGGTCCTGATGCGATGAGATTTTTTTTTCAGGTCCCATTGCTTTTCACATCTCAATTATGCCTAATCAGCATGGTGCATATCAATAAACTAAACGCCTCGCACCGTAGAGCAGGGAAGATTATCCTTGATGTTCCCAGTCTTTCTTTCATCATCTGAAAATCTTAAAGCAGCAAACCTAATGTCCTTATGCCACCAGTTTTCATTCAAAACTGTGGCCTTCTTGTATAAAGTGCAACACGACCATGCACCACCTTATATAAGCAATCTATTAATTGCTGCCACAGAACGTGACGGGTCCAACAAATACATCCTGCCTCGAACACGAATTGACCTGTTTAAGACTAGTTTTGCATTCTCAGGACCTCTAATCTGGAACTCTCTTCCTTTAAATAATAGATCGTCTACCGCGTATCTTACCATTACATTACTTTAATGTGACGTTACCAATGATTTTTTAAAACTGTTTCGCAATGGGGTATTTAATTATTTGATCTGTCTTTGATCCTGTCCTGTCCTCCTGTCCTGTCCCATAACCCGAAGGTCGTAGGGGCACCACAGATGATCGCTTAACCAGCATACTCCATCTTTCTCTGTCCTCAGCAGCCCTCATGGCTTCGCTCAGTGTCAAACCAGTCCATTCTCGAATGTTGTCCTCCCACCTCTTTTTCGGTCTCCCCCTTCTTCTACCTCCTTGCACTGTGCCTTGCAGAATGGTCTTTGCAAGGCCTGATGATCTGGTGACGTGGCCATACCATCGGAGTTTCCGTTTCTTCACCACTGTGAGCAGGTCATCGTGTTGTCCAATGGCTTGTGTGATGGTCTGTCGGACTTCAATGTTGGTGATGTGTTGGGTATAGGAAATGCACAGAAGTCTTCTGTAGCACCTCATCTCCATGCTTTGTATTCTTCGTTGGAGATCTGCTGTGAGGGTCCATGCTTCGCAAGCATATAGGAAGATGGAGATGACCAGAGAGCGCAGCAGTCTTACTTTGGAATGTAGACTGATGGTTCTGTCTTTCCAAATGGGCTTCAACCTTGTCAGGGCAGCAGTTGTTTGTGCGATCCTGGAGAGGACTTCCTGTCGAGACCCATTGTCTGACACAATGGCTCCTAAATATTTGAAGCTGTGCACTGTGTTGAGGGATTGGCCTTGTACTTTGATGTCCGTGTTGATGCCATTGGTGTTGTTGGTCATCATTTTGGTCTTCTCTGCACTTATTTCCATTCCATAAGCTCTGGAGGTGGTGTCAAGCCTCTGTACAAGCTGTTCAAGTTCTTGTTCCTCTCCAGCCAATCCATCAATATCATCCGCAAAACGAAGATTGGAGATTGCTCTGCCCCCTATGCTGACTGTGCCTTCGTGATCTGCAAGAGCATCTGACATGATGCGCTCTAGGAAGATGTTGAAGAGTGTTGGAGAGAGTAGGCATCCTTGACGCACACCGATTGTTGTTGTTGTTGCTTTGATGCCTCTTAAAATATATGCGTAATTGTACTACCTGATTATTTCATATACATTGGGTTGTTTGTTATGTATTGTTTAATTGCAACACCGATATTGATTGTCACATAGCTTTTTTGTACTCTGCATAATAGTTCTTATATTTATTTGCTGTGTCGTGTTATTATTATTGCCTTGTTGTTGGCATATTGACTGAAAATCGCAGAATGTGAGTGTGAATGATACGAGGAATTATTGTAAGATTAGGTTCCCGCCTAAAGTCTGTATAATTGTTGTGAATTTAAAAAAGTCTCTCTCTCTCTCTCTCTCTCTCTCTCTCTCTCTCTCTCTCTCTCTCTCTCTCTCTCTCTTTCTCTCTCTCTCTCCCTCTCTCTCTTTATAAGCTTCTACTGTTAAAGCAACATTTACTGTAGCTGTGCCACTATCCCTATTTGTTAAATGCATTTGCGCTATTTCTCGCCATTTTGTGAATGATGTGCGTGCTCACTTGCCTTAGGACGGGATCAACAAACAGACTTGACAAGGAGAAATCGATGTAGACTTCTGGGAAAGAAACTGCTTTATTTATAATGTGCAAAATGATGATGATGATGATGATGATGATGATGATGATGATGATGATGATGATGATGATGATGATGATGATGATGATGATGATGATGATAATGATGATAATGATGACGCAATTTCATAAATTACAGAGCGAAACCAGGAACAGACAGCCAGTTCCACCTAGCTGCTGCAATCCTTATCTACAGCAGGCAGAGACCCTCGGTACTGACTCCACGAAGGCCGCAGACTGCATAGGTTAGTAGTAATGCAGAAGAAGTACAGATCGTGTTAAAATAATGGAATCGAGAGATTTGCGCCTAAAGGGTCTTGACAGAAACTGATTCTTAAGTTAATTATCGATACATCAATGAATAAATTTACGTATGTACACTACCACCAAGCGAGATGCGTACAGAGTATCTTAGCATGCTGTCTGTACCTAATTCTGAGTTGTGGGACCCTGTTGAAAAGATGTAAGGGTGGAACCACCGACCGACTAGTGTTTTTAGCTGGGGTGAAATAAGGTGAGCCACGATGATCAGTCTCTTCCGTATTATTGAAAGGGACCAAGTTCAAGAAATTTGTCAGGCTGGGCTTGATAAACTCATTTATTGCATTTTTCACCTAAGTGATTTAGAAATAATAATAAGATGCAGGAAAATGGCTCGGCAGTCACTGACACCCTGTGTTCCCATAAACGGGGTCAAGTAGTGTTGGGAGTGGACAGTTCGATCAAGTCCAGTGTCCTTCTCAATGTCAAATGTCCTGATAATCGGGTTGCCATCAGGCGTGTACCCAAAGTCGGAAATCTTCTCAAACTGATTGATTTCTTTCTTAACTGAAATTGTGTCTAAATTTGTTCACAGCTCACGTCTGATTTGGTTCACAGCTCATGTCTGATTTGGTTCGGTTATGTCTATTCATAACAGCTGGACGTGTGTAATCTGGTTAGCATAATGATGCAATTGAGTCTATCTTATCCTATCCCGTAACTCAAAGGTCGTTGGGGCCCCACAGATGATCGTCTAACCAGCGTACTCCATCTTCTATGTCCTCAGCAACTCTCATGGCTTCGCTCAGTGTCAAGCCAGTCCATTCTCGAATAGTGTCCTCCCACCTCTGTTTCTGTCTCCCTCTTCTTCTGCCTCCTTGCACCGTGCAGGGCAGGATGGTCTTTACAAGGCCTTCTTCACAAGTGTGAGCATGTCATCGTGTTGTCCAATGGCTTGTTTGATGGTTTGTCGGACATCGTTGTTGGTGACGTGCTGGGTATAGGAAATGCCCAGAAGTTTTCTGTAGCACCTCATCTCCATGCTTTGTATTCTTCGTTGTAGATCTGCTGTTAGGGTCCGTGTTTCGCAAGCGTACAGAGAGATGGAGACAACAAGGGAGACTGATGGTCCTTTCTTTTCAAATGGGATTCAACCTTGACAGGGCAGCAGTTGTTTGTGCGATCCTGGAGAGGACTTCCTGTCTGGACCCATTGTCTGATACAATGGCTCCTAAATATTTGAAGCTATGCACTGTGTTGAGGGATTGGTCTTGGACTTTAATGTCCATTTTGATGCTGTGGTGTTGTTTGTGATCATTTTGGTCTTCTCTGCACTTATTTCCATTCTACGGGCTCTGGAGGTGATGTCAAGCCTCTGTGCCAGCTGTTCGAGTTCTTGTTCCTCTCCAGCCAATCCATCAATGTCATCCGCAAAACGGAGATTGGAAATTGCTCTACCCCCTAGTCTGAAGGTGCCTTCGTGATCTGCATGGGCATCTGACATAATGCGCTCTAAGAAGATGTTGAAGAGTGTTGGAGAGAGTAAGCATCCTTGACGCACACCGATTGTTGTTCTGAACCAGTTCCCGATGGGGCTGTTGTGAAGGACTGCACTGGTGGCCTTGTCATACAGGGCTTTTGATGAATTCAATAATTTTAGGGCTGATGTTGTGTTCATTCTCATGGTTACCCATAGAGCTGCATGCCAGACTCGGTCAAACACTTTCTTGAAGTCTACAAATACATGATTTAGATGTTGTTGGTGCTGTAGGTATTTCTCGCAGATTATTCTGAGGTTGAAAATCTGTTCAGTGGTACTTCGCCCTGCCATGAATCCTGCTTGTTCTTCAGATATGATTTGTTCAGCTTGTGGTTTCAACCTGTTGAGTATTATTTTCAGGAGGACCTTTCTGGGATGACTGATGAGGCTGATGGTGCGGTAATGTTCACACTGCTGAAGGTTACCCTTTTTGGGAAGAGTGATGACAAGCGACTGGGTCCATGGTATAGACCACTCCCCACTCTGCCAAATCTTGTTAAAATTAATGGTTATGGTGTCGATCAACCCTTCTCCTCCTGCTTGAAGCAATTCCGCGGGTATGTTGTCCACTCCCGCTGACTTCCTTTTCTTCAGTGATTGCACTGCTGCCTGAACGTCTTCTCGGAGAATTGGGAGGATTTCTTGTTCTTCTCTGTTCTGGAGACGTGTTAGAACTGATGTGTTTCCGTTTAATGTGTGGTTGTTGTCACGTGGGGTTTATGGGCTCTGCACAATGGAATTATGGACCCTCACGTTTATTCGGTGGGAACTGCTAGTAAGTCACCCTATGAATTACTTTAATAAATTTATTTGTTTAGCTCGTTCTGTGTTAAGGTTGGGGTACAGAAATAGATAGAAAAATGGTAAAAGATTACTGTCACACTAGCTTTCACACGGCTATGAATCATATGTAGTCCAGCCACTTGATAACAGTTAAAATCACACATTTATTTCTTCTACTCTATACAAGATTCTCTAAGTACTAATCTAACTTAACAAGTCTCAGTCACTGCTAATAGTTCGATCGCTGATAGTCTAGGCAGCTGTTATATCTTCCTCGGGCACTTGCTATAATATTTCATGTAGAGTTGGACTACTGTGGTCCGTTTTACAGTTTCTGAAGAGTTGGACTACTGTGGTCCGTTATGATCAGTTTAAGTGCACCTTCGTGTTATGCACTTAACTCATGAGTGGGGGTTCGAAGTCCTTCTGTGAGGTAGCTTCTGGTCCACCTGTGTCGTTGTGTAGTTGGGTTCCCTTGCCACGCTGTGGGGTCTGACAGGGAGTTTTCCGGGTAGCTCTTTCCGTCTTGTGCGGTAGAGGATACTCCGCCAACTAGTCGTTTCTGTGGAGTGGTGCGCACAGGATAGCTCGCCTGCTCGTCTGTAATATAAGAGACGAAATTCTGCACAACCCTGAATAATCGGTTTGTGCAGAGCGTCTCACTGAAAGCCAAAGTAGCCCTCAGTGATAGCTCCACATCTCTATACATAAGCGACGAACATTCTGCTACTTCCGGGTTCCACTGGAATCTCACTCTAAATTCCTATACATATATAAATATCAAACGTGGCTAACTATACACATACAGAATTAATAATATTATAAACATTCCGTGGTACAGCCACTGGTCTGCAAACATACATATAAGTTAAACAACAGTGGTTCCGTACGGGATACAACATGGCGGCGCAACCGGTCGTGTTTCGCCTCGTGGTAGGCTCTTCCACGTGGTCCCGCAAATTCGGATTAACAATTCACATTTATGCATAGCAAATTCCACAAACATAATTTCAACAATAATATAAATATATCACGATGAAACAGAAGGGTGTTCATTTACCTGTTTGACAAGTTCAGGCCCGTGATGACTTGAGAGAATTCTAAGATTCCTAAGTCCTGCTTCCTGGTCTATGAGTGTAGAGATTTCTCTAGCTGTGGAGATGTTGACTCTACCTCGTCTCACACACGACTGATTCAAACTGTGTTAGGCTCTGACACAGTCAAAACGGCTCTACCCACTGAGCCTGCTTCTGATTGGTTAAAACGGTCCGATTCAAAGCTCAAGTGCTGACTCACTGCGATGTGAATGGCTCGCTCGCCGTGTGTGGTCTGCTGTGTAATTTAATTGCTGCTGTGTAATAGTCTAACTTCTCTACTGTTACAAAGACTACACATGGCTAAACAGTCGATAGGCAGAGTTAACACTAGCCAGTTCATGACAGTTGTAAAGATAAGAGCAGTACTCTTTCCATCTATCCAAGACTTATCATACTTCTGTAAGTCATATGCCACACATGCTTTGGATCGTGGAGACCTTGGGCATTTTAACACTTGTCGGCCGCTTCCCAATCTGGTAGGCCTTCTTGCTGTTGTTCATGTTCAGACTTTCCTCTATTTCCTGGCATTGATCTTCTATCCATATCTCCTTTGCTGTGCACATACCTTTAACGGATGTCATTATTGATTTTTCAGTAGGCATCAGCTCCCTGGGAGGAGTTCGTTTTTCTTTTTATCTCTCTTCGTTTACTACACAGGTCCAAAAGTCCAGGTATGATCCACGGTTTCTTCTTTGGGCGGTGCTTGCCAAGGATCCGCACGAGAGACAACATCGTCATAGGGACCTGGAATGTCAGGACCCTAACTGCAGCAGGAAAATTAGAAGAACTGGCCCAAGAGCTGGACTACTATAGATGGAACATTTTCGGTATCAGCGAACTGCGCTGGAAACGCCTAGGTGAAACAACGACCGACAAGGGCCATAAGCTTTATTTCAGCGGGAGAGATGACAGGCACTTACACGGTGTTGGATTCTTGGTCCACAAAAACATTCTAGCCACTTTCATGGGTTGCCGTTCAGTCTCCAGTAGACTCAATACCATCCGTCTTAGAGCAGCCCCTTTCAACATCACCCTCATCCAGGCCTATGCCCCAACATCAGACTATGACGACAGCGAAGTGGAGGATTTCTATGAACATCTACAGGCTGTCCTTGACTAAGTGCCGAAGAAGGACATAGTCATAGTGCAAGGCGACTGGAATGCCAAGGTTGGCCAAGATGGGCATCACAACTAGGGAGACACATGTGGACCCCACTGCAACAGCGAGACAAATGACAGGGGTCTGAGACTTTTGGAGTTTGCCAAATACAACAGTCTGATACTTGCAAACACGCTTGGTCTCCACAAAAAATCCAGACGATGGACATGGCAGAGTCCCAGCGGGGAGCATAACAACTAGATTGGCTACATCGTGGTCAAGACACGGCAGGACACGCACTTTTCCAAGAGCAAACATCGGAAGAGAACACGATCTCGTGATGATGTCCTTCCGGCTCCACATGAAGAGAGTAAACACAGCAAAGTGCACCAGACTTAAGTTCGACCTGGACAAACTGCAAAACCCGGAGGTGGCACAAATAATCCAAGCCACAATTGGAGGGAAATTTGCACCACTGCTCATTTTGGGAGCTGGTGAAGTAGATGTCAACACCATGACCACCACCTTCAACTCAGCTGTGACAAAAGCCGCCACTGACTTGAGTTGGTTCATGCCTAAATTTCTGTCTGGTCATCTTCATAACTGAATCTGTCTCATCTGGTCTATATATACATTGCCTCTAATCTGATGTGGTAGACTGAACTTGTTGATCTGTTTTTGCAATAACCGAACTTGTATCTGAGTAACTGCACATGCACAGTCAACTTGGCATATATCCGAATTTGTGTCTAGTCTCGTTCACAACCAAACTTGCATCTGATCTTCTTCTCAGCTGAACTTAAGTCTACTCTGGTTCACACCTGAACTCGTGTCTGTATGTTTATGTTCACCCTTGATTTTTGTGTGTATTATTTTGTCAAGAACATCTTGTGTTTGATCCCATATACAACTGTGAACTGACTCGGTTTATATTGTGTTTGATGTAGTTCACCACAATTAAACTTGCTCCTAGTCTGGTTTCTAACTGAACCTGAATTGCATGTTCACAAGTGAAGCTGATTTGAGTTTCTTGTGTCCGATCACAAATGAGTTTGCATCTGATCTCCCTTACAACTGAAATTGCGTCTGATTGAGGACATGTGATTGATTAGGGTTAAAACTCCCTCTGATTTGGGGGGCCGCGTCTGATGTGGTTTATCACAGATCTGACATTGTGTCTGATTTCGTTCATCTCTCTGAAGCTGTGTCTAGTCTAGTCTGATTTGGATCACAACCAAAGTCTTGTCAGACAGTTGCGTCTGATCTGATTTAGCTAGTGCACTTAATTCTGTGAAGATTATGTACACTAGTAAGTAATTAGTTTATTGATGTTACCTCTGTGTTTGCACATGCGCACTACACCGTTTTGGTGACAAAACGAGCCCAGCCACCCTATATTTTGGGAAAATTGACATTTTGTGTTTCGATGAGCTACTTAGCCTGCGTTGTATTTTCTTACTTGTCTAGATCTCGCAAATAAGGCCACCCGACTTTGAAACTTCACACTGGACTGAAGATGCGTCTCATCATGTTTTGTATGATGATGTGAAAATCTCAATTTTGACCCCAGTTGGGGTGCCGGGTTTTTTGTATACATAGTATCCCCACTTTGTAGAAATTTAATGCTTTAAATTACCATTGTTTCTATCTTTCTCATCTGTTCTTTCTCGTTCCTAATCCAGGGATGGATTTAAACGGAAATTACCGGTATTTTACCGGTTTGAGAATAAAAATACCGGTTGAAAAATCAGTAGGCGGTAGAGCCTACCGGTTCTTATTTTGTTTGATTGGTTTCAAAAATAAAGAAAAAGATAAAGAAAAACAAGAGAAATGAAGAGAGAGAGAGAGAGAGAGAGAGAGAGAGAGAGAGAGAGAGAGAGAGAGAGAGAGAGAGAGAGAGAGAGAGAGAGAGAGCCAGCCAGCCAGCCAGCCAGCCAGCCACGCTGATTATGTATTTAGGGAGTGTAGACGAGAGGCCTGCGAATGCGTTCAGTAGCCTTGCCATATTCTTTGAGGTAATTAATACAGAATGATATACGCTTATGTGTCCGGGGACGTTAATCTATATAACTAACTAACTAACTACAGAATGATATAACATTGGCGGGCGCAAGGCTATCGTGAATACGGATAAATTAAACTCGCGCACTTTTCAATTTTTTCTTCCCTCGTGCTCGTCAGTATGTATTGCGACAGTGGCAGATAGGCTAGTAATAATGAAGAAGCAAAAATCTCTTTTTTCATTTTTTGCTAGGTGGAAGAGGGGCGATAAAACAAGTTTATGTGAAGACGAAGATGTTTCTAATGAAACAGAAAGTGCATTAACAGAGTCGCCATCTACTTATATAAAATAGTGACACATTATTAAGCTTTGCTATGGGTCATACCGGTTTCCGTGACTGGCCTACCGGTTTGCGTTCGAGTGGGTTTGTTTACTGTGACGTCGTACCGGTTTTACAAATCCCTAGGACGATCACTGCCTAATCTGTTCTATAAATCTACTATCTTCTTTGCTAGACCAGTCACATACCTTTTTTGCTTGAAAACTCTCCCAAAACTCCTCATATGTGTATGGGGTCTGTTGGGTCAGCTTGGGGATATTAAGACTCTTTCTGCCAAATGGATTTCTATGGTATTATTATTTAGCAATGTAGACATTTTATATGTACGTGTATTGTTAATATTTTATAATGATGTTAATATTCTATTTTGTTTTTGTAAACGGGGGTTCGATAAAGTAGAGGAAGGCCTAAGCGTCCCTTGCATGGGATGCCTTTATTGTAAAGTGACAGGCTGGTGGAGTGTCTTCAGTGTTACCATTAGAGTTGTTTCAGCATAATTATCTTCTATACCGATCGGGGGCGAGTCCTCTTTCAACCAGTTGTGGTCCTGATTCGGCTCTTTGCAATCCGCTACCCCCGTTTTCAGTAGTCACTAGGGCTTCCTATGATGTTATTATTTAGCAATGTAGGCATTTTATATGTATGTGTTTTGTTAATAATTTGAAATGATGTTTGTATTCTATTTTGTTTTTGTAAACGGGGGTTCGATAAATTAGAGTACAGCCTCAGCGTCCCCTGCATGGGATGTCTTTATTGTAAAGTGACTGGCTGGTGGAGAGCTTTCAGTTTTACCACTAGGGTTGTTTCAGCACATCTTTTATGCGGATCAGGGGTTGTCGGGTCCTGATTTGGCTCGGACGAGTCCGCTGGACCTAAAGCAATAATTACGTAATGTAATGTAATGCAGTCCGCTGACCCCTATAAACAATGACTAACTAACTCAATTTTGACACCCCCCGCCCTCCTTCTTCTCCCTTTCTCCCTAGCTTTGGAGTTGGTTTTTCATCGGTAACTTTCTACTATTGATAAAAGATGGCCATCAGAGCGAATCGAAGCTATCAGCACCTCGCACCTAGTGCTGCCTCTGAGCTATAGTGTGGCGAACTAACTCAGAGAGAAGGTCCACGATGTGAAATAAATAAGTCCCATATCACACCGAGCAAGATCGAAGCAGGAAAAAACCAGCACCAAAACCCGAGCGTAAACGATGTGAAATCATCTCGTGAAATGTGTCCTCTCTTCGACCCCGTCCATTTGATCGATTCAGACACCGCTAACAATGTAACGTAGGACAGCAAAACACGAGGAGATAGTACGTAGGTGAAGATCTAGCATATATTCATAGCTAATATCCTACAAGTCGGGGAATACACAGTTCAGTGACGATGGTGAGGAGGATGATGGTGATGGTGATGATGATGATGACCTAGTAGTGGTGACTAATAATCCTGTCAGTCGGGTCATCCACAATACAATGATGCTAATGAAAAAGGAGAACGAGAATAAAGAGGAGGAGAAGCCCCACTACCATGATGATGATGACAACTACGACCACAGCGCGGCTACGATGTTGATAACAATGATGGTGAAAACTGCCAGTAAATTGAACTACAGACGTCATCATCCCACGGTGGAACGGGGTACTATACTTTGTCCTTTGTTAAGTGAAGAAATAAAATTATTGAAGTTATCAAAAGCCTGTATGACAAGGCTACAGTGAGGTCTTCCACAACAGCGCCATCGGAAACTGGTTCAGAGCAACAATAGGTGTGCGTCAAGGATGCCTACTCTCTCCAACACTCTTTAACATTTTCCTAGAGCACATCGAGTCAAATGCCCTTGCAGATCAAGAAGGCACCGTCAGTATAGGGGGTAGAGCAATCTCCAATCTCCGTTTTGCGGATGACATTGATGGATTGGCTGGAGAGGACCAAGAACTCGAACAACTAGCACAGAGGCTTGACATCATCTCCAGAGCCTGTGGAATGGAAAATAAGTGCAGAGAAGACCACAATGATGACAAACAACACCAATGGCATCAACATGGACATCAAAGTCCAAGGCCAATCCTTCAACACAGTACATAGCTTCAAATATTTAGGAGCCATTGTATCAGACAATGGGTCCCGACAGGAAGTCCTCTCCAGGATCGCACAAATAACTGCGGCCCTGATAAGGTTGAAGCCCATTTGGAAAGACAGGACATCAGTCTACATTCCAAGGTTAGGCTGCTGCTCTTCCTTGTCATCTCCATCTTCCTATACGCTTGCGAAACATGGACCCTCACAGCAGATCTACAACGAAGAATACAAAGCATGGAGATGAGGTGCTACAGAAGACTTCTGGGCATTTTCTATACCCAGCACATCACCAACAACGAAGTCCGACAGACAATCAAACAAGCCATTGGACAACACGATGACATGCTCACTGTGGTGAAGGAACGGAAACCCCGATGGTATGGCCACGTCACCAGAGCATCAGGCCTTTCAAAGACCATCCTGCAAGGCACGGTGCAAGGAGGCAGAGGAAGAGAAATTCAGAAAAAGAGATGGGAGAACAACATTTGAGAATGGACTGGCTTGACACTGAGCGAAGCCATGAGGGTTGCTGAGGACAAAGAAAGATTGAGTACGCCGGTTTAACGATCATCTGTGGTGCCCCAACGACCTTCGAGTTACGGGATAGGATAGGATAGGATAAATGAAGAATGGGCACAAGAAGGCTAGGTGTGGGAAATGGCGTGAGTGGAAGGAAGGAGAAGGTGGGGTAGGGGAGTTGGGAGAGACTAGTGTGTGGAGGGATAGAGGGAGGGTGGCAGGGAGGGGGGGGGGGGCAAGAGGGAAAGATAGATAGGGTTGGGGGGACTTCAAATTGCCTGTCTTGAGTTCAGACGAGGTACACGTTCATGATCTTGTTACTGCCTCACAGAGTATCACAGTTTGCGCAAGCATACAGCAATGGAAATGCAGCATTTGCCTTTCATCCTTCAAGATACTCTGTATGATACTTTCTGACTCTAAATAGAACCATACTTCAGTTTTTAATGTCTGTCTGGACTTTTTTCAATTAATTTTTTAAAGCTCATGGTATCAAAAAGGGGCGATACATTAAAAAGTATGTCGAAGGTTTCTCAGTATATTTGTACACTTGAGACTTGCCAGCTCGACTCAGAAAAACACGTTGCATTGAAAAGTCTGTCGAAGTTTTCTCAGTGGATTTCTACACTTGGGGCTTGTCAGGTCTTATTGATTGTATTATACATATATATACATATATTATACATATATTTAATAGAAATATGATTTGTAAGATTTTGTAGTTTGTGCATTGTAATAATTAATATAGTTTGCAAAAGTTGGTATTTTTGTGGTGCTTATTACATTTTATTCGCCAACCATGCTCCTGAAATTCGGATGAAAGCGAGGCAGCCCCAAGTGCAACTCCACCCACGGCCTAGTGCGTTTTGGATAGATTTCTAATTCTGGCAGTCACCCGTTTATGATACACGCGTTAGGATCTTTGCGATTAGATGTATGCGTACAAAGACGAGCTCGGTTTATACGCTCATCCGAATGAGTGAGCTCGACTCGTCCTGGATGTAAATAGTGTGATGTAGGCCTATTTGAAACCTGTGATTAAATGTGTATAAAAGGATTACGTATACATGATTGCGAATTTGACGTTTCAAATTGTATACATCGTTGAAGTTCATACGACTATAACTGCTTCTTTTTTAAGACATACATTTGCTGACTTAGCTGGATTTGTTTGTATTGGTGTTCGAAATTCGCTTTGAGTAGATAGACTTATCTTTAGAATTTGAGTGCTTAAAAAATAAATTATTTTAACACTTCAGGCAGTGTAGAAAAGTGCAGTCAGCCAGTTGGAGTGGCTCAGTGGAACATGACGTGGCACACCAGTGGAACAAGACGTGACACACCAGTGGAACAAGACGTGGCACACCAGTGGAACATGAAGTGACACACCGGTGGAACATGACGGAACACACCAGTGGAACATGACGTGACACACCAGTGGAACATGACGTGACACACCAGTGGAACATGACGTGACACACCAGTGGAACATGACGTGACACACCAGTGGAACATGACGTGACACACCAGTGGAACATGACGTGACACACCGGTGGAACATGACGTGACACACCAGTGGAACAAGACGTGACACACCAGTGGAACATGACGTGACACACCGGTGGAACATGACGTGACACACCAGTGGAACAAGACGTGACACACCAGTGGAACATGACGTGACACACCGGTGGAACATGACGTGACACACCGGTGGAACATGACGGAACACACCAGTGGAACATGACGTGACACACCAGTGGAACATGACGTGACACACCAGTGGAACATGACGTGACACACCAGTGGAACATGACGTGACACACCAGTGGAACATGACGTGACACACCGGTGGAACATGACGTGACACACCAGTGGAACAAGACGTGACACACCAGTGGAACATGACGTGACACACCGGTGGAACATGACGTGACACACCAGTGGAACAAGACGTGACACACCAGTGGAACATGACGTGACACACCGGTGGAACATGACGTGACACACCGGTGGAACATGACGGAACACACCAGTGGAACATGACTCACCAGTGGAACATGACGTGACACAATACATACATTTTCAGCGTGTAAGATCTCTGAGCTGGCAGATTCTCACGTGCGACTAGACTGGATAATCTAGAATTAGCACAATAAAATTCAAGAGTAGTAGGAGAGCACGTTGAACCGTTTGAGAGAGAGAGAGAGAGAGAGAGAGAGAGAGAGAGAGAGAGAGAGAGAGAGAGAGAGAGAGAGAGAGAGAGAGAGAGAGAGAAGAGAGAGAGAGAGAGAGAGAGAGAGAGAGAGAGAGAGAGAGAGAGAGAGAGAGTTTTAAACACTTTTAACCACACACAATCAATTCGCTTTAAAAATAACTGCAATAATAAATAAATAAATAAAGTTAAGCATTACATTACATTTCATTGTTGTTGAGAGAGAGATAGATAGATAGATAGAGAGAGAGAGAGAGAGAGAGAGAGAGAGAGAGAGAGAGAGAGAGAGAGAGAGAGAGAGAGAGTTTTAAACACTTTTAACCACACACAATCAATTCGCTTTAAAAATAACTGCAATAATAAATAAATAAGTAAAGTTAAGCATTACATTACATTTCATTGTTGTTGCTTTAGGTCCAACGGACTCTTCCAAGACAAATCAGGACCAGAGTGAAAGAGGACTCACCCCTGATCCGTATAAAAGATCTGCCGAAACAACCCTACTGGTAACATTGAAGGCAACCTACCAGCCGGTCACTTTACAATAAAGACATCCTATGCAGGGGACGCTGAGGCTATACTCTTAATTTATCGAACCCCCGTTTACAAAAACAAAATAGAATACAAACATTATAAAATAGCAACAAAACACTTAATATAAAATGCCTACATTGCCAAATAATAACATCATGGGAAGCCCCAGTGACCATTTGGCAGAAAGCATCCAATATTCCCAAGCTGATCCAACAGACCTCACACACAAATGAGGAGTTTTGTCCTGGAAGAATTTTCAAGAAAAAAGTTAGGTGACTGGTCTAGCGAAGAAGAAGATAGTATAGTAGATTGATAGAACAGAGTAGAAATGAGAAAGAACGAAGGGATACTATTTATACTGAAATCCCCAGCACTCCCACGGGGGGAAAGTTAAGCAAGAAGGCAAGTCAAATGAAACAGTCATTCAAATACCTTTCCTTAGAACGACATACTCATAATAAAAAAAAATAAAAAAAAATAAACTTTTCTTCATATACAACGAAGAGTACAAAGCATGAGGTGTTACAGAAGACTTCTTGGCATTTCCTATACCCAGCACATCACCAACGACGAAGTCCGACAGACCATCACACAAGCCATTGGAAAACATGATGACATGCTCACAGTGGTTAAGAAACGGAAACTCAATGGTATGGCCAGATCACCAGAGCATCAGGCCTTGCAAAAACCATCCTGGAATGCACAGTGGAAGAGGGAGACAGAAAAAGAGGTGGGAGTACAACATTTGAGAATGGACTGGTTTGACACTGAACAAAGCTATGAGGGTTGATGAGAACCCAGAAAGATGCAGTACTCTGGTTTGACGATCACCTGAGGTGCCCCAACAACCTTTGAGTTACGGGATAGGATAGGATATAAATAAACAATGGAAACAAAATTCTGCCATTTCCAGGAGATGAACCAGGGTCTGGTAGTTAAAAATCTGAAGCCTTCACCACTGCACCAACCCACCATGTAAATAACAAGTCTATTTCTTGCTGAGTCCACTTTCTCAGCTTTAAAACTTCTATGTTTAGCAAAATTAGTTGAACCCTTAGAGACCTTGATCTTTTAGCAAATATGATAGCACACTAACCTAGATAAAAATTAATGCTTTGTGTGAAGTTTAAACAAAATTTATTCAATGATTCTTGAGATACGACGTGCAACTCAATGCCTGACTTGACATTTGGCTCGTTCTGATTCGTGATTAAATTAAAGCATTTCCAGATAAAGTCTATACAAAAAGTAAATTAAAAAACAAAACAAAAAACGGCTCATGAGGTGGTTTCAAGCTTTACTTCCAAATAATGAACACATGGTGCAAGACTGACAACAAGAATACTATAAAACATTTATAAAAAAACAAACAAACAACAACATTTTAATACCTTCATTATCTAAAAGGCTGGTTAAATTGAATTAAACAATTCTAATGCAAATTTAGTTGTGTTGTTCCTACCATGAGTACGAGTGTTAAGTTTAGAAAATCCTAAGACACCTTTTTTTTTTATAACAGATTATAGAGATATATGAAGAATGTGGAATGTGAAAAAATTACCCTAGAAATTCGCAGAAAAATGTTTCCAGAACATGAGGAAGATAAATAGTAATGCTGTGAATGTACTAGCATGAATGTACAAGCATGAATGACTAGCACATAAAAATGTTGACTGCAACTAAAAGTATTACATAGCTGACGAATTTAATCCAAAAGCAAGATCCTTATTAAGAAAGTTAAAATTATTAAGATTAAAAAATTAATACTGAAAATGAAATTTCTGCTTATGAAGTGCAAACATCCTTCATAAAAACGGTTCTAAATCAAAAAATGAATCATGTATTTTAAGTTAAGCAGAATGTTCTTATTATCTTTTCCAAGAAATTATACTGTGGTGTACAAACAATGAACACGACGAGTATACATCACAATTTCGCAATTTCTAGGACTTTTGACCAATTTAAAAAAAGCAACAAGATGAAATTGTTTCAACAATTACAGCTTCTAAATGTCTCAATGTCAAACAGCATGAAAGTGAAATACATCTCTTATCAAAAACTAATACATACACTCATACTTACCAGAACCTAGTATAAAATCACTTCACTGAATTGATGTTTAATGAAATAAACATTACCAGAAATACCAACACAGCAGAAGTCATGATAAAAACCAGCACAAAATTGTGAAAAGCTACAGAAAAAGTTTCGTCCTAGAAGAGAAAACATTTACAAAGTGGAAATGTGGTATAGGCCATTACAGCTTAGTTTTAAAATAAACACTGTACAAACATGTAGAAAATTCATTGTAGTGAAGAAATCTGATCACAACTGCAATTACTAAACCAAATACTTACCCAAGAAAATAAACATTAATCACCATTACATACTTACCCATAGAATTTTTTGTTTAGTATAGAAACATTTTAAATAGTCTAATGTGATGAACACAAATACCTAAGCACGTGCATGGAGTAAAACGAAACGAAAAGAATAAATTCACAACAGTCACTATCCACTCCTCGAATCACTATATTTTGTGAGATGTGTGAGCATGATCAATTTTCTTTGTGTTGCAAAGAACTATGAAATTTTACTGTTATAGAACCTAACATAACTTTTCTTTCAGTACTAATTATGTGTTTGCTTCTAATGTTGTCTTAATTTAAAAAAAATAAACAAAGTATAAAGTTTAGATTTTAAACACAAACGGATAAAATTAAATACATTTGAAACCAGTTTCGTATGCTTGCAAAACGGCGGTTACTTCCCTTATCGGCAAACTTGCCTTAAGCTGTCCCTTTGTTAAAGGGAGAGAATCTTATTTTGGTTTAAACAAATATTTTTTAATTCAAGGAAAAAACCTTTAATTACAAACAATTATTTACAGGATAGGCAACAAGCAAGCTTATATAAGCCCACCCTGTATGACAAAATTCGAAATAATAATTAAGTGACAGGCAACTGATAGTAATCTTATTTTGTTTCGAACTGATATACAAAAGAATGGTAGTCAAAGATTTGAAAGAGCTAATTTGACCCATAGAAGAAACAATAGAATTCTTTTATTTATACATTATGATTCAATAAGCTAATTCAACATTAAAGATTTTTTAGCAGATCTAAATTATGAAAAGTACAAGATGAACGAAACGTTATAACATACCACAATGGACACGAGAGCAACAAATGAGCACGACAAGACCAAACTACACAAATCTTAGACAGAGTGCACTAAAAACAATCTACACTATAAACTCTTTCTTTGTCTCTCATTCTTCTGTGGAATATTTCCTGTCTCTAGTACATTACTGCTTCTCAGTTAAAAGCCTCGTTTAAATATATTCACAACAAATCTGATGTAAATTCACCATGGCACTTCAGTCCTATCAGATTTCGTGCAGAAAAAGAAATAAAAAGGTGGCTATATTAAAAATCAAACACTTGCATTCCCTCTCTATTCAGCGACACCATCTTTTGTTCAGCACTTTGAAATTCATTGTCAACCTGAAAACCCACCCATACTTTCTTCCAACCTGTACAGTGCATGATCGTGTTGTTATCCACTTAAAACCAATGATCAGTCTCTGAACTTTTACTGAAAATTCATCCTGCACCTTGTCTTGTTACCCAGCAGCATCAAAACTGGAATTGTCAGCCCAAGAACAATCGTAGGAACTGACACCGAGCTGCTTCTTTGCCAGCAAGTGACGTCTTTCACTGGTCGTCCTCATCCATATCATCCTCAGGTGGAGGAGGAGGAGGAGGAGGGGGAGCATCGGCAGACGGCATCTGAGCTGGGTACCCAGCGTCCGAGGGCTCTTTTTTGATCTTGACGCTGGTGAAATCGTAGTCGCCGTTATTGCCCGGATAACCTTCGTTGCTGTAACCGTCGTTGCTGTATCCGGCACCCCCATCCCCGAAGGGTGGCTCCAACGTGACGCCCTGCTCTTCCTTGATCTTCCGTTCCCGGGATCGGCGGCTCCTGTCGCGGGATCTGCTCCTGCGGCTCCTCTTGCGTTCGCGGGATCGACTGCGCTTGGTCCTATCACGGGATCGGGAGCGTCGGTTGCGTTTCTTCTCTCTCCTCTTCTCTTCCTCTTCATCTGCAACACACATACAGCCGTGATAAATGAAACACTCAGACACAGATTCTTCAATCACAAAATGTTTGCTTTAGTCCCACTGTACCTACTCACTACATTTGGGGTCATTTTTAGCAGCCAGCCGTCTTAAAAGTATAGATCCATTGTTTATATTTTGGAAACAATAACTGGTGGTCAATACAAATTCCACTGCCACTCCTTGTTTTGGTTTTGGTTTGTAACTGCTTAATTTTGTCTTAATTTTGTCTGCATTATTGGTGAGCACGGCGACTTCATTTATCAAAATTGTGATATAATAACTGCTGTGACGTATCTATGTAATCACTACTTGCTTAATTCTGTCTGAATTATGTGTGTTTTGTGCAGCGTACCTTCAGGGACGCGCTCATCACGAGGACGACGCTCAGGACGCTCAGGACGTTCCCTATCTTTGCTGCGGCTGCGAATGTCAGCGCCACGATCGCGGTCACGTCTTTCTCGTTCACGGTCTCGGATTCCTCCTCCTCCTCGTTCTCGGCTCCTGGACCTACTCCTACCGACGGGCCTGCGACCTCCTCGTTCACGGCTGCGGGAACGTTCAGGACGACCTCCCCTCGGGCCAGGTGTGGGCCTGATGCTTGCACTGACTTCCGGCTCGTCAAATCTGCACATTCACACAAAACAATACAACGATTTCAAAACCTGTAAATGAAACATTTAAGAAATGGTGGATGTGCACATTTGTCACGTTTTGAAGCATCAATTACACATCATCAATTAGGGGCAGTGCGCCACCGCTACTGAATTTCTATATAACATGTGAAATTTTGGGACTACAGTATTTTTGTGGAGGTAAACAAAATCCTCAACGAAATGTGAAGCGTCAATTAAACGAACTATAGAATTCTACCAGGAAATGTAAAATCCAGACTAAAGAGACTAGATATACATGTGGAGGGACCAAAGCAAACTCAATTCACGGAAACGTAAAGTGATACATACAACCGACTTTTGGGAGGAAAGAAAAATTACTAACACAATTCTAACACAATAAGTGGAAGAAAAAGGGTTTAAAAAAAGGCTGTCTTGGCCTACATCAATAGTTAGGTACCAGTAGTATATGATAATTAATTATTCAGTATGTAAAGAATAATATTAGAAAGAACAAACATGTTTACAGACTAAACAAGTGTTATAGACTAAAGGAGCCAAAAAAAAAGAAAATTGCATGAGACTTTGAAGTGTATATAAATTGTCTGACTTTGAATTATAACTTTCTGAAGTGCACTGCCACAACCATCAATACTAGCCTTCAATAATGGTACAGGATGCAGTCAATATAACAATTTCACAAATAAAAATTCGATTTTCTTCCGTCTTCTAATAGCGATCTCCCTGCCTTTACACCACCTGTATGAGTGATGTATGTGTATTTGGTGTGTGTGTGAGGGTAAATGAGACAGGTGAGCGTGTATGTTGGTATAGATCGCAGCACTTTGAGCCTCGGGGGAAAGGCGCGTACATAGCATCCTGTATTATATTATATTATTATTATTATTAGCCAAAACAATATTTTGTTGTAAATGCTAGAACAGGGGTTTAACCTATAAAATTAGCACTGAAACACCATTTTGAGTGTCAGGAGGTAAGGGGCTGAGAGGGGGGTTCTAGATTCTAATACTTCGGAACGTAACTAGCTTTGTTTATTTCTTCTGCAAACATCAATCAGGAACAACATTTATCATTCCGTTTCAGACGCAACACCTGCACATAACAGATATGCCTATTCCATACACAATGCACTGTATGTGAAACTCGGCGAGAGTCACACTACAAAGCACCATATGTGTAGTATAGTGTGTGTCAGTGATGAACAGCAAACCTGCATCACAATACCATTATCCCTAAAACACAATGCTTTCAAAGGTGCCGTTCATACTGCTTTTGAAGGTGCATATTTCATATTTCTATAACTTTGCAACGAATAAAAATCGGCATATATATATAATTATATAAAACAATGAAAGCAAATTATAGTTTTATTTATTCAGTACCAGTTCAAAATGACTTGGAAATTTAGTGGCAGAAAAAAAAAAATTTGCAGTGTTAAAATCATAACAAATGTCTTTTAAATTGAAATTCTCTATTTCTCCGGGTATAGACCAATTACATCTGTTCAACAAAAAGCCAGCTGAATTCAATTCAGTCTATTTCAGGATTTTAGGGTTTCCTGTCATGTATCGTGATTCAGAGTGGACATTTCATCTTAATGTGATGTGCTTCACTTTCTTTGCTTTGGGAACAACCAATGCTGATGTGAAATATTTCAGTGTATACAATTCATCCTGATCACATTTCAGAGTGTCCATTTTATTCTGAAATGGGTTCAGTGTGAACCTTTCGTCTGGATACGATTCAGTGTGAATATTTTATCCACAAGTTCAGTGTGAAACTCTCCCAGTGAATTTCAGGATGAAAAACATTACAATGAATAAATTCTGATGATGATGGCAATGGTGTAAAGATTATTTTCCTTCTGAGAAGCTCCAGTGTAAACAATTCATCCTGGTGTTCAGTGTGGGGAAATATAATACATCATACTTTCAATTTAATGTGTTTTACTTTCATTGTGGCATGTGAAAAGTTCTGAGTATGGAAATAGAGTTAACAACTAATCCAGAGGTAATGAGTTTCAGTGTGAACTCTTCATCCTGAGGTTTCGCGTGTGAAAACTGTGTGTAGAAATTCGTACAGATGATGGAAATAGTGCGAGTGGTGGAGTCCGGCCTTATGGGACTGGAAGAACCTTCACCAATCACCGAAGAGGTGAGTGTGACAAAGCCTTAATTTTGTGTTCCGCACTTAAACAGTGGATTCTGGTTATACTCTCCCTTTACGATGTATGTTTTACGTTTCACTATTTTGGTACAACTTGTTTATAAATAAGTCAACAACGCTTTTAGGGTCCAGCGGACTGCCAAGAGCGCAATCAGTCCTATTTATTTTGAATGATGTTTTCTAGCGTTTCGTACAACTTTTCTTATCTCTGAATAGTATTATTTCGAGATAAGTCTTATGATGTATTTAGCAATCTTATTATATATTTGGCATAGCATTACGCTACAAAAACAGATAGTTTTAAAGATGAACGTTTAGCATTATTTCAACGAAACAATCCAAATTAACTTTCCCCCCCCTCTAGAGGGCGTTCTACACAATGTGCATGCTGCTTCTATTTCGAAAATATTACATGCTAAAACTCTATCTTTAAAATTATTCTGCTTTTGTGTCATGCTGCATGAAAACAAAAATCATGATCCAGTGACAGACACAGCAGCATTTCGAAAAATTCATCAATAAAGATAAGATACGCTTATGTATTAACATTTTCTTAAAACACAGACAATAGGCTTTATTTGGAGGGATTGGGGGAGATGATGGGGGGTGGGGTGAGGGTGGTGTAACTAGAGTCCACTGTATTTGTGTGTCTTGTCCGCATGAAAGAGAAAGAGTTCTACGATGAAATAAAGTTTCATGTTTGGTATGAAAGAGATGTCATTTTGTTCTGCATTGTCCATTGATGTTTTAAAATGTACCAGGATTTCTTCTTTTAAAACTACAATTACAGAAATCAATCCACAATTATTGCAATCATGCCTACATTATATTATTTACTTCAAAGGGTATATGCAATACATATGTTTAGGAAAGTAAGATTCTCAAGCCATTCCATATAAAAACTCTTAATGCAACCAAGCATACAACTATATAATCTTCACTTCAAATGACATAATAATGCAATAAATAAGTAATGTACAGCTCTCAAGCTATTTCACATATTATGAAATATGAATGCTTGCCACAACCATAACCCTTTTTCCATTAAAGATGAAAGTATGTGGCGTTCAAAAACATCCTCAAGTACATTCCCTTGTGTAAAGAAAGGGGAATGGCAAGGGCACACAAGCTCGACTGTCCTGGCTACAAGCTATTGAACAGTTCTTGTCTCCCTTCCTTCTCTACACAGAAAGAGTATCTCGATATACCCAGCCATGTGCCACCCCTCGTTGTCTGCACCTTTCTTTTTCCCTCTGTCACATTGCTGAAGGCACGAAGAACTTCAGATGCAGAGTTATAAAGGAAAGCGAGAGCCCCTTGCAAATTATCAATGCCAGCGGTATATACGAATAACATTACTGCAACTTTATGAGGATAAGTGAAAGGATGATGTGGGGGGTGGGGGTGGAGGTGGGGGGGTGGAGATGGGGGTGGGGAGTGGTGGACTATCACGGTCTATGAATACAAAGTATATTAGCAAAAAAGTGAAAAGGAAGCTTACCCTGCACCAGCTCCACCACCACCACCATAGTCGTCACGTCCAGAAAAGCGAGTGTTCTCGTCAGGACCCCCTTTGCGGGTTCCACCTAGTCCTCCTCCTGTGGAGTAACAACATTAACATAATGAAACACAACAATGAGTGAATAAAACCATTAATGATGGGGGTCTTTCATATCGCTATTATTAATCCATGCTCCAATAACATTTTGGATTACCTACAGTAAATAGCAACACATATTTTTCTTTCATTTCACGGAGAGAGAGAGAGAGAGAGAGAGAGAGAGAGAGAGAGAGAGAGAGAGAGGAGAGAGAGAGAGAGAGAGAGAGAGAGAGAGAGAGAGAGAGAGAGAGAGAGAGAGAGAGAGAGAGAGAGAGAGAGAGAGATTATATTCAAAATACGAAACTGCCGTTAGGCCCAATACAGAATCTGATTATGGAATAAACAAGTAACTGGGATGTAAATATCGAATAATGCCAGTAAACCAATAGCGGTGATGCAAATAAAACAAAGCACAAGGCAGAATCCCAGTACAAACCTAACCGGCGTGGTCTCCACCCTTTGACTGTACGCCCCCTCTCCACGTCCACCAAAACGCGCGACGCCCATCGATCTTGCGTCCATCGGCGTGTTTGTAAGCAGCTGTGAAGAGAAGAAACACAGACCAAGAAAATTAATACAGGTTCACGTAATGCTACATCGACTGAGAATGAAAATTCTCACCAGCAAGCGTGAATGCTTGGTTGGCTTGGTTGAATGTTTTCTCCTGCAGTCTTGATGATCCTGTTGTGTTGGGTTTCCATCTGCTAGTCCACTCTTAGGATACTCCATTCTCTACCTCTGCACAATCTTTGCTCTAACATTCCCTGCCGTCTCCATTAAAATCTCTACTCATTCTATCCCTCTTTCTACCTGCTAAAATTACAATCTGAAAAAATAAAATGTTTTCCCGATTGAACAGTTTCCAGTTCCGCACATATACAAACCGATCTCTTGTAATCTCTATAACTTGGGAACCCAGCCAACACCAATCCGTCTATCCTCGATTTGTTTTATATTTCTAATAGTTTTTACACATATTGTGTGTACTAAGAGTGGACTGAACAAAGCTGCAAATCCAAAACAACATCAACTCGACATCCATTATTTTCAGACATTGTTTATAATCCAAGCAATAAGGACAACATCAATACACTGGCGCCTGTTCACTTTACTTTATCAACCTTAGACACCATGGCATTCAACGCACGACAAACACGGATGGCAGCGGCGTTCGTGATGGTAGAGGGGAGTTTGTAAGGGACAGTGGATGATTGGATGGGCGGGGTATATATTACTGAAAACTAGTGTCAAGTTTGATTCAATACTCTTAAAAATACAATCCTGAAATGTAAGTTTGCGTAAGGGAAAGATGTATGTCGGCAAATCTCATTTTATTCTTCTTCGAAAATCCGATCTCTGAAAAGGGAATTAAAAAAAAAATATATATATAAATTTCTTCAAATCCGATTGCTGAAAATGTGATATTTGCTGGTGGTGGTGTAGCTCTATTACGAAGGAGATGAAAAAAAAAAAAGAAAAAAGTTAAGGTTAAGTTGAGGGAGGGGGTGGAGGGATGTGTTTTAATGAGAAGAGAAAGCCAAAAAAAAAATGAAATTAATAAACACTTTAGGCATTGGAAATGCTGCTGGTGAGAACGTTATTGAAAATTCTATTCTTTTTGAGGGAGGGCGGACTGGGCACCTTTTTGAGAAACGGGAAATAACCCTCTTTGTGTTGCTTTCCACAATGGAAGTCTCGAAAAGCCATTATCCGCCAATCAGTTTTCATTTCAACGCCATCAAATATTTAGGAAAAGAGGATGCCAGACCTACGCAAAACAGAGCAAGCTTTAAGACCTTTTATCAGCCTCAAAATAGATTTTGATCTAACATAACCACTACGTCAACCATTTCCATAATATAAAATCTTGCAAGCTGATAATTTTGTTGTTCCTCCCTCCCCTCTACCCCCATCCCCTCCAAAATGAAGCATTCCTTCTACATTAAACAGATGAGGTGGATTTTATTTATTTAAATCAGGAACTATTTTATGGAATTCAATATTCGCTCGTGTCTGGTGTGACAGAAACAAGTACAGATCCCATTTGGTTTCTTCATAACGAATTCTAGATAGTGCAAGTCTGCATATTTAAGACACCGATTTTATGTATTCATATTTAAGACACCGATTTTATGTATTCATATTTAAGACACCGATTTTATGTATTCATATTTAAGACACCGATTTTATTTATTCAATTGAAAACCGAAAAAAGCGAGCGTTGTGGCCAAGTGGGCTAAGGCGGTACTAACTTGCCTTGTCCACAAGCCAGAAGCCAATGGCGGCGACAGGTGTGGGTTCGATCCGGCATCTGGGCGTTATGTTTCTCCGGATATTATTTACTTTCAATACAATACAATACAAAATTATTGCTTTAGGTCCAGCGGACTCTTCCGAGCCAAATCAGGACCAGTATTTACTTTGGACTCGGGCAACGTCTCGGGAGTTTTCTCCCCCAGCAACATTTCAAAATCACAAATAATGTTAGGTAGGTTGGGTTTGGGCGCGCCACAGGCTGCGACTACGCCTTCCGCAGGGGGAGCGGCCCAGAATTCCCCGATAGAAAGGGATAATAAACTGTCACCCAACCCGCCCCCCCCCCCCCCTCAAAAAAAAAAAATTGGTGAATAATTTGCTGCGTCTGTGGTGAAAACAATAAATAAAGCTCCGAAACTGTCTTCTCTTTCCAACAGGGTAGATCTCGTCATCGAAGCCCATATCCTTATACATTTTAAATGTTAGAACACTGAAGTTTATTGATAAAGGTTGTCATTTGTCTGCGGAGTGGACTTTCTATTGGTTTATTTTAAATTAAATTAAAACAAAATCCATAACATTTTCTCTCAAAACTCTCAAGGTGTGTATTGTGTGTAGAATAATTAAATCTAAACAGATGCATCTCGCTTTTGTCATAAAGGGCAGAGCTAGGAAGACGAAGAAAACTAGAAAGCAAAAGCCCATATGACACCCATGCTCCTTATGTAACATGGAAATGACTGCCCAGAAAAACAACAACAACAAAATGAAACAACGGCATTAAAATGCAAAGTAACACCAACTTGGATCTTTCTAAGCTCTTGACCTTGAGTTAACCTTGACTTCAAATACACTCATCAAATAACTACTGAAAAGTTTATTATGCTAAAAAGCAGTGACCTTGGGATGACCTTGATCTTCAATGACCTTGACATTCACATGACCTCTCATGCACATGTATGATCAAATAACATAACGTTGCATATTATGGGTTAAATAGAGCCTTTCAACTATACGATGACCTATTTTTAAAGGTTTTTGCAAGTCCTATATTTACCTTGACCTTCAAGCTCGACAAAAAAAAACGGAACACACATGAAAGATCAATCTATCATCTCTAAAAACGACAAGTTTGAACTTTATACCTCTCATAGTTCAGAGTCAAGGTCATTTTAAAGTACCTATACTGACTGACTTTGGACAGCTCCAGTGACCTTGATCTTGGTGTGAGGTTAACCAAATGTGCACAGGATTGAGTGTTTCATTGATCATGCATCGAAGAATTATAAGTTCTATATTAATAACTTAGAAAACAAGTAAAAATTTGTTAAAAATGGTAATTTGTAAAAATATTTCTTGACCCCGTGACCTTGAATTGATCATTCACTAATCATTTATGAGGTCACATGAATATACACGAACTTACCAAGATTGGTTGCGATAGTTGAAATAGGTTTTGAGATATTAATCCACTTGCAGGTATTGCACATCCAGACGGCGGACAGAGAGATGGGTGGGTGGGTAGGGGGAGGGGAGTGGGAAGAAGGGGGAGGGAAAACCGTAAGGGAAAAGGAAAAAATAATTTGTCATTTTTGGTCTCATCTCGCACAGAATAATTGTTTCACCCTCCCCCACCCCACCCCACCAAAAAATAAATAAATAAAATATAATAAATAAAATAAAAAAATAAAATAGGAAGTGATTTTAAAAACACACATGTGAATGGGTACGGTGGGAAATTAGAGAGCGAAAGTAGATCAAAAAGTTATTTAATAGGAGAAACTAGATTTATTGTTAACAAATTTTCGTAACTGAGTGAATTTTAGCGCCAGTATATTACGACGGTCCTCTTGAAAAGCGTAAGCAAAACTGTGAGAGGGAGTGGGCGAATCCTGAAAAACAAACATGTTCTTCCCTAGATTAAAATAAAAAGGCCGGGTTTCAAGATTCTAGTTGAAAAAAGATCAATTTTAAAAGCCACCAAGTGCTCTGAAGATTAACTTAAGGGGATCGAGCGTTTGAGGAATCAAAATATATGCAATTTTTTTTTTTTACGTTTCGCCAAACAATTATTGTTTCGCAAATAGCGCGATCTCTCTCACATTACTGCACTATACAAACCTGCCATTATGCCTGCAAGAAACGTGAAATGATTAGGCAATCAGCAAATAGGATAACAAACAAAACTCAACAAATCGGCACACAAAACATGGGCAAGTTGATTAAAGTATAGAAAAAATTAACAGAAGGGAGACAGAGCGTACAAACAGGAAACAATTGCAAGTGGACAGAAACGGTACGAAAGAGAAAGGGGCAAACTACCTTGAAGAAACCTTACCCTAAGTTGTGTTTCGTCTGTGTGCCCAAAGCAAACTTAAAACGCGATTCTGTTGTTACCTGCCAGTGCGGAGTCCACCTATCAAATTTTGATTTTCTTGTGATCTATATACTTACCCCACTGTCTTACTTTCACACCATAATAATTTCTTTGGTTTTCTAAAAGCTTTTGATGGTGTTTGACAGGAGGAAAGTATCAGACACATGGGGGAATGAAAACATTACAAATCAAATTTTGAAAAATACAATAAACTTACACTTTTACCCACCTAAACAAAACTTACGTTTCTGATCCAAAACTTACGTTGATATTTTCTCCCCACCTACCCAATCTGACTCTTGCGAAGGCGAAAGAGAGCGCGAGGCAAAAAGTCTTCTTGTGTCTTTAAGGTGAAGGCTGGCGCTCTCTTTCAGGCAAATCGTAGCAAGTCCGCTTTCCTTGATGTCTCCAAGTAGCGACAACTTACCCGGCTTACCTGAACGTTGCCTTGGAAACGTACCACCTCTTAAAGCAAAGACGCCAAAAGTAGACTAAACGACGCCAGAAATACATTCAAAATCTATTTGATCGGATCCTGATAATGCAAATCTCGACTGAATGTCTTATTCATGAAATCTCCAAAGCTTTCTGAATTTGATTTCTTTCTTTTTGTTTTCTATTGAAACATTCAAAAACAGAAAGATCATCAATTAAAATGACAGCGTCGATGCAATCGGAGGTGATGTCGTTTCAACAACGCAGTATCATTGTGCATGCAATGTGTGTTTGTGTGTTTGCAGTAGCTCAATTTCTTTTAACAAACAGGTTGATTGAACAATTGCCAAGTAATAATGAAACCGAGTGGTACTTTGCTTGTTTGTATACTAAATTTAATGTTTATTCAGTTCACATTCATAGCATGAACACTATAGCCTTCTTCCAGTTATTATCGGAACTCGTAACCACTGTGGTGCACTTATACCATGTCGGACGAAACTAGTGCCAATGCACTTATATGATATGCCATAGTACATGAGGAATTTGTGTGTAAAACCTATTTCCATTACCAGTTCTTATTCGAGAAGCAATTTCAAAAACACATTTGGTGAAAATTTGGTGCGCAGAAAAATCTACATTTCGACAAGGAAAATATAAATTTCTAATGACTGTTCGAGTTATAATTTTAGAATGGAAACGTTCGAATTTCAGAATGAAAACGTTATTTAGCCTGGTTTGGATGAATACTCGCTTGTTTTTTTTTTTTTTTTTTTTTTTGTTTTTTGTTGTTTTTAATTTGAAATATAAACGTCTTTAAATTAATGTTGTTGTCGCGCGAGTGTTTAAAGCCAAGAGACGATGTTGATGTTGTCATACCCACCATCTTACCATACAACCCTTCTGAGATATACAAACCAGAAAAGGAAGAGGAAACTTTTTGAGTCTGTACGACTTGGGGATAAGTGCAACATAGACGCCACTTTGGGGCCCTCACTCTGGAGGAGTGGGTTCACTCTGTGAGGAGAGATAAAGGAAGATTGCTGTTAGTTCCATACACAAGTTGCACACAACTAACGGGACATTTGTGCTTGATATTAACAATACTAACTTGGCATTACCTGGTATTTCGTTTTTCCTTCTTCAAAAACATTCCTGTTACTTCCATATACAAACTGCACACAGCTAATAGAAAACTCCACTTTTATAATATTAACTAGAAGTAACTTAGCATTTACTCGATTTTCTAAAATACTTTTCATTCAAATATATAGGGGCGCTTAAAAAACAACAACAGCGAAACACCCAGACAGATATATCTGTTCAAGCTAGCAGGGACTATTACTGTACCGAAATGTTATCGCTATAAAACAACAATATTGTCAAGGCATATAGAACAATTTTAAAATAATCATAAACAAACAAATCAACACACAAAAAAGCAATCACTGACATGATTATGATTTAGGTAGATTATCCAAATTCCTAAAATAATTAATAGACGCTCTAAGTTATGTAAACTGACTCCAGCTAAAACGGCATGTGAGTCGGTGAATTAGAATAATATTCCAAACATCTAATAATACCTACCTGTGTGGGGGGTACACACATGCACTCATATCCGTATACCCACAAAACCCAAACCTATTTCATGAATTCCACAATATTAATAATCACACATGCAATGTTTAAAACATTATTTATAGGCCATTTCTCCCTTCGTTAATACCATGTCCACACAAAACCCCACACTACCAGGAATGGCATACAATCAAAAGACTTGTGCAGCAAGTAAATACGTAACACAGTTCAAAGTAACAAATATTCTATTTAAAAATAATAATATGCTATGAGGCCAGACATTCATGATTATTTCTATATAAGTACTGACACTTTCCCTTAAACTAACCTTTCAAGTTTATAGTATAAGCAATATGCATACATAATAAAACCAAAAAACCTAGGAGTGGTTGTGTTAGGGCATTGGACACAGAAGATGGACAAATTAAACAATGTAAACAAATGGATAGAGATGAGGGGGGAGAGCGAGTGGGGGATGGGGAAGGGAGAGAGAGGGAGAGACCCCAATGACACTACAGAAAGCAAATGATGTTGAAAACGACATATAATTTTTTATAACAGCGTTTTTGTACTTCTTTTCTTTCATTTTTTTTTTGTGGGGTGGGGAGTTGGGGGTGGGGGGTGGAGGAAGGAGAGGGCGAGGAGGGAGAGGGCGAGGGGAAGAGGGGAGAGGGAAGCACCCGTATCGAAAAGTACTTTCAAACGGATGAAATAAAAGAAAACGGCCATGAACGTTGTAGAGACAAAAAGGCTAAAACCACCGACACAGAGTTTGGCGCATTTTCCAAACGACTGGTTAAGCCATAATACATTAATAACAACAACAACAACAACAACAACAATAATAATAATAATAATAATAATAATAATAATAATAATAATAATAAATAATAATAATAATAATAATAAAGGATGCTATCACGCGCTTTTTCTTCAATAAAATGTAAAGCGCGGCGATCTAAAGAGATCGCTATTACAGAAGTCGGAATAGAAATACATTTGTATTTTTTAAAATTTAAAATTGGCTGCACTGACTGGAGAGAGGAAACCGGAGTACCCGGAGACAGAAAACCCTCGGTTTCCTGAAAAGTCTCGTATAAAGTCACTCGTAAGATCGTCCCACGTGGGATTTGAAAGTGCGACCTTCAGCATAAGATATCAGCTCCCTATAAAAGGAGCTAAGAGTCCACCCCAAGTTGTAGAACAAGTTGTAATAAGTTGTAGTAATGACCTAGGTTCCAATGCAGGCTAAGAATGTTGAGAAAGATCTTCTTGGCCTTGAACTGTCAATACTACTATTGACATGAACTAGCGAACTCTCCTTTGGACTGATACAGAACACCAGACACCACGGAGATTCCAACAATCTTTTAAGGCCTTAGTTCAGTTCAGTGGATAGATTTACGTCCCCGGACACAGTGCGTATAGGGGACAAGTAATTAAGGCCTGAAGTAATCCATCTGCCTCTGATACTCTTGATCTCCCTTCCTCTTCTTGCATTCATTAAGACGACCCATGAAGCTTATTCCTTTTCTGTTTCATCAATGAAAGGTTAACTACACATGGCTTCCTGTCTGTCACCTTATCAGTTTTCATCCCCTCTTTCCCTGTTTTATTTATTTTATTTTTATTTTTTAAAATTCCCGTCTGCTATATCGTCAGTGATGGCTGTAGACGTTAAACTTCAATGTTCATTCGTTATTATTTATTTAATCGTTCTTATATAGCGCTTTTCCAGCTCAAGAGCTGCTCAAGGCGCTGGCCGATACAGGATCTAACTCAAGCCGCCCGAGACGCCCACCCGCAGCCTTTGGGCGCATGGTCTGACGCACGGACAACTGAGCACAATCCTGGGCAGCCAGGGATGGGGGGGAAGGACCTAGGTGCATGCTGGGTGTTTTCTTGTAACCGGCACTCACCCGTCTAGGACATGAGCGTCAGGATCTTTAAAGTCCGTTATGATGGAATGTATGCGACACAGACTAGACCTCGGTTTATACTCTCATCCGAAGGAGTAGGAAAACAGGAGTAAAATGTCTTTCCCAGGGACACAACACAATGGCCCGGCCAGGGCTCGAACCCGGGACCTTCCGATCCGCAAGCCGAAGCACTACCATTAGACCACAGTGCCTCCTTCGTTCAATCCGTCACTACGTCAATAGTCACATGACTTGACTGGCCTACGCACCTAGTTCTTAAAGTTAGAGTATTACTTGGATACAAGCTGACACCAAAACGGGTACAGAAGTGATGATTAAAGGTTTAATTTGGGCTAAAATTGCCTAATGAAACGAAGACAAGGACAACATCGTATGAAGAGTCATCACAAGAGGTCAACCGCGGGATCAGAAAATCTCTCGTCCCCATCGGGAATTGAACCCAGTTCCTTTTCACACGTTTTACGCAAGGCGAGCATTATGCCCACTCATCCCTGTCACACACCATCATTAGCAATACGAAGAAAACGAATGCGTTACACGCCAACACTTCTAGTGAGAACACAGTAGGGGTAAATGTCACTGGGGACCCGAGTTATCAATTCATAATTATTATCATGCACAGGAAGTACTACTACTAGTATTAGTTTTATGTGTCAATGAAATACCAACAAAGACCTTTTTCCTCAGCACGCACACTTGCCTGCTTAAGCAGTTATCAGTATTTTTGCAGGCAAAACAGTATTTATTTGAGGTTCCAAGTACCCTGAGAAAGCTGTGTTATACCGTGTTATTTATGAACTTAGGAATTCATCAACTTATTTCTTGTGGTCTTTCTTTCTTTATGTCATCATCATCATCATCATCATCATCATCATCATCATCATCATCATCATCATCATCATCATCATCATCATCATCATCATCATCATCATCATCATCCCAAAACGCTGTGTTACTTTGTTTTTGCTGAATTGTTTAATGGCACGATATCTACACAATTGCTAGTTTAAGAAATAATTCTAGTGTGCCAATGGACACTAAGCAGTTTTTAGTTAGTAATTATAATATATTTCATTTTCTGCCTCGAAGCGACGACGACAACTGCAACAACTACTAAAACATACTGACCGTTTGAGTACAGAAATTCTTACTTGCTGCAAACGTTCGTTAATCTTAGACCAATCTACACGATTTAAGATGATTTACTGTCCCAATTTTTACACAAGGAAATTATACTTGTGGGCTACATAAGCAC
>CM072517.1:18098410-18366252 GCA_036898135.1 Oncomelania hupensis | reverse complement strand
GAGGGGCGATAAAACAAGTTTATGTGAGACGAAGATGTTTCTAATGAAACAGAAAGTGCATTAACAGAGTCGCCATCTACTTATATAAAATAGTGACACATTATTAAGCTTTGCTATGGGTCATACCGGTTTCCGTGACTGGCCTACCGGTTTGCGTTCGAGTGGGTTTGTTTACTGTGACGTCGTACCGGTTTTACAAATCCCTAGGACGATCACTGCCTAATCTGTTCTATAAATCTACTATCTTCTTTGCTAGACCAGTCACATACCTTTTTTGCTTGAAAACTCTCCCAAAACTCCTCATATGTGTATGGGGTCTGTTGGGTCAGCTTGGGGATATTAAGACTCTTTCTGCCAAATGGATTTCTATGGTATTATTATTTAGCAATGTAGACATTTTATATGTACGTGTATTGTTAATATTTTATAATGATGTTAATATTCTATTTTGTTTTTGTAAACGGGGGTTCGATAAAGTAGAGGAAGGCCTAAGCGTCCCTTGCATGGGATGCCTTTATTGTAAAGTGACAGGCTGGTGGAGTGTCTTCAGTGTTACCATTAGAGTTGTTTCAGCATAATTATCTTCTATACCGATCGGGGGCGAGTCCTCTTTCAACCAGTTGTGGTCCTGATTCGGCTCTTTGCAATCCTCTACCCCCGTTTTCAGTAGTCACTAGGGCTTCCTATGATGTTATTATTTAGCAATGTAGGCATTTTATATGTATGTGTTTTGTTAATAATTTGAAATGATGTTTGTATTCTATTTTGTTTTTGTAAACGGGGGTTCGATAAATTAGAGTACAGCCTCAGCGTCCCCTGCATGGGATGTCTTTATTGTAAAGTGACTGGCTGGTGGAGAGCTTTCAGTTTTACCACTAGGGTTGTTTCAGCACATCTTTTATGCGGATCAGGGGTTGTCGGGTCCTGATTTGGCTCGGACGAGTCCGCTGGACCTAAAGCAATAATTACGTAATGTAATGTAATGCAGTCCGCTGATCCCTATAAACAATGACTAACTAACTCAATTTTGACCCCCCCGCCCTCCTTCTTCTCCCTTTCTCCCTTGCTTTGGAGTTGGTTTTTTCATCGGTAACTTTCTACTATTGATAAAAAGTAGCCATCAGAGCGAATCGAAGCTATCAGCACCTCGCACCTAGTGCTGCCTCTGAGCTATAGTGTGGCGAACTAATCAGAGAGAAGGTCCACGATGTGAAATAAATAAGTCCCATATCACACCGAGCAAGATCGAAGCAGGAAAAAACCAGCACCAAAACCCGAGCGTAAACGATGTGAAATCATCTCATGAAATGTGTCCTCTCTTCGACCCCGTCCATTTGATCGATTCAGACACCGCTAACAATGTAACGTAGGACAGCAAAACACGAGGAGATAGTACATAGGTGAAGATCTAGCATATATTCATAGCTAATATCCTACAAGTCGGGGAATACACAGTTCAGTGACGATGGTGAGGAGGATGATGGTGATGGTGATGATGATGATGACCTAGTAGTGGTGACTAATAATCCTGTCAGTCGGGTCATCCACAATACAATGATGCTAATGAAAAAGGAGAACGAGAATAAAGAGGAGGAGAAGCCCCACTACCATGATGATGATGACAACTACGACCACAGCGCGGCTACGATGTTGATAACAATGATGGTGAAAACTGTCAGTAAATTGAACTACAGACGTCATCATCCCACGGTGGAACGGGGTACTATACTTTGTCCTTTGTTAAAGTGAAGAAATAAAATTATTGAAGTTATCAAAAGCCTGTATGACAAGGCTACAGTGAGGTCTTCCACAACAGCGCCATCGGAAACTGGTTCAGAGCAACAATAGGTGTGCGTCAAGGATGCCTACTCTCTCCAACACTCTTTAACATTTTCCTAGAGCACATCGAGTCAAATGCCCTTGCAGATCAAGAAGGCACCGTCAGCATAGGGGGTAGAGCACTCTCCAATCTCCGTTTTGCGGATGACATTGATGGATTGGCTGGAGAGGACCAAGAACTCGAACAGCTAGCACAGAGGCTTGACATCATCTCCAGAGCCTGTGGAATGGAAAATAAGTGCAGAGAAGACCACAATGATGACAAACAACACCAATGGCATCAACATGGACATCAAAGTCCAAGGCCAATCCTTCAACACAGTACATAGCTTCAAATATTTAGGAGCCATTGTATCAGACAATGGGTCCCGACAGGAAGTCCTCTCCAGGATCGCACAAATAACTGCGGCCCTGATAAGGTTGAAGCCCATTTGGAAAGACAGGACCATCAGTCTACATTCCAAGGTTAGGCTGCTGCTCTTCCTTGTCATCTCCATCTTCCTATACGCTTGCGAAACATGGACCCTCACAGCAGATCTACAACGAAGAATACAAAGCATGGAGATGAGGTGCTACAGAAGACTTCTGGGCATTTTCTATACCCAAGCACATCACCAACAACGAAGTCCGACAGACAATCAAACAAGCCATTGGACAACACGATGACATGCTCACTGTGGTGAAGGAACGGAAACCCCGATGGTATGGCCACGTCACCAGAGCATCAGGCCTTCAAAGACCATCCTGCAAGGCACGGTGCAAGGAGGCAGAGGAAGAGAAATTCAGAAAAAGAGATGGGAGAGAACAACATTTGAGAATGGACTGGCTTGACACTGAGCGAAGCCATGAGGGTTGCTGAGGACAAAGAAAGATTGAGTACGCCGGTTTAACGATCATCTGTGGTGCCCCAACGACCTTCGAGTTACGGGATAGGATAGGATAGGATAAATGAAGAATGGGCACAAGAAGGCTAGGTGTGGGAAATGGCGTGAGTGGAAGGAAGGAGAAGGTGGGGTAGGGGAGTTGGGAGAGACTAGTGTGTGGAGGGATAGAGGGAGGGTGGCAGGGAGGGGGGGGGGGCAAGAGGGAAAGATAGATAGGGTTGGGGGACTTCAAATTGCCTGTCTTGAGTTCAGACGAGGTACACGTTCATGATCTTGTTACTGCCTCACAGAGTATCACAGTTTGCGCAAGCATACAGCAATGGAAATGCAGCATTTGCCTTTCATCCTTCAAGATACTCTGTATGATACTTTCTGACTCTAAATAGAACCATACTTCAGTTTTTAATGTCTGTCTGGACTTTTTTCAATTAATTTTTTAAAGCTCATGGTATCAAAAAGGGGCGATACATTAAAAAGTATGTCGAAGGTTTCTCAGTATATTTGTACACTTGAGACTTGCCAGCTCGACTCAGAAAAACACGTTGCATTGAAAAGTCTGTCGAAGTTTTCTCAGTGGATTTCTACACTTGGGGCTTGTCAGGTCTTATTGATTGTATTATACATATATATACATATATTATACATATATTTAATAGAATATGATTTGTAAGATTTTGTAGTTTGTGCATTGTAATAATTAATATAGTTTGCAAAAGTTGGTATTTTTGTGGTGCTTATTACATTTTATTCGCCAACCATGCTCCTGAAATTCGGATGAAAGCGAGGCAGCCCCAAGTGCAACTCCACCCACGGCCTAGTGCGTTTTGGATAGATTTCTAATTCTGGCAGTCACCCGTTTATGATACACGCGTTAGGATCTTTGCGATTAGATGTATGCGTACAAAGACGAGCTCGGTTTATACGCTCATCCGAATGAGTGAGCTCGACTCGTCCTGGATGTAAATAGTGTGATGTAGGCCTATTTGAAACCTGTGATTAAATGTGTATAAAAGGATTACGTATACATGATTGCGAATTTGACGTTTCAAATTGTATACATCGTTGAAGTTCATACGACTATAACTGCTTCTTTTTTAAGACATACATTTGCTGACTTAGCTGGATTTGTTTGTATTGGTGTTCGAAATTCGCTTTGAGTAGATAGACTTATCTTTAGAATTTGAGTGCTTAAAAAATAAATTATTTTAACACTTCAGGCAGTGTAGAAAAGTGCAGTCAGCCAGTTGGAGTGGCTCAGTGGAACATGACGTGGCACACCAGTGGAACAAGACGTGACACACCAGTGGAACAAGACGTGGCACACCAGTGGAACATGAAGTGACACACCGGTGGAACATGACGGAACACACCAGTGGAACATGACGTGACACACCAGTGGAACATGACGTGACACACCAGTGGAACATGACGTGACACACCAGTGGAACATGACGTGACACACCAGTGGAACATGACGTGACACACCAGTGGAACATGACGTGACACACCGGTGGAACATGACGTGACACACCAGTGGAACAAGACGTGACACACCAGTGGAACATGACGTGACACACCGGTGGAACATGACGTGACACACCAGTGGAACAAGACGTGACACACCAGTGGAACATGACGTGACACACCGGTGGAACATGACGTGACACACCGGTGGAACATGACGGAACACACCAGTGGAACATGACGTGACACACCAGTGGAACATGACGTGACACACACCAGTGGAACATGACGTGACACACCAGTGGAACATGACGTGACACACCAGTGGAACATGACGTGACACACCGGTGGAACATGACGTGACACACCAGTGGAACAAGACGTGACACACCAGTGGAACATGACGTGACACACCGGTGGAACATGACGTGACACACCAGTGGAACAAGACGTGACACACCAGTGGAACATGACGTGACACACCGGTGGAACATGACGTGACACACCGGTGGAACATGACGGAACACACCAGTGGAACATGACTCACCAGTGGAACATGACGTGACACAATACATACATTTTCAGCGTGTAAGATCTCTGAGCTGGCAGATTCTCACGTGCGACTAGACTGGATAATCTAGAATTAGCACAATAAAATTCAAGAGTAGTAGGAGAGCACGTTGAACCGTTTGAGAGAGAGAGAGAGAGAGAGAGAGAGAGAGAGAGAGAGAGAGAGAGAGAGAGAGAGAGAGAGAGAGAGAGAGAGAGAAGAGAGAGAGAGAGAGAGAGAGAGAGAGAGAGAGAGAGAGAGAGAGAGAGTTTTAAACACTTTTAACCACACACAATCAATTCGCTTTAAAAATAACTGCAATAATAAATAAATAAATAAAGTTAAGCATTACATTACATTTCATTGTTGTTGAGAGAGAGATAGATAGATAGATAGAGAGAGAGAGAGAGAGGAGAGAGAGAGAGAGAGAGAGAGAGAGAGAGAGAGAGAGTTTTAAACACTTTTAACCACACACAATCAATTCGCTTTAAAAATAACTGCAATAATAAATAAATAAGTAAAGTTAAGCATTACATTACATTTCATTGTTGTTGCTTTAGGTCCAACGGACTCTTCCAAGACAAATCAGGACCAGAGTGAAAGAGGACTCACCCCTGATCCGTATAAAAGATCTGCCGAAACAACCCTACTGGTAACATTGAAGGCAACCTACCAGCCGGTCACTTTACAATAAAGACATCCTATGCAGGGGACGCTGAGGCTATACTCTAATTTATCGAACCCCCGTTTACAAAAACAAAATAGAATACAAACATTATAAAATAGCAACAAAACACTTAATATAAAATGCCTACATTGCCAAATAATAACATCATGGGAAGCCCCAGTGACCATTTGGCAGAAAGCATCCAATATTCCCAAGCTGATCCAACAGACCTCACACACAAATGAGTTTTGTCCTGGAAGAATTTTCAAGAAAAAAGTTAGGTGACTGGTCTAGCGAAGAAGAAGATAGTATAGTAGATTGATAGAACAGAGTAGAAATGAGAAAGAACGAAGGGATACTATTTATACTGAAATCCCCGGCACTCCCACGGGGGAAAGTTAAGCAAGAAGGCAAGTCAAATGAAACAGTCATTCAAATACCTTTCCTAAGAACGACATACTCATAATAAAAAAAAAATAAAAAAAAATAAACTTTTCTTCATATACATCGAAGAGTACAAAGCATGAGGTGTTACAGAAGACTTCTTGGCATTTCCTATACCCAGCACATCACCAACGACGAAGTCCGACAGACCATCACACAAGCCATTGGAACACACGATGACATGCTCACAGTGGTTAAGAAACGGAAACTCAATGGTATGGCCAGGTCACCAGAGCATCAGGCCTTGCAAAAACCATCCTGGAATGCACAGTGGAAGAGGGAGACAGAAAAAGAGGTGGGAGGACAACATTTGAGAATGGACTAATTTGACACTGAACAAAGCTATGAGGGTTGATGAGAACCCAGAAAGATGCAGTACTCTGGTTTGACGATCACCTGAGGTGCCCCAACAACCTTTGAGTTACGGGATAGGATAGGATATAAATAAACAATGGAAACAAAATTCTGCCATTTCCAGGAGATGAACCAGGGTCTGGTAGTTAAACAATCTGAAGCCTTCACCACTGCACCAACCCACCATGTAAATAACAAGTCTATTTCTTGCTGAGTCCACTTTCTCAGCTTTAAAACTTCTATGTTTAGCAAAATTAGTTGAACCCTTAGAGACCTTGATCTTTTGAGCAAATATGATAGCACACTAACCTAGATAAAAATTAATGCTTTGTGTGAAGTTTAAACAAAATTTATTCAATGATTCTTGAGATACGACGTGCAACTCAATGCCTGACTTGACATTTGGCTCGTTCTGATTCGTGATTAAATTAAAGCATTTCCAGATAAAGTCTATACAAAAAGTAAATTAAAAAACAAAACAAAAACGGCTCATGAGGTGGTTTCAAGCTTTACTTCCAAATAATGAACACATGGTGCAAGACTGACAACAAGAATACTATAAAACATTTATAAAAAAACAAACAAACAACAACATTTTAATACCTTCATTATCTAAAAGGCTGGTTAAATTGAATTAAACAATTCTAATGCAAATTTAGTTGTGTTGTTCCTACCATGAGTACGAGTGTTAAGTTTAGAAAATCCTAAGACACCTTTTTTTTTTTTTTATAACAGATTATAGAGATATATGAAGAATGTGGAATGTGAAAAAATTACCCTAGAAATTCGCAGAAAAAATGTTTCCAGAACATGAGGAAGATAAATAGTAATGCTGTGAATGTACTAGCATGAATGTACAAGCATGAATGACTAGCACATAAAAATGTTGACTGCAACTAAAAGTATTACATAGCTGACGAATTTAATCCAAAAGCAAGATCCTTATTAAGAAAGTTAAAATTATTAAGATTAAAAAATTTAATACTGAAAATGAAATTTCTGCTTATGAAGTGCAAACATCCTTCATAAAAACGGTTCTAAATCAAAAAATGAATCATGTATTTTAAGTTAAGCAGAATGTTCTTATTATCTTTTCCAAGAAATTACACTGTGGTGTACAAACAATGAACACGACGAGTATACATCACAATTTCGCAATTTCTAGGACTTTTGACCAATTTTAAAAAAAGCAACAAGATGAAATTGTTTCAACAATTACAGCTTCTAAATGTCTCAATGTCAAACAGCATGAAAGTGAAATACATCTCTTATCAAAAACTAATACATACACTCATACTTACCAGAACCTAGTATAAAATCACTTCACTGAATTGATGTTTAATGAAATAAACATTACCAGAAATACCAACACAGCAGAAGTCATGATAAAAACCAGCACAAAATTGTGAAAAGCTACAGAAAAAGTTTCGTCCTAGAAGAGAAAACATTTACAAAGTGGAAATGTGGTATAGGCCATTACAGCTTAGTTTTAAAATAAACACTGTACAAACATGTAGAAAATTCATTGTAGTGAAGAAATCTGATCACAACTGCAATTACTAAACCAAATACTTACCCAAGAAAATAAACATTAATCACCATTACATACTTACCCATAGAATTTTTTGTTTAGTATAGAAACATTTTAAATAGTCTAATGTGATGAACACAAATACCTAAGCACGTGCATGGAGTAAAACGAAACGAAAAGAATAAATTCACAACAGTCACTATCCACTCCTCGAATCACTATATTTTGTGAGATGTGTGAGCATGATCAATTTTCTTTGTGTTGCAAAGAACTATGAAATTTTACTGTTATAGAACCTAACATAACTTTTCTTTCAGTACTAATTATGTGTTTGCTTCTAATGTTGTCTTAATTTAAAAAAAATAAACAAAGTATAAAGTTTAGATTTTAAACACAAACGGATAAAATTAAATACATTTGAAACCAGTTTCGTATGCTTGCAAAACGGCGGTTACTTCCCTTATCGGCAAACTTGCCTTAAGCTGTCCCTTTGTTAAAGGGAGAGAATCTTATTTTGGTTTAAACAAATATTTTTTAATTCAAGGAAAAAACCTTTAATTACAAACAATTATTTACAGGATAGGCAACAAGCAAGCTTATATAAGCCCACCCTGTATGACAAAATTCGACATAAATAATTAAGTGACAGGCAACTGATAGTAATCTTATTTTGTTTCGAACTGATATACAAAAGAATGGTAGTCAAAGATTTGAAAGAGCTAATTTGACCCATAGAAGAAACAATAGAATTCTTTTATTTATACATTATGATTCAATAAGCTAATTCAACATTAAAGATTTTTTAGCAGATCTAAATTATGAAAAGTACAAGATGAACGAAACGTTATAACATACCACAATGGACACGAGAGCAACAAATGAGCACGACAAGACCAAACTACACAAATCTTAGACAGAGTGCACTAAAAACAATCTACACTATAAACTCTTTCTTTGTCTCTCATTCTTCTGTGGAATATTTCCTGTCTCTAGTACATTACTGCTTCTCAGTTAAAAGCCTCGTTTAAATATATTCACAACAAATCTGATGTAAATTCACCATGGCACTTCAGTCCTATCAGATTTCGTGCAGAAAAAGAAATAAAAAGGTGGCTATATTAAAAATCAAACACTTGCATTCCCTCTCTATTCAGCGACACCATCTTTTGTTCAGCACTTTGAAATTCATTGTCAACCTGAAAACCCACCCATACTTTCTTCCAACCTGTACAGTGCTTGATCGTGTTGTTATCCACTTAAAACCAATGATCAGTCTCTGAACTTTTACTGAAAATTCATCCTGCCACCTTGTCTTGTTACCCAGCAGCATCAAAACTGGAATTGTCAGCCCAAGAACAATCGTAGGAACTGACACCGAGCTGCTTCTTTGCCAGCAAGTGACGTCTTTCACTGGTCGTCCTCATCCATATCATCCTCAGGTGGAGGAGGAGGAGGAGGAGGGGGAGCATCGGCAGACGGCATCTGAGCTGGGTACCCAGCGTCCGAGGGCTCTTTTTTGATCTTGACGCTGGTGAAATCGTAGTCGCCGTTATTGCCCGGATAACCTTCGTTGCTGTAACCGTCGTTGCTGTATCCGGCACCCCCATCCCCGAAGGGTGGCTCCAACGTGACGCCCTGCTCTTCCTTGATCTTCCGTTCCCGGGATCGGCGGCTCCTGTCGCGGGATCTGCTCCTGCGGCTCCTCTTGCGTTCGCGGGATCGACTGCGCTTGGTCCTATCACGGGATCGGGAGCGTCGGTTGCGTTTCTTCTCTCTCCTCTTCTCTTCCTCTTCATCTGCAACACACATACAGCCGTGATAAATGAAACACTCAGACACAGATTCTTCAATCACAAAATGTTTGCTTTAGTCCCACTGTACCTACTCACTACATTTGGGGTCATTTTTAGCAGCCAGCCGTCTTAAAAGTATAGATCCATTGTTTATATTTTGGAAACAATAACTGGTGGTCAATACAAATTCCACTGCCACTCCTTGTTTTGGTTTTGGTTTGTAACTGCTTAATTTTGTCTTAATTTTGTCTGCATTATTGGTGAGCACGGCGACTTCATTTATCAAAATTGTGATATAATAACTGCTGTGACGTATCTATGTAATCACTACTTGCTTAATTCTGTCTGAATTATGTGTGTTTTGTGCAGCGTACCTTCAGGGACGCGCTCATCACGAGGACGACGCTCAGGACGCTCAGGACGTTCCCTATCTTTGCTGCGGCTGCGAATGTCAGCGCCACGATCGCGGTCACGTCTTTCTCGTTCACGGTCTCGGATTCCTCCTCCTCCTCGTTCTCGGCTCCTGGACCTACTCCTACCGACGGGCCTGCGACCTCCTCGTTCACGGCTGCGGGAACGTTCAGGACGACCTCCCCTCGGGCCAGGTGTGGGCCTGATGCTTGCACTGACTTCCGGCTCGTCAAATCTGCACATTCACACAAAACAATACAACGATTTCAAAACCTGTAAATGAAACATTTAAGAAATGGTGGATGTGCACATTTGTCACGTTTTGAGCATCAATTACACATCATCAATTAGGGGCAGTGCGCCACCGCTACTGAATTTCTATATAACATGTGAAATTTTGGACTACAGTATTTTTGTGGAGGTAAACAAAATCCTCAACGAAATGTGAAGCGTCAATTAAACGAACTATAGAATTCTACCAGGAAATGTAAAATCCAGACTAAAGAGACTAGATATACATGTGGAGGGACCAAATCAAACTCAATTCACGGAAACGTAAAGTGATACATACAACCGACTTTTGGGAGGAAAGAAAAATTACTAACACAATTCTAACACAATAAGTGGAAGAAAAAGGGTTTAAAAAAGGCTGTCTTGGCCTACATCAATAGTTAGGTACCAGTAGTATATGATAATTAATTATTCAGTATGTAAAGAATAATATTAGAAAGAACAAACATGTTTACAGACTAAACAAGTGTTATAGACTAAAGGAGCCAAAAAAAAAAGAAAATTGCATGAGACTTTGAAGTGTATATAAATTGTCTGACTTTGAATTATAACTTTCTGAAGTGCACTGCCACAACCATCAATACTAGCCTTCAATAATGGTACAGGATGCAGTCAATATAACAATTTCACAAATAAAAATTCGATTTTCTTCCGTCTTCTAATAGCGATCTCCCTGCCTTTACACCACCTGTATGAGTGATGTATGTGTATTTGGTGTGTGTGAGGGTAAATGAGACAGGTGAGCGTGTATGTTGGTATAGATCGCAGCACTTTGAGCCTCGGGGGAAAGGCGCGTACATAGCATCCTGTATTATATTATATTATTATTATTATTAGCCAAAACAATATTTTGTTGTAAATGCTAGAACAGGGGTTTAACCTATAAAATTAGCACTGAAACACCATTTTGAGTGTCAGGAGGTAAGGCTGAGAGGGGGGTTCTAGATTCTAATACTTCGGAACGTAACTAGCTTTGTTTATTTCTTCTGCAAACATCAATCAGGAACAACATTTATCATTCCGTTTCAGACGCAACACCTGCACATAACAGATATGCCTATTCCATACACAATGCACTGTATGTGAAACTCGGCGAGAGTCACACTACAAAGCACCATATGTGTAGTATAGTGTGTGTCAGTGATGAACAGCAAACCTGCATCACAATACCATTATCCCTAAAACACAATGCTTTCAAAGGTGCCGTTCATACTGCTTTTGAAGGTGCATATTTCATATTTCTATAACTTTGCAACGAATAAAAATCGGCATATATATATAATTATATAAAACAATGAAAGCAAATTATAGTTTTATTTATTCAGTACCAGTTCAAAATGACTTGGAAATTTAGTGGCAGAAAAAAAAAATTTGCAGTGTTAAAATCATAACAAATGTCTTTTAAATTGAAATTCTCTATTTCTCCGGGTATAGACCAATTACATCTGTTCAACAAAAAGCCAGCTGAATTCAATTCAGTCTATTTCAGGATTTTAGGGTTTCCTGTCATGTATCGTGATTCAGAGTGGACATTTCATCTTAATGTGATGTGCTTCACTTTCTTTGCTTTGGGAACAACCAATGCTGATGTGAAATATTTCAGTGTATACAATTCATCCTGATCACATTTCAGAGTGTCCATTTTATTCTGAAATGGGTTCAGTGTGAACCTTTCGTCTGGATACGATTCAGTGTGAATATTTTATCCACAAGTTCAGTGTGAAACTCTCCCAGTGAATTTCAGGATGAAAAACATTACAATGAATAAATTCTGATGATGATGGCAATGGTGTAAAGATTATTTTCCTTCTGAGAAGCTCCAGTGTAAACAATTCATCCTGGTGTTCAGTGTGGGGAAATATAATACATCATACTTTCAATTTAATGTGTTTTACTTTCATTGTGGCATGTGAAAAGTTCTGAGTATGGAAATAGAGTTAACAACTAATCCAGAGGTAATGAGTTTCAGTGTGAACTCTTCATCCTGAGGTTTCGCGTGTGAAAACTGTGTGTAGAAATTCGTACAGATGATGGAAATAGTGCGAGTGGTGGAGTCCGGCCTTATGGGACTGGAAGAACCTTCACCAATCACCGAAGAGGTGAGTGTGACAAAGCCTTAATTTTGTGTTCCGCACTTAAACAGTGGATTCTGGTTATACTCTCCCTTTACGATGTATGTTTTACGTTTCACTATTTTGGTACAACTTGTTTATAAATAAGTCAACAACGCTTTTAGGGTCCAGCGGACTGCCAAGAGCGCAATCAGTCCTATTTATTTTGAATGATGTTTTCTAGCGTTTCGTACAACTTTTCTTATCTCTGAATAGTATTATTTCGAGATAAGTCTTATGATGTATTTAGCAATCTTATTATATATTTGGCATAGCATTACGCTACAAAAACAGATAGTTTTAAAGATGAACGTTTAGCATTATTTCAACGAAACAATCCAAATTAACTTTCACCCCCCCTCTAGAGGGCGTTCTACACAATGTGCATGCTGCTTCTATTTCGAAAATATTACATGCTAAAACTCTATCTTTAAAATTATTCTGCTTTTGTGTCATGCTGCATGAAAACAAAAATCATGATCCAGTGACAGACACAGCAGCATTTCGAAAAATTCATCAATAAAGATAAGATACGCTTATGTATTAACATTTTCTTAAAACACAGACAATAGGCTTTATTTGGAGGGATTGGGGGAGATGATGGGGGGTGGGGTGAGGGTGGTGTAACTAGAGTCCACTGTATTTGTGTGTCTTGTCCGCATGAAAGAGAAAGAGTTCTACGATGAAATAAAGTTTCATGTTTGGTATGAAAGAGATGTCATTTTGTTCTGCATTGTCCATTGATGTTTTAAAATGTACCAGGATTTCTTCTTTTAAAACTACAATTACAGAAATCAATCCACAATTATTGCAATCATGCCTACATTATATTATTTACTTCAAAGGGTATATGCAATACATATGTTTAGGAAAGTAAGATTCTCATGCCATTCCATATAAAAACTCTTAATGCAACCAAGCATACAACTATATAATCTTCACTTCAAATGACATAATAATGCAATAAATAAGTAATGTACAGCTCTCAAGCTATTTCACATATTATGAAATATGAATGCTTGCCACAACCATAACCCTTTTTCCATTAAAGATGAAAGTATGTGGCGTTCAAAAACATCCTCAAGTACATTCCCTTGTGTAAAGAAAGGGGAATGGCAAGGGCACACAAGCTCGACTGTCCTGGCTACAAGCTATTGAACAGTTCTTGTCTCCCTTCCTTCTCTACACAGAAAGAGTATCTCGATATACCCAGCCATGTGCCACCCCTCGTTGTCTGCACCTTTCTTTTTCCCTCTGTCACATTGCTGAAGGCACGAAGAACTTCAGATGCAGAGTTATAAAGGAAAGCGAGAGCCCCTTGCAAATTATCAATGCCAGCGGTATATACGAATAACATTACTGCAACTTTATGAGGATAAGTGAAAGGATGATGTGGGGGTGGGGGTGGAGGTGGGGGGGTGGAGATGGGGGTGGGAGTGGTGGACTATCACGGTCTATGAATACAAAGTATATTAGCAAAAAAGTGAAAAGGAAGCTTACCCTGCACCAGCTCCACCACCACCACCATAGTCGTCACGTCCAGAAAAGCGAGTGTTCTCGTCAGGACCCCCTTTGCGGGTTCCACCTAGTCCTCCTCCTGTGGAGTAACAACATTAACATAATGAAACACAACAATGAGTGAATAAAACCATTAATGATGGGGGTCTTTCATATCGCTATTATTAATCCATGCTCCAATAACATTTTGGATTACCTACAGTAAATAGCAACACATATTTTTCTTTCATTTCACGGAGAGAGAGAGAGAGAGAGAGAGAGAGAGAGAGAGAGAGAGAGAGAGAGAGAGAGAGAGAGAGAGAGAGAGAGAGAGAGAGAGAGAGAGAGAGAGGGAGGGGGAGAGAGAGGGAGAGGGAGAGGGAGAGAGAGAGAGAGAGAGGGGGAGAGAGAGAGATTATATTCAAAATACGAAACTGCCGTTAGGCCCAATACAGAATCTGATTATGGAAATAAACAAGTAACTGGGATGTAAATATCGAATAATGCCAGTAAACCAATAGCGGTGATGCAAATAAAACAAAGCACAAGGCAGAATCCCAGTACAAACCTAACCGGCGTGGTCTCCACCCTTTGACTGTACGCCCCCTCTCCACGTCCACCAAAACGCGACGCCCATCGATCTTGCGTCCATCGGCGTGTTTGTAAGCAGCTGTGAAGAGAAGAAACACAGACCAAGAAAATTAATACAGGTTCACGTAATGCTACATCGACTGAGAATGAAAATTCTCACCAGCAAGCGTGAATGCTTGGTTGGCTTGGTTGAATGTTTTCTCCTGCAGTCTTGATGATCCTGTTGTGTTGGGTTTCCATCTGCTAGTCCACTCTTAGGATACTCCATTCTCTACCTCTGCACAATCTTTGCTCTAACATTCCCTGCCGTCTCCATTAAAATCTCTACTCATTCTATCCCTCTTTCTACCTGCTAAAATTACAATCTGAAAAATAAAATGTTTTCCCGATTGAACAGTTTCCAGTTCCGCACATATACAAACCGATCTCTTGTAATCTCTATAACTTGGGAACCCAGCCAACACCAATCCGTCTATCCTCGATTTGTTTTATATTTCTAATAGTTTTTACACATATTGTGTGTACTAAGAGTGGACTGAACAAAGCTGCAAATCCAAAACAACATCAACTCGACATCCATTATTTTCAGACATTGTTTATAATCCAAGCAATAAGGACAACATCAATACACTGGCGCCTGTTCACTTTACTTTATCAACCTTAGACACCATGGCATTCAACGCACGACAAACACGGATGGCAGCGGCGTTCGTGATGGTAGAGGGGAGTTTGTAAGGGACAGTGGATGATTGGATGGGCGGGGTATATATTACTGAAAACTAGTGTCAAGTTTGATTCAATACTCTTAAAAATACAATCCTGAAATGTAAGTTTGCGTAAGGGAAAGATGTATGTCGGCAAATCTCATTTTATTCTTCTTCGAAAATCCGATCTCTGAAAAGGGAATTAAAAAAAAATATATATATATAAATTTCTTCAAATCCGATTGCTGAAAATGTGATATTTGCTGGTGGTGGTGTAGCTCTATTACGAAGGAGATGAAAAAAAAAAAAGAAAAAAGTTAAGGTTAAGTTGAGGGAGGGGGTGGAGGGATGTGTTTTAATGAGAAGAGAAAGCCAAAAAAAAAATGAAATTAATAAACACTTTAGGCATTGGAAATGCTGCTGGTGAGAACGTTATTGAAAATTCTATTCTTTTTGAGGGGAGGGCGGACTGGGCACCTTTTTGAGAAACGGGAAATAACCCTCTTTGTGTTGCTTTCCACAATGGAAGTCTCGAAAAGCCATTATCCGCCAATCAGTTTTCATTTCAACGCCATCAAATATTTAGGAAAAGAGGATGCCAGACCTACGCAAAACAGAGCAAGCTTTAAGACCTTTTATCAGCCTCAAAATAGATTTTGATCTAACATAACCACTACGTCAACCATTTCCATAATATAAAATCTTGCAAGCTGATAATTTTGTTGTTCCTCCCTCCCCTCTACCCCCATCCCCTCCAAAATGAAGCATTCCTTCTACATTAAACAGATGAGGTGGATTTTATTTATTTAAATCAGGAACTATTTTATGGAATTCAATATTCGCTCGTGTCTGGTGTGACAGAAACAAGTACAGATCCCATTTGGTTTCTTCATAACGAATTCTAGATAGTGCAAGTCTGCATATTTAAGACACCGATTTTATGTATTCATATTTAAGACACCGATTTTATGTATTCATATTTAAGACACCGATTTTATGTATTCATATTTAAGACACCGATTTTATTTATTCAATTGAAAACCGAAAAAAGCGAGCGTTGTGGCCAAGTGGGCTAAGGCGGTACTAACTTGCCTTGTCCACAAGCCAGAAGCCAATGGCGGCGACAGGTGTGGGTTCGATCCGGCATCTGGGCGTTATGTTTCTCCGGATATTATTTACTTTCAATACAATACAATACAAAATTATTGCTTTAGGTCCAGCGGACTCTTCCGAGCCAAATCAGGACCAGTATTTACTTTGGACTCGGGCAACGTCTCGGGAGTTTTCTCCCCCAGCAACATTTCAAAATCACAAATAATGTTAGGTAGGTTGGGTTTGGGCGCGCCACAGGCTGCGACTACGCCTTCCGCAGGGGGAGCGGCCCAGAATTCCCCGATAGAAAGGGATAATAAACTGTCACCCAACCCGCCCCCCCCCCCCCCTCAAAAAAAAAAATGGTGAATAATTTGCTGCGTCTGTGGTGAAAACAATAAATAAAGCTCCGAAACTGTCTTCTCTTTCCAACAGGGTAGATCTCGTCATCGAAGCCCATATCCTTATACATTTTAAATGTTAGAACACTGAAGTTTATTGATAAAGGTTGTCATTTGTCTGCGGAGTGGACTTTCTATTGGTTTATTTTAAATTAAATTAAAACAAAATCCATAACATTTTCTCTCAAAACTCTCAAGGTGTGTATTGTGTGTAGAATAATTAAATCTAAACAGATGCATCTCGCTTTTGTCATAAAGGGCAGAGCTAGGAAGACGAAGAAAACTAGAAAGCAAAAGCCCATATGACACCCATGCTCCTTATGTAACATGGAAATGACTGCCCAGAAAAACAACAACAACAAAATGAAACAACGGCATTAAAATGCAAAGTAACACCAACTTGGATCTTTCTAAGCTCTTGACCTTGAGTTAACCTTGACTTCAAATACACTCATCAAATAACTACTGAAAAGTTTATTATGCTAAAAAGCAGTGACCTTGGGATGACCTTGATCTTCAATGACCTTGACATTCACATGACCTCTCATGCACATGTATGATCAAATAACATAACGTTGCATATTATGGGTTAAATAGAGCCTTTCAACTATACGATGACCTATTTTTAAAGGTTTTTGCAAGTCCTATATTTACCTTGACCTTCAAGCTCGACAAAAAAAAACGGAACACACATGAAAGATCAATCTATCATCTCTAAAAACGACAAGTTTGAACTTTATACCTCTCATAGTTCAGAGTCAAGGTCATTTTAAAGTACCTATACTGACTGACTTTGGACAGCTCCAGTGACCTTGATCTTGGTGTGAGGTTAACCAAATGTGCACAGGATTGAGTGTTTCATTGATCATGCATCGAAGAATTATAAGTTCTATATTAATAACTTAGAAAACAAGTAAAAATTTGTTAAAAATGGTAATTTGTAAAAATATTTCTTGACCCCGTGACCTTGAATTGATCATTCACTAATCATTTATGAGGTCACATGAATATACACGAACTTACCAAGATTGGTTGCGATAGTTGAAATAGGTTTTGAGATATTAATCCACTTGCAGGTATTGCACATCCAGACGGCGGACAGAGAGATGGGTGGGTGGGTAGGGGGAGGGGAGTGGGAAGAAGGGGGAGGGAAAACCGTAAGGGAAAAGGAAAAAATAATTTGTCATTTTTGGTCTCATCTCGCACAGAATAATTGTTTCACCCTCCCCCACCCCACCCCCACCAAAAAATAAATAAATAAAATATAATAAATAAAATAAAAAAATAAAATAGGAAGTGATTTTAAAACACACATGTGAATGGGTACGGTGGGAAATTAGAGAGCGAAAGTAGATCAAAAAGTTATTTAATAGGAGAAACTAGATTTATTGTTAACAAATTTTCGTAACTGAGTGAATTTTAGCGCCAGTATATTACGACGGTCCTCTTGAAAAGCGTAAGGCAAAACTGTGAGAGGGAGTGGGCGAATCCTGAAAAACAAACATGTTCTTCCCTAGATTAAAATAAAAAGGCCGGGTTTCAAGATTCTAGTTGAAAAAAGATCAATTTTAAAAGCCACCAAGTGCTCTGAAGATTAACTTAAGGGGATCGAGCGTTTGAGGAATCAAAATATATGCAATTTTTTTTTTTTACGTTTCGCCAAACAATTATTGTTTCGCAAATAGCGCGATCTCTCTCACATTACTGCACTATACAAACCTGCCATTATGCCTGCAAGAAACGTGAAATGATTAGGCAATCAGCAAATAGGATAACAAACAAAACTCAACAAATCGGCACACAAAACATGGGCAAGTTGATTAAAGTATAGAAAAAATTAACAGAAGGGAGACAGAGCGTACAAACAGGAAACAATTGCAAGTGGACAGAAACGGTACGAAAGAGAAAGGGGCAAACTACCTTGAAGAAACCTTACCCTAAGTTGTGTTTCGTCTGTGTGCCCAAAGCAAACTTAAAACGCGATTCTGTTGTTACCTGCCAGTGCGGAGTCCACCTATCAAATTTTGATTTTCTTGTGATCTATATACTTACCCCACTGTCTTACTTTCACACCATAATAATTTCTTTGGTTTTCTAAAAGCTTTTGATGGTGTTTGACAGGAGGAAAGTATCAGACACATGGGGGAATGAAAACATTACAAATCAAATTTTGAAAAATACAATAAACTTACACTTTTACCCACCTAAACAAAACTTACGTTTCTGATCCAAAACTTACGTTGATATTTTCTCCCCACCTACCCAATCTGACTCTTGCGAAGGCGAAAGAGAGCGCGAGGCAAAAAGTCTTCTTGTGTCTTTAAGGTGAAGGCTGGCGCTCTCTTTCAGGCAAATCGTAGCAAGTCCGCTTTCCTTGATGTCTCCAAGTAGCGACAACTTACCCGGCTTACCTGAACGTTGCCTTGGAAACGTACCACCTCTTAAAGCAAAGACGCCAAAAAGTAGACTAAACGACGCCAGAAATACATTCAAAATCTATTTGATCGGATCCTGATAATGCAAATCTCGACTGAATGTCTTATTCATGAAATCTCCAAAGCTTTCTGAATTTGATTTCTTTCTTTTTGTTTTCTATTGAAACATTCAAAAACAGAAAGATCATCAATTAAAATGACAGCGTCGATGCAATCGGAGGTGATGTCGTTTCAACAACGCAGTATCATTGTGCATGCAATGTGTGTTTGTGTGTTTGCAGTAGCTCAATTTCTTTTAACAAACAGGTTGATTGAACAATTGCCAAGTAATAATGAAACCGAGTGGTACTTTGCTTGTTTGTATACTAAATTTAATGTTTATTCAGTTCACATTCATAGCATGAACACTATAGCCTTCTTCCAGTTATTATCGGAACTCGTAACCACTGTGGTGCACTTATACCATGTCGGACGAAACTAGTGCCAATGCACTTATATGATATGCCATAGTACATGAGGAATTTGTGTGTAAAACCTATTTCCATTACCAGTTCTTATTCGAGAAGCAATTTCAAAAACACATTTGGTGAAAATTTGGTGCGCAGAAAAATCTACATTTCGACAAGGAAAATATAAATTTCTAATGACTGTTCGAGTTATAATTTTAGAATGGAAACGTTCGAATTTCAGAATGAAAACGTTATTTAGCCTGGTTTGGATGAATACTCGCTTGTTTTTTTTTTTGTTTTTTTTTTTTGTTTTTTGTTGTTTTTAATTTGAAATATAAACGTCTTTAAATTAATGTTGTTGTCGCGCGAGTGTTTAAAGCCAAGAGACGATGTTGATGTTGTCATACCCACCATCTTACCATACAACCCTTCTGAGATATACAAACCAGAAAAGGAAGAGGAAACTTTTTGAGTCTGTACGACTTGGGGATAAGTGCAACATAGACGCCACTTTGGGGCCCTCACTCTGGAGGAGTGGGTTCACTCTGTGAGGAGAGATAAAGGAAGATTGCTGTTAGTTAGTTCCATACACAAGTTGCACACAACTAACGGGACATTTGTGCTTGATATTAACAATACTAACTTGGCATTACCTGGTATTTCGTTTTTCCTTCTTCAAAAACATTCCTGTTACTTCCATATACAAACTGCACACAGCTAATAGAAAACTCCACTTTTATAATATTAACTAGAAGTAACTTAGCATTTACTCGATTTTCTAAAATACTTTTCATTCAAATATATAGGGGCGCTTAAAAAACAACAACAGCGAAACACCCAGACAGATATATCTGTTCAAGCTAGCAGGGACTATTACTGTACCGAAATGTTATCGCTATAAAACAACAATATTGTCAAGGCATATAGAACAATTTTAAAATAATCATAAACAAACAAATCAACACACAAAAAAGCAATCACTGACATGATTATGATTTAGGTAGATTATCCAAATTCCTAAAATAATTAATAGACGCTCTAAGTTATGTAAACTGACTCCAGCTAAAACGGCATGTGAGTCGGTGAATTAGAATAATATTCCAAACATCTAATAATACCTACCTGTGTGGGGGGTACACACATGCACTCATATCCGTATACCCACAAAACCCAAACCTATTTCATGAATTCCACAATATTAATAATCACACATGCAATGTTTAAAACATTATTTATAGGCCATTTCTCCCTTCGTTAATACCATGTCCACACAAAACCCCACACTACCAGGAATGGCATACAATCAAAAGACTTGTGCAGCAAGTAAATACGTAACACAGTTCAAAGTAACAAATATTCTATTTAAAAATAATAATATGCTATGAGGCCAGACATTCATGATTATTTCTATATAAGTACTGACACTTTCCCTTAAACTAACCTTTCAAGTTTATAGTATAAGCAATATGCATACATAATAAAACCAAAAAACCTAGGAGTGGTTGTGTTAGGGCATTGGACACAGAAGATGGACAAATTAAACAATGTAAACAAATGGATAGAGATGAGGGGGGAGAGCGAGTGGGGGATGGGGAAGGGAGAGAGAGGGAGAGACCCCAATGACACTACAGAAAGCAAATGATGTTGAAAACGACATATAATTTTTATAACAGCGTTTTTGTACTTCTTTTCTTTCATTTTTTTTTTGTGGGGTGGGGAGTTGGGGGTGGGGGGTGGAGGAAGGAGAGGGCGAGGAGGGAGAGGGCGAGGGGAAGAGGGGGAGAGGGAAGCACCCGTATCGAAAAGTACTTTCAAACGGATGAAATAAAAGAAAACGGCCATGAACGTTGTAGAGACAAAAAGGCTAAAACCACCGACACAGAGTTTGGCGCATTTTCCAAACGACTGGTTAAGCCATAATACATTAATAACAACAACAACAACAACAACAACAATAATAATAATAATAATAATAATAATAATAATAATAATAATAATAAATAATAATAATAATAATAATAAAGGATGCTATCACGCGCTTTTTCTTCAATAAAATGTAAAGCGCGGCGATCTAAAGAGATCGCTATTACAGAAGTCGGAATAGAAATACATTTGTATTTTTTAAAATTTAAAATTGGCTGCACTGACTGGAGAGAGGAAACCGGAGTACCCGGAGACAGAAAACCCTCGGTTTCCTGAAAAGTCTCGTATAAAGTCACTCGTAAGATCGTCCCACGTGGGATTTGAAAGTGCGACCTTCAGCATAAGATATCAGCTCCCTATAAAAGGAGCTAAGAGTCCACCCCAAGTTGTAGAACAAGTTGTAATAAGTTGTAGTAATGACCTAGGTTCCAATGCAGGCTAAGAATGTTGAGAAAGATCTTCTTGGCCTTGAACTGTCAATACTACTATTGACATGAACTAGCGAACTCTCCTTTGGACTGATACAGAACACCAGACACCACGGAGATTCCAACAATCTTTTAAGGCCTTAGTTCAGTTCAGTGGATAGATTTACGTCCCCGGACACAGTGCGTATAGGGGACAAGTAATTAAGGCCTGAAGTAATCCATCTGCCTCTGATACTCTTGATCTCCCTTCCTCTTCTTGCATTCATTAAGACGACCCATGAAGCTTATTCCTTTTCTGTTTCATCAATGAAAGGTTAACTACACATGGCTTCCTGTCTGTCACCTTATCAGTTTTCATCCCCTCTTTCCCTGTTTTATTTATTTTATTTTTATTTTTTAAAATTCCCGTCTGCTATATCGTCAGTGATGGCTGTAGACGTTAAACTTCAATGTTCATTCGTTATTATTTATTTAATCGTTCTTATATAGCGCTTTTCCAGCTCAAGAGCTGCTCAAGGCGCTGGCCGATACAGGATCTAACTCAAGCCGCCCGAGACGCCCACCCGCAGCCTTTGGGCGCATGGTCTGACGCACGGACAACTGAGCACAATCCTGGGCAGCCAGGGATGGGGGGGAAGGACCTAGGTGCATGCTGGGTGTTTTCTTGTAACCGGCACTCACCCGTCTAGGACATGAGCGTCAGGATCTTTAAAGTCCGTTATGATGGAATGTATGCGACACAGACTAGACCTCGGTTTATACTCTCATCCGAAGGAGTAGGAAAACAGGAGTAAAATGTCTTTCCCAGGGACACAACACAATGGCCCGGCCAGGGCTCGAACCCGGGACCTTCCGATCCGCAAGCCGAAGCACTACCATTAGACCACAGTGCCTCCTTCGTTCAATCCGTCACTACGTCAATAGTCACATGACTTGACTGGCCTACGCACCTAGTTCTTAAAGTTAGAGTATTACTTGGATACAAGCTGACACCAAAACGGGTACAGAAGTGATGATTAAAGGTTTAATTTGGGCTAAAATTGCCTAATGAAACGAAGACAAGGACAACATCGTATGAAGAGTCATCACAAGAGGTCAACCGCGGGATCAGAAAATCTCTCGTCCCCATCGGGAATTGAACCCAGTTCCTTTTCACACGTTTTACGCAAGGCGAGCATTATGCCCACTCATCCCTGTCACACACCATCATTAGCAATACGAAGAAAACGAATGCGTTACACGCCAACACTTCTAGTGAGAACACAGTAGGGGTAAATGTCACTGGGGACCCGAGTTATCAATTCATAATTATTATCATGCACAGGAAGTACTACTACTAGTATTAGTTTTATGTGTCAATGAAATACCAACAAAGACCTTTTTCCTCAGCACGCACACTTGCCTGCTTAAGCAGTTATCAGTATTTTTGCAGGCAAAACAGTATTTATTTGAGGTTCCAAGTACCCTGAGAAAGCTGTGTTATACCGTGTTATTTATGAACTTAGGAATTCATCAACTTATTTCTTGTGGTCTTTCTTTCTTTATGTCATCATCATCATCATCATCATCATCATCATCATCATCATCATCATCATCATCATCATCATCATCATCATCATCATCATCATCATCATCATCATCCCAAAACGCTGTGTTACTTTGTTTTTGCTGAATTGTTTAATGGCACGATATCTACACAATTGCTAGTTTAAGAAATAATTCTAGTGTGGACACTAAGCAGTTTTTAGTTAGTAATTATAATATATTTCATTTTCTGCCTCGAAGCGACGACGACAACTGCAACAACTACTAAAACATACTGACCGTTTGAGTACAGAAATTCTTACTTGCTGCAAACGTTCGTTAATCTTAGACCAATCTACACGATTTAAGATGATTTACTGTCCCAATTTTTACACAAGGAAATTATACTTGTGGGCTACATAAGCACGAAATGTGATTAGGACAATATGACAATCAATCATTATTCTTTCACATAAACATTCTCAGACACCCCAGCTATTAAGAATCTCTTAGTTAGAGTGCTGTTACTGCTCAGCACATTATTAATTTCAGGCTATAGAAAAAAAGAAGAAAAATTAAAGCGCATTAAAATCACATTACCTTTTTTGTTTTGATTATCTAAATTTGTAAAGAATACATCAACATTACATTAAAGTTCTTGTCCTGAAATCTTGGCAATTTCATAATGACCTGCATCGTTTATAATCATTCACACTTTGATTTTGACGATTCGTTGATTGGGATCATTTGATCATGACAATTTTGCCACACTGAAGTGCAAAACATGTAGGAACACTGGATTTTTTTTTTTTTAGCGGAAAACAACCGAAGAGCTTAAATTTAAAAAGCTGTTTATCTAAAAATGCTATTGCAGAAATGAGATAGACAATTTCGTTTCTAAACCCCTCAAATTCAGATAGATCATTTTCGCTACATCTATCTCTGCGTCAATTTCACTTTGGCATATATTTTGATAGTACATTCACATGTAAGGAAGAAAATGTTTATGTCCAAGAATCTTGTAAATTTTTAGTAGGAGTTTAAGCTTGTGAAATTATTACAATGTTAATGTTAGATCTTTTTAATTAACTAATTAATTAATGTATTTATTTATATTTTATTTTTTGGAAATTGTTGTTGTTGGTCTAAAATCACTGTATACAGACCTTAAATTAAATAAATGAAAATCAATTTCAATTACAGACCTTTCGGAATATAGCTAGATCATATTGAATATAATACCCAGACATAGTTAGACCATTTCGCTTATAGACCCCACTGAGATACCCTCAGATCCAGCTCTATTATTTCGCTGATGATATCACTCTCAGATAAAGCTAGATAGACCATTTCTCTTCTACCGCCCTCCAATATGCATTAGATTGTGTGTGCATTTGGCCTCATGATCTGCAATAAAAGCCAGCGGGCGGACGATAGATATTGATTAACACTAAGTAATTATGTATTTTACCGTGCAGCGGCTAGGCGCACGACTTCATTGCACGATAATCACTCATGGGGTTACAGCAAAATGCAAGTTATAGAAGCTAAAGAAACGCATAATTATATTTGAGTTTATTACAATTTTATATTCCTCATATAATTATATGAAATGTGTCGTGTTCTTCATCATCATCATCATCATCATCATCATCATCATTACCACCACCTTCTCCTTCCAAATCATTTATTTATTCAAATGCTCACCACGTGCATGTACAATTCTAGAACCAGCATATCTAAAATAAAAGACAAAGAGTTGCCCAAGGCGCTTGTTGATAGGAAAGAACCCACAACACTGGCATACATTAGTCATGTATCTGACTAAATTATCAGATCCACGGCCACACGCAAGACACGCAACTTGCCACAAAATTGCGCACGGCGTCTAGCCTTAGACTTCCGAGCCTTGACATTTAAAATTGGAACTATTTTGATTACTACTACTACTACTACTACTACTACTACTACTACTACTAATTAACATTTGTTATTAATTATAAGAGATGACCAGACTGAGAAACGTCAAAGTTGGAACTATTTTGAGTATTACTAATAGAAATGAATGTGACACAGAAACGTCATTCAAAGTTGGAACTATTTTGAATATTACTATAACTAAGCATTAGGGGTTAGAACACCGTCCTTACAATAATAAGAGTTACGACTGGGGTTTTCTTACAAATCGTGAATACCCATGATCCCTATCCAATCCGTAACTCTGAGGTCGCTGGGGCACCAAAGATGATCGTTTAACCAGCGTACTCCATCTTTCTCTGTCCTCAGCAATCCTGATGGCTTCGCTTAATGTCAAGCCAGTCCATTCTCGAATGTTGTCCTCCCACCTATTTTTCGGTCTCCCTCTTCTTCTACCTCCTTACACTGTGCCTTGCAGGATGGTCTTTTTAAGGCCTGATGATCTGGTGGCGTGGCCATACCATCGGAGTTTCCGTTTCTTCACCCTTCTGAGCAGATCATCGTGTTGTCCAATGGCTTGTGTGATGGTCTGTCGGACTTCGTCGTTGGTGATGTGTTGGGTATAACAAATGCCCAGAAGTCTTCTGTAGCACCTCAAGTCCATGCTTTGTATTCCTCGTTGTAGATCTGCTGTGCGGGTCCATGTTTCGTAAGCGTATAGGAAGACGGAGATGACAAGGGAGCGCAGGAGCCTTACCTTGGAATGTAGACTGATGGTCTTGTCTTTTTAAATGCACTTCAACTTTGCCAGTGCAGCAGTTGTTTGTGCGATCCTGGAGAGGACGTCCTGTCGGGACCCATTGTCTGATACAATGGCTCCTAAATATTTGAAGCTATGCACTGTATTGAGGGATTGGCCTTGGACTTTGATGTCCGTGTTGATGCCATTGATGTTGTTGGGCATCATTTTGGTCTTCTCTGCACTTATTTCCATTCCATAGGTTCTGGAGGTCGTGCCAGCCTGTTTAAGTTCTTGTTCCTGTCCAGCCAATCAATCAATGTCATCCGCAAAACGAAGGTTGGAGATTGCTCTACCCCCTATGTTGACCGTACCTTCGTGATCTGCAAGGACATCTGACATGATGCGCTCTAGGAAAATGTTGAAGAGGGTTGGAGAGAGTAGGCATCCTTGAGGCACACCGATTGTTGTTCTGAACCAGTTTCCGATGGCGCTGTTATGGAGGACTGCACTGGTGGCCTTGGCTTTTGATGACTTCAATAATTTTTGGGCTAATGTTGTACACTCTCATGGTTGCCCACAGAGCTGTATGCCAGACTCGATCAAACGCCTTCTTGAAGTCTACGAACACATGTCTGATATAGTTGCTGTTGGTGCTGTAGGTATTTCTCGCAGATTATTCTGAGGTTGAAAATCTGTTCAGTGGTACTTTGCCCTGCCCTGAATCCTGCTTGTTCTTCAGCTATGATTTGTTTAGCTTGGGGTTTTAACCTGTTGAGTATTATTTTCAGGAGGACCTTGCTGGGATGGCTGATAAGGCTGACGGTGCGGTAATTTTCACACTCTGGAAGGTTACCTTTTTGGGGAAGAGTGATGACAAGCGACTGGGTCCATGGTGTAGGCCACTCTGCCAGATCTTGTTACAGATAATGGTGAGGGCGTCAATCATCGCTTCTCCTCCTGCTTGATGATACTATATCAAAATCCGTCTAGTTTTGTCTCGGACCATCGTACAGTCACCACGTGGTCTTAAGGTAGTCAGGTACGTCGAATCGCGCATTCAAAATTATATCCAAGTGTCCGATATGTCGCAGCTAATATTATCCAAAAGATTTTTCCATCAAAGTCTAAAGAAATTATTGTGAAATCTTTTTGAACGCGCCAAATTAGTGCACAAAACTTTTTTTTCGGAAGGTATTTATCAGTATTTGTGTAAATGTCAACACAAACATTCGCAAGTACGACATGCCAAAAGCGGAGTTCATTATTGTGAATACAAACACCTATCCTATCCTATCCTGTCCCGTAACCCGAAGGTCGTAGGGAGAGAGAGAGAGAGAGAGAGAGAGAGAGAGAGAGAGAGAGAGAGAAAGGGGAAGGAAGGGGGAAAGAGGAGAGGAGAAAAAAGAAGGCAATCGCGAGTATTGACTATAGGTTGTCCCGTAAAGTCAAGTTCCGTGGAGGGAGGGAGAGATAGAGAGAGACAGAGAGAGAGAGAGAGAGAGAGAGAGAGAGAGAGAGAGAGAGACAGAGAGAGAGAGACAGAGAGACAGAGAGAGAATTTATACGTAATATCAATAGTAAGATAGTAAGACAGATAATACTTATAAGTAATATTAGTAAGAGAAGTGTTGCACTTAATGCTGCACAAAACATAAGTCTAGAGTCATAGATCAAAATGCGAAAACCAAAACCACCTTATAAAATGTTACTTCACGCTTAGCTAGAGAGAACTATTTGCTTACATATTCAAACTGCCGTGACTCATTTTTAAATAATCATCTATACACGTACTCATTTAAACTCATAAGTATGAAAGAGTGACGGCAGAATTCCTTCACGGGCGGCCTTAATGATGTACTTATCAATTTCTTAAATGGGGAAACAACTCGTTCACTATTTCCTTTTGAATGCGGCTGGACGTTAAATCTCCATGTACTATTTATGGGGGACAGTAAAGGACTCTGTATTCTCATTGGACGACCTCACCTGACCCTGTGGAACGTGTCGCCATTTACATTAAATGTTATCTACTGACGCAGCTTGGCTTGGCTTAACTACACAATAACCAATTCTTTAGGACACTTATCGACCGCCTTTGTTCCCCCCCCCCTTTCCCCCCTTCGCTGTATCCCCGCCAGCGCATAGGATCGCAACACCAAGCTATCACCATATGGCCCCGTGGCGCAATGGGTGCATCCATGATGAGGGCTCTGATCAATGTTTCGCCATGAGAGGGATATTATGGTGGGGGATGCCTTCCCTGCCTAGTGTGTGGAGTGTATTTACTCTCAATTTCACAGGACAGATTGAGAGAAAATTGCCATAAAGAGGCTAGCAACTCACTCGGAATGAGCAACAGTCGGCTAGCTTCAGGTGATGTGATGGAACCGCCGATGTAAGGAGGTGGGAGGTGGAGAAGACGTTGATCACGTTGGGTTCAACATTGGAGTAATGGTGCGGCCGGAAAAGCGCAGTTTGGTTGGTGCGGAGGAAGGGAGGTAATGTGCAGGAACTGGGGTACGAGAACCTTTGCAATCTCTCTCCCTCCCTCTTTAGGCGCCACCCCACCCCACCTCTCTCTCTCTCTCTCTCTCTCTCTCTCTCTCTCTCTCATACGCTCGCTCGCACCTGGAAGTAACTTCTCCACAAACTCACCCACTACCTACCTAACCTATATGACGCACTCCAATACTAACGTCCAGATCAAACTTTTGGAGCCCAATTCAATTTAAAAAGCGCGTTCGCCTGTATCTTGTCCCTGGGGTCTTTTTTGATGTTGGACCGTGTTCGCCAGAAGTCACGCCTCGACGCCCCGGCCAACGTAGTCTCCTATATGCTCATGTGTTGGGGACTTTAAATTTATGTAACGCAACGCAATCGGCCAACGGTGCGTGGAAAATGGCAGTCAAACAGAACTAAGTTGAAACTAGTGTGGGTGTGATGTCACTAATTTAACCAGAAGGGCAAAGCCCAAAGAAAAAATTAAACAGTGGCATTAAATGCAAAATAATACTGACTTTAATCTTTCTATGCTCTTGACCTTGAGATGACCTTCACCTCCGGCTCCAAATATACATGCACTATCAAAATATATATACATACACACACACACACACACACACACACAAAACGGTGACCTTGCGATGACCTTGACCTTGGGATGACTGATCTTCACGTGACCTCTCATGCATGTCTGATCAAATAACCCAATGTTGTTGCATACTACAGGTTTATTACAGGTACGATGACCTTTTTTTTGTATGTTTTTGCAAGGCCTAAAATGACCCTGACCTTCAAGATCAACGCAAAAACGGAACATATATGAAAGATCAATCTATGAACTCTAAATTCAACAAGTTTGGATTTATATCTCTCGATAGTTTAGGGTCAAGGTCACTTCAAATTACCTACACAAACCGACTTTGTACAGCTCCAGTGACATTGACCTTGGAGTGAGGTTGACCAAATTTGCAAAATATGTGTGTCTCATTGATATCTATCATGCATCAACGAATCATAAGTTCAATATTAATAACCTAGAAAAAAGGTGAATTTGAAAAATTGCGATTTTTTTTTTACTAACATTTGATGACCCTGTGATCATGACCTTGAACTAAAGTCATTTATTCACTGATCATTTTTGAGGCCTCATGAGAAAACATCATCTTACTAAGTTTGGTTGTGATAGTTGAAATAGGTTCGGAGTATTTGGCCACTTTAAAGTTTTTGCACAGACATACGGCGGACAGACAGACGGACATTTTTTTTTCGATACGGTGTTTGGACTATTTAGGACTGGTCTCGCACAAATGTGCAAAAATCGGGAATTTTCATTTGGTTTTGGGTGAGTACACAGACTCACACTGCTCTGCATGCGAGTCAAAAAAAAAAAGAAAAAAATGATGATATGACTGTTATGCACTAGTGAGAGCACTACTGTGTGAGTGCGAGCGTGCGTACGTGTGTACGCGTAGGTGTGTATGCATACGTGGGCTTGTGTTCCTCTCTCGTACCTTTACTAAACCAAAAAATCCTCAGTGTTCTGTAGCACTGTTTAAACATATTATCCGGTTCTGTTTACCCATAAATTCCATTTGTGAGGCCCTGGGGACTGGACAATGTGATTATGTGCAAGTCTAGCCTAGTAATAGACCGGCGGACTAGTCTAGGAAAGGTAGGGGTGCGGGGGAGGTGGGAAGGGGGAAAGAGAGAGAGAGAGAGAAGAGAGAGAGAGAGAGAGAGAGAGAGAGCGAGAGAGAGAGAGAGAGAGAGGGAGAGGGAGAGAAATGGGTGGGGGAGGAGAGAAGGTGGTAGGAGGGCATCGGCATCTTGATATTTCATATTTATGCATCGGCATCACGAAAGGGCTATCAAGCCCAGGAACAAATCACAAGGCTGTCATATTTCCCTGGTCGTCAATCCTTCATTCGACGCGCTTCATTGGTCCCCAAGGACCAATCTGTAGTGTAAACATCATGTACAATTACTAGTGGTGATATCCTGTAGTACAGCATCAGCTAAGTACACAGAAAAACCCTTAAAGCACGTGCCTTATTCCAAACTACACAGAACCTCCTTACATAATAATAGATTTGCACGGAATCTAATGATTAACAACCCAAACCTACATTCAGAGATTTTAAAAAAAAAGTTTAACAACAACGAGAACAAGAAGTTTGAGAGAGACGCAATGACTACTATGTTAATGTGTCTGGGGCATAAGATACTGTACTATCCAAGACTAACAGACGCTGTACTGGACAAACCCACAAAATTAAATCTGCAGCCATTCACGACTACTTACAATAGAAAACCACCTTATTGACCAATTAAGAACAAAAACAAACCCACTGAGACTTGCCTATACTTCAACAACAGAATACTCACGTGTGGGTTGGAGAAAGGAGGGGATATATTGAGCAGTACTAGTGGTATAATTATCTTTATGTTTGACCGTAACACATTCAATTCCAATGTTATTAAAACGCCTGGTTATCGCTGGGTGGGCGCGTGGGGGAGGGATGGTGTGTAAAGGGTAATGGGTACTTACAGTGCATGTCTCGCTCATGCTCATACTCGATGAAGGCATAACCTCGTGGCTTTTCCGCGGAGCGCTCTGTCACCAAGGCGATCTGAAATAAGCAAAATAAGAAAATAATATAAATAACTGGTATTGACTTAACCATAACGTGAATTGTACACAGATCCAGACGTACACAGAAAGGAACAGGGAGACAGAGGCACAACCACACACACACAGCGACAGTATTTCGACATGACAAAATGTAGATACTGCGCACTAAGGGCTGCTGTAACGTATTTTATTATATTAGTTCACTATCAAATATCTAATAGCAAATGTCCAAACGCCTGTATACACACTAGTATCAAAGGAACGATTCAAACTAACGACATCTCTCAACAAGACCATTAGATAGATAAGCAAGAGTCGAGACGGATATACAAACCGAAAGAGTTGAAGATGGATGTACAAGGGATATACAGAGAGAAAATAGGTATATACAACATACATGCCAGATTATCTCCGATTGTTCAGTGGCAGAGGTGAGGGATATAAACAGAACACAGGCATATGGCCTTCAAGAGCAGAAATATTTGCATTGTATGTTAGCTGTAGTGTGCGTGATGGCCTTATTTCAATCAATCTGTAACCTCCTCAAAATGAGCTAGCTGTAGTCACTCGCGCCACATACATGCTATCTGCACATTACATCATATGGGTAAAAATACCCGCTAGGGGTATGAACAAGAGCAAGCAAGCAAACACTAATGGTAAATGCAGGGATGGGAATTTCTGAAATTAAAAACAAAGGAAACTAGAGGGGTCCGGGGGCATGCCCCCCCCGGAAAATTTTCAAAATCAATAACAAAATCTGTGCAATCTGGCGTATTCTGATTGCAAAATGTAAGTAGTTTTGAAGTATGAAAAACATTCTTTTTTGTCTTTTTTTCTTGTGCTTTTTGTTTGAATGACCAAAGAATATAATGCTGTGATGTAGTGCTGATAAACAATGTACAACTAACAGACACGTTGCATAAAGACAATAACATAAATTCAAAAAGGATTTTTGTATATAAACTGTATACATGTACAGTGATTATGTGAGAGAGAGAGAGAGAGAGAGAGAGAGAGAGAGAGAGAGAGAGAGAAAGAAAGAAAGAGAGAGAGAGAGAGCTGTACACACACACACACACACAAAATGTGTACATAGCAGCTGAACATGTACACAGCTGTATATTCAACATCTGAATATCAGCTGTCAAAACTAAACATAGCTCCAACATCAATATGGCAAGCAATGACATTCCAACTTGCTCTTCAGCTAAAACAACCGAAGAAAAAGAAAAACATATTTCCAGATTTGCCTAGAAGGATAAATATAAAAAAATTACCACGCTGTACAATCATAGCCTTTAAAGACATGATGGCGGTGATTAAGTACAACGACCTCGACCTCTCACTTCCGGTGAGACTTCTGTTGCGCCGTGTCTAAACACCGCAATAGTGTAAACACTTTTGTTTTTTAATTTTTTGGCGGAAGCATTATTGTTTTTGGCGGATGGGATTTTTTTTATGGCGGAAATCCGCCAAATGGCGGACAATTCCCACCCCTGTAAATGTAAAGGCGCCACAGGAAGCCACCACAATCCAATACCGCGGTCTGCATTTTTAAAAACAAAATCAGCGTCATCTCCAATTTGCTCCGATGTTGTTTAGCTTAGCAACAATATGCACCTTCCCTTTTATTTTGGGAAGAAATATAACCTACAGTGTATAATAAAATTATGATGGCCACAGGTCAACGACATTACTATCCAATATGTGTATGTAAGCTTACCGGCATCTATACCACACACCTGAGAGAAAATTTGTGATGAGCAGTAAAAGTCAATGACGTAAGCGGGAATATAGGGTATTTGAAAAAAAAATCGCATAAAATTTAAGTAATGTTTGCTGACCAGGTAATTCAGAATTAAAATACTCACACTGACACTGGGTGTGTCCATTATCTATCCTCCCCTCCCCCTTCTTTATTTTGATGAGAGAGAGAGAGAGAGAGAGAGAGAGAGAGAGAGAGATTGTGTGTTTGGGGGAAGGAGAAGGTGGGGGTGGGAGAGACAAAGGGATTATTAACCAGGCATGGTAGGGGAAGTAACAAAGAAACGTGGAAATCTACAAGTGTTTTCCCTCTTACAAGAATCAATATTATCATCTGTCCGTCCTCTGAAAGCAACGGTTTACAAAACGATACAGGCCGATTCCACTGCTAATATTCCAGTAATATTTCAGGTTACTGATAAGTATTTTGTCACAAGTTCTGGGAAACCAAATGAGTTCTGATCAAACAGTGCAAGTTGACGTCTGATTAGCACACGTTTAGCATGACTCTATAAATAGCAATGAACCCAAGTTCTGTAGCATTCTCCGGCGAGCAGTCTACCACTGAGCCAACCTGCGTAGCTGATTGATTGATTTATTGTTGCTTTAGGCCCAGCGGACTCTTCCGAGCCAAATCAGGACCGGACAACCCCCGATCCGCATAAAAGATCTGCCGAAACAACCCTAGTGGGAAAATTGAATGCCCTCCACCGGCCAGTCACTTTACAATAAAGACATCCCACGCGGGGGACGGCTGAGGGTTGACCTCAACTACGCGAACACCCCGGTTACAAAAACAAAATAGAATACAACCATCATTATAAATCATCAACAAAACACATACATATAAAATGCCTATAGTGCGAAATAATACAATCATAGGAAGCCCTAGTGACCACCCGGCAGAAAGCGTCCAACACTCCCAAGCTGATCCAACAGACCTCATACACAAACAAGGAGTCTTGTCCAGGAAGAGTTTTCAAGAAAAAAGGTAGGTCATTGATCTAGCGAAGAAGAAGAAAGTATAGCAGAGTGATAGGACAGATCAGGAATGGGAAAGAGCAAATGATGAAGACAGCGACAGTGGGAATTTAAAGCACTAAATTTCCAGAAAGTGGGGATACTATTTATACTGAAACCCCCGGCACTCCAACGGGGGGAACTGTTGCCGCAGTGAATTAGTCATGCCTACAAAGGCAAGACAGGTTTTCAACTGGGGCTTTCACTGTTCTTTTTATAGGTTAGAACAATCTACAGTGACAAGATTGCTCATGACCCCAAGGGGTACCTGCGTAGCTGACAATGTAAAGAATCTGACACATTCCTGGGCTTCAAACCATGGCACGGTGACATTTCGTTGTTGTACATGCCCTTGGCACTCCTCATCTGCATACTGCAGTCACGCACTCACTATCTGACATCATTGTATTGCCGAGAGAGAGAGAGAGAGAGAGAGAGAGAGAGAGAGAGAGAGAGAGAGAGAGAGAGAGAGTGTACGAGCGTTGGGAGGTAGTTCATCGTCATCATGATGTCGTAGTCCCTCTTCCCTACAGTCTGGACTGTATATTGCCTTTAACACAATTCTAACACAGCGAACATTGAACTACGATGAACTTCCCAACCTGTTCTCCACTCGCGCACCAACTCTTCCTCATACTCTCTGTTCCCCCGATAATTTTTGTTATTATCTCCACACTTACTTTGAAATTGTGGAAAGAATTTAAGAACGTGCCAAATGTCAGTCCCTTGGAACCATATCAAGAACCACTACACGGATTTCGACCAACAACCGGACTGAAACTGAAGGATGGCCCATGATTTGAGGTACCCGTATACCAAATATTATGAAAATAGGTCTAACCGTTTTTGTGTGTGTTTTTAAAAAAATATATATATATATTCAGCAAAACATCTTTAGCAACAAAATGGTTCTAATACATTACTTTACATGATTATTGCTTTAGGTCCAGCGCAATGGTTCTAGTGACCGTGGCCTCTGGCAGTAGAGCAAATATTATGGGACGAGAGGTGGGCCACTAGCCTAGGTAATTTTCCAAAGAACTTTGGTCAAAATATGTTCAGGAGGGGAGGGAGGAGGTGGGAGAGAGGGAGGGGGGTGGGAGGGAAGCTTCAGGAAGCTAGGTTCAAGATCTGAGTACCTTGAAAAACTTAAGACAGGCCATAAAGGATTTTGATACTTGATGACGACTGTGATTACAAGAAGTTCCCCCATTAGTATTACGCTTCTCTTGCTGAAGAAACGCGATTGTTCAATCGCCACACACGCAAACTGGGATATCAATTCTCGATCAAATGGACAGACTAGACATGGTAGTTATACCGGCTGATGATTATTTCCAAGATACAAAACAACAATGATACAACAATAAAACTGCGCCATGCTCTATTGCATACCGCTACAGTTAAGAAGAAGGGAAAATTCCATACAAGTTTTTGTATGTTGAACATAAATCAGAATGAATCACCTAGGGGGAGGAAAGAAAGCGAGAGAGAGAGAGAGAGAGAGCGAGCGTGTGGGTGGGTGGATGGGTGGGTGAGTGGATGGACAAGAGTGCGTGAGCGGTTGGAGGGTATATGCCTGCGTGTTATTAATGATACATTATACTCCGGCGGCTGAAGAAAAACCACAGTATGCCACTGTCATTAATGAAGACGAAAAAGACTTCTAGATTTGGCAACACCTTGCATTTGCTTTGAAATCTATGCAGAAAAGACACTTTCTCTGCCTGCCGGGGACCTGCGTGCAAAAGTTCGATCTTAGTTTATTTCACGTATATTCTCACATACATCAATCGAAGATGATAATAACGACATCGACGACGACGATGATGACGACTACTATAGAAGTTTTTATTGTATAACGGATAATATTCGTAACTCCATTCGGGGTGGGGAGAGGAGGTGGGGGAAAAATTCATGCACTTCTCTAGAACAAGATGATGATGATGATACATAACCACCACGACGATGATGATAATGGTGGTTGAGCAAACACACATTTACATCCACGCACATATTTTTGAAAACATGTTCTTCCCATCTTGCAGCACATTTTTCATTATAATCACTCCTACAGATACTATGACAATGACAATGACTTTAAAAAAAAAACACAACTTTCTTTATCTAAAGACATTGGGAGTCTACTATTATGTTGTCGGATGTATAACGTCACAGGAGGATCAATTCTGATAAGAGTCAACAGTGATAGTTTGTGCTTTCATGACCAATGTTACGGTGCAAACTATGTCATTATAATGTGAAACTGTGCATAAAAACAAGGTCTATCTATTAACAAAGAAGTATGTGACGGTTGTGTTCGACGCTCTGGAATTACGAGAGAATGAACAGTAAAACCGCACGTTCGTTGTATAGCACAGAATTAATTATAACTGACAAAACGACGGAAAAGCCCTATATTGAACACGCATGTTTCGTGCATATTAAACAATTATAACTGATATAAACAGAACCTTTAAACAAAAACATTAACAACACGAAAAACAAACCAGCAGGGCAAAGCCCATATGATTCAGGTTTGGGGGTGGGGTGGTGAGTAAATAGACTCAAATTGCTATGCATGCGAGTCCCCCCAAAAATGGTGATGATTGTCATGAACTGGCTAGTTTTAACTCTGCCTATTACTATTCAGCCTTGTGTAGTCATTGTAACATTAGAGAGGAGTGTATTACACAGCAGCAATTAAATTACACAGCAGACCACACACGGCGAGCGAGCCACCCACATCGCAGTGACTCAGCACTTGAGCTTTGAATCGGACCGTTTAACCAATGACCAGCAGGCTAAGCGGGTAGAGCCGGGTTCTGATGGGTCAAAACCTACACACAGTTTTGGTCAGTCGTGTGTGAGACGAGGAAGAAGTAACATCTACTTAGATAGCTAGAGAAATCTCTTCACTCATAGACCAGGAAGCAGGACTTTAGAATCTTAGAATTCTCTCAAGCCACCACGGGCCTGAACTTGTCAAACAGGTAAATGAACACCCTTCTGTTTCATCAGGATATATTTATATTATTGTTGAAATTATGTTTGTGGAATTTGCTATGCATAAATGTGAATTGTTAATCCGAATTTGTGTGACCATGTGGAAGAGCCGAACACGTGGCGAAACACGACCGGTTGCGCCGCCATGTTGCATACCATACGGAACCACTGTTGTTTAACTTATATGTATGTTTGCAGACCAGTGGCTGTACCACTGAATGTTTATATTATTATTAATTCTGTATGTGTATAGTTAGACACGATTGATATTTATGTATGTATAGGAATTTAGAGTGAGATTCCAGTGGACCCCGGAAGTAGCAGAATGTTCGTCGCTTATGTATAGAGATGTGGAGCTATCACTGAGGGCTACTTTGGCTTTCAGTGAGACGCTCTGCACAAACCGATTATTCAGGGTTGTGCAGAATTTCGTCTCTTATATTACAGACGAGCAGGCGAGCTATCCTGTGCGTCCCACTCCACAGAAACGACGAGTTGGTTGAGGAGCCTCTACCGCACAAGTCGGAAAGAGCTACCCGGAAAAACACCCTGTCAGACCCCACAGCGTGGCAAGGGAACCCAACTACACAACGACAAAGGTGTACCAGAAGCTACCTCACAGAAGGACTTCGCACGCACCATCTAGCAGTTAAGTGTATTCACCGAAGGTGCACTTAAACTGATCGAAACAGGACCACAGTAGTCCAACTCTTCAGAAACTGTAAAACGGACCACAGTAGTCCAAATCTACATGAGATATAATAGCAAGTGCCCGAGGAAGATATAACAGCTGCCTAGACTATCAGCGATCGAACTATTAGCAGTGACTGAGACTTTTTAAGTTAGATTAGTTCTTAGAGAATCTTGTATAGAGTAGAAGAAATAAATGTGTGATTTTAACTGTTATCAAGTGGCTGGACTACATATGATTCATAGCCGTGTGAAAGCTAGTGTGACAGTAATCTTTTACCATTTTTCTATCTATTTCTGTACCCCAACCTTAACACAGAACGAGCTAAACAAATAAATTTATTAAAGTAATTCACAGGGTGACTTACTAGCAGTTCCCACCGAATAAACGTGAGGGTCCATAATTCCATTGTGCAGAGCCCATAAACCCCACGTGACAATGATGATGATGATGATGATAATGATGACGATGATGATAACACTAACAAAACGACCTGTTTTCGTGCTAAATCATAACTAGAGAGACAAGAGAAAGGTGGCGAAGCCCTAACCAGCAATATTGAACAAAACACCAACAAAGTCATGTTGCGTGCATAACACACAATCGTAACTCAGCCAGAGACCGAAGCTCTTAACCCAACAATAAACAAAACAAAAAGCAAAACAAAACAAGGGCAACAACTCAAAATAACACGTTTCGTGCATATTACGCGATTCTAACTGTAGGTCGCAAACAGAAAAGACAAAGAAGATTGTTGAGATCGTGCCTAATATAATCGAGCACGTGCGAATCTCATAGGTACGGGAACGCCAATGCAAAGTGTCACGGAATTTTCAATTAACTTTACAAGTACACTCACTCGAGCAGGAAACCAGGCGTCTTCAAAAGAAATACATCAAGGAGGATGAGAGGGCGAACGATCAGAAGAAAGAAAGAAAGAAAGAAAGAAAGAAAGAAAGAAAGAAAGAAAAAAAGAAAAAAAGAAAGAAAGAAAGAAAGAAAAGAAAAAAAAGAAAGAACGAAAGAAACAAAACTAAATTAACTAAGAATGAATTGGCGAAGAAGAAGAAGAAGAAGAAGAAGAAGAAGAAGAAGAAGAAGAAGAAGAAGAAGAAGAAGAAGAAGAAGAAGAAGAAGAAGAAGAAGAAGAAGAAAAAAAAAAAAGAAGAAGAAGAAGAAGAAGAAGAAGAAGAAGAAGAAGAAGAAGAAGAAGAAGAAGAAGAAGAAGAAGAAGAAGAAGAAGAAGAAGAAGAAGAAGAAGAAGAAGAAGAAGAAGAAAGAGCTGAAGGATGAAGTGAAAGAAATGATGAGACAAGAAACAGATGGAAGAGGAAGAAGCAGCTAATTAAACTGATAATCTAAGAATAATAAAAAGAAAGGTCTTAAAGGAGGTGTTGGAAATGAGAAGAAAAAAAATGAATGAATTAAAAGGTATTGAGCACATAAATATTTACACACATGAAGTATATGATCACAGCGCTTTTAGAAACAAAACAGGTAGATAACTAACACTGAACCTAGAAGAAGAAGAAGAAGAAGAAGAAGAAGAAGAAGAAGAAGAAGAAGAAGAAGAAGAAGAAGAAGAAGAAGAAGAAGAAGAAGAAGAAGAAGAAGAAGAAGAAGAAGTAGAAGTAGAAGAAGAAGAAGAAGAAGAAGAAGAAGAAGAAGAAGAAGAAGAAGAAGAAGAAGAAGAAGAAGAAGAAAAACAACAACAACAACAACCAAACACGAAGATGACGAAAAAAGATCGAGCAAGAAAGAATATAGTGGGTGGAGTTAATCAGCAAAACAAGAATTAGATGAAAAGGAAGAAGCTAAATAAATGGCTAATCTGAGTATAATTAAAAGGAAGACAGTAGAAAAGGCGGGGAGCAGCGAGTGGGTGCAAAGAAAGCAATTGCAATTTAACGCAAAGGAAACACGAAGAACAAAGAACTTGATAAATATATGTTTGAAAACTAAAAAGACTGTTTTGGCAATGGAAAATCCAATTAAAACAAGGGGGTCTAAAATTAAACCTTGAGCTTTGTACAAGTGGGGAGAGAGGGGAGGGAGGGCTTAGAAGAAATGGGGAGGGAGAGAGAGAGAGAGAGAGAGAGAGAGAGAGAGAGAGAGAGAGAGAGAGAGAGAGAGAGAGAGAGCTTACAACTGTATCTGCCTTCTTCACGGCCAGTTTACATCAGTACTTTTTAAGTTAGAGAACTTCTTTTGAAAAGAATCATCTCGTATGAAAATACATTTACCACCTTTCACAGTCCTCTTTCCATTATTGAAACTCCTCCCTATAGAGGGCTTTCAAAAGCATCGACACAATCAGTGGGAACGAAAGACTACAGAAACTGCGGAGGGGAAAAAATGTGGTAGGAAGGTAAAATAGAGGATAGCTGTGAGTGGGGGTGGCGTAGCAGCAGATGGAAAGAAAGAGTAACTTAAGAAGAAAGAAAATAGAAGAATAAAGAATTGCAGGAAGTAAGAGACACAGGGAATTGTTTTTTATGGAGAAGATTAAATGCCACAGTACACGTTGAGGAGTGCTTTTTTTTCCATTTAGTGGGAAGGGTTTCCCAGAGACTCTGAAGTGAGCAAGGGCCCTTTACCTGTGCTGCCTCATCTTGATCCCTCTGTAGGATGTCGAGTACACACCTGAGAGAGCGGTGGAATACCAAACAAACCTTTAAAAAAAAACATACGCCGTTACTATAAATCTTTGTAGTCACGTTTTAAAATCTATATAGTAATACTACTGGTACGGTATTTTAATCTATTTTAAAGGTCCAGGGCAACAAGAATGTTTATACTTGGGAAATTGCATTGTTGTCACATTCAGTTATTTTATATTCCCGGAAATAAGTTAATAATACCTATGTAAGAAAAAGGTCTAGTTTGTTTTTTATCCTAACATCAGTGATAAACGCTTCATATTACCGTAAACTCCCTAAGTCTACCCTAATCTTAGTCCCTTTAGTCTACTCTCTTAAGATAATCCCACCACATTCTTTTTCTATTAAGTCTACTCTTTTAAGATAATTGTACCCTACTTTCTCTCTTGATCTTAAGTCTACTCTTAAGATAATTATACACTACTCTTACTCCTTAAATCTACTGTCTTAAGATAATTTTACCCTACTCTTATTCTATTAAGTCTACTCACTTAAGATAATATCACCCTACGCTTCCCTACTTAAACCTACTCTTAAGATAATTCTACCCTAACATTTCTCCCTAAAATCTACTCTCTTAAGATATACCCTACTCTTACTCTTTGTCTACTCTCTTAAGATAGTCCTACCGTACCTTTATCCTCTGAAGACTACTCGCACTCTCCTAAGGTAAATTCTACCCAAACTCATCCTCATGCCTCTTTGTTTCACCCACACGCCTGCTGTCAGAGTTGTGTACTTCAAGGTCCCAGAGGTTGGCAGCAGAGAAAAAAAGAGTGCAAACCGTTTTCTATCCGCTGCCGTCTGATTTTCCACAGGCAGTTTACGTCTCAGATAACATCCCTCTCATACCGCCTTGTCTGTTTGCAAAAGGTGTACACAAAACTTTTTTTAAAAGTGTGCTCGCAAGGCGAGATTTTTATTCAGTATCAGTGCATCACTTATGGATTTTGTTCTGGATTTTATTCCACTCAGTTCTGTGTATTGGCATTAAAGCTAATAATAAAGAAAGAATAGATAGGTGAGATATGACGATAAATATAGATAGAAGAGATATTATGAAATTTCTTGTGTGTAAAAACAGAATGAACAAAAACATCGCTTTAATTAATTTTCAAAAAAGACCAGGTAACCCTCTCTCCTTCCACGACCACACTAAAATCTGTATAACATTACGACGAAAGTTTTCTTCTTCTTCTACTTCCTTCAGTAATGTCCATCTGTCGACTCCGATAACTAACAATTGGCTAAGTAGTAAACAATACCTAAAAAGCAGCCTTAAGTAGAAATGTACACACACACACACACACACACACACACACACACACACAACACCTAATTGTTTAGACCGCGTTGTTACGACTTTCATGAAACACCACATACGTTGTGTTGACAATGGATCATATTTCATCCTCTTAACATCTGTGCGCGGTTTGTAGTCGTATCCGGGCTCTTTAAGATTCAATCGATTGATTGATCGATTGTTGAGGGAGACAACAGCCGTCCACGGTAACATGTGATCTTAAGGCACGAACATTGTAATATCAGCCCAGCCCAGCCCAGCCCAATAAACGCTTCATAGAATCCAATTTTTGTTTTTTAAGTGTGAGGTATAAGGATTGTTGCGGTTTATAGCGTGAAGGCTTTACATAAACACACGGCATTTCCATCGGCTTTCAAATTTTTGTTGTTGTTGTGTGAGTGTGCTGAGCACGTGAAGTATAATGACAGTTTTGTTGCTAAATCAGGCTGAGCAAATTAAGATAAAGGTGTAAGGCAGAGAGCAGCATAACTCCGTCTGCAGTTGCTAGTGTAGATATGGACAAGCTCGCAAAGAATCCATCCAGCGACATTTCAGCAGCAGTTGTTCTCTTGCAACGGTTAAAAATTAAAAAAAAAAAAACTGCCTTAAATAACCGGTTGCAAAGCTGCTGATAACATTAGATCAGAGTGGATGATATGTTGTTGTCTGTAGATGACGCTAGAAGTTCTTTCGTTTCTTTAATAATATTAATATTAATAATAATAATAATAATAATAATAATAATAATAATAATAATAATAATAATAATAATAATAATAATAATTATTATTATTATTATTATTATTATTATTATAAACTACCGATAATGCTAGAACATACTGTGTGCAGTGCTATTTATTATAGAAGGGAAGTATCCCTAAATTGTGTGTTGGGTAATAATTTTCGTAGGGAAGCCTCGATCAAAGTGTACGGTGCGCTACGCTTGTAAGTATCTGAACGTGTCTGAAATGGCTACAGCTGTGTTGTGAAAGTACACTGGCCACACGAGAGTTAAGATAATTATATTATACTGAGAAAACGAAAGTGAAAAAGTGAACCGCGAAGAGTATTCTTTCCAACAGAACGTTCAGTTAAATGGAGAAAAGAAAAATAAGATAATGATTACTTCAGGTGAGAACTTCAGACGATGATAATATCAGGTAAATGAGAAATTCAGATGACGATGGTATCAGGTAAATTAGAAATTCTGGAATCGAGCTTAAGAGGGAAATCAGTTTATGTTTTCACGGAGTTTGGGCACTGCTGCATCAGAGCAGAAAAAAATTGTCAAAACATACGCCATGCATTTTCACCTGTGTCTTTGTGCAAGCCAAGACCAGACACTCTCCAGTAACAGGACCAACCTTAAACGGGGTTGCGATGCAGGTGTTATGAAAACAGGTGTTATGGAGTGAGGGAGGGAGAGAGAGAAAAAAACACCCAACTTGATTAATGAATGAACATTGAAATTTAACGTCTACACCCACCATTGGCGATATTGCAGACGAGGATAACCATACCAGGGAACAATGGGTATGTGCCTAAATCAACACTGAACCACCAGAGCAATCATACTGCTAAAATGTACCGTAAGAATGGCCACTTTTATCGTGCCCATCATGGGATTCGAACCTGGGTCATCGGTGTGCCAGGCGAACTCTTTACCACTCGAGCTACGGCGATGGGGAATTGAGGGGGAGGGTGGGAGGGAGAGAGAGAGTGAGGGAGAGAGAGATTGGATCTGGCGGATGTCAATATATTTTCTTCATCATGTGTGTGTGTGTGTGTGTGTGTGTGTGTGTGTGTGTGTGTATTCACCTCACCCCCGCCTCCCATGTTCTGTTCAAAAGATACGAATAACGGTTATGATTTCACTTTCGGCAAGCAATTAAGTATGTGAATTCAAACTTGCTACATACATGATTTTGAATCGACTTCTGATTGCCATGATTGTCTGGATACTGTGGATAAACTCAAGAATTGCGAAGGGAAACGTTAGACGTCTATAAAAACGACAGAAATAATAATTATAATTTCACTTTTGACTCCAAGAATGTTTGTGCAGAAAGGTCGGATGACCTCTGAGAGGAAAATTGAAACTTTCTACAGATATAAAATTGGAACTTTTGGTGGACAAAGTTGGATCTTTTCGTGACAAAGTGGATTATATTTCGACCTCTCTCCGATATCTGAATTTGCTTTACTATGCGTCTTTAATTGTCAAGGGCAAAGAAATAAGCAAACGGTGCTCTGACGTTGTGTAACGGAAAACTTATTTCCTGTTCACTCAATTGTGAAGTTCGTGGCAGTGGTTTTCATCACAAAAGTGCTTCTCGAAGTTTTTTAAGTGTTTAAATTGTGTTTTTTGTTTGTTTGTTTTTGAGTGAATTTGAGTCAACATTTGTATTACCTGTTATGCTATAGGTGGTATTATCTTCTGCAACAATGATATAATATCTTATATTATATATCTTAAACCATGGAGGTTGTCCATAACTTTGCTGTGTTTGAATTTTCATTCCAATTTGTAGACATGCTGCGATATAGAGAATCTTTGTCCATAGATTAAATATTACTTCAATAATATAACCATTCAAACCTTTACAACTAGGTTTGTACGATAAAACATTTTCTCCGAAGCGTGTTTCTCTCTGTCTGTCTGTATGTCCCTCTCTTTCTCCAGCAGTCTTCAAAATTTTTCAGAATGTTTCTACTCTGTTGCATTGCCACATACTTTATTACTGGGCAATGCAAGACTCAGCTATAGACCTACGAGGTCTTTAATTCATCACGGTAGTGCACTTTCTATTTACATACTTACGTTAAATGTAACATCGCTTCCCGCCAAGTAAAAGTGTCCTAATAAAGGAAGAACAAGATTTGTAAACGAAGACACGTCTAGTAAAATGTTCCAGTATAGCGCAATAACAACATGGTAATTCCTCCCCTTCCCCCCCCCCCTCCCCTGCTTTATTCAAAACCTCTCATTAGAGCCTATGATTTGCGCATATTTTTTTTCCTTTCATCGATTTTCAACTTAACATTCCAGAGCTTTTTTGGGACTACAAAGATTTAAATGCATACAAATGAAATGATAGCTCCGTAACCGTAAACTGTTTATAAACGATTAAACGTATTATTAAATTAAGACACAGCTGGCTAACACACAATAACAAAAACAACGGCGTTGTGTAACTCATTCTGTGTTTGATTCTTAAAACTGTATTCAACCATGCAGTTTTCTTTTTCATGAAACAAAATCTGCCTGCGCGAACTGAGGGAACGGAGATTACATGCAATGCAGGGTTCGTTTTTCATGTTCATTATCGTTAGCATCTGGTGTTTGGTTTTCATGTTCATTATCTCAGCATCAGGTGTTTGGTTTTCATGTTCATTATCTCAGCATCAGGTGGATTTTGTGTTGAAAATTAAATGCACATGACAGCTCATCCTCTTCTTTTTTTCTGTAACCCCAACCCCCTCTCCTCTGACGCTCTTATCTTTTTTTCTTTACATCCACCCTAACCTCGTTCCACCTCCACCCCAAGCTCGTTCCTATTCCCCGGGCATGGATTATTATGTTTTCATCAATTAGGAAAGCGCGCAATATAAATTATATTTTGCCTGTTATTCCCATCCCTCCCCCTCCCCCTCCCCCTATCCCACACCTAGTCTTTCCCTCATATTCAAGAGGCACGTATTTTGAATAGCACGTTAAAAATTAGTGTATTTCTTCGTTTTGAACGAGTAACCTACTTAACATTAAATGTTGGAAGCCTGGCTATCCAGAACTCGGCTAAGAGATTCTACGATGAGAGGTGATAGGGTTAAAAAGCTGGAGGAAAGACAACTGAAACGGCACGGCACCACACATCATAAGCCTACAAGCGTGTTACCTATCAACAACTTAGCCCATTGAAACGTTTTCTCTGAAGGCCACATTTTATCTACATCCTGCACAGCCGTTTGTTTATTTGAAAGGATTTCTATTTGAGTGGGACAAGTGAACTTTGAGGTTTAACGTCTATACCCACCCAAAGAAAAGAGGGGTAGGGACCTAAATCAACACTGAACCACCAGAGCAATCATACTATTAAATTGGACAGTGAAAATTGCCCACCACGGGATTAGAACCTGTGTTATCGGTGTGCCAAACAAACGCTCTACCACTTGAGCTACGGCGGTGGGACTATGGGGGCAAGTTTAAACCATACTCTTCAAGAAAGTTTACGCCATTACATCTCTTCAAACGAGCCTCTTTGTTCTTCATTTGAGACTCCTACGCTTGCACAGCACTTAACAGATGTCGCCGTACCAGAACTGAGCTTTAAACGTTCTTCAGAACCGCTCACTTCATCACAAAACTTCAAATGATGAACTCTTTTGCTGTGATTTTTTCCCCCATTTGAAATGTGTTCAGATTTCAAGTCAAGACACGTACTAGCTGTCACCGTTTCAGAGCTGAGTCTCTGTGCCATGTTGGAAACGTTTCGTGCCTGACGCCAGGTAAACTTTGGTTCCACCCGACAGGTGAAAATGGATAGTATCCGTTTGTTCCATTCTGTCCAAGTCTGGCACGGATCTGTCCCATAAAGTGGGAGTTGGCGCAGTTAAAAATATGTGGTACGTGACAGTTTTCATAGGTGGATGTTGGGTCCCAAAAATATCCCGATTTTTGTTTCTCGAACTAAATATTACTATTCTTAGATCACACTCAGACCTGGTGCTTTTTTGTTGTTTTTTTTTTTAACGGCAATATCAAAAAGCCGGAATTCCGCTTTCGGCATAAGCCACACAGGAGTTTTGTCCCAGGTTTATTTAGTCCCAAAGGTATTCCTGTTGTCTCCATCCACCCATCGCGGTACAGTATATACACAAAGACAGTTACCACTTGCTTCTTGTGTCTGGAGAATACAGAGACGAATGACTAGAGCGTTCGATTTTCTTTCCGTCTTCTAATAGCGATCTCCCTGCCTTTACACCACTTGTTTGAGCGATGGATGTGTATTTGGTGTGTGTGAGGGTGGATGAGATAAGTGAGCTTGTATGTTGATATAGATCGCCGCGCTTTGAGCCTGATTGATTTGGGGAAAGGCGCGTATATAGCATCCTGTATTATTATTATTATTATTATTATTATTATTATTATTATTATTATTATTATTATTATTATTATTATTATTATTTTTTAAATATTGCTAGTAACAGTAACGACGCTGTTTATAGCATGTCCAGTGCTCATCTTCCCTCCAAAGATGGTCGTTACTGGTTTCATAGTTTCGAGAATACGTCAGCGGCCAGTTGCTTCTCTGAATGTTATCTCAGCAGCAGCAATAATATAACAACAACATCAACAAAACAAACAACAGAAACTATCTATCTAGTTACAACCGAACTGTTTTTTTGCCTGAAAAAAAAAAAAGAAATCTGTGTAAGCAAACAAATTTAATTATAAGACCGGGTATTCGGCTTTCATTAGGAAAAGAATATAAGATTTAGAAGAAATATATATTAATATGAAGAAAACAATCAGTAAGAGATAAAAACATGAGAAAGTTAGTTTATTCTAAACCCTAAACAGTATACCAAAAAAAATGTCTCTGTAAAGTGATATTCGCCATCGAGAACGGGCTTTTAAAATTAAAATATATTAAAAATAGATGATTAAACATCCTTAAAAGAGATAAAACGCGAGAACTTCGGTTAATTTTGAAACGTACACCATGTAAACAATTTTTTTAAACAATATTACTTCAAACACGCTCCAAAGTAATATCGCACGGCATAATTTAAAAAAATAAAAATCATTAAAATTAATAATAATAATAATAATAATAATAATAATAATAATAATAATAATAATAATAATAATAATAATACTAATAATAATAATAATTATTATTTATCCTTTATAAAGCGATTTCCCTCCATTCCAGCTCTAAGAATAAATACATTTGGTCAAGTCAACAACAGTTTCCAGGATGTGGACGAAGTCTGATGCATGGAGCAGTCTCATAAGCATTAGTCTTATACAATAACAGTTTTGTCCCAACTCAAAGGGGCTTTGTAAACGAGGGTTTAATCCCAAAACTTCATTTTGTATGTCCATGCATCTTAGTATTGTCGTTACATCTAGAAGATTTTTAAAAAATATTAATTAATTTAGTTTTTGTTTTTTGTTTTGCTAAGCTGTGTTTCAATAACAAAATCCAAAACACAGCAAACATTCTTCTGTGCATCTGAGAAAAGAGATGTATAGAATTTAAGGATAAAACAGTTTCAATAAGCGGTCAAAAGCATATCAGAATCTTTTAAGTTTGTTCCACGATTGGAAAGGATACGATATCTAGCATAAGATACTTGGTTTTCTGAATGATTAATTTCTTCCGTGTACCTTCTGCCTTGCAGCAGGTCATGAATGCGTTTTTTGTTTTTTTTACCTTCTTATTTATTCTCCTCTTTTTCCTTTCATCATTCCCCAGTCTTTTTCCTCTTCCGTACTAAATCCTTCATTGATGTATTAATCCATACCCACCCTCATTTTACCCTACTAATTCTTATTCTCACAGCCTTTTCAACATTCCTTCTTCTTTCCGCCAATTGTTCTCCTTTTTTTTCCCCTCTAGCCATTCTTTTCCTCTTTCACATTCTCCATTTATTTTGCTTCTTTACCCCATTCATTCTTTTTCTTTAGTCTATTTATTGTCGTCTTTCTTTTTCTCCCCCAATTATTCGTCAGCTTTTGTATCTTGTTTGTTAGTAGCCAAAACCACTTTTTTCCTGCAAGCATTAGCATTCACAGTTACTGTACGTAGCTAACAGTTCTTGGTAATTAGTCAGCATTTTCGTTTCTAACGAAGGAGAAAACGAGGAGCGCTGACCTCTGTTTCGACTCTCTGTCTCCGTTATGCTTTGTGGTGTGCAGAAGTATCTTAACCTAGTAGCCTCTCCCTCTAGAGTGAAATGATGAAAGCGCCTAAGAGTTTTCGAGAAATAAATATGACGACTGGGTAATTAACATTGTTGTTTCCAACGAAGAAGAAACAATGCGACTAACCTATGTTTTGGCTTTCAGTAATGCTGTGTGGTGTGCATAAGTACCTTCACTTCAGTATTCTGTTTCTCTGCAGTAAGGTGAAATGGTGAAAGCTAAAGCACTTAACAGTTTTCAAGAAAAAGATGGACGAATGTATTCAGCATTGTTGTTTCCAACGAAGTAGAAGAAGAAAAACAACAACAACAACAACAGAAAACATGTCCGATTAATATTTTAGACTCTTAATAACGTTTAATGGTGTGTAAAAGTCCCTTAACGTCTAATAGTATTCTTTCCCAATAATATAAATGAAACGATAAAAACGGCTTTATAGTTTTAAAGGAAACAGATGATGAATGGATATTTCACAGTGTTCCCTATAAGACAGAGAAGATGAGGATACATGCAAGTCGATCGAAATGGCTCAACAGTCCAGACCGTTTAACAGTGCGCGTGGTGCAACACGTTGGCGTCTCAGTCATCAATACAATCCTAATTTCGGACAACGCCCTGAGTGCGCTACAAAATCTATACATTAATTTTTTTTTAAATAATAGGGTTGCTTTTTACACACAAAAGGCGTTTTTTGGGGGGCGACTAGTTCCATCTTGATTTGGGTCCGTACGGAATATTTTAAAGGAAAACTTCCCACTTTTATATCAGTTTGTTTGCTACTTTCTGTGCCCAGGTGCATGGGGTGGGGGATGGTGGAGGGGGGGGGAGGAGAGGTTAAACACACATTGTCTCGTGTTCTTGAACAAAACGGGCTCTACGCAACAACAACGCCCCATGTCTGAGCACAAGTTTACAGTTTTGTCGGGCGATGTTGAGACTCCGCCTGTTCGCAAGCGTCAGATGACGAAATAAAGATGGAAGGAACGAAAGAAGAAAACAAGAACGATAAAAAACAAGAAAGAAAAGAAAGAAAAAATGAAAAAGAAAGAAAGAAAAGAAAGAAAAAAGGAAAGAGAGAAAGAAAGGAAGAAGAAGAAGAAGAAGAAGAAGAAGAAGAAGAAGAAGAAGAAGAAGAAGAAGAAGAAGAAGAATGCTCGTTCCTATGCCGTCACATTTTGCACCTGTTTTGACATACTGTACGACATCTTACGGAACAGCGGAAGACCTGTTTTGCAAGGTTCTTGTTCTGCACATGTGATTGGCATTGATGTGGGCTGGAAACAGAACGATTTTTATAACGATCGGTCTGTAAGCCCGTTCCACATGCTATCCCACGAATCACTGAACAAATTTTGTCCTATTACCAGGTTTAGTGTCCCATTTAATTTGCCCAATCTCAAATGTTCAAGGTCGCTGGGCTTAATACGATCTCATGCATCTCAAAACTGGTATATAATATGTTGAACCTTCTCGATATATAACTACTTCAGTCTGTTGGGCTTTATGTCAAAAGCGACAGGCTAAATTTTAATATTAGTTTTTTTTTTTAAATTGAAAAAAAAATGTAATATGAAAATAAATACTTCCAACACTAGATAATTATGCAAACGTAAAACGCGCGAATGCGTGTGTGTGGATGCTTTCGAAATAGCTTGCTCTCTCGTTTTCAAAGCTGCTAGTAGGGCTGATACTATGCACATGGCCTGCATCATTAGTCACATCATAGCAGGCACTCGCACCTCGTCTACTAACTCTTGATCCATCTGGCCCATGCCATCCGTTACCCAACAGCCACTGTCCCTTTTTAATAACTCCAACATCTGTGTCGTCTGTGGCGTAGTCAACTCTCAGCAAGTGTGCGTCATGGGCTCGGATGCATGCTCTAGATTCAGATTAAATTTCACACCTTTATTTGCCTACTGTGCATGAAAAATCTGTATTACATTCAAAGGTGTATTCAACGTAGTGAATTGAGGCTAGTTGGTAGGCCTACATGTAGAAACATTCTTCTTTCCGCCAAACATTTTAACCAAACAACAAATGACGTTTCCATCCCACGCAAATGAAAGCCTAATTATAGGATATAATTATTACAAGATAACCTGAGGCATGTCTGAATTTGGAACAGTGGCAAGCATCTTTCTGAGGGGGAAAGTTCGCTACGTTAGAAAAAAAAACCAACTCTTTCTCGTTGCTAAATACATCAAAAGCAGGTTCAGAAGATGGATGCAGAGATACGAGTATCACATCTCTTGCAGGCAAGATTGATGTGTTTGTGTACTTTTGCCCTTTTGTAAAGAAACAACCAATCGAAGCGCAGCCAATCATTTCGACTGAAAATTGCGGGTGCACCGTATACGACTGGAAAGTTTTTTGGCATGTCGGAGAAACCAACGAACCTCGGATTCATATCAACGTCGGCCTGTCACGTTTTTATGGTTCAGTCTGGATGTGACGTCAGAAGAATGACTGAAGGCAGTGGGTGGATGAACTGAAAAGGCTGAGCAGGCTTAAAACAGCGAAAACATGGCGCTAATAGAAATGGGAGCTGGAGGGGGGTGGAGGGGGGGGGGGGGGGGGGGGGAGTGGAAATCATATAATTCTTGATAGAAACCTATGAAATAGCTCTGACGGTCGCTATACCACACCTGAGCAACTAGTAAGAGAAACAAAAACTGGCTCAAGCTCAAGCGTCAAGGAGTTCATCTAATCAGCTCCCGAGCAATAGGATATCGGTCAATTATTTTACCCGACCCGACACTTAACAAAGGCAGAAACATTAAATCATGGACCGCGGCATTACGAGAATTCGTCGCAAAGATTGAAGGTAAGAAATAATTTAAATTAATTTATTACCATCACCATCTGACGGCCTAAAGTAGAAAAGTGGACCATCCTCTAAGCATACTTATTTTAACAGCAAAGAGTGTTACGAAGCTAAACAGAAAAAAAACAAGAAAAAAAAAAGAAGGGACAATTTATCAACTCTTTCGTGAGCTGTAGCAGTAAAATTGTTCTTTACCTCCATGAACGCAACGCGGAAAATGGATTATCGGAATCTAAATGTTAAACTCTGTGATGATGTACACAGATAATTAATTAATTAATGCAATCGTTCCTATATAACGTGTTTCCAACTCAAAGAGCTGCTCAAGGCCCTGGTCGATACAGGATCTCACTGAAACCGCCAGAGGCGCCCCTCCCACTTGCAGCTTTTGGGGGCATCCTCGGAGAGCAAGACAACTAAACACAATCCTGGGCGAGCGGGGATTAGGAAGAAGTGACCTAGTGCTTGCTGGGTATAAAATAATAGAATAACCTGGACTCCGAGAAAAAAATTAATTCAGTGAGCTAAGATATTGACCAGTAAAACGTTTGCCGGCAGGCCTACATTAATACTATATAGTGCTCAAGGACTGTAGGAACTTTTGAGAGCCTCTTGAGGCGTACAGTAATAGCATCTCGAGAAACGAGAGCGCATCCTGTCCGCCAATAGGGATCTATTGTTATGCCAGCTCTGCACAGGCTCATTAGCATCCGGCACACACCCTTTGCAAACAAGAGGACAGGGGAAAAATTTAAAGTTATGAGGATGATATTTTCTTCCCATAAAACGCAAAATCATTAAGACGTGGAAGGGGATAAAGAGAGGAGAAGGGGGGGAGGGATAGGAGAGGAGAGGAAAGGAGGAGAAAGAGAGAGAGAGAGAGAGAGAGAGAGAGAGAGAGAGAGAGAGAGAGAGAGAGATTCAGATTCAATATTTTATTACGAGAAGAAAATGATTTTAGCATTAATTTGCTAATCTTACAACCAGTCCTTCTTTCATTCACTCACTCATACATTTACATCCGCATTCATGCATAGACAAACATAGATTTAAAATTAAAGAGGAAAAAAAACTTTAAATATAACTTCGTAACAAGGAAACTAACAATAATTAATATGAAACCTTTAACTGGAACCATTGAATATGAGAGAGAGAGAGAGAGAGAGAGAGAGAGAGAGAGAGAGAGAGAGAGAGAGAGAGAGAGAGAGAGAGGTTTGAGTGCTATATAGGGGGCAGTTTGAGGGTGGGGATGGTGGTGAAAGAGAAAATCCAATTGATGCATATTTATAATTTATCATTTTCAAAATTATTAAGAAATAGGTTGTGTAAATCTTGTACCTGAATCTCTTTAATGATGTGCACTATTTTAGTTTCAAAGAAAGAGTGTTCCACAAGATGACCTTTAAAAGAGAAGCTACATTTGAAAATGTCGATTCGTGGTCTTAAAAGTCTGTAGTTTTCAGAATGATAATTTGCAGAAAAAGACATTAGTTGATCACTTCAGTAAGGAGTCGCTATATTATTTTTTATTTTAAACATCTATATAACTAAATTATACTTGGACTGTGTTCGCAGAGGCAATACTTTTAAGATCTTTATAAATTTTTCATCTGTAGTTAATTCTCGATTATCAGAGATTACTTTAACCCCACGTCTATGCAGCTGATTTAGTCTTTTTAGTTGATTTGCCGAAACATTAGACCATACAACAGGGGCATAGTTGACATGTGATAGACAGTGGGCTTGGAAGAAGATTTTTCTGGCATACGATTCAATGTAAGGTTTTAATTTAGCAAGCAGAAATATATTTTTGGATAACTTCTTACAGATATTGTTGATATGGGAATTCCAGGTGAAATCTTGATCAATAACTATACCTAATACTCCGTGCTCTGACACTTGTTCAATTTGTGAACAATTAATACTCATATTTAAGTTTAATGCTTCATGTTGTTGCTTTTACCGTGATATGATGACCATGCTTTTAGATTTTTGTGGGTGAAGAATCATACGACTATGGCTGCACCAATCTGTTATTTCTTGTAAACTCTTCCATACAGATTTTTGAAATTTATCAACAGTTTTACCAGAGCCGTGTAAAGAACCATCATATGCAAAAAGGTCACAACTTGTATCTTTGCTAATAATAATAATAATAATAATAATAATAATAATAATAATAATAATAATAATAATAATAATAATAATAATAATAATAGAGAGAGAGAGATAGAAAAAGAGAGAGTGACAATGAGACATTAAGAGGGGGAGAGAAAGAAAGAAAGAAAGAAAGAAAGAAAGAGAGAGAGAGAGAGGGGGGGGGAAGGAGGGAAGGAAGGTTGGTTGGTGGTAGTGAGCTAGAAAAAGAGTAAAAATGGAGGTCATTTGCAAATATTTATTGGCTCGTTAGCTTTTTTATAGATGTTATTTATGATCAATCTTGCAAATCTAGTGCGCTTGAAAAAATCGTTACCATCAATTTATCTTCGAAAACACATTGCTTCCTGCTGACGTGATTCTAAAATTTACGGGAAAACTGTGGAGGAGTCATCTCTTCTTTTAAATTTTTTTTTTCTTTTAATAAATTCATTTTGCTCCCAACTTTACTTCAAATAAATTTCATCATCTTCGGAATAGATAGGCCCTTGGATCAAGGAGAACATTTGTCGTTTTACTCTTGTTTTTTTTTATAACTTATAAGGATGTACTATTCCGACATTTATTTCGATCTTCTCTCCCCCCCCCCCCCCCCCCCCCTCTCCCCACACCTACCTTTCTCTCTCCCCATCTCCCTCTCACTCTCCCCCCCCCCCCCACATTTTTAATTAGTAACTTTTGATATTGTGTGTAATTTTTAGTATAGTCTTTAACCATAACACAATTGAACCTAATGTTTACTCAATAGCTACCATCAATATAATATTAAATCTCTCCAACTCATCCTTCGGTTTATGCAGCAGGCATAGCAACATATTCAGAACGTTTACTTTTATTTAAAAAAAATGTGTATAATAATAATAATAATAATAATAATAATAATAATAATAATAATAATAATAATAATAATAATAATTTTCAATTCAGTCGTTAAAATGGGAGGCAGCAGACAATTTCACTAAAACGAAAGTGACACTTTCAGTGCCGTGAGAAGCAGAACAAGCAGCAGTAGGTAAAATAACGTTTTATTCAGCTCAGTGTGTAAATGGACATGCAGCAGGAAACGTGGCATTCTAATGCAGCGGGCAAAGTGCCATTTCAATGCAGTAGGCAAAGTAACATTTTCAGAGTACTAAGAAGATAGGAGTGCAGCTGCAACAGTTTATCACTGGAATCCAACAGGTGTAAATCTGCCGCGCTATCATCTGGAATCAGGTGTGACACGAGTTCTTCACTCAGTAAAACAGCAAGGTAAAAAAGAAAAAGTAAAGCCCATATGACTCACATGCTCCTTATAGAATTCGCAAAATTTAAAATGAAAAGGATTGCCCTGAGAAAACAAAATAAAAGGATGGCAACAGTCTGGATTTAAAAAAAATTTTTTTTTTGGTTGTGAATTCGTCTTCTTATACATTTATCTTTACGGAACTCTATTTAAAAAGAAAAGAAAAAAAAAGTGCTCTTGTTTGTGTTTTGAAAACGATTTATGCATTTTCGAATGATAAATATATCCAGTTTTCGCGTTACAAATGTATCTGCTTTTCTTGCCCAAGCTGAAACGATTGTTAGGTATGCAACCTTCTGACTTACACTGTTCTAAAAATAGTGTATGCGTTTAAGCATTATGACCCAACCACCCCACCCCTCTTTCATACTGCTTAAAATACAAAGATGGTTATCTTCGTACTGCCGTTTAGTTTCTTCACATAAGCTCTGTGTCCGAAGTAATAAGTAAGATGGAAAGCCATTGAAATGAATTTCCAGACATACACATAGAAAAATAAACATTTTCAAAAGTGTTATATTTTCCTGGCAGTGTTGTTTATCGGCTTTATTATACCGAAGCAAAAGGAACCCGTGGGATGTAGACCACTATCTGAAAGTATTTCCAGACAAGAAGAAAGATGACAATTTTGACTCGCAGAATTTCTACCGCCACAAACTCGCCCACAAGTCACAAACGTGCAGTTAAAACAAACGCAGGACTACAACACTGCACGAATGGCTGGAGTTGTCCAAACATTTGAGATTTGTCAGATCTTTGGCAGTGTTCTCTGCAAGTGATAAGCAAAGAAACTATCATTTATACACGTATGTATGCGCCACTGAAACAGTTCCCTATGAAAAAGGACACTTCGTGATAAACGGCAAAGCAGGAGGAGGAACAACGTGTCATGTTTGGCTCAGTACGCGGTAAATCTCCACTGCAGACGATCTTAATTCACGTCCTCGTTCATTTACCGTCTAATATTGCCGTTTTTCATACATCATCAGTCTTGTGGATTGGTCATCACTTTTCTCAACAAATAAACGAATGATTGGGTTTTGAAAACCGCCTAAATTCCATTCTGCCATATCATTATACCGCAGCTGCCGCCACCATTTGTAGTTTATAATAATTATATTCATACATTAGGACGCTGCAGACATTTTTCTTGTTGTTTTTTATTTAAAACTGGAAGAACAACCTAACCTGCTTTTTTCGTCTTCTTCTAAATTCATTCATTATTACCAAGCAGGAGCTTCGTCTTGGAAATAAAGGCTTGTCTATGATATATATCTGTAAAATGTGATTAGGTTCTGAAAGATGGGATGTGGTAGAGATGAGAGGACTGTAGAATGAGGGTGGATGAATATGCTTGTTCTAAATTAATTAATTTTCAAATTCAAATTTAAATTCTTTCATTGATTATATTCCGGGCGAAACTGAATTTTATTGAATGAATGGAGATTCTTCTGTATTGTCAGAGTTGCTGAGAAATAATTGTGGAAAATAAAGAGAAGTTTTTGACTGGCAGACATCATTAAAAATGTGCGAATCTACCCTAATCAGAAACTAAAAGTTTGAAGACAAGACCAAAAGGTACTGAATATGAAATGTGAAGAAATACTGACCTTGGATAATTAAATGTGAACACACACTGATCTTGGCTACAATAATAATCTTGGACAAATTGTGAATATTCATCCGGGACCCGAAATCAGTTGTTTCCACAAGAGCCCATATGTTATGTGGATATTTATGAATACATTTGTTCTAAGGATGGTGATGAAAGATTTTTTTTTTTAAAGGAAAGGACGACGATTAATGCCAATGCATACAAGTAAAGGCATGCCCTACTGGTGGTGGGGTGAAGAGGTAAGAGTCTCCCTCCTATGTCTGTGTTGTGTGCCTGTCTGTCCGTCTGTCTACCTCTATCTGACCTAATGCGCGTTTGTGTATAGTCTCAGAATATATGGCTAAAGTACAATACAGTTTTGAAGTCTAATATGTCCGTCTGTCTGTCTGTCGTCAAAAACACTTACATAATCTCTGCATGTTCTTCGTCCCCCTCCCACCCCTCCCTCCTACCCGTGTGTTGGCATTAAAAGAGTCAACGGTCAATAACCAAGGAAGTTGCCAAGTTTTTTCTTCTCCTAACAGTGTATCTCTCAATGAAATCGAATTAATCGATCAATCAATCAATCAACAGCACAGAAACACAAAAACAGTGACAAACTTGCACAATTTTCTCGCACACTCCACACCTTCACTCACTTGTTGCAAGAAATCTGAACCGGTTTTGCATCTTCTTGGGTGTAATTTTACCAGGGACATAGGACAAACTCAAACTTCGTCCTAATTGTAAATCTTTACAGCAAATCGATTGAGTGCGTGCTTTTAAAAAAACTTTTTTAAATTCACTGCACTTTTTCCAAACTTCCATAGACTTCCCAACTTAGACTAACATCATTGCCTAGAACAATAAGTCTTAAATGTCAGAAGGAATCTTGTAAAGGCAACAGCGACATGAACATTTAAGGTCTGTGGCAATCGTGCGTTATAGAAAAGCGTTCTACTATTATATCATTGTTATGTTTCTGAAATTTGTCATTTTGTTGAATATTTCCCGCCAGGAGATAGTTTTTCATGTTCATTCTTTCAAAACTGTTTTTTCCACAGACCTCTGTTCGGAGTGCCCAGACAGTTATTTACAAATAGACCTCTTTTGGCCCTGTGCCCCTGACATTGCCACTTCAAAGAACTACCAAAGGACCTACCCAGGTTTTACTTAGTAACAGTACTACAAGGAGTTTTTATAGAAACAGAAGCAAGAACAAACTAGCAACCTTTTCTTTAGTACACACGTTTTCTAGGTTAGCTAACAACCCGCTTAACCTCTCTCATCACAACAACAGCTACGGGACTCTAATAACAACATAACATCCTCTCCAAAAACTATTCCCAATGTTTCCTTCCACCCCCCCCCCCCCCCCACCCAACCCCACCAGAAAGACGCAGATCTGCTTTGAGGCCTTTTACATATGATGTAGCACAAATTTGGTCTTAATTGTTCTTCCCATCCCTACACTATAGTTACAGTATCAAAAATAACATTAACCTTAAACAAACCTTTAACATTATAGAACGGAAAGATAGTGAACATTCGACAACGGATTGAGTTATGATATTCAGTGCGCTTGATGGATCAGAGATTCAGCACGGAAACGGTAGATGTAGTAACCGAGGACGAGAGAGAGTGGAATCTACAGAGAATACCGTAACTGCAAATAGCGACTGGGCCCAGTCGATCACAAACGAGTAAATTGCTTTCCCGTGTGCATGGGTGATTATTATGTACCAGAAACCAGGTGGGCGTGAAATAAAGTGGTTCGACGCACACACACACACACACACACACAAAGGAGGAATTATCTCACTTCCTGTACTGCGTGCATAAAGGGTAAACTTTCGCAAGAATCCCCAGCAGTTAGTACTGACAATTAAATAAGGATACATACATCCGACGATCACCACGATCTCTCTCTTTCTCTCTCTGGCGGTTCTTTTTGTTCTCTCTTCCTTAAAGAGTGTATGGATGTATTTATGTGCTCTCTCTCTCTCTCTCTCTCTCTCTCTCTCTCTCTCTCTCTCTCTCTCTCTCTCTCTCTCATCATGGAGGCATTGTTGTGTGCTCTCTCTTTCCCTATCCCATCTCCACCTCTCTCTAACATCCATTCTATCCTCAGTCTGGCAGACATTGCGCAAGAAGAAAATTGTCCCAGTATAGACTGGGCTGTTTATTATTGTCGTGTGTGCGCTCTTGAGATGAGAGAGAGGGCGGAGCGGCTGCAGGGAACAGAGAGATAATGCACGACCCAAAGACCCATCCGTCAAACATTCCGATGGGAAAACAGTATTGTCGCCTTCCTTCCTATTTTAAACTCTGTCTCTCTGTCTGTCTGTCTGTCTCTCTCTCTCTCTCTCTCTCTCTCTCTCTCTCTCTCTCTCTCTCTCTCTCTCTCTGTCTCTCTGCACACACCTGCACCCTCACGCATGCACAATGAATGAGATGAGAGATGAGTGATGAGGAAGGCGATGGGAGGTGGGGATATAGGCACAACTTTTAATTCCATTTCAAACAAGGGGGAGGGGAAAGGTGAGAGAGAGGGGGGGGGGGTCTGTCTCTAGCGCGCCCATGTGTGTGTGTCTGTGTGTGTAAGAGAGTAAGTGATATATATATATATATATATATATATATATATATATATATATATATATATATATATATATATATATATATATATATATATATATATATATATATATATATATATATATATATATATATATATATATATATATAGATAGATAGATAATGGGGAGAGAAAGAGAGAGAGAGGGAGGGAGGGAGAGAGAGAGAGAGAGAGAGAGAGAGAGAGAGAGAGAGAGAGAGAGATCCGCCAGCACCATACAATCCGCGTATCGAATCGTGACTTGTTCCAAGCGAGTTCAAAGTTGTCGCCCCCCCCCCCCCCAAAAAAAAAAAAAAAAGTTTAACATAAATATTATAGGTGTCTACAAAAAGTTTGTATTTATTTATTTATTTTTGTTATCAATCTTCAGAGCGCCGCGTGCGATACTCTTGATCTTTGCGGACTGAAAAATCTCTCTGCTACTACGTAGAACCACCACCCATACAGCATCTAAAGCAAACAACCAATGAAGTCTCGCCTGTTTGGGGTGTCGGATAGCGCAGTGGTTGGAGCACTCGCTACTGTGTCGCAAGTTGAGCACCGTCTAGTGCGGTTAGCATTTGGATGGGTGACCGCAAAACGTGAAGCGACAAATAACAACGCCCCCAGATGACTCAACTGTGACTGAAAACCTACTCTCTTAAGGGTGGGGAAAGTAAAGCAGCGAAGGAGAGAGATAGGCATCACCCTCATTACGCTGGCCCAAGATAAGTGTGATCTCCAACATCACGCTCCCCTACGGCCACAAGGCTATGGGACTACCTTTACCTATTTTACCTAGTGGCTGCTCCGTGGTCCACGAGAGTCCCTTGAACGTTTGTCTTCGGCGACGTGAGTTTGATTCTGACTTTCAACAAACTGCCTGCTGGATCTCGATGGCCAGCACCTTGAGCAGCTCCTTAAATTGGGAACTGTGCTATATAAAATGTATGTACAATCGTTTACTAACCATCATTTTCTTTAATAGAATTGCCAGTCATATACAGCGTGTGTACTATGTACACATCTCTGTCGAGATAATACAGCAATCGCAGCTAAAACTCACCGAGTACTCCTCACAAGTGGAGAAGAGAACGTACGCCTCAGCTAATCTCGCAGCTACGCAGTGTGCGTTCGTCCAAGCAGCGATCCTTTCTGTAATACATGTACAGTCTTTATCCCCTTCTGTCATGGACAATTAGCACCTGGGCTTCGTAGGAGGCGACAAACCCTAGGAGGTGCTTATGCATGACTTATGAAGCAAATTTGACAAAGACCTAGCTATGTCTGACACATGATTCCAAAGAATTAGCTATGCCTGACGTATGATTTGTTTATATGCATGACGTATGCTGGAACATACAGAAAGAGCTAGGTGTATTGCATGACAGGGGTTTCAGCGTACACAAAGAACTAATAGAGTTATGAGTGGCCTAGCATTCCCTTTGTCTCTCACCTGACTTTCATTTTCTCTCTCCCTTTGTGAAATAGCGTAGATCCTCCCAACCCGACCCCTTTCTTTGAAGCAAAAAATCCGGTCTGCTTTTTGATCGTAACTGGCTCAGTTTGTTTTTGGTGCCACCAGAAACAGCGATACATAACGCGCGTGCCATCGTCTCTCATTGCCAACATTTGAGCAAATCAGATGAGGCGGGAAGTGCATAAAAAAGGGGTGGGGGTGGGGGGTGCGAGGAGAAGAGGGGAGTGTGTGTACGCGCGCGCACCTTTGTGTGCGTGTGTGTGTGCGTGTGTGTATCAGATAGAGAGAGAGACAGAGAGAGTGAGTGAGAGAGAGAGAGAGAGAGAGAGAGAGAGAGAGAGAGAGAGAGAGAGAGAGAGAGAGAGAGACTAACACTTTATGAATTAACGGTTAGCTTATGAGAGAAAAGTACTTGCGGGAGGGAATGGGGGAGAGGGAAAAACTACCAACTTGTTAAACAGCTTAGTTTACTTGAAAAGCGACAATTGTGACTAAGATCTAGCCAAAAAAGAGATTACTTAACGAGAGCTTATCTATTAGCAAAATGTTACTCTCTCGCTAGATAAGTATCAGCTGATTCGGCTCTTTGCAGTACGCTGAACCTGTAAACAATCATTAACTAACAAAATCAGCTGCGATCGACTGTTTATAACTGCACCTCTTTGGAGCTAATTAGTCAAGTGGCAACAAACACACCCGTAATCCCCCTACCCCCCTAATCTCAGCGACAATGTTTAAACTTCAACTGCGTAGGAGGCAGCAAGTTGGTACCAGGGGCGGTGTGAGTTAGATTACGTTTCCACAAGCGCCTTGAACAGCTCTTCAGGCGGTAAAGCGCTTCTCTAATGACACGCTAACAACAAAACAAGAAAAACAATAACATCGAAAGGAAAGCGGTATACAGGTGATCACTGGTCAACTTAGTTATGTACCAACAACAACAACAAGGCAAGGCAAGGCATGAGGCAAGGCAAGGCAAGTTTATTCCAGAAAAACCCATTTGATTAAGGGCACATGGACATGGTTAAAATAATATACACACACATGCAAAAAAATTAATTATATAGCATTTTAAATTTTTAAAATTAAAACTATTTATAAAACTGCTGGCCCATAGCTTTCACAACATTCAAGGGAGAGCACTACAGGAACAAGGAAAGAGGCCTATGAGCGAGCCGCAGCGAAAAACCAGCTTCCGCCTCTGTTCTATGGAATTAATGTTAGCCTGTGATCGGTTGCTTTGTGCGACCAGTTCTGAGATTAAATCGCATGGGACAAATTGTATTATGTGCTGAATGCTAACAAAAACATTCTCCATAAGTGCCGCCATTTTTCTTTATAGCGACGTAGGCAACGTCGTCAAGTTCCAATCAGTATTACACTATAGGCCTACTGTCAACGTGACGTGTCATGCTGCTTTTCATTAAATTGATTGCACCTGCCAAGAATATTTCAGTGTTTATATAATGTGAAGACGTGGCACTTGAAAGTTCGTTGAGAATTAAAATGTGCCTCAAACGCGTCCAATGCGTGAACTACTACTTTGTTATGGTGCAGTCCTTGGAATGGGTTGTGCAAAGTGGTCTTTGACTTAGGCCTATGAACAGCTTCGGTGTATTGATTGTTTTGGCAAATTTCCCGTTTTATATTTTGATTCGATGTTGGCGTGGAATATGAGATTTGTCCAACTTCCTTTCGACTCGAGGAAACATTGAATATATCTCGTTGGACATATCTAATATTCTATGCCAACAGGTCGATAACGTATAATGTCAAAAGAAATATATTAAATAATAAAATAACAGGATCCTTACCTTTTTGATGGCTCCGAACACTTCGAACTCTCTGCGAAGCTTGGACTCGCTCGTGTCATAGTTCTGAAAACAGAAACAGCGGAAACTGTCACCGAAGCTCAGAAACATAAACTTTCATCATAATGAAACCCAAACATAAACTTTATGATATAAATAAAATAAAACAAGAAACCCTATCTCTCTCTCTCTTCATATTTCCTCCTTCATATTTCTACTTCTTGTGAATTCTTCGCTGATGACACTACACTACAGACACTACACTACATTCTCAAAATACAGACTTGAATAATCTCTCCTCCTCATTACAAAAAGGGGCTAGTGAACAACAGGAATGAACTAAATAAAACCACATGACCTCAATCCAGACAAAACAAAATTCATGCTAATTACAACAAGACAGAAAAAACAAAATGTATCTATAAAACTTCCTGCATTAAAAATTTGCAATACAATACTTGCTGAAGTACAATGTCATAAGCTTCTTGGTGTAACTTTAGACAATAATTTTTCCTGGCTGTAACATGTTTCAAATATTAGTAAAACTATTTCTGAAAGGGCTTACCACTTATCAAGGATAAAGCATTTACTAAATTAACATTCTCGTAAACTGTTTTATTCCGGTTACATTCAATCATTTATTGATTATTCCTCTACTAATTGAGGTTCTGCCAGTGGCAATGCAACGAAGCCTTTAATTAGTATTCACAAACGTGCAATTAAACAAGTTATTCTTAAACGAAAAATTTGTCCACATGACTATAAACGGATCAATATTCTACCTTTTACCGACAGACTAAAATTTAATAAAGGTGTTTTCATGCACAAGGCCCTTACTGGCAATGCACCTTCCTATCTTTATGCTCTTTAAAAAAACCAACAAAACCAACAAACTGCTAGATCGTCCACAAAATTAAATGTTCTAATTCCAAGAATTGATCTCTTCAAAACTAGTCTAGCTTATTTCGGTTCTACTTTGAGGAAGAACTTTCCTGAAGATCTTCGCACTCCAGTATCTAAATTTACATCATTTAGAACATGTTTCATAAAACACATAAAAAATTAAATACACACTAATTGTTAATGTTGTTGATTGATATTAACAACATTTATTTGATTTCAATTGAAAGAAAATGATTTTTTTCTCATGATGCTTTGTTTATTTGTTATTGTTCCATGATTTGAATGTTGTAACCTTGAGTTGTATTCAATAGTTATTGTTAAAGCCCCAAGAGCAAGATGTAAAAAGCGCAAAAAGCGCATACTCTTTTACCCTTGCAAAATAAAATTGTTACTCTCTCTCTCTCCCCTTTGTTGGTCCTCGTCTGTTTCTCTTCTTCTTCTCCCCACCTCCCGTCTTTCTCCCATCCCTTACCCCTCCCCATACACACTTACTCCTCATATACATAAACTAATTATTGCCACGTGCACTTAAATTCAATACACCTTACATTCAAGCAAACCGTTTGTTTCTTGCCACAGGATTGACTAGTTCAACGATCGTGTACAGTCTGGTCGACCTGATATATTTTATTTCTTCCTATGAGTATAAACTGAGGTCTAGTCGGTGCACGCACGCGTTCCATCGCATCGACTAAAGATCCTGACGCTCATGTCTTAGAGGGGCGAGTGCCGGCTACATAAATACAGCACGCATTAGACTTGATCACGACGCTGCTGTGCAGACAAACGTAGATGCATTGCCAACTGTTTTAAATTATGTACGGTTTGACCATTTTGAACCAGTTTCTGTTCATAAAGTCAGGGAGGTCATCAAAAAAAAAAATCAAATAAAAAAATCTAAACCAACCACTTGTTCCCTTGATTCCATTCCCACTCCTCTCCTCCTTGACTGCCTTGACCCTCTTCTCCCAACAATAACACACATTGTCAATGAGTCTCTGTCCACCACTACTGTTCCTGCACCTTTCAAGATGGCAGTTGTCAAGCCACTGCTCAAACAGCTCAGTCTAAATCAGAATGAACTAAAAAATTACAGACAAGTATCTATCGTTTTTGTCCAAGGTTACAGAAAAGTTGGTACTGAAGCAGTTACTCTCATACTTGCAAAGCAACTCTCTTCTCAGTCCCCATCAGTCTGCCTATCGCACCGAGACATTACATTACATTACATTATTATTGCTTTAGGTCCAGCGGACTCTTCCGAGCCAAATCAGGACCGGACAACCCCCGATCCGCATAAAATATCTGCTGAAACAACCCTAGTAGTAAAACCGAAAGCTCTCCACCAGCTAGTCACTTTACAATAAAGACATCCCACGCAGGGGACGGCTGAGGCTTCACCCCAACTTATCGAACCCCCGTTTACAAAAACAAAATAGAATACAAATATCATTATAAATTATCAACAAAACACATACATATAAAATGCCTACATTGCTAAATAAGAACATCATAGGAAGCCCTAGTGACCACCTGGCAGAAAGCGTCCAATATTCCCAAGCTGATCCAACAGACCTCATACACAAACAAGGAGTCTTGTCCCGGAAGAGTTTTCAAGAAAAAAGGTAGGAGACTGGTCTAGCGAAGAAGACGATAGTATAGCAGATTGATAGAAAAGAGCAGGAATGAGAAAGAGCAAATGAGAAAGACAGCGACAGTGGGAATTTAAAGCACTAAATTTCCAGAAAGTGGGGATACTATTTATACTGAAACCCCCGGCACCCCAACGGGGGTTCGCACCGAGACAGCATTACTCAAAATCACAAGTGACATTCTGCTTGCTCTGGACAAAGGCAACTTATTTCTTCTAACACTTCTTGATCTATCAGCTGCCTTCGACACTGTGGACCACAATATTCTGTTCGAAACTCTTGAGTCACAGTTTGGAGTTTCAGGGCCGGGTTCAAGTCATACCTCCAAGATCGTACGCAAACTGTCAGCATTGCTGAAGTGCTCTCAAAGCAGGAAAATTTGACTTATGGTGTGCCGCAGGGGTCAGTTCTTGGACCGATTCTCTTCGTGTTGTACACAAAGCCTTTGCTCGAACTGATTCAGAAACACGATGTAACTGTTGAAGCTTTTGCTGACGGTACTCAGTTTTTAAAATCAAGTATTCCGGTACAAATTAATGCCAATGTCCAGACTGTACAGAATTGCATTTCTGATGTCTGATCCTGGATGAAACAAAACAAGTTAAAGCTCAATGATGATAAAACAGGTTCTCCTGTTAAAAAAGACCAGAACTGCCTTAGCTTTCACCTTGCTTACCACTGTAAGTGTAGGAGAGCATGAAATCTCTTTCTCTCAGTCGGCTAGAAATCTAGGCTTTTTTATGTCGAGTGACATGACGCTTGATTTCCATATTGCACAAGTTTGTAAATCAGCATATGCTGCCTTGTGTCATATCAGCTCCATTCGCTGCTACTTAACCCTTCAAGCAACCATCACCTTAGTCTGTGCTTTAGTCTTGTCTAGGCTAGACTATTGTAATGCCCTACTGGCTTCCTGCCCGAGTCATCTCATAGACAAACTTCAAAAAGTCCAGAATTGTGCTGCTAGGCTAGTCTTCAGGGCAAAAAAGCGCGATCACATCACTCCACTACTCCGTAAGCTTCATTGGCTACCCATAGAGTCCCGCATTTAATACAAACTGTCCGTACTGTGCCACAATTTCTTCTCTGGAACCTGCCCTTCATACCTGTCAGATCTGCTGTCTGTCTATGTCCCTTCTCGCACTCTTCGCTCTTCTTCTGACTCTCACACACTCTGCATTCAAAAAACCAAAACCAAAATGTACGGAGAACGGGCATTCACCTATTGTGCACCCAGACAATGGAACACTCTTCCAGCCAACATCAGACACAAGCAGACCACACCCTCATTCAAGCAAGCTCTAAAATCTCACCTCTTCAAACTCTACTATCCTGACTAAATCCTTCATTCTATAATCATGAGATCCTAGCCGCAGCTCATATTTGTTCTGCTTTTGGCTATGCTTGTGGATTTGCTGTGATTGTGATGACTTGTTTGCAGAAAGTTAACTTTATGTAATTTTTTGATTTTGTATGTGGGGTTTTATTTTTTTCTCATTGTATAATTTTTAATGCAATATTATAAGTTGTTTCATGTTTGTTTATTTCTTTTCATGTAAAGCGCTCTGCACTTGTCTATAAAATGACAAGTAATAGCGCTATATAAATTTCCATTATTATTATTATTATTAGCTCCCTAATCCCCATCCAGAGTCACCCAGGATTGTGCTCAGTGGTCTGGGCGTCAGACTATGCACCCAGAGCTTGCACCAAAGTAGGCGCCTCGGGCAGCTTAGGGTTAGATCCTGTATCGGACAGCGCCTTGAGCAGCTCTTGAACTGGAAAAGCACTATATACAAGCGAGTAAATTAATTAATAAATATAATGAAAGGTCGACTGCTCGCTATATTGGGGAAAAACTTTAGACAGAATTGTCTCCCGTCCAAATGTCGCTCAACGTAGCTGCTTTATTTACATCCCAGAGCTACAAGAGGGTGGAACTTTGATAGGATTATCTCCGTACAAATGTTCCTCAATCGATCTTAACGCTATACAAACTGTAGGAGTCTGTTCCATCTTCCAAGTGCACCTCTAACAATACTTCACACCCCAAGTTTTGCTTGTCCTCCTCCTATTCCGTCCGTTCACCTCGTTCAGTTCGAAAGTCTGTGACGCTAAAGCCTAATATGTCCTGACTGAATATGTATTGCCAAGGGAGGATCCACAGTCACAACATCATAGATCTTCTTGAGACCTGATGTATGGAACAGTTTTATGCAAATTGTCCCAGAGAGCTTTCCCATTGAAAACGCCTTGTAAACGAAGGCTAAGATCCAAGTTGATTTAGTCCCAGACTTCTTGTGGCCCCATTCAATGCATCACTGTCCAGGGTTTTCTCCCTTATAACTCTTTAGGGGACACAAGTGTTGTAGCGAATAATTCGATTTATAGAATACATCTCTTTGTTTTTCTTTTTTGTTTACGTTAGTCCTCGACTCTTCCTTTCAAAATAATCACTCAAATTTTTCTCTCGCCCTCTCCCTTTCCCCTGCAATTCATTCCCTCCCTCTCTATGTCCTTCGGGTATACTCGGTGTCGGTTACGTGGTGACCCAAAAATGCTAAAATGCTAAATATATGGCCGTGGGTCTGCACTGCGTCCGCCCAAGCCGTCACCCGATCGCCGCTTGTCTAGATAAGATGCGGCCCTTTCGTTTTGTTATGCCATCACTGTATCCATGACCCTCCCTTAACAAAAGCGAGATTTTTGGGAGTATGGGGGATACAAGGGAAAGTGAGAGCAATAGGGGTTGGGGTAGGAGTCTGGTGAAAGGGGTCCGGAGGAAAAAAGGAGGCGACGCGAGAAAGCCCAGAAACACTTCAACGGAATCAAAATCTGTATTTGGTTTATTATCCCCGTAATAATAATAAACAATGATATTTGTATGCAGCTCACGCATCAACACAGAAGGAGGAGAATAACAAAATAGGCAAACGAGGAGGAGCAGTCGACGCGGAAGAGCTAGACCAAGAAGAGGTATGAGGGGGAAGGATTTTGTATAGGGGTGGGACGGGTAGGGGGGGGGTGAGGGGTTGGTGGGTAGGAAGAAAGACGACAGTGGGTGGAGGAGGAGGAGCAAAAGAGGAGAAGAAAACGAGAGAAAGAAGACCAATGTTAGCAGTCTTGCCTACATTTACCAACATTCCAGCAGGAGAAAGTTATGTCGTGGAGCTATGCGCCATTGTTCCACCTCCGTCTTGCGATCTGCATGCCCCTTGGGGAGTCATGTCAGGTTGTCCAGACGGTGACAGGACCTCTAGAGAGACTTGTGTGCCAGTGCCAGAGGTCTGCTGTTGTCTTGACGAGACTTTTTGCAAAACCCTTCTTTTCCCATTGCCCCGTTCATCTTTTCGTTAAAGAAAACGTGTGATCGGGGCAATAAAATGCAAAAAAATACTACTACCATTTCTGAGTACCGGAGGCTGTACCTACTTTTACAACCAGGAAAATAACCCAGGCTGGGGGCGCAGAGGGATTACGGGATAGTGGGCAAGAACACTTGTCGAATAGAAGGGAAAAGCTTTCGTCTTCTGTTAGGGTCCGGGTAGCTCAGTTGGTATAGCGGCTTGCTAGTAACCGAAAAATACCTGGTTCGAATCCCGGATTGGTCAACGTGTGGCCATATTATTTTCCCCTTACCAACTGTTTGGCTGGTGTCAATATAAAATGCCCAATAGTCGCTTATATGCTCCGGTGTTGTGTGTCTATAATCTACAATTAACCTTTTAATTTAATCGTCTTAGGTGGAGAAAAGAATGGGGTTCGCCGTTTCTGATTAGAACTGTTGACAGTCGTGTCTGCCGTGAGGGAAGTCACCACGAGTTTTTAAATGTTATTTTTATATTCAATATTGTTTTATTACGTCAGTAGAACGAGACCGAAAACCATGACGACGACGATGACGACAACAAAATACGCATTCTACTCGTTATAAAATTCTGAACAAGGAAGGTAAATCAAAGTGAAACTGAATAGAAGTGAGACTCAAACGGTACGACCAACAATCACGACACTGCGTCACGGACAGCACACTCTTTCCTGCTACAACTTCAACCTCGTATTTCGACACAATCAGACTGTCTGCGGCATATTGCCAAAGGCCGCTCACCCTGACCTGCGCCCGGTGTTGCATCACGCGAAGGCCCCATCTACCGTCTTTCATCCAACTTTTAGGCTTTGTATTAATGTTCTGGTCTTTTTGATTGATTACAAACACAGCTGAGAATTTAGTTAGTTATTGTTTACAAACACAGCTTAGAATTTAGTTAGTTAGTCATTGTTTGTAAGGTCGTTTGGACACCACAGATGATCGTTTAACCAGCGTACTCCATCTTTCTGTCCTCAGCAACCCTGATGGCTTCGCTCAGTGTCAAGCCAGTCCATTCTCGAATGTTGTCCTCCCACCTTTTTCGGTTTCCATCTTCTTCTGGTCTTTGCAAGGCCTGGTGACGTGGCCATAAAATCTGAGTTTCAGTTTCTTCACCACTGTAAGCATGCCAACGTTATAGGGTCCAGCGGACGGCAAAGAGCCGGATCAGGATCACAACTTGGGTGAAAGAAGGCTCACCCGTGATCCGCCATAATGGTAACACAAGGCACTCCACCAGCAGGTCCCTTTACAATAAAGGCATCCCATGCAGGGGACGCTGAGGTTGTACTCTAATTTATTGAACCTCCGTTTACAAAAACAAAATAGAACAGGCCAAAAAAAAAAAGTCTGTTTACGGTAACATAGGAAAAAAAAAAGGTCCGTATCTTTTCTTTTTTTTAAAACCTCTTCTACCTTGGTTGCGATTTTTTTTTTTGGGGGGGGGGGGGGGGGGGGGGGGGGGCTTTTTCTATTTATTTTTTTCCTGCAGACGAACCCCCCAAAAATGGAGGATCGGGCCAAAAAATTTGGGTCGGTCGGGATATCGTAAACAGACATTTTATTTGTGTGTGTGGCCTAAATATCATTATAGAATATTAACAAAACACGTACATATAAAATGCCAACATTGACAAATAATAATACCATAGAAAGCCATATTGACCATTTGGCAAAAAGCGTCCAATATCCAAGCTGACCCAACATATCCCCATATACAAATAAGGAGTTTTGGGAGTTGTGGGGTGTTGTTTTTTTTCACACAAAAAAAATGTAGGTGATTGGTATAGCGAAGAAGATAGTACATTGATAAAACAGATTATGAATGAATGAAAAAGAACAAATGAGAATAACAGAAACAGTGGTAAGTTAAAGCACCTAATTTCAACACAGTGGGGATACTATTTATACCGAAAACCCCGGCACCCCAACGGGGGTACAGCTTAGAATGATGGACTCCATTCCAAAGTTACTGGCCAACCTCTTTTCTCCTATTTCAACGTTTTCATTTTGTTTTGCGTTCGACACTAATATTGCAACATTATAGAGGTTTTGCTTGAGTGGGGTCTTCTTGTACTCGGTATAAACTGTCTTCCTCGATCCAGTGGGACCTATTTGGCCACTGGGAATTGTCTTTTGTGATAAGTGCACGGTCGCAGCGGTTGTAAAGTGGACACATGATGATGCTAAACAGATTTTGCACGCGTCCCAACCGTGGTCTGCTACGGCTGTTTATTGGCGAGAGAGAGAGAGAGAGAGAGAGAGAGAGAGAGAGAGAGAGGGAGGGAGAGAGAGAGGGGGGGGGGGTGGGAGGGAGAGAGAGAGAGTTAGTTTTAATCCGAAGAAATCTACCGTAAAGACAAATCATGCAAATTGTATTCAACCTGTTGGTTTTATCTTCTCGTTAATGTAGTCCAGACGGCTACTTAAAGGGTAAAGGTTGGAAGGGGGGTGGTGGTGGGGTGGGGAAAGCGATAGTTTGTCTCGAATGTCCATTGGTTTTAGCAGAAGTTCATAAATATACTACTACTACTACTACGTGTGGGGAAGAGGGGGGGGGAAGGAGTGGGAAGTGGGAGGGAAGTGAATATTTAACAACATTTAATTAAATTACTATTGAAATATCTGCATACTATTCAAGTTAGCTGTAAAACTATTCAAAATGGGTAGGGCGCAACTGAGAAGAAAGAAAGAGTCTTGCTATTGCTGTTCCGTCTTCTTTTTATTGTTCTCTGCCCTACAGCGGGATCCAGTTAAGAGTGTCGCAAGATACCGTGACGTTAAACAGCCTTCCTCCCACAACCATCCATTAGCATCTCGTGTCGCGGGCAAATTCCTTTACATGAAAAACAAATCACATTACAGTTTAGGCAAATACATTGCATCACATGCTTCTAACTGCTGCCACCAAATGCATACAGACACACAAAAAAAATTTCTTTGCAATATGCACAGATCGGGAGTATCAAACTTGGAAGTGTCTCTTGGAGCCGATGGCATATTGTTTCGCACTTTTGATACATAATTATGTCTGCACTGCAAGGCCTATGTTAACAAATATTCAACAAGGCATCATTTTCATACATACATCAATCTTTCTCTCTCTGTCTCTTCCCTCCCCTCCCTCTCTTTCTACCTCCCCCTCTCCCCCCCCTCTCTCTCATATCCCATTTTATCCCAACTAATTTATCCCAACGCCGAAACCACGCACATTCAACAAGGTATAATTTTGATCTCTCTCTCTCTCTCTCTCTCTCTCTCTCTCTCTCTCTCTCTCTCTCTCTCTCTCTCTCTCTCTCTCTCTCTCTCTCTCTCTCTCTCTCTCTCTCTCTCTCTCTCTCTCTCTCTCTCTCCCCTCCCCCATCATATCACAACTAATCACCGAAGGCATGCATATTCAACAAGGTTTCTGTTTCATTCCCATATTATGCTTTTCTACTCCTTCTCACCGAGGATTGTATGAGGTTAATGTTGCAAGTTTTATATATATATATATATATATATATATTAGCCAATGAAGTAGACCTGCGGTTTGACCCCCACCAGTCTCCAACCACCAGCTCCTCCTTCTCCCACTCTCTCTCGTTACCTTTCACTGTAAGCTGTGTTGTGTTCGTGCGTACGTGGAATGGGGCGGATTGGGGATGAAGTTTGTAGTTAACGATATGATTTTATTTGTGGAATTTAAAAAAAAAAAAATTAAATCGTCGCTCATGCGGACGAAATCTGCGCTGCCTTGTCATCAATAGGTCTAAGTTAAATACTCCTTCCCCATCCCCTCCTCCACACACACAAATTATTTCTCCAACCCCTCATCTCCCTCTAATTTTTCTCCCCATTCCTTCCTCACATCATCATCTCTCTCTTCCCCCTCCCTCGCTTCCCCAAACTATAAAAACCACCAACTGTTGCACGAGTGCAATGCGTATTGTATTGATCGCGGCGGCGCGTTGTTCCACGAAATGGCACCAAGTTGTATAGGCCATCGAGACACGGGTTATGGCTCACTCTGAGCATATGCGATCCACAAGTGGACGCAAGCAGCATAGCACGCATTTGGAATTTGGGGTAGTAGCTGTCCACCAGTGCCCGCGAAATTCGCGTTACTATCGCTGCGAACACGCGGAAGCCGCAGAAGACGAGGGCAGTTAGGACCTAGTGCTTGCTGGGCGTGTTTTATGTTTATGACACTCGCCCGTCTAGGACATGAGCGTCAGGATCTTTAAATGTAAAGTCCATGCTATGGAATACATGCGTGCACAAACTACAGAAGGCGGTTGATCCCCTCGCCCGAAGGGAAATTAATGCGGATGCCAGACTACAGACATCGGTGCGTTGCGACCCATTGTCGTGGGAGAGAGGGGAGGACAGTGGGTTGCGACACAGGAATGAGTCATTCACACAAATTTGATTATACGTCAAACAATTGGTTATACGTATGACAACGTGTTTTGTTATGTTCTCCAACAACGATAGTATATTTTTGTCCCAAGGTGGAAACAATTGTGTATACGTAGGACAACGCGTTTTGTTCAGTTCTTCAACAACGAGAACCGATTTTGTCCACAGGGGATAAGAGCGAGAACCATTCATGAGATTAAGGTGAAAGATTAACGTAAAGCAATACACGTTAACCGACAGAGAAAGATAGCGATAATGGCCTGTCTTAATTGGAAGGTTCGTGCAGGTTCACGAATCTTTTTTCGAGGTTATCAAATCCCGAACCTAGGTTCCTGAACTTTTTCGTTTTTGTTTAGTTTCGTAAACCTCCACCAACATTCCAATTAAGACAAGCAGGCCATAAAGAAAGCTGAAAAAGAAACCGAAAACACCGTAAGTCAACACAAAGACGGAAAGAGATGATTATAAATTATTATAGGGGTGGAACAGAAAGGGTAGTTATTAATGAGTGCCATTAGAAATTGTATTGTTCCAAAACAGTCAAAGTGCTTTCCGTAATGCAAACATTAAAATATGACAGTTAAAAGTGGTTGGAAAAAAAGTCAGCATCCGCGGTCAAAGAAAGACAAAAAAAGGTGATTTAAATTAGAAAATTAAAACACTAACAGAAAAGACTAAATGTTTACAGAATTTAAGAAGAATTATTGCATGAACCGACACTAACAATATTACATGTATAGAACCCGTGAAATTGAAAGCATTAGTGGTGGGGAAGGGTGGAGATGGAGGTGGGAGGCAACACAACCCGATCAAATAATGAATTTAAGGGGTCCCTAACATCTACATCCTCAGGGCGGTGAAAGATAAAGCTCGTGAAATAGGATATAAAGGAACAGTATAGTAGAGAGGTTTGAAAATACTGTCCAAGATAAATGTCCCTACTCCCCAGAATCCCATTTTTCGTCCACTGCGACCTGCTCGCTGCCCTGATCGGCCATCCTGCATTATGCCTCCCACGAGACCAGACGGCCTCGGTGAAGCACAGTAACAGGCAATGAAACAATATAATGGTCCTTTCTTAGAAGTTATTTAAAGCATTTATCAGCTCAAAGTACCGCTTAAGACGCTGGCCGACATCAAGATCTAACGGATCTAACGCAAGCTACCAATTGGCAGCATCAAGCGCACTGCGTAACACCCCGAACAAATGAGCCACCATTTTCAACCTAAAGTGTATGTGTGTGTGTGTGTGTATGTGCACGCGTGCGTGTATGTCTGTCTATATCCTGACCTTTGACAGAATGATGGGGAGCTTTAACGCGTTACTGCGTCAACTCGGGGAAAAAGTCATAACAAAGAAAGAAAAAAAATCTCCCATCTCCGTCGAAATCGCACCTAAGATATCTTTCCTGCACGCCAGGCCAGAATTACAACACTGAGGCATTCTTGCTATCGTATAACCCTTAATTACGTATCGTTCTTACTGTGCAATGTGCATGGCCTGTGACTGGCGGGCGTCGGTGATCAGCAAGTGTGCCTTGGATCTGTTGGTCGTGATGGGAAAAGAATGGGTAGCCGAGTGGAAGCTGATTTCCTGGCATCGGGGGACCTTGATACCTGGGGACCGCAATAAACGTCAACCGCTACTCCTCTTACAGCACTGATATCATCATGCTGTAAAAGCACGCAGAAAAGCAGACACGCATAGCTTGTAGTTGGTGAGAGTGTTAGTTTCCAAACCTGAAAGATCGTGGTTTTCAGTTCTCGCTGGCTATTACAGTGCAAGAGAGCACAAAGAGAATCCAAAACTGGCGTATTGTCTTGGTTGGCGCATGTAGCGCAGCTAGTTTGCATGCAATGCCGAAGATTGTGGATTCGATTTCCGCTGGGACGACCTTTATTCTACAGGCCACCGCCAGTTTTAATCCAGATACTCCTTCCCTGAATAATTGTACTAAATGAATGCATCAACCTAAAATTTTTAACCGTAAATTTTTTTTCAGCTTTATACTAGCAATCTTTTTATTATATTTTATATATTAATTTATTTTAATTTTAAGATAGATCTCCATGCTGTGTGCTCGATTGAGCAAACTGCAAATATTTAGTATTAATTGTCTTACAGTAAACAAAACAAAACAAAGCAAACTAGAAGGGCAAAGCCAAAATGACTAACATGGCTGTTCTCCTTATGAATCTTGCAAATGAAAATCAGTGCCCCCCCCCCCCCCCCCCCCCCAAAAAAAAAAAAAGTGGCATTAAAATACAAAAGTAATACCCACTTTGTCATTTCTATGCTCTTGACCTTGACCTCCGGCTTCAAAAACACTCAAATACTATCTGTTAAGTTGAAACGCGCACGATAGTTCGTGTGTGACGCGCACGATAGATGCGATTATTTTAGTTTGCAAAGCATGCAATAATAGAGTACATCTACCTTTGATTTCATTTTGCGTTGTTGTTAGAAGAAGCTTTGTATAGCGTTGATAATTTTAGTTGGTAGATATTATTTGAGAATTTTCTAGAGTTGGTTGTTTACTATCGATCGAAGCGTATGGTAATTCTAGTGGTAACTAAAGAAGCTTCCATGCCAAATAAGGTTGTATGACGCGACACAGTGATGACGAAGTTTGGTCTGATTGGTTGAGGTGTGTCAATGCTGGGGTATTCTCACCCTTTCTTGAGTGTAGAGAGACTATATATATAGTGCCGCACTGTTTCAAAAGGTGGTTGAAAGTTGTGTTGAAAGTGAAAAAAGTTGAGTGGAAAAAGCGATTGTGTGCAGTTGTTGATGTTCGCTGAATAAAGTTGGAAAACTACATACGACGACTCCAGCCTTGTTGATGATTGAACGGGTTGCGTGGATAAACGAATCTGAGTTACACCTATCAGGAGGATTCAAGCATTGGGGCTGAATCAACTACTAATAAAAAACATTGCGTGTAACACTATAAAAAAACAAACAAAACTACAACAAAAGTTGTATTACGGCCCCCTCCCCATCCCCACCCCCCAAAATAAACAAACAAACAAATAAAATTTTAAAAAACAATAACCTTGGGATGACCTTAACTTTTAGTGACCTTAACCTTGACCTCTTATGTTCATATATGATGAAATAGCCAAATGTTGCAAAATATGGGTTAAATAGAGCCATTCCATTGTACGAGGACCTTTTTTGTGTATGTTTTAACAAGGAATAAAATGATCTTGACCTTCAACATCAATGCAAAAACAGAAAATATATGAAAGATCAATCTATCGTCTCTAACTATAACAAGTTTGAACTTCATATACATCTCTAATAATTTAGTGTCTAGGTCAATTCAAAGTACCTATACTGACTTTGGACATCTTCACTGACCTTGACCTTGAAAGGAGGTTGACCAAATGTACATAGGATGCGTGTCTCATTGATATCTATCATGCATTAATCAATCAATTTAATATTAATAACTTAGAAGAAATTGAAATTTTGTTAAAAATCGTCATTTTTAAAAACTAGCATTTGTTGACCTTGACCTTGAAGTGAAATCTGTCATTCACTGATCATTTATATGAGGTCTCTTGGATAAACACCATCTTACCAAGTTTGGTTGTGATAGCTGAAATAGGTTCTGACGGATAGAGGAGACATTTTTATTTTTTAAATTGTCGTTTTTGGACTATTTTAGACTCCTCTCGCACAGATTTGCTCACACACACACAAAGGCGGGTGGGGGGGGGGAGGGATGGTAAGGGGGAGAGAGTGGGGGTGAATAAATAGACTCATGTGTGCCAAAAATCACATATACTTGAAAAAGAAGAAGAAGAAGAAGAAGAAGAAGAAGAAGAAGAAGAAGAAGAAGAAGAAGAAGAAGAAGAAGAAGAAGAAGAAGAAGAAGAAGAAGAAGAAGAAGAAGACAATTAACTTGTATTTTTTTCTTGACTTCCTAGACAGTGTACTTAAATATCCATCGTTCTATGTGAGACAAATTCTTCTCTGAAACTCCCACGCAACGAGGTTAGTAGGGCTGCCAGGAAAACAGATCTGGAAATCGCTTTCAAATCTGCTAGAAAAAGGGGAGAAATGAGAAATCGGTTGATAAGGAAGAGCGGCGGAAGTGGAATCATAGAAAAAACGGAGATGCACTTTAAAAAAAAAATGAAACGGTATGCTGAGGAGAACATCTAACTTGCAACTGGATTAACATGCAAGAGAAATAGAAACTAAAGAACTGCGTTCCATCATTTGTATTCTAACATCTGTAATTTTTAGAGGTTTTGATGAGGCAAGTTTACAGGCTATAAAAAGTGTAAGCGCGTGTGTAAAAATGCCAAAACCCGGCTTTGCACAAATAAATTAATTATAATACATGAAGTGATAGTACATGCGCCGCTGACGTTTCACTTCAGTTCCATACAAACGGATACATATTAACCTTCTTTGTAGAGAGGTGATCGTTTTCCGTACCATTCCGCTGCCGTTTTCGTTCGCCATTCGGTAAATAGACGCTTAACTTTAGAAGATTGTGAACACTAGAGCTGCTATTTGGAAAGCGTTTGGAGCCCGAAGGGATGGTCTCCTCGTTTTTGAGGTGGGATCATCGTCTGCGCCCCACTGCTTAAGAAGTGTGTCTGCAACATAGATTAGAAGTCCACGAGACTGGAGAGCAGTGTGCAGCCTTGATGGAACCGTTCTCTGGCTCTGGTGTTGCCAGACATTGTGTATACCTCATCGCTCATAGCACATTCCCTGGATAGCCATCAACCAGTCTTAATAACCCAACTTTAAGCTCTTGGTAGTTGAGTTTTCATTCCTTTTTAGTCGCTAGGAAGATGGCAGAAAGTATCGTCAGGCGTGTGGTTTGTGTGTATGTGTGTGTGTGTGTCTCTCTCTCTCTCTCTCTCTCTCTCTCTCTCTCTCTCTCTCTCTCTCTCTCTCTCTCTCTCTCTCTCTCTCTAGTTACTCTGATCTCGATATTAATGGTGCTATTGAGTTGTTTTGTTCAATAAATATGCGAGAGACGGAGACTAAAATCAGAGAAACTTTTTAAAAATCTACCGGAAGAGAATCAGGGATAGGGAGTGACTGACCGTAACCTCAACGATTTGAATGCAAGAAACGTTACTTCAATCGAAATGGTTACGACAGAGTGCAACATGCCACATCCATTGAATGTTGAACCAAGTGAAATATTTTAGGAAAGTCTCCTGTATGCATGTAACGTAATTGTACTAAATCCAGAAGATAAAGAACCGCTATATCAAACATTTTGGAACTATGGTACTAAAGGATCCGTCCATTGGCACCTGCATAGTGTTCAAGCCATACGAGAACTATGCAGACTTCAAACGTCAACGATACTGGATTCTGATACTGACTATAAATGCCTACCATTACATGCAATTACTATGCTGTTCCTATCTTCGCAAATCCCCGCCTAACTGACTTCCGTTAACTCCTGACCGTCAAGTAACGACGATGACTAAATGTATTGAACGGAATATCTATCTCTGAGCACTACTGTTTCTGTCCTGTAAAATCCATATATAGCTGATGACATATGGTTTGCTGATAACCCCTTTTCTTTTTCATTAGGACTGCTGAGGATGCCTTCAACGCAGCAGCATACATTCTCACGCCCCTCCCACCCCCCCAAAAAAACACAATTTTTGTCGCCATGACTTATTATTTTCCCTTCGTCTTTCATCAATATTGCTGATACCCTTTAAAAAAAAAAAAAAAGCAAAGCAACAATGCTGATGACGCCTTCTTATCTCGTCAATCCTATCCTATCCTATCCCGTAACTCGAAGGTCGTAGGGGCACCACAGATGATCGTTTAACCAGCGTACTCCATCTTTCTCTGTCCTCAGTAACCCTTACCTTGGAATGTAGACTGATGGTCCTGCCTTTCCAAATGGGCTTCAACCTTGTCAGGGCAACAGTTGTTTGTGCGATCCTGGATAGGACTTCCTGTCGGGACCCATTGTGTAATACAATGGCTCCTAGATATTTGAAGCTATGCACTGTGTTGAGGGACTGGCCTTGGGCTTTGTTGTCCGTATTGATACCATTGGTGTTGTTGGTCATCATTTTTGTTTTCTCTACACCAATTTCCATTCCGTAGGTTCTGGAGGTGGTGTCAAGCCCCTGTACAAGCTGTTCAAGTTCGTATTCCTCTCCAGCCAATCCATCAATATCATCCGCAAAACGGAGGTTGGAGATTGCTCAACCCCCTCGTCAATATTGCTGCCACTACCTCCATCAAAAAGCAAAAAAATTAACAAAACAGGAAAAAACAAAACAAAAACCGGCAATATTGCTGATGAAGTCCTTCTTTCATAGTCAGCCATATTAGTAAAGAAACCTTCCGCTTTGTCAATACTGCATATGACGTCTTACTGTTTCCTCAACATTGCGGCTGCTTCCTTCCTTTGTCATTTTTATTGCTCACCATTCCTTCCCTTTTTCATCAAAATTACTGATGACTGTTTTCTTTTTTCCGTCATTTTTTTAAAACAAAATATATTTTTCTTTGCTGATGATGCCATTTTTTAGAACAGAACCAAATCCGGTACTAACGTCAACTATTCTTGCCCTCACGTTCACACAGAGCGTGAACAAAACGACAAAATTAAAAGGGCGGACGTGAGAACAAAAAAGCAAAAATAAAACAAAAACAAAAAAAAAACAAAAAACAAAAAAAAGGAAGGAGAAAAAAAGGAGTGTGTAACATTGAAGAACTTTTAGCCCTCTTGTAATTTCTTCTTGTATTCTCCGCGTAAAATTATACAGCCCTAATCTTACACAAGGGGAAAAATTTTTTTTTTTAAATATAGAAAAAATATAACGGCGGAGCATATGAATAGTTATAACGGTATATAACGGTATGATTGCAAGCAAAACCCTGTGAATGGAAAACTCTCCCGTCAGTCACTCGAGGTTCGAACCCTGGGTGGGTGCGTGCGTCATTTCTTCTTAGCCAAACTGTTCCAATTTGAATGCACCTCTTGCAAAAGCTCAGACAAGAGCAAACAGTTGATCGCCGATTTCGCTCTCGAAGAAAACACTCCGTCTTCAGCAAGCGAGAGCGGAGCGAAGTATGACCTGTTCGTTGAGCAATATGGATCATCTTTCTGAGCTAACTGAAACAAAGTAAAGCTTTTCTGCCAAAATAAATGTAGAATTTTGACTGGACTATTAAACTTGGAGGGCTTTTCCTCTCCAATTTAGTAGGCATCTCTTATGCAGCTCAGGTCACATCACAGGAAGCAAGGCCGAGTTATAATCATTCTGAGCTATAATCTCGGAGGGCATTTCCTTGCCCAGAGGGTTACCGGGTCGTCTCGGGCCCTGAATAGAACACTGCTGATGACGTGAAAGGGCCTGTCTTCATCATTCTCGTCACTTTTGACGTCTGTTGAGACCTTTCGAGTTTCTCCTGCAACATTTGAAGCTATTCCACCGCGCTGAAATCCAGATTCCAGAGAATAAGTTATAAATCACTGAAACCATGCATGCTTTTGTCTCTGAAGAAGAAGAAGAAAAAGGAGGAGGAGGAGGAAGAAGAGAAGGGGAGGAGGAGGAGGAAGAGAAGGGGAGGAGGAGGAGGAGGAGAAACTATCTGGTCTAGTAGCTATATATAACCCCGATCATCATCACCATTATTACCGTCGTCATCATCTGATTTCTGAAGACTTCACTCTCTCGTTCCTACTCACATTATGATGCTCACATTTTGTCTTTGAACGGGGAGTCCAAATCGAATAAACACCTTCAAACTGCTGCTCCCTACAAAATTACGCAAAGCTGGCACTGAGCCCATAGTCCCTAAAACTTCTGGCCTCAAGAAAAATGTCTCTCTACGCCCGAAAGGTCTGAAGAAAATCGTTACCTTTATATATGGGACAATAGATACTTTATTGCCACGTAACATGACCAATGCCCAAGAAAAACGTGGTTTCATTAAGGTGCAAACAGAAAGCTATCTAGCTTACTTTTACGCAGAACGACCATAAAGGCGAGTCGTTGGTTGTATCGGATATTTCGTGTAACCTCATTGTAATGCTCGTTTCGTACAAAAAACAACAACAAAAAAACAAAACAAACAAAAAAAAAGTCTGTCGCTAATGGAGATGTGAAGATAATCCATAGGTCATCAAATGTTCAACAGACTGCTTCGGAATGTTATCAAGACTTGCAACTTTTTGCTGCATACTGACTTGCCATCAAGCATTGTTAAAAGATTTTGACTTTTTCAGAGAACTGTAAGATTTTTTTTACTTTGATTTGGAGGCCTGTATTATAACCGTTAAGAGTCGCTGCATCCTCTCGAGTGCAGAGGTAATCTAAGCGACAAAAGTGGTGCAGCAAATTCAAATGATCTTGCTCCGAGAGTTTTCTTCCTATGCCTCTGGACACTAGAAACACGCAGCAAGGACCTGTTGGCAGATCGGAGACCCCAAGAGAGAATGTGCTGTTGAACAAGCTCATGTAAATAACTTGGTGCACTCCTTTCCAAGAATGTTATGCTCGGAGCGCTTTTGAACAGGCAGCTAATGGAGATCCTTTAGAACGGATGTGATGTGGTCATGCTTCTTGGTCTTGGTGACAATACGGGATGCAGTGTTCTGGACCTTTTGCAGTCTTTGAAGCTGATACTGAGGAATGCCCCAAAGGCAGTTATTGCAGAAGTCCAATTTGGATTGAGTCAATGTTACAGCCACTGCATAGGCTGTCTCTCTAAGCTGACATAAAGACCTCAGATGGCAGAGACATGTTCTAACCACAGAATTGATGTAAGAAGTCACTGAAAGTGAACTGTTAACAATAAGCCCAAGGTTCTGAACTGTGTCTGATAATAGATCACTTCTGATTTACTGATTGCAAGCTTGAATGTGAAAGCACACCACACAGGAGACTGAAGACTGAATTAAACACTAATAGTGTTCCATTAGGGCAATATTGTGGAAGTTTTGGAGTGGTTGGGATTAAATAATATAGAGTATACAAATCTTACTTACAGCACATCAGTCATGCAATGAGGACATCTGGCAATACATTAGCTTCCTTATGTTCTATGTGTAATATAATTTTCAAAATTCAACTTCTGTGACAGGAGACAATGAAGACCTGTTGCGCTGTGTGATTTATTCTAGCAATCCCTAGTTGATGTCATCCATCTTCTATCTCATGATATGACCTCTCTTCGGATCATTATTTCTGTCATTTTGTAAACTCAAATCATGGCCTTCTGCCATCTCGTCCCTGTCCGCGAAAACCTCCGATCTTTTGAATAGCGGCCCAATATATATCTAACATCTCATGATCACAAATCATGGACCTCGGGGTTCTTGTTTTGGTGAAACAAAACAACGACCCTCTAATTGTTTTGGATGGCCGGGATAATAGCTTTTTCATTAAGCAATGGGTTCCAGGTTCTCCGATCTGCTAGATGACGCCCCACTATTTTTGGCATCTCGCGAGCCCAAACCAAGACCCTCTGTTTCTGAACACGAGATTAAAATTTCTGTCATCGTAAAACAAAACCACCGACCCTCTGATTTTTGTGTGGTGTAGAATGACCAGGATGAAAAATATTGTCCTACGCAATGGGACACCAGGTTCTCCGGTCTTTTGGATGGCGAATCATTCTTGTTGTCATATAGAGCGCCCAAATCATACTCTCTCTCTGAATACTCTGGATGGTTAGATCATAAATTCTGCTCTACACAAAGAGTTTCTGGTCCGAAATAGCTTCTCAGCTTTTACGGCACCCTGGTTGATCTGGGGCGAGATGCTCCCGTCATTGATCAGCGGAGGTGCAACAAAATGCCGCCAACGTTGAAAAACTGGTAAAAAAATGCATAAAGGTACGTTAGGCACAAGTCTGCTTGTTAAGACAAGACTTCAAAAGTCGAAATATACGCAGACAAAATACACAATCAGCCTAAAAAATAAAGTTAATATTAGTACTATTGTTACTTACTACTACTTTGTCATTACTGTTACACTGTTTTTATTTTTTTTAATTTTTTTTTAAAATAAATTGCTGAATTAGCCCCGATGCTTGAATCTTGATAAGTGTAACGCAGATTCGTTTATCCACGCAGCCTACTCACTCAGCAACAAGGCAGAAGTCGTCGTATGAAGTTGTCCAACTTTATTCAGCATACATCAACAATAATATTGCATACAAGATCGCTCAATCGCTTTTTCCACTTTTTCAATTCAACTCATTTTTTTGAAACAGTGCGGCACTTATATAGTCTCTCTATACTCTATAGAAAGTTCGAACACTCCTGCGTGACGCAATTACAGCCAATCAAAATAAAATTCGTCACCGGCACTATGCACTGTCTTACGTCATATAACTTTATTTAAGTTAGAAGAATATCGTAGCTACCACTAGATTTATCTACATGCTTCGATCGATAGTAAAATTCTCCAATAATATCGACCAACGAAAATTATCAACATTAGACAAAGCTTCTTCTAACAACAATGCAAAATCAAATCGTGGCGCAGTGGATAAGTCGCCTGTTTCCTATGCCGAAGGTCGCGGGTTCGATTCCCGCAAGGGGCGAACGTATGTGACTTAGGTACGAGACTATTGAGGTCACCGAGGCACTCCGGTTTCCTCCCTCCCTTCAATAATGGTACAGAACGCAGTCAATATAAAAATTTCAAAAATAAAAATTCGATTTTCTTTCCATCTTCTAATAGCGATCTCCATGCCTTTACACCACCTGTTTGAGTGATGGATGTGTGTTTGGTGTGTGTGATGGTGGATGAGACAGGTGAGCGTGTATGTTGGTATAGATCGCCGCACTTTGAGCCTGAATGATTTGGGGAAAGGCGCGTATAGCAGCCTGTCTTATTATTATTATTATTATTATTATTATTATTATTATTATTATTATTATTATTATTATTATTATTATTATTAAATCAAAGGTAAATACACTCTGTTATTGCATGCTTTGCAAAACAAAACGATCGGATCTATCGTGTGCGTCTCAAACATAACAATTACTACTACTGCGATTACTTCCTTACTTCTGCAACTACTATTCTAACTACTACTTAAAGACTTTCAAGATCGCCAAGTTTTGTTTTCTCTCCAAGAACTCCGGTTTTCTCCCTCCCTAAATAACGGTACTAGATCTAAGATGCAGCCAATCTAAACTGTTGCATAAAAAGAAAGAACGACAAATGTAAAGAAAGAAAGAAAGAAAGAAAGAAAGAAAGAAAGAAAGGAAAAAAAAATAAACAGATAAACAGAAGAAATGTTTATAAAAACAAAAACAAATTGTCATAATAGATTCATCCTACTCATAGAAAGTTCAGCCTCCGGATCATAACCATTGCTATTTTAAAAGCAAAAACGATAAATAAATTTAAGTATCAGTTTCCAAAGTAGGATAGAAAAATATGAGACTCGCGGCTCCGACTTGCAAAGGATCCTTAATATGAATTTTAAAAGAAAGCAAGACAAGAGGTTCTAAACTGGGATATGAAATATGACTCTCGCAAAATTGGGATATGAAAATACGCGACTCTCCGCTCCGACTTAAAAAAAAAAAATTCTTGCGACAGCCAGACCCATTCAGTTTGATTCATTGTTGAGCTGGGGATCCAAAATAGCTCCTCGGGGTGGGCAATAATAACAGTAGGCAGAAAAAGGATTACCCCTGCCATTTTTGTCCACTGTCATCTCGCAATATCTATTTCAAGTTGAGTACCAAGAATATTATACACCGGAGGAGTGCAGCGAATGTAGTTAGTTATTGATTGCTTACAGGACAAACCTGATTCTGACTTGACGTCATAATTGTCACTGTCATCAGATAAGTTTACATTCACATCAGTAATGTTAGCAACGTATTCTTAAGCTCTGCAACACACGTGTCAAGTATCGGTCATTGAAAGCGAGGAGCAGCGGTTTTACAATGGTCCACCGGTTTTAAACGCTGCCAAAACATAATTCATGGTGCACGAATCTACAACCGCATCTATTTGCCGGCTGCGAAGCACAAAAGAGTCGGCGATCATCGCTGCCTCTGACGTTTAACGTCCTCGGTTTTTAAACACGTGTAGCTGAGCTCTAAGCGTAAAACTCAAACCTGACTCACATTATGGACATTCTTTGAATCCACGTATGTAAAAGAAAAGCAACATAATGTACCCGTATTTATAAAATAACCTTTGTGTTAAAGTTAAGAGCGGTATAGTACTGCTCTTATAATCACAACGTATTTTACAGAACTCAAAAAGTTGCTCACGGCGTTCACACATCGCCATGCCGAAATGCCGTTCAAAGCTATACAAACCAGATTCAGGCCTAAACATACATCCTATCCTAACCAATCCTATCCTATCCCGTAACTCGGAAGTCGTTGGGGCACCACAGATGATCGTTTAACCAGCATACTCCATCTTTCTCTGTCCTCAGCAACCCTGATGCCTTCGCTCAGTATCAAGCCAGTCCATTCTCGAATGTTGTCCTCCCACCTCTTTTTTGGTCTCCCTCTTCTTCTACCTCCTTGCACTGTGCCTTGCAGGATGGTCTTTGCAAGACCAGATGATCTGGTGACGTGGCCGTGCCATCGGAGTTTCCGTTTCTTCACCATTGTGAGCAGGTCATCGTGTTGTCCAATGGTTTGTGTGATGGTCTGTCGGACTTCGTCGTTGGTGATGTGCTGGGTATATAGGAAATGCCCAGAAGTCTTCTGTAACATCTCATCTCCATGCTTTGTATTCTTCGTTGTAGGTCTGCTGTGAGGGTCCATGTTTCGTAAGCGTATAGGAAGATGGAGATTACAAGGGAGCGCAGCAGCCTTATCTTGGAATGTAGACTGATGGTCTTGTCTTTCCAAATGGGCTTCAACCTTGCCAGGGCAGCAGTTGTTTGTGCGATGGTGTAGGACTTCCTGTCTGGACCCACTGTCTGATACAATTGCTCCTGAATATTTGAAGCTATGCATTGTGTTGAGGGATTGACCTTGGACTTTGATGTCCGTGTTGATGCCATTGGTGTTGTTGGTCACCACGTTGGTCGTCTCTGTGGTGTCAAAACATAAACATAACATACATACTAATGTTAATGTTCCTTTTGCTTGTATGAGTCTTCAAATCTACAGCCAATCAATACATGAAACCAAAGACCACATAACAGCAACCATAAAAACTATTATCCAAAGTCCGATTCATGTCCATTACTTTTGTTCCTTTTGCTCATGCAAGCCCTAAGAATTACTGACATCACCAGTATCACAAAATGTTATATCTATTTCAAAATATTTTCATATTAACAGTTTATTTCACAGAATAAGGCTAAATGCTTGGCGTTCTCGTTTCATATATCCTCCAGTACTTCGTAATTGTGGTAGCATATTGAATGTAAATCACTTAATATTTGAATGTTAAAAAAATTATAACTATTTTCAGCCTTTACTCATTATATTAAATAAATTAAAACTACCTATCTTAATCTAAAGTATTGTATATCCAGAAGAACATTCTGATTGGTCATTGAGCTTAATGCTCATAGATTTAATTAGAAGTCATGAATTATTTATTTTCTTCTAATGTTTTGTTTGTTTGATCATAGATTTCATTAAGTTATGAAATATTCAATTTCTTCTAATGGTTTGTTTGTTTGTTGTTTTAATTTTTTACAATTAGTCTAGCCATTTTTTTAAATTTAATTTTTTGTACCTATTTTATTTAATTAAGCATTATTAGTTTCAATAAATATTTACTAATTATTTATTTTGGTTTGGGAGAGGAGGGAATTTGGGAGGGGGGGGGGGTGAATTATTTATTAAATTGTTTTAATTTTGAGCAATTTTTTTTAGTTCTTTTTAATAAATAATAATAATTATTATTATTTTATCATTTTTAATTTTATTATTATTTTTTTAACTATTTTTTTATTTTTTAAAATAATTATTTTTTTTATTAATTTTTTTTTAAATGGAGTGTGGAGGTGTAGGGGCTTGGAGGCCAAACTTCAACTTTCTGTAAGACGTAAAATGACATTTATAAATACTTCGTTCTTCACAGGTGAAGTTGAACGGTTCCACTGTTTATTTATTTATTTTTAAAAAATTTGTTTCTTAATGTGAACTAATTGTTATAAGGGAATTTATGTTGTTACAAAAGTATGTGTATGTCAGTAGTATAATAATGTTTATGGTTTGATAATGTGGAAAATATCTATGATGTGCGCATGGTAGATTTAATAATTTGTTTATGTTACATCAGCACAACTTATGTTAATCTGATGAATAAAATTTGATACAACAACAACACGTGAAATGAGATATCACATAACTATAGTAACTGTAGCTATTGTTATACAGCATTGCATATTACAGTATGATTCACTATACATTGCTGTAATGTAGTTATCCAAAGCCTGATAAACCAGCAATTCGGTTCCTTTCATTTCTGTGAGTCATCAGAAGTACAGAGTATGACATAAAACGACGTTGAGAATTGTAACAAGCAAGCAACGGAGAGCTAATAGAAAAGATAAAAATGGCTTGCTGTGTTAATAGATCTTGGGAAAAGTATCAATCAATAATGGTAAATGGTACCACTGTAAATGGCGCTAGCGCAGTACATCGACATGGAAATAAGACGTCAATAAAAGGCAGCGCCTCAACTCAGATACATGACATACTGTGTAGTATAGCGCCCTGCTTCTCAGGTTTGTCACTGCAACCACGGGTTGTAATAAAACAACAACATTTTAACAACTCTTCGTAGTCTGCACTGCACAAATCATTCGCTGCCCTGAGCATGCTACAGTAGCATGATTATTACTGGTTCATAAGATTTCCAATACAGTCGACTAAATTCTCGGCCTGTATATGATAAACCTTCCTACTACTGTAAAAAGGCATCGCAGCTATACTTTACAATCAGTCCGCGCGGATGCGAATGACGTCTCGTCAGCAAATACGATGACGTGAAGCACTTGCTACCTGATAGCAACAGCAAGGACGTCATCGTTGGAAACCCACCATTCTTTCCAGTTTCCGTGCACAAATTCACTAAAATAGATCACGTTCAGATTTCAGACCACATTCATTTCTACCATCGTGCTAATGCTTCTAGCCTTCGTCGTGTAAGACAAATTTCTATGTAAATTTCATAGGTGAATAAAGTCTCAGTGGTTGCACCTACAAGTCTATATACCAGCAAGTGCTAGGTTTGACATCTCCATCATTAGGAGGAGGTCTAATGAGTGTGCAGTCATTTATTCACTTAACGTGACTCGTCAACTAAAAGACCAATTCAGCATTCTGACGCACAAAACGATGTCAAAGGCAACTGATAACAAGCCTGAGTGAAACTAGGCATAATTATCTTCCCTCTCTCTCTTTGGTCCTGGGTGGCGGTGCTGCCTTGTAGCAAATAATAATACTGGATGCTAACCTGGATGCTTATTCCTAAATCAGACTCAAAGCGCGGCGATCTGTTACCAACATACACGACATACAACATAGACCTACCTACACAACACACACACATTAATCCCTCAAACATGTGGTGTAAAGGCAAGTCGCTTTTAGAAGACGGGGGAAAAAAATCTAATTTTGTTTTGACATTTTAGACAGACTGCATCCAATACCATTATTGAAAAGAGGGAGGTAAGAAACCGGAGTACCCGGGAAAAACCCTCGGTGACTTGAAAGTCTGGTACCTAAGTCACACCAGTTCGCCGCCTGTGGGGTTTGAAACCGCAACCTTCGGCATAGAAAACCAGCTCCCTATCATCCGAGCTACTAGGTCACCCTATCCCAGCAGCTGTATTTCTCTGAACGTGATGCCTTTCATCAAACTAAATGCTGCAAATAACACGGGGACTATTGATAACTTTATACCAAAAGTAGCCGAAACTCGCCAAATACTTCTCACAAGTAGTCTCGACTCATTAGTGGGGAGGGGGGGGGGGCGCACGTAAGGTCTCGGCTACGCGGTATGCTAATAATCATAAGTCCCCTATACGCTCTATGTGTCCGGGGACATAAATCTGATAAAGAAGAAGAAGAAGTGCTAATAATAACTTTCGCCATTTTCTTCTTCCGGGAAGCATTCTCGAAAAGTGTGTCCCACATTCATTGGTACCGTCACCGTTTTTCGTTAAATTGTCTCTCTCAGAACTGCTGCGGAATATACACTCCTACCACCCACAGGCAAATTTGACCCAATCATCATCTCCCGGGCCGAGTTGGCTCACTTTCAAGTAGGCTTCTTTCGTAGATGATGTTGCTGTGTAAAACGTTCTTCCTCGTTTCCAAACATTTTACACACTGTCATAATAATATTTCTTTTGGAGTTGGTGCTGGGTACAATGTTCTCCAATTCCAAAAGAATAATATTGGTACTCTCGGAAATCCGTGAGAATATTTGGGACAAAAGTTTCACTTTCTTCTCTAACTTGTTACGCGTTGTTTTGGGATTTGGGGTTCCCCAAAAACCTTTATTTTCTCCATATCTCAAAATATTCACATGCTCACGCTGTCCGTGGATTCGCAATTCTTTTGGGGGATGGATGTTAAGTAGTAGGAGGGTGTGGTTGTGATTATTGTGAACTTTTAGGGATGCGCAAAGTTTCTTCTTCGGGTCATTGTATTTCACACATATTGCTCTTTTATCTGTTAAATATTCTTCATTATTCTTCTGCATTGCTACCCAAAATCACACTTCTTTCAACTCAATGATACTCTCTCAAGGGACCGACGAAAATTGTCATCCCATTGTCGTTGTCTTTTCACGCTTCTGGGACCATCCGAAGTGCAAGGGCTGAGGAGGGGAGAGGGGAGGGGAAGGAGGGCAGAGGGCGAAGGAGAGTGATGGGAAACGGAGAGAATGAGGGAGAGGGGAAGGCAGAGGGAGAGAGAAAATGCTTATGTGTGTGTGCGTGCGTGCCTGTGTGTGTGTGTGTGTGTGTGTGCGCATGCGCCTATGCTTGGCTGGCAGCCTGGTGGCCGCAAAATAAGCAGCTTCCGCTGGCAGGGGAAATAATCATATCAGGGGAAAGGGAAGCTGCCACCCCGTAGTGATCCTGAAATCGCAAAAAATCAACTGCCCTACAATTTTGTTGTGAAATTCGTCTGTCGCTCGTTGGTTGGGACTTCCTTTACTCTCGCCTCCTTTCCACTGCGGTTTCTCACTTAATCTGTCCGTATTTTCAATTTTCTTGTGTCATCTTTTTTCTCCCCATTGTTCTCTCTCTCTCTCTCTCTCTCTCTCTCTCTCTCTCTCTCTCTCTCTCTCTCTCTCTCTCTCTCTCTCTCTCTCTCTCTCTCTCTCTCTCTCTCTCTCTCTCTCTCTCTCTCTCTCTCTCTCTCTCTGCACCTTCCCTCCCCCGCTGTCATCCCTTTTATTCTTCCCTTGTAATATTCTTATTCGTGTACTTCTTGCTACCCATGTTTATTTCTTTGTTAGTTCGTGTTCTTCACGCTTTACAGTCCCACTCTAATGTTAAATGTGCCACTAAATACCGCGAACATACTACTAATACCAGGGTTATTTATACACAGCAACAAATACTAGCGCTAAACACCACCACCACCATTATCATCATAACCTCTCCCCCTTACCATCACTATAAGGCAACAGATTAAGACTTTTTTCCAATCACACCCTTTGTGTGTGTGAGTGAGAGAGAGAGAGAGAGAGAGAGAGAGAGAGAGAGAGAGAGAGAGAGAGAGAGAGAGAGAGATTACCGAGTAAGGGAGAGGCAACAAAACATTCCCAGCAGAAAACGGGTCCACACTCATGTCCAACGATCCTTTCATAGCCTACATCTTCCAGGTATCTGCAAAACGCTTTCGCTTATCATCACCTTTATTAAATAATTCATACCTCGTGCGCCTGATATGGAAACTCGGCCCCAAAACAGATCGGAAATACCCAGCAAATGATCTTCATGCATCATACCGAGTGATAAAAACCTGTCCAAAAACCCCTACACAAGCGATAGTCCCTGAAGACAAAATTAGAATTGAAATTGACTGAATATGTCTGAAAATTACAAACAAGACTGCCTTAAATATCCGAAGTGACTACATGCCGTAGCAGTAATCACTTCGTAATCATGGTTCTGCATGATTCAACGAAACTGGCGCTGTGGTGAATCAAACAACACATGTGCGTGAGATTAGCATCTGCATCGCTCATATATATGCATAATATAGATATATATAATATATTAATAATATAATCAATATATATCGAAATTAATTTATATATTATATATATAAGCTTAGCTATCCGTGAAGCAATAAAATAACCAGGTCGAAATCAACCTGAAAGCAATACTTGGTACATATCTGTACACTTTAAAAGAATATAATCTGCATACCAGTCGGGCAACGGACCTTAAATTAGACGCAATAACTGGTGGAGACATTTAAAAGCCTGTAAATAGAAAACAATTACCACTAGCCGCTCATCAAGAAATGAGCCAATGCATATACCATAATAAACTCGTCAAGTAGAACGCGCGCTGACAACTCGGAAGTAATCAATCACGTGGGCTAGAAGAGTCAGGGAATGGTGGTGAGATTGAGGGAGTGGGGTGAGGGAGGAGGGGGGTGGGGTGGTGAAGAGGTCTCGGGTGTCAGTCATAATGGGCAGACCTCAAAGGCCTGCAGGACACGTGAAGGAAGTAATTCGTTTTCGAGTCGAGTGAGGTCGAGTCGGTCCTAGCACATCCGTCACATTTCGCTTGACCACAGCCATTCGCTGAAACGGACCGTTGTTGTACGCATGTACGAGAGAGGTCTTGCAAAGTCCTCCCAGAGTTTAGAGAGTTAAATGTCACAGTCGGTGTGCACTGTCCACTTTCAAAAAGGAAAATGTTGGATTAATGAATCAATTAATGGATGTAGGTAAAAAAAAAAAAAAAAAAAAAAAAAACAAGATCGCAAGCCATCTAAAAGTATTGCCAGACACTCGCGCACACAGTCGACAAATAAGCATTGTCTAAAGTGCCAGTTTTCTTGGCGATGTTACGACGCAAAAGGAAAAACATGGCATGATAAGGTCACCATCACAACTATTGCAAGCAAACATTTATCAAAATCGGCTTAGTCTATTTTGTGTGTTTCCGTCTTCATTCCAAAAGGGGCTAGGATTCCATTTTGAATCTTGCATAAAAATGGGGTGCCCCCGACGGCCAGCCCTTTTCCATGTTTATTGAAGTATTTATTTTAATTTATCTCAGCAATGTGCACTACGAATGTAAACATTTCTTGCAAAGGGTAAGGAAGAATTGTTCCGTTCAATTAAACTGAAGTGGAAGGGGTTGCGTGAATCTTATCTCTCATCTATATGCGGGCAGAGGGGTGCGTGTCCTCGTTGCAATGGCTGAATCAGCGCTCTTCCGCTGATCGCTAATGGCTGTATTTCAACCTTTATTAACTTGTGATGAATACGCGGGTAATCTTACAGCGGTGGCTAAATTTCATTTTCTCCCATGCGATCGATGGGGATAAGTTTCCCGTTTTCTGCATCCATGCGGCCATTAGCACCCAGACTTTGTCTCCAGAGACGGATTTTGTTTTTAAACGCTAGCCAAGTGAGGGCAAAACCAGAGTCGTGTGCACTTCATATTTGGTCAAACACATAATCATTTATGCAGGAACAATATAATACAACACAACAACGCAACGCAACATACTAAAGGCACACAAACATATAGTCTATGCAGGGTGGGGACCGGGTAGTTGGTAGAGCGGCTTACTACTAACTGAAAGGTACCTGGTTCGAATCCCGGATTTTTCCCCTTACCATCAACTGGTTCGCTGGTATCAGAATAATGTGACCAGTAGTCGCCTATACGCTCCGGTGTGGTGTGACTATAATCTACAATTACCCTCTTATGCATGCAGGAATCAAGCAACACACAACAACCCAACACAAAAGGCGCGCACACACAACAAAAGTTAAATACAACTATACACTTCCATATGTATCGCCTTTGAATGGAAGTAGCATAGGGAAACAACAACATAAGTCAACGTAACTCCACGTCGGAAGTTACAAGAAAGACACAACAGACAGCTGCGCTGGCGATCGCGCGACCGAGTAAATTCAAACATGTTCGCAACGATAATGTAGAATCTTCTGCCGCATTCACGACTAGTTGTTTGGTTTTAGAACACAAACATTCAGAGACTAGATAGGCGTGACTTGGAAGTCGAATTCGCTTTACCTGCTCAAAGAAGTACTCAAGGCGCCGGCGGAAAAAAATATAACCGAAACCGCCTTAAGGAGCCAAACTGCTGCTTGAAGGACACAGTCTAACGCCCCAGAGAACTGAGCAATACATAGATCGGAGATGGTAATCAAGAAAGGTCCTATAGGGCACCTGGGCGCGCACCGGCTGTGAAACTAATAAGTTGCTAAAATACAAGCAGATTAGTTTTCTGTGTCACAGTCAGCTTTTTGGACAGCGCCTTTCACTAACCGAACAAACGATTGATGTATAGGAAATAGCTTTATAATTAACATAATGGTTGGAACTGAAGATGTATGAGAGAGACGGATAAAAGCCTGACTCACACACACACACACACACCCACACACACCCACCCACACACACACACACCCACACACACGCACACACACACAAACACACAAAGGTCGGGGCTAAAATAGCTAATGGACAGAAGAGAAGCAACATCCGTGCCACCAAGAAAAGGGGGAGAAAAAAAGCGAAATGACAGGAATAACACCTCGGTGACTTTTCGGGCAGAAAAATAGCATGGAGATAACCAAATTCTAACTCGCTATTTTGTACGGCCAACAATACAGGGATCCATTTTTGCACAACTCTCAGCACCTCATCCCTATTTCCCTGAAATCCTCCTAATACCCCCCCCCACAGTAATATATAGGCAAAATAATGTAGATGTTAGGAGGGGTGGAAATAAAGAAGGTCTTGTCAGTAACAGACACACACACACACACATACTTGTATTGATGGCTAAATGGGGTACTTTTAGAATGTAGGAGTCGGAAAGCACTTTTTTGACGGAAAGAACGCAAATTTCTTCTAGAAATGTAAGAATCTAAGTCAAAATTGGCTCTTTCCGTCAAAAAAGTTGACCTAGTTCGTCTCCTAGGAGCGACGAAATAGGTCGATTTTTGCTTCAAAGTTTTCCGAAAATTGGCTGGATTTTCTCTGTCCCGGATAGTGCACTCCTGTGTACTTAAAACACTCTCATGCACTACAACTGCACTCCCAAGCACTAAAAGAGCACTCCCGCGCACTTAGAACAAAATGGGTTCATGAAACAAAATGAGGTCACAGCAAATAAACCCACTTTGTATTCAAAAAGACGGTTGAGGAACCCATTGTGTCCTCTTTACAGGTTCACACACACACACACACACACACACACACACACACACACACACCCATACACAGTCACACCCACACACACGCTTTTTTTTTCTTTGAGACTGGTTGATGTACCAAAAATGTCTCTTTTGTTTTTCTTATCAACTTGAGGCGGTGTACCAAATTCGGCTTTTGTTTTGCTTGGAGATATCTGGCTTGTAATTTCCTGGTTTTTCTTAAAGGCCACACCGGGCGCACCTTTTGAAAAAACAAACTATTTTTATGGACGGCGCTGTTTCTTTTCTCGCCCACTTATAAGGTTAGCGAAGCTGAGCGTTTTTCTGTACGGATGCGTACAGTAAACACACCCACGCATGCTCGCTCGCCCTACCTCTTTCACAACAATAACACTGGCACCTTTTCCCCTGAGCCCCAAGGATGTCTACGCGACACAGAGTTGTGCGGCATACAAATGAACAATGAGTTGGATTTGTCCGGAAACTGTGTAAGCAAAGTTCTAGTTATAAATACAATACAAAGCAATGCAGTGCAATACAACACGACACAATGCAATACAATAAAGTATAGATATTTGTGTTTCATTTATTATACTGACTTAAGGATAGGTTACATCCTTTCTACAAAAATTTCATCATATCATCATAATTATCATATAAACTAGCACTAGGACAGATCTTTCATCTTCTTTTCCCAGCTTCTTAGTAGAATCTTCTCCTTCTGGGAGGAAATTGTATCATTGGCAGCAGTTAGCGGCTTTCTGGATCTCGGAAAGGCTTATTGACCACGGACACCCTCGCGTTGCGGAGGGACAGAAAATATTGTTCTTGCCGTTGACCCTCAGCAGTCCACGTTGGCTATAAAGCCAGGCTATCTAGTAAAAGACTATTCTATGATGTGGAATTGATGAGCTTGTAATAATACAGTCATGGAAATTCTACGATAGGCAAGAAAAAGTTACACCCCCATTCACTCACTCTCACCGCCTCCCTCTCTCTTTTTAAATGAAGGCCTCTTTCTCTCTTTCTCTCTCTCTCTCTCTCTCTCTCTCTCTCTCTCTCTCTCTCTCTCTCTCTCTCTCTCTCTCTCTCTCTCTCCCTCTCTCTCTTCCACCAATCTCCCCCCGGGCCCCCCACCTCCTCTTCACTTTTCTGCTTACTTAAAAATAAGCTAAATCTCAAACGCCGATCTCAAAGGCTTATAACTCGTCGTTGTGCATACGCGAATATACATATATCATGTACCTACATACGCAGAGGGATAGTGAGTAGGAGAGGGGGGATATGGAGAAGGGCGAAATGATGGGGAGGAAGGGAGGGAGAGGACAGAGGAGGAGAGAAGAGAAGAGGGAGAGCGTATTCCCGAGCGTACAAAAAAATACGAGCAGCAAAATATTTTTCGCAAACGACTGAACCCGGCAGCCATAAGACATGCCAAGTAGTGACATTTGATTTCTGTGCATAAAACGGACTTCCATCGAGAATTCTATTACTGTCGTTCATATATTTCTCTCAACACACAAACAAAAACTCTCTCTCAGCCTCGAGCAGCTCTTGAGCTCTAAATGCGCTATATAAGAATTATAAATAAACAGAGAGAGAGAGAGAGAGAGAGAGAGAGAGAGAGAGAGAGAGAGAGAGAGAGAGAGAGAGAGAGAGAGAGTTCTAGCCGACACTTCGATCTCTCATGACAACCCTGAACCGCTGCAGCAATCATTTTCATTCCAGAAGTGTGCAGCTTTTCCATTGTAACAGAACGCCGGCTGCCAAATTTATTACCCAATTGCTGGTCTCGACCTTGTCTTCATCCCAATGCACTGAGCAGAGTAATGACGGGTCTGCACCTTCCCAACCCTCTCCATGCATAGCGAGAGCGCGCGTGTGTGTGTGTGCATGAGCGCAGCAGTGAAACACTCACGCCTGCTTCGTGTAAATTTAGCAACTATGCAACAAAACTTAATGTAATAATTCTTCATTTTCCCCATGTTGGCCCACCTCATTCTTTTGTTGCTGCTCTCGTTACTTTACCCCGCAAGTAAGTGTGTGGGTGTGTGTGTATGCGAGTGAGTGAAAGTCAAGAGACAGAGAGATTGCGTGTATCAAAAGAGTTAATCATTTACATTTTAAAACTAGAAGGGCAAAGCCCATATGTCTCACAAGCTCTTTATGGAATTCGAAAATGAATGCCCAGAAGAAGAAAAAAATGAAATGGTTGCATTAAAGTGCAAATATCGACTTTCTATGCTCTTGACCTTGAGATGACATCGACCTCCGTTTCTAAATACACTCACGTACCCAAAATTTATTGGTTGATACTCGTGTACTATCAGATAAAGTAAAGCAAACAGTGTATTATGCCAAACGTACGGTGACCTTGGAATGAGCTTGACCTTCAGATACCTTGATCTTGAGATTACTCTGACCTCCACGTAATCTCTCATGCATAAAATATGCTAATGTTATTGCAAACTATGGGTTAAATAAACAGCCATTCCACAGTATGAGGACCTATTTTTTGTATGTTTTTGCAAGGCTTAAACTGACATTGACCTTCAAGATAAACGGAAAAACGGGGAAAAAAAGAAAAAAAGCAAGAAAGGTCAACCTATTATTTCTAATTATAACAAGTGTGGACTTTATATCTCTAATAGTTATGGTCAAGGTCACTTCAAAGCACTCATACTAATCAGCTCCAGTGACCTTGACCTTGTGGTGAGGTTGACAAATTTGTATAGTACGTGTGTCTCATTGGTATTATACATCAAAGAATCATACGTTGAATATTCATAACGTAGGGGGAAAAAAATTGATTTAAAAAAAAAAATATCGTCGTTGACTAACGTTTGATGACCCTATGACCTTGACCTTGAAGTGAAGTCATTCAATCACTGAAATTTTCGAGGTCGCGTGGGTAAAAGATAATCTTACCAAGTTTGGTTGTGATAGTTGAAATAGGCTCTGTAGCCACTTAAGAGTTTTTGCACAGACGACGGAAATACAGACGGACGGACTTTTTTTTTTCCCGATGTCATTTTTGGACTATTTGGGATTCATCTCTCATAGATTTGCGAACATCAGGAGTTTCTTTCTTCTTTCTTTCTTTCTTTTGGGGGGTGGGGGGTGGAGGATGGTGTGTGGGGGTGGGGTGAGTACATAGGTTCACATTGCTATGTATGTGAGTCGACATTCAAAACCTATGACTCACCTATTGTAGACACCCAGGCAGTCCAGGAATGATCATGAAACAGAAAAACCACCCATATTTCATAAAAAAAATACCGTTTATTAAACCGACATAACATCCACACACAGACACACCAACAAAGACACGCGCGCGCGCAAAGAAGGAAAAGTAGGATGCTGGAATGGTTGAAAACACAACAGTAGTTTGTTTTGTGTCGTTTTTTTTAATGTGAGCTGAAATTACAACAAGCAATATTGCCTCCATGTTAAGCTTTTCCGTTCTCGGATAGGAAAACGCGCTATATTAATATACTTATTAAAACTTGGCAGTACTTTTTTTTTTAAGCTATTTCTCTTACACAAGGGTTCGAGGATTGAGGCCTGACACGTAGGGCCCAAACTCTCATCTATCCGACACCCCTAAGTCTCACGTAAAATAATACAGCTGGGGCCCAGCGGTGCGTCCCACACATTTACATTACCACTGTATCTAGGGTTGTAGGTCGGGACTACTTTTTATATGATCCCTCGTGTGCATGGTCTCACCATCATGTTTGTTCAAAGGCTGTTTTTCTGACATGATCATCTGTTTATATAAGCAAATATCTTGTCCGTGGTCAAAATATATTATTCGCTCTATTGAATATTTATTTATTTAATTACTTTTATATAGCGCTTTCAAGCTCAAGAGCTGCTCAAAGCGCTGGCCGACTCAGGTCCGTATCTCACTCAAGCCGCTCAAAACACGGTCTTATCATCAAATTAAGCCATCTTGTTGAATAGTATCACGGTTTATATCTCGCTGCTGCGCTCCCTTGTCATCTCCATCTTCCTATACGCTTGCAAAACATGGACCCCCACAGCAATCTACAACGAAGAATACAAAGCATGGAGATGAGGTGCTACAGAAGACTTCTGGGCATTTCCTATACCCCGCATATCACCAACGACGAAGTCCGACAGACCCTCAAATCACCAACGACGAAGTCCGACAGACCATCACACAAGCCATTGAAAAACACGATGACCTGCTCACGGTGGTGAAGAAACGGAAACTCCATGGTATGACCACGTCACCAGAGCATCAGACCTTGCAAAGACCATCCTGCAAGGAACTGTGCAAGGAGGCATAAGAAGAGGGAGACAGAAAAAGAGGTGGGAGGACAACACTCGAGAATGGACTGGCCTGACACTGAGCGAATCCAAGAGGGTTGCTGAGGACAGAGAAAGATGGAGTACGCTGGTTAAACGGTCATCTGTGGTGCCCCAACGACCTTAGTCTAGATTTCCATGACTTTTCCATGCCAAAATAATATCTTTTGAGGACAGTTGAACCGCTCAACACACACACCCAGACATATATCAGAACACATTACACAAATTCATCAAGGCCATTCATTTTATTTTCTTCAAGGTCTTTCTTGTACTCCAAGCATTTGATTGGGTCCGTAAGTCCAGAAACAAACTATCGAAAAACCTTTCCACACTTAATTAACATTTCCATGACTTTTCAGGCCCTGAACACCAATTATAAAATTCCATGACTTTTCATGATTGTATGAACCCTGGGAAGAGGATTTGTTGTATAAATGCTTAGATAGTGATGGAAAAATGGATTGTGATAGTGACAATGAATGATGATGGTGAAGAGAATTAATCTGAAAGTTGATGATTTGGTGAAGATGTGCTGACTAGGGTTCATGCAATATGATTATATGAAGATAATATTGTTGGAAGGGAGTTTATATTCGTGTGGATGCTGTCTTTTCTCTGACTGTTCTCCATCTTACATAACTGATCCCCTCTCTGTTTACACCCCAGCCAAACAACTCCGTTCTTTTTCTGACAGCAGGCTCCTCATAATTCCACGTGTGCGCACGAAGACGTAGTTAAAAGATCCTTTTCATTCATTGCTGCCACCCAGTGGAACTCTCTCCCGTCACAACTCAAACATGCAGCAACGATCTCTTCTTTTAAAAAGTCTCTGAAAACTTATCTTTTCAAGATGTACTTTATTTCACATCCCAATATCATCATGATCTTACCATTGGAAGGTCCGCGTGTTCATAGCCCCTTGTATGGTTGCGTGTTTGGTTTTCTTTTCATAAATTTGTTACTTTGTGATGAATGATCCCGATGTTATGTATTTTCGTCACCTAGGATTGGATGGCGCGGGGACCCGTTTGTTTGTTTCCGGGATCTTGGGGTTTCATTTCTTAATAGTGTGTTTCAATTGTTTTGTCTGTTAGTATTACCACTGTTATTTAATGTGCTTATTGCTTTTGTAAGTTTCTGAATCTTTTGCGATCTTGATGCACGTATGTAAATACTTATGTTCTTGAGTCTATTTTTGCTGTAAATGTTGGTCCTATGCTTTCACTCTGTATGCCTTTTTAACATGTCTACCGAGTATAGAAAGATGGAGTACGCTGGTTAAACGAACATCTGTGTTGCCCCAACGACCTTCGAGTTACGGGATAGGATAGGACTGAGTATAGTGTTTTAGGCTACAGAGGTTTCCTAAAATAATTTGTGTGTGTGTGTAAGTATGTGTGTGTGTGAAGCGCGGTGAGGTTGCCTGCAAAAACAGACGAGAAACCGCGCAATAAAATTATTATTATTATTATAATTATTATTATTATTATTATTATTATTATTATTATTATTATTATTATTATTATTATTATTATTATTATTATTTATTTATTTATTTAATTTTTTTTTTAAAGCTTTAGATGTTGACGGTGAAGAGAATGATGGTGACACAAGAATCCGATTGGTTCCTGATGCTGGGTGCTTTTATAATATGCTGACCGGAAGGTGTTTATGGGGGAGGGCAGCCCGTTAACAAGGCAGACAGGATGTAATACAGCAGACCGGCTTTATGATTAGGTCCCCTGGGCCGGGATCTGGCGGTGCTTGATGTATTCGAACTTCTCACAGGAGAGGTGAAGCAATGAGAGAGATTGAAGATTAGTACAATCATAGATAAGATCAATAAAACCACTGACCTTCCTTGTAACAAGATGAAACTACACAGAAAGGCACGCGCCAACCCACCTCCCCCTCTCTATCCACCCCCCTACCCCTCCGTTTATTCACTTTTTCATTTGCCTCCAAATGTTTTTTTCTAGACATCACAGCGATAGTTAATTAAACAGCAACATAACTTCATTGATGATCTTTCTGCCAGCAACTCATTTGTGTTCTGGGTCCTCAGACCTAATTGCGAATTATCTTGTGAATAACTACTTCACTCCCCCGCCCCCCTCCTCTCTCTCTCTCCTTCTCTAACTCCTCCCTCTCCCTCAGACCCCTCTCGTTCAATTATCTCCGCCCACCCCACAGAACACTTCTTATCATTGATTGATTGATTGATTGATTGTTGCTTTAGGTCCAGCGGACTCTTCCGAGCCAAATCAGGACCGGACAACTCCCAATCCGCATAAAAGATCTGCCGAAACAACCCTAGTGGGAAAATTGAATGCCCTCCACCGGCCAGTCACTTTACAATAAAGACATCCCACGCAGGGGACGGCTGAGGCTTTACCCCAACTACTCGAACCCCCGGTTACAAAAACAAAATAGAATACAAACATCATTATAAATCATCAACAAAACACATACATATAAAATGCCTATAGTGCTAAATAATACAATCATAGGAAGCCCTAGTGACCACCCGTCAGAAAGCGTCCAACACTCCCAAGCTGATCCGGCAGACCTCATACACAAACAAGGAGTCTTGTCCAGGAAGAGTTTTCAAGAAAAAAGGTAGGTAATTGATCTAGCGAAGAAGAAGATAGTATAGCAGAGTGATAGGACAGAGCAGGAATGGGAAAGAGTAAATGAGGAAGACAGCGACAGTGGGAATTTAAAGCACTAAATTTCCATAAAGTGGGGATACTATTTATACTGAAAACCCCCGGCACTCCACCGTCAGCTTTCTGCGATTAAAATATCGCGGGAGTATACAACACAATTGTTTGCAAATCTACTCGTAATCAAACCCTAGCAACTACGATAGTTATCCGCTACTAACAGATTAAAGAAAACAAAACACAAAAAAAAACAAGATGATGATGATGATGATGATGATGATGATGATGATGATGATGATGATGATGATGATGATGATATCGATGATGATGATGCATTTATGAAGCGCGTGTCTCTATCCATTTTCGAATGCTCATTACGCGATAAGGAGAAATTTTAAAAAAAAATTAAAAAAACAAAAAAACGACATGATAGATGAAGTCTGGTGTGAAAGTTGTGGGATGGAGTTGGACAGCAGAAGTGAGACGAGTGCTTGATTCACTAATTTCGTACAATGCAAAGTGTCTTCTTTAGTCTTCTCCTCAACGACTCGGCACAGTCTGCCATTTTGACTGTCTCATGTAGCATATTCCAAATCTAGGGGGCTGCTGGGAGGTAGAGCGAATCTGACGAGATGGCTCATAACTAGAAACCAACTCAAGACAGGTAACCTGGAGCAGTCTCGTGCACACAAGCGAAAGCAATTGACAGGATCTTAAGGTCAATACGGGTTGTTTTCTTGTTTTTTCAATTTTTTTTTGGGGGGGAGGGGGGGGGGAGAAAATGTGGAGGTGTGAGATTTGGTTGTTGTTGTTGTTGTTTTTTAAAGGGAGCCAGTGCAGAGAGTCAAGTACGGATCTAATGTGGTCAAACATACAACACTAAACTAAAACAAGATGAAGTGAGACGAAACAGGAAAGTTCCAAAATATCTACTTTGCACTCACGGCGCGCAACCACAAAGCGTAGCTGAGCCTTTGTAGCCTACTCCCTCTAAAGAAGAAATAGGTTTGAAATGTTCAGTTACACTGTATAAATGCAAGAATCATTCCCTAGACAACAGGAGAGACAATGGTATGTTTGTGCTATTTAATCGACCTAACAGTTACCGCTTCAGAATACAATGCATTGTCTAATAAAACGTTGTCAATATTTTTGAATAATTTATGAATGTCGATGTCGAGGTCGAGGGGGGGTGGGGAGAGAGAGAGAGAGAGAGAGAGAGAGAGAGTCCGTAGGCGCGCGTGCGTACGCGGTGTGATGGTGTCTTTGTGTCAAATGGTTTGAGTATGCGTGTGGGCCCCGGGTGTGGGTGTGTGTGGGTGTGTGTTGGTGTGCGCATTCGCATGTTTGTGCCTGTGTTCGACTTTGGATCAAGACAACCAACGCAAAACTGGCGACGAAATCGAAGCTTCAGTGGCGCCAGAACGTTCTGGAAAAATGTGGAAGTAAACTCCCAAGTGGAAAGAAAAACGTTAGAGTGTCATCGAAGATGTGTGTGTGTGTGTATGAGTACGCGCGTGCATGCGTGTGTGCGCGCGATGGTTTTAAAAAAAAAACAACAACAACGGAACAATATTGGGTTAACTGCACCATGAGCGGGGTGGGCTGGGTTGGGGGGAGTTTGAGGGTAGGGGTGAAAGTAAATGTAGATGTAGAGTTTGCTGTAACACCGCGAGCTCTCTCCATCACGCGTATGCCTATCCTCTATACTACACACTGATTTATGAAAAGATAATACACACGAGTTTCATACGGCTCCGACTTTGTTGCGAGGTATGTCTGATAGGATTAAACTCGTGTTGCCGGCACCTTCTCTAAAATCCATGCACGTGTGTAAAATTGCCGCAGCCTGAAGGTTGGAGATGGAGATGGATGGGATGGCGTTCGGTGCGGGGTTCCAGATACAATTATGCAAGTCCAAAAGCCCAAATCGGCTACAGCGGGATTGTCTGTGTTGTCGAAGACAGCCAAAAAAGTTCAGTTCACGCGAAAGATGGTGTTGTTATTTGCTTCGGGGACTTTACAGGTGCAGCAGTGAAATGGGCGAATGAAGGAGAACAGTAAGATATAAAAGAATCAGCAAGACACCTCCTCCCCATCCGCCCCTTTATATTTACGAGAATGAAGTGTCGACGGGAGAAAAAGATGGCGAGCAACAATTTTGACCTGGCCAAAAACAATATCTTTCGCATAGACACCCCGGACCCAGATTCCGTGTATGTATGTGTGTGTGTGTGTGTGTGTGTGCGTGCGTGAGAGAGTGAGTGAGAGAGAGAGAGAGAGAGAGAGAGAGAGAGAGAGAGAGATTTCAGGGATCTTAAATCTGGTCGGAATGAAGGGAGAGGATGGAGTAGAAGGAAGAGGACAAGCAAGCAGGAAATGTATGAATTAAATTCGAAAACAGAATCCTTCGGTTGAGAGTATAAACCGAAGTCTAGTCTGTGCACACACGCAATTCATCCCACGTTCTTTAAAGATCCTGACGCTCATATCATAGACGAGTGAGTGCCGGCTACACAAATACACCCAGCAAGCACTAGATTCCTCCTCCCCCAAACCTGGTTGCCCAGGACTGTGCTCGGTTGTCTGGGCGTCAGACTAAGCGCCCAAAGGCTGCAAGTAGGCGCCTCGGGCGGCTTGAGTTAGGTCCTGTATCAGTCAGAGCCATGAGCAGCTCTTGAGCTGGTAAAGCGCTGTATCAGAATGATTCATAAACTAACAAATAAAGAAAGAAGAAAATGAGACCAAAAACGTATTATAAATGACCATGATGTGTCCTTGTATCCAGCGCTCTGTGGGCATTGTTGGCCCATGTTGTTACGATAGCGTAGAAGAACGAACACGATGAGTGAAGCTCAAACACTGATCGCGATATGAAAAAAAAAAAAAAGAGGAATGTGAAAGAAATGGTAAAATGAATGAATGAAACTAAAAGACGGAGTGGAAAGAAGGACAGAGATGAGAACGAACAGAAGGAGGACCAGGCGTAGGGGGAAAAGGAGAAAGAAGAGAAAGGAGGAGGAAAACAGGACGAATGAAACTTTAAAAAAAAAAAAACTAATTCAAAAGAAGAATAGAGATGAGAAAGAGGAAAAAAAAGATGAATGAAACTAGAAGACGGATGGAAAAGAAGGAAATGGGATGACACAAGAGGGCGAGGATCTGCGAGCAACAGCGGATTGTAACACGCACGCAAGGAGGACCGCATGACGCCAGCGGTCTGATCACACAAGACCAGTGGCAGTGGTGGACCCGACAAACACAATCCTGGAATAACTGCGATTGGAGTTTTCTGGAATGTTAACTTGGCAGACAGACAGGAGTGGCAAGTACTGAATGGGGACAACAAAAACAAACAAATGGAAATGAGACAGCGTGTTAGTTGAAGTGCAATGGTATTTACATTGGTCTATCGTATATCTTGTGGTGAGGAAACGAAACTCCGATGGTATGGCCACGTCACCAGTGCATCAGGCCTTGCAAAGACCATTCCGCAAGGCACTGTACAATGAGGCAGAAGAAGAGGAAGACAGAAAAAGATGTGGGAGGACAACAATCGAGAATGGACTGCGCGAAGCCATGAAGGATGCTGAGGACAAAGATGGGAGTACGCTGGTTAAACGATCATCTGTGGTGCCCCAACGACTTTCCAGTTACGGGATATGATATGATAGGATCGGATATCCTATCCTATCCTATCCGATCGTTTGATCAGCGTACTCCATCTTGCAAACATACCTTTATGTCCTGAGGACACAAAGGTATGTTTGCCCATTGTGTAATGTCTTGTTGCAGCTGCAAAGACGTCACTGAATGTTAGAGGAACGACCTGGAGTACCAAACAAAACAGGCCGCGCATATTATTGTGGCAAAGCCGATTATGATCACATTAAAAGCAGGAAGCTCGTTGTTAATAGAGAATAACAGCAGCAAAAATGAAATGCTGGTTTTTATCAACTGAATGACAGAAATACCGACTGTGCGAATGTGAGAAAACAAACATTATATTTGCCTCTTGAATGAGACATCATGCATTTTGATGAGTAAGATAATTAGCAAAAATGAAATGCTGGTTTTTATCAACTGAATGACAGAAATACCGACTGTGCGAATGTGAGAAAACAAACATTATATTTGCCTCTTGAATGAGACATCATGCATTTTGATGAGTAAGATAATTACGAAGTAGACAAATGTATTGGCTTACGAATATAACACAACATGTCTGAGTTATGCAAACACGTTTTGCTCACAGATGAAACAACAATCTCTGGATTATCAATGAGACAACAGGAAAGATAACATGTTCAAAATTATGAATTAGATATCACGGTTTGATTATGAATCAGTCTACAAGTTTGCCCATGAAAGAAGCAGCAAGTTTGGATTAAAACAGACAACGTGTCTGACTTATGAAGAAGACAAAACTTATGAATGAGACGACAAAACGTGCTCATGAATGAAACATCTATGGATTACGAATGGAAAAGTCCTGTATCGATTGCAAGTGTGTGTGGGAAGGTGTTTTTGGTTAGACACAATAACCGCGCAAATGCGAAGCTAGGAAAATATACATACAGCTATTATCTCCTCGAGTGTTGGTTAATACAATTACGCACTGCGTGACACGTTTGTTCGTTCGTTGCGCGCGAGTACGCACGCATACCCACCCACAAGCACACAGGAGGCATGTTTGTCATCAAGTTATGCCAAGTGTCCGTTAGACTAAAATAGTGTCCACAGTTGGCCTACCTTTTACGGCCTATACATTGGGTTTGAGGTAGTGTCGCCATGTTCATCACGGCCCGGTTCGAATTTATAAACGTGTGTAGCTGTGTAATTTCACCATAACAAGGCTTTTTTTTTTTTTCATGACGATGTACATGTAATGTACTCTTTCACGATTTGACTTTAATAACAAAAAACTTTACTAAGATCGACATGCAACAAGTGATTTCAACTGCCTTAGCTCGACAAGTCGTGTGTAGCAGACAACCTTTGTTGTGTGTTATCATGCATGTGGGAGGAGTTTAGGTTGACCTCTAAACTCGTGACGTCACACTCGCTACTGGTTGGTCCTCGTAAGCCCAGCTTACGTATTTTTGCATTAGAAACTAAATATGCGCTATCCTTGTAAAATTTTACGTTAGTAAATACGCAAGGAAATACATAAGAAAGTCATAAGCATAACACAAATGTGGCCGGGTGCGCAACACAAGTGTGGCCGGGCCTTTAGTGTGTGTGTGTGTGTGTGTGTGTGTGTGTGTGTGAGAGAGAGAGAGAGAGAGAGAGAGAGAGAGAGAGAGGGGGGGTGTGTGTGTGCGCGTGCGTGTTTGTTTGTTTGTGTGATGCCAAATGTCTAGTAGCTGTTGTACGCTATGAGTGCTAGCAAGCTGTCCTCGCTAAAAAGGCCACCCGGGTCGACGACAACAACAGCGGCAGCTACACTGGCGGCGGCAAGAGTCTGTGACTCGCAACTTTTCTGGTTGTTTAGGTTTTGACCATCCCCATCAACAACAACCACCACCGCCGCTACTACACCCAGGTTGCTGCTGCCGTTGCAGCTATTGTGTGAAAGACGTTCGAGAAGATGCTGGTGACATAGGTGCGCTTTGTGTTTAAAAGTCCTCAAAGGTGTCAAGTTGTAATAACGACTCTTATTCACTATTGGCTAAAATAGTTGTTACACTATCGTCCGTACATAGCCAAGGTGTATACAGCGGTTTAATAATTATACAATCGTCTAGAAGTGAGTATAACAACAACTGTGCGTAAGAAATGAAGCAGTGTGATCACTACCACTAACTTAAATCAGTTTGTTCTTGCAGTGTGACTGATAACAAACTTCAAAGGTGTGAGTCGGATATCTATAGTATGATTTCATCGGGAGATAACCTGTGCTACGTAACCTAAAGAATGGTGGTGGTATATTATTATGGTGGGCTGTGCTAAATAATCTAAAGGAAGGTGAACACAACACTATTGTTTAAGGTGTTCTCTGATCTAAAATTAAAGTGTGGATTTAACACCAGGATTTAATAAGTCTTCATCGCTTCGGCGGCATAGAAGGGGTTTCAGCCATACGCACAGCACACAAAAAAAAGCTATAAAGTGTCAACGAAAGAGAATCACAAACGTTTTCATTGGCAAACTAAGAATGTCATTTACGATGGCGTACTTGGAAATGTATAGGAATTCCTGGAAAACATTCTGCTCTTATAAAATGCCAGCGAAACAGAGAATCATAAATGCTTTCATTGTGCAAAGAGTGAAAATTGCGATGGCGTGCAATGACAAGCATAGGAATTCCTGGAGAACATACAGTAATGTAAGAGGTTCTAACTTCCACGACTGGAAAACGGACACCAAAGAGCGTACCGCTTTGTTATTGCCCGGCGTGTTCAGCTTATTGCCAGAGTGCTCATCAATTCAAACCCGCGTTTAAGAAGCTGCCTACAAATGTGAAGAATACAGTGCGTTAACGAGAGGAGCAGATACATAGCTAATCAGCTAATCTAAGTACTTCAACTCCCTCTCTCTCTCTCCCCCTCCCCTTCTCTCTCTCTCTCTCTCTCTCTCTCTCTCCCTCTCTCTCAGTGTGTGGATCTTCATATTAGTGTTTAAGAAGCTGCACACAAATGGGAAGAAAACAAGTGCACTAGTAACGAGGGGATCAGATAAGCTAATCAAAGTGCTTCACCTCATTATATTATCAGTGTGTGGATCTTCAAATTAGTGTTTAAGAAATGGAGAGAGAGAGAGAGAGAGAGAGAGAGAGAGAGAGAGAGAGAGAGAGAGAGAGAGAGAGAGAGAGAGAGAGAGAGAAGCTTCTAACGAGAGGAAACATACGATCAGATAGGTAATCTAATAATCTAAATTCTTGGAGTTTATAACCAATGTGTCGGTCGTCAAACAAGTAATACAAAACGGCATACAAAAGAGAAGAAATCAGCGTTGTAAGGAGAGTAAACAACTACGTAAATTATAATCAATTATAATAACTGTAAGCTAAGAGAAACGATGAAAAGTATGTGAGAAAAGGGATTTTGTGTCGAAGGGAACCCTCCCAATAAGTACCTTACTGATATTACGAGTGGTAGCAAACAATCAAAACTATACGAAAATTATATCGATGGGTCATGCAAACGGTGGACTGGTATGAGCTTATCTTCTTGGCACAGAGTTGCATGCTATAAAAGTGTACACTGGATTGAATCGAATCAGATGAGTTGGAAACTCCCAGGTGATAGCTTGTGTGCAAAATCCTGGTAGTCGTGCCAGTTTGGAATAATCCTTCGTGCTATCTTTATACAGCTTGACATCTTTATCCTGCTATCTCAAGAATCAACGATTTGACACAGCTTATTAAAAAACAAAACAAAACAAAAAAATCCCACATCTACATTATAACCCCCCACTAAAACCACGGTGGAATTTACAAAAAGGCGATATAATTTGTGAAGTATATCTAGGTAAGGTTATCCAATTTTTTATGCATAAGGCTCGCTACATACACATCCACACCCTGGGATAGAGCGCGCCTGGACAGTGGAGCGTTGCTGAGGCGGGTGTGTGTGTGTGTGTGTGTGTGTGTGTGTGTGTGTGTGTGTGTGTGTGTGTGTGTGTGTGTGAGTGCACGAGTTTTTGCTTTCTTTATTTTATTTTATGTTATTTTTTTTGCCCTCGAGACTAGTGTGGGGTTGACGAGTGAAAAAGTAACAAACTTTTGGTATCAAATGATAATGTGGTGCTTCCGTGACATTTCTGTGACAAAAATTTTTGAAAATGTGTTCATTGTACACACTTATGTATAATGAAAAAGTGGTAATATTTTATTGGCCCACACTGTATATATATACATTTTTTGTTTTCGTGGGAGGGGGGGGAGGGGAGTATATAGATTCACATTGCTATGCATGGGAGTCAAAAATGAAAAGAAGACGATCTATGACTGTCTACAACGAATTTCTTTTAGGTAACATCAGGTTCTAATTCTAGAGTGATGATGGATTGATTATTATTCTTATGTAGCGCTTGTCCAGCTTAAAAGCGCTGTTGAAGGCGCCGGACAGATCCAGGTATTTTAGGGACCGGTTTTACCTTCGCAAAGGAGCTGCTGAGACCTTCCAAATAAAAAAAGTTGTCAATTCTTTCAGGGACTTGCAACACGTGAAGTTCACTAGACCGGTGAGCATCAATCATCAAGTTGGTGCCTTGTGCAGCTTGAGTTAGATCCTGTACTCGGCCAGCGCCTTGGGCAGCTCTCTGAGCTGGTAACGAGCTTACACAACAACTATTAATGATAATAACTTCAACAAAACAATCTGTTACGGTTTCGGCTTCGAACACCTTGGTCAACTTGCTACATCAAAATTCTTGAATGGGTTTCAAGAGGTAGAGCAATCTCTGACAAGTTTTCTGAAGGCTGGAGAGAAGCGCTTTATGGGGTATTCCCGAGCGCTTAGTGGCCATCTTGAACTGAACTGAACTAAACAAAAAGGATGGTGATAATAGCAACAATCACTTAACGTGTACATGGCAAATATAAGCAGTTAATCTTGCAGGTACTCTATGTTTAGCTCGAAAACAAAAATAAACATCAACACGAAGAAGAAGAAGAAGAAGAAAAAGAAAAAGAAGAAGAAGAAGAAGAAGAATGCTAATAATGATAGGAGAGGTGGAGTATTTTCCAACATCAACTAACTAGGGTGGAGAAGCATCAAAAGTCGATTATTAGTACAGACTATCCTGGCATTCTGCTGGAAGCAACCATTTTAGTTAATGGTTTCGTAGTAAGCTATAGATAGCAACATATAGAGTTATTTCATTATAGTTTCATAACCCATTTTTTTGTTTTGTTTTGTTTTGTTTTTGCCCGTCCGACAACTCACACATGCTTGTCATTTATAATAGGGATCTTTCGAAAGCGGGTGAAAGTGAAAGTGAATGTGAATCGGGACTACTTATTGTTGTGACGTCAGCAATTTATGTGACGCTTTAACTTCCCGTGGTGAAAGGTCACGAAGTCTGCCTACCACAAAAAATAAAACTTCGTGGAAAACCTGATTTCCACGAACTAATGTTAGTGAGTACATTTTGGTTTGTAAAATGTCTAAAAATGATTTGAATTTGTATATGGTACATTACTCAACCATTTTAGAAGAAATAATGGGGATCTAAACTCGGTCTCAGACTTAAAACGTATTTTCAAACGAGCTACTGAAAAGCCGTCATGGCTGTCTAGAATCTATCTATTCTGTATCACCAATCAGCAGTCCAAAAACTGTTTTATGTGACAAAAATGAAACTCGAAGCTAGAATGTAAAATATCTTCAATGTTAGAGCACTAATCCATCTTTAAAGTTCAACCTAATCGTTACATTCGTGTCAAATCATGATTTGTTAGAAGAAGCCTTACGTAGGCATAATAGTGCTCTGCCTCTGGGCCTGCCCTGTGTGTGCTCAATAAAATCACAACGAAACTAGGTGCTGGAATCGAAAGCGCACAGAAACACGTTCGTTTCGTTTCGTAACGCGGCGTAAGAATCTCCCGGCGTGCCTCTCGTTGGACGAAACGAACACACAATCACTTTCACTTTTTACCCGTTCCGAAAGACCCCTATTACTTAGATGATCGTATCGGGACTGGTACCGGTCTCGTTGAGCAACAAAACCTCCTTATCGACTACTCACTGCACGGCATTACCGACTAACGTCACGCGTTTTATGATGTGCTACCATTATCGACTGCCTCCTGTCCATTTGTTTTGTAAAAATCGGAAGTGTGAGAGGGGAAGTGAACGAAGAGTGTAGGTAAAAGATGAGAAGGAGGAAGGGGATAGAGAAAGTCGCAGGTAGAGGGTGTGATGTGTGTGGGTGGGTGGTGTGAAGGTTGGGAGATAACCTACAGAAGACAAAACAGCAGTACTTGAAGGGTCTAGAAGCCAACATTGTCACGTATCTTTAGTATTGATTTCTCCATTAGCAGCTCGCGACGGCTGGTTAAGACAAGAAATGCCAAGTACCATCGAGTTAGTAATGGTAAGACGTCTGGGAATATGACATCTACCATGCCCTACTAATACCAAATTGGGGGAGGTGGGGAGAGAGAGGAAAAAAGAAAAGATGGATCGTTTGATAGTATATGAGAAGATTAAACTTCCAAGATGTATTCTGTTCTTGCTCATTTAGGGGTTGTGGGGTATACAAACCTTATGCACATCAAACACAAGTCGGCTTAGGAAATTAGTAATTCACAGAAACAAAGCTTGTGGTATTGAGTGGCATGACTTCTAAGAATGTGATATAAAGCATGACCCCTGCTATAATACTGTATGACTGTGCATCGACTTCCGCCCTACAATGGTAGAAGTTAAAGATGGGTGTGGGTGGAAAAAGTATTAAAAATAGCCACCGCTAACGACATTTGCAATACGCACTACAGTAGCATATGGACAAATCTCCCAAATACTACTGTACAAAGAAAAGGTATGACTGTGTTCGTGGTGAAGGGTGAATGACAGGGAGAGGGGTGAGCGTGGGGGAAGCTGAGTGGTGGAAGGCCTGAGAAGAATGACATTAGAATTGCAAAGCACCAACAGCTGTGGTGCGGTTATGTTTCCAAAATTTAAAAAAAAAAAGAAAAAAAAATGCGTAGTAGGGTAGGTGGTTGGGAAGGATGGGGGATTGAGAGAGGTGAGGAGGGGGAGGAGTTGGGATGGAGGGGGGTGTTCGTTCCTTCGTACTGGCTACACACAGCCTCGGTTAGGTATTGCATCATCATCATCATCATCATCAGTTTTTTTTTAATTTAATCGTTCTTATATAGCGCTTTTCCAGCTCAAGAGCTGCTCAAGGCGCTGGCCGAAACAGGATCTAACTCAAGCCGCCCGAGACGCCCACCCGCAGCCTTTGGGCGCATGGTCTGACGCCCGCACAACTGAGCACAATCCTGGGCAGCCAGGGATGGGGGAGAAGGACCTAGGTGCATGCTGGGTGTTTTCTTGTCACCGGCACTCACCCGTCTAGGACATGAGCGTCAGGATCTTTAAAGTCAGTTATGATGGAATGTATGCGACACAGACTAGACCTCGGTTTATACTCTCATCCGAAGGAGTAGGAAAACAGGAGTAAAGTGTCTTTCCCAGGGACACAACACAATGGCCCGGCCAGGGCTCGAACCCGGGACCTTCCGATCCGCAAGCCGAAGCACTACCATTAGACCACAGTGCCTCCTATCATCATCATCATCATCATCATCATCATCATCATCATCATCATCATCATCATCATCATCATCATCATCATCATCATCATCATCATCCATCCTTCCATCCATCCATATCCCCATCATCGCTGTCGTCGTCTATCGATTGCAATAGGCATGCAGCTGTAGGAAACGCTGATTAGGGCTTAAAAGGCAAAAGCAATAATAGCATAGTTTACGATGTCTTGTGTTTATTGTGAGTAATCACAGCGACGCAGCACTCGTCTGTAAATTTAATGCAATCGAGGTGTGCGTGTGTGGGTGTGGATGTGTGTGTGTATTGGTGTGTGTGTGTGTGTGCGTGTGTGTGTGTGAATGTTTGGGTGTGTGTGTGAATGTTTGGGTGTGTGTGTTTGGGGGTAGTGGGTGGTGGAAGGAATGACAAAAAGTTATAGCATGAATAATAACGATAAACATAGACCAATTGCTAAGCACGCAAGTCAATAACTTTATTCAAAATACGAATCGTTACATTAAAACTCTATCCCTGAATCAAAACCACTACCGGTTATGAAAACAAATCCATAACAACGTAATGTGACGGTGGGTCTATTGTTGCTGGGCTCCGCACAATGGAATATGATATTACCCAATCGTCTATCGTCTGCGGAGATCGGCTAGTGTAATCACCCTATGACTAATCTTAATACATTCATAAGTTTAGCTCGGTCTGTGTGCGGATAGGGTTATAGCGATGGGGAGAAAATGGTAAAAGATTCACTGACACACTAGCTCTCACTCAGCTATGAAACATAGGTAGTCCAGCCACTTGTTAACAGTAAATATCACACATTTATTTCCTCTACTCTATACAAAATCTTCTAATCTCTACACTAACTTAAATGTCCAAATTTCCTTTCTAGTAGTTCGCTCCTTGGTGGGTCTATGCAGGTACTGTTCTCAATATTTGTTACTGTCTCATCTTTGGGCTATGAGTTCTTTCTGTCATATTATTCGGTTATCTGGACGAATAGACTATCGCAGTCCTTTTAAGAGTAGTGTTCGTGCACTTCTTCTGTGGACTTAACTGTATAGTTGAGGTGCGGTGTTGTTGTCTCTTCTACTTGGTAGTTGACTATGGCTAGTGGAACCCAATGCACTCACTGCTCAATGTTGCTAAGGGCAAGGGTTGGTTGGAACTTTAGAAATGTGACTCTCTTGCATCAAAGCTATTTAACAGTCAAAGTGAACGTAGAAGGACAAACTAAGTGTCACTGTCCGAGATCAATCAAGCATACTGCTGATTCAGGCGTGTGCCTCACGGCAATCTCTGATGCTCGTAGGAGGATTGTCCACTGGGGATAGTCCCTGAAATTCCGATTGTCGGATGCCAAGTTGGATTGTACCCTGGCGACTGATTATTGTAATAGACTATATAGTAGTAGTACATAGTACAGGTATTAATTGTTCGTTGCATCACGAGGATGAAGAGGGCGAGGGGTGGGATGCGAGGAGGGGAACCTTGGATGGTGCTCCCAGGCCCTCGACAACGAATTGCTTTCGTAGAACAAAAGGCACAAAGAGCAGAACAACATGGTTGGTTTGAGCAGCCCAGCAATAGGCTGAACCAGCAGGGATGATGCAGACTGATGGGTAAATACAAGAGGCAGCAATCAGGGATGGTGACAGACGAAGGTGATGTTTAATCAACGCTAATGTGTTGGATTATGCGGCACAGGCAACGCGGAACGAAACGTGGGGCACCGCGGACCGGCTAGCGACATGCACATGTCGTCACAGCCAATAGTGTGCATTGCGGAAGTTTGGTATTTAAAACCGCGATTTTTAAAAAAAAAAATTATCGTGCAAATATTGCAATTCTAAACAGCAGACTCTGATACTAGTGTTGCCAAATCTTGTTTAAAAATTGTCACTTCTGTAGGCTGCAAGACAGTGTTAAGTACATATCAGTTTAGTCAATGTTGCTCTGAACAGGCAGTTTTCTAGTATAATTTTCAAAATTGTTTTTATTTTTTATTTTTGGCACTTTATCGACCCTTTTTATCGGAAAATGTTGGGCCCATTCACACACTATGCGTGTTACTAACAATGTCCAAACACTGTTGGAAATTTAGCGGTGCTACTAACTTTGCTGTGCACTTGCCTTAAAGCTTATAGTAGGTAGTGTTTTACCTAAGCCATACTGTTGGCAGTATTAGCTTAGTGCTATCAAGCTCCTATCATATCGGATCCTGTCCCGTAAACTCTGAAGTCGTTGGGGCACCACAGATGATCGTTTAACCAGCGTACTCCATCTTTCTCTGTCATCAGCAACCCTCGTGGCTTCGCTCAGTGTCAAGCTAGTCCAATCTCGAATGTTGTCCTCCAACTCTTTTTCTGTATCCCTATTCTTCTGCCTCCTTGCATCGTGCCTTGCAGGATGGTCCTTGCAAGGTCTGATGCTCTGGTGACGTGACCATATCACCGGAGTTTCCGTTTCTTCACCACTGTGAGCATGTCATCGTGTTGGCCAATGGCTTGTGTGATGGTCTGTCGGACTTCGTCGTTTGGTGATGTGCTGGGTATAGGAAATGATCTCCATGCTTTGTATTCTTTATTGTAGGTCTGCTGTGAGAGCCCGTGTTTCGCAAGAGTATATGAAGATTGAGATGAAAAGGGAGCGCAGCAACCTTATCCTGGAGTGTAGACTCGACTGATGGTCTTGTCTTTCCAAATGGGCTTCAGCCTTGTCAGGGCAGCAGTTGTTTGTGCTATCCTGGAGAGGACTTCCTGTCAGGAACCACTGTCTGAAACAATTGCTCCTAAATATTTGAAGCTATATACGGTGTGGAGGGATTGGTCTTGGACTTTGATGTCCGTGTTGATGTTATTGGTGTTGTTGGTCATCATTTTAGTCTTATCTGCATTTATTTACATTCCAAATTTTCTGAGGGTGGTGTCAAGCCTCTGCATTTGCTGTTTAAATTCTTATTCCTCTCCAGTCAATCCATAAATGCCATCCCCAAAAAACGGAAGTTGGAGATTGTTCTACCCCCTATGCTGAATTTGCCTTTATGATATGCAAGCCAAGGCTACCTGACATGATGCGCTCCAGAAAGATGTTGACGAGTGTCGGAGAGAGTGCGCATCCTTGACGCACGCCGATTGTTATTCTGAACCAGTTCCCGATGGCGCTGCTGTGGAGGGCTGTACTGGTAGTCTTATCATACATGGTTTCTTTTTAATCCCATGTTAGGACTGATATGGTACGCTCTCGTGATTGCCCAGAGAGCTGCACGCAAGATAGCAAGCTAATAGGCTGTTAATGGGGCGTTCACAGATAATTGGGGAACTTTCGGAAGCGAGTGATTTCGTTGAGAAAGTGAATCCGCACTACTTTCTTTTTTCGTGGTTGTCGCGATGCTTTATACGCCACGGACTTACGAACTTGACCTACTTCCAGTACCTTGCATCAAACAACATTCTAAGTCTCAATACAAGTGCAGATCCCCATTTTCACATCTAAAATGGTTGAGTAAGGTCCCTTTCAGAAAATCATATCATTTTGGATGTCATACAAGCGATGTAATAAACAAAAAATATACCTACAAAGTCAAATTCATGGTAAAGTCCTTTTCCACGAAACCACCGAGAAAGATTTCATGAACTTTAACCTTTGCATGCTAATGAGAGCATTAACATCTGACGTCATTGACAGAAAGTAGTGCACAACGAAATTCACTCGCTTCCGAAAGGTCCCTACTATCTTGTATTGTTTACTGTGCTACCACTATGATGACGACGATGATACTAGATTATTATTTTAACTATCACTCTGACTCATCACCATCATCTCGAGACTCAGAAATCTAAGCTCGTGTTCCTCTTTAAGTCGTAGCAAGAGACTTGTTCCGCACCATCGGAATACTAAATATCTCGGGCTCAGACTGCGTGTATCATTTTATGTTTTCAGCGGCCATACACCCCCCTTAACGATTTTCATAGCGTGATGTGCTGCATACTACAACTTTAGTCTTGAGGTAACAGTATATCTGCAAAAAACCAGCATCTGCGTATCATGTATGACATACATTTTGTTCAGCGTGGTAAGCATGCCAACTACCCCACCATTCATTTTGGTATCGGGGTATCTGGGTCTCTACATGGAATTGTGCATGCTACTCCACTACTTGTTTTCGGAGGTTTCTGCGTCTCTGCACGGTACTTTCCATTCTCCGCTAGTAGTTTTGGTCACGGGATATTAGTGTCTCTGCGGGGTGTTTTACTACAACACGTTTTGGGTTCGGTCAGATCAAAGCGTGCAGGCGGGCATTTAGTCATCAGTAAAGTCATCCGTTGTTGTCCATGCTGCGACAGCCATAATGAGAGATAAGCTTTGTAATGTCTCATGCGTGCTTACTGGCACGACAGCATGTTATCACTGCCGCCAGATTTTCACTTGGCTGTCCGCACAGTACAAATGCTGGAAATGGTGGGAGGGGAAGCGGGGTGGGGGGGTGGGGTGGAGATGGGAAGGGGAAGTAGGGGGCGGGAGATAAACAATTTGAAAAGCTTTCTCCATCTAACCAATCCAGTTCAATCTACTCCAATCCACGTTTCGGAAAGTGAATTAACGATTCTTTTTCGTCCTCCTTTCATCCACTCCGATCCATGTATTTTGGGCAGTGAATTAACAATTCCTTCTTTTAATATAGCAGCCTGCTGCGCTCTTTTCAAGTAGCTCGTAAAGCTACTTTCATGGGTAGCGCCGCAAGAACAGCATTTGCTTTGTTGACGTTGCTACCCCCTCTTCCTCTCACACCCTCCAAAAAAAAAACCACAAAAAAACAGACAGCGTTTGGACGTCCATTTCATGTGGAACAGTACTTGAAAGTTCATTTTGTGTGCAACAGCAAGTTCGTGTGTGCGAAGTACCAAAAGGAAGTATAGAGCCAACACAATAATATTGGACATTAGCCAAAGCTTCAAAGACAATTTTAAAACTCAGGTTCGTTTGCTCTAAGGACTGAATGAACAGGAGAACAAGAATGACGCAGGATTGGGAGGGATGTGTGGGTGTGGGAAGAGATAACGTTACTGTTGGGCAAAAAGCACAGCCATTTTTATATATTTTGAAGGTTCCAGCAGTTTCCTCAATGATGACCGGAGCATAGGTGCCGCTTGGGCGTCAAACTTACGTTAAGCAATGAAACTACATACTATGGCCATGTGGTGAAGTTTCCAGATAATAAAGCTGCACACAATAGCCAGCGTGTGCAAGTATTATTGGACACTCAAGCTGCACACTACCAACAGATGGTCACTCACACACAGTATGAAGCTGAAGCAAGTCAGTATTAAGGAAAAAGATGCAGCGCTTTAAAAAACAAAACAAAACAGAATTGTAGTATTATTAACGAGCCAAGCAAACAAAACATGGACAACATAAAGGGCACACAAAGGAAAGCTTAAATAGGTGCTAACCTTTTGACAAATTACAGAAATAAAATGTATCTGGTGAACAGGAACAAGTAGAAAGTAAGAAGAAAAAAACCAGAAGTATATTAATTATTAGCAGGGTCGTTTGTAATGGGCGCTTGCTATCTTAGTCTTTGATGGTAATGACCGTTACACCACTAAAGCGGCTCGTTAATCTCTTGCCAGTTAGCGACTTTGCTTGCTTTAATCACTCCCCTGCTAGTAGTGTTTATAGCCTCTGATTTGTGTTTAGCATTGACCACACATCAAAGGTTAGGGAAAAAGTTGCGGCTAACAGCACACATTTTACGGTACTTTCAGGTATTGACTCCTATGAACTACCGCTGGTGTTTTTTTTTTTTTTTTTTTTTTGTCGGTGTTGTCAGCTTTATTGGATGATTCCATCCATTTGAACTGCAAGTGCCGGGTCTGCTATCAGTCACTGACTTCATTGAACTACCACCGTTTCCTTATAAACAATGACTAACTAACTATAACCGTTTCCTTTCAGTCTTCCCTCAAAAACTGAATGGTCTTACTTAAACTAAAGGCTACAGAGCTCAAACATAGCTGAGTGAGAACATAACCACAGATTCTTGGATAAGAATTCAAATAAGACGCTGCGGCCATAAACTAAGTGCACATTTTAAAAAAAACATACAAAAACCCACTTTATATCAAAAAAACATCTTTTTATTCATTCAAAGTATTTAGATTTAAATCGCTCCGCTTTTGGGTGAAAAAAAAAGTATTTACTGTCAAGTCATTAATTGATCTCGCGTTCATTATTAAAACTCGCCAATTACATTTGTTTCAACTTCCCTTAGCGGGAACACGCGAAAGGGAAACACGCAATTAGCAAAGGCAAGCCAAGGAAAGCTTGCAGAAGTAGCAACATCCACACACAAAGCAAGGAGGAAAGGGTAAAGCCCAGTTCAAGACTGCTAACGATTGTCGTGGTCTTGATGGCTCACCTTTTGCACTGATTAGTCCTTAGACTTAGAAATGACCTGGAAATGCCAAGCTCTCTACTGTCCCAAGACAAATATGCTGTGGATGTGTATTCCAAACTAAATTTGATATAATAATTATGTTCAAGTCAAGTCAACAAATCTTTATTCCACAAAACAAATGAAAATTTGGTTCACGTGCTTTTATATCTATTTAGTACTCTTAATGTGAAAGGGTTCTAGACAATTGTGAATTGAATCTCTGTCGCCACTTGAGCTCTCATTCCTGTCTCAAAACAAATACGCTATGACCACGTACGCGCAACCAGGACTAACTTCCAAGTGAATACATAGATTGTGCTTAAACGAGCGTTGTGGCGAAGTGGACTAAGGCGGGACACTAACTTGCCTTGTCCACAGGCCAGAAACCAATGGCGCCTGACAGGTGTGGGATCGATCCAGCATCTGGGCGTTATGTTTCTCCGAATATTATTTCCTTTGGACTCGGGCAACGTTTCGGGGGTTTTCTTCGGGTACTCCGGCTTGCACCCCCAGCAAAATTTCAAAAACACAACTAAAATTAGGTAGGTTGAGTTTGGGCGCGCCACAGGCTCCGACTACGCCTTCTCCAGGGGAGGCGGCCCAGAATTTCCCGATAAAAAGGGACAATAAAGCGTTACAAAGTTACATGAAGAAAGTGTGAGTACTAACTTCCAAGTATTGAGTGTTAACAGCTGATAGTTTTGTAGTGCTACTGTTAGCCGAAAAACAATAATAGAAAAGTCATAAGGAAATACAAATAGATTACATGAAACTATGTGCGGTCAGGTTTTATATGTTCTTTAAACTCTGTTTGGCTGCGTTGTGGTGTGTGATGATGCGGTGCGTTGTGGTGTCGTGTGGTCTGGTTCGAGGCACTGCGGTGGGGTGTCAACTGCACCAATATCCATTTCAGGCTTCAGTTTAACACGTATCGATTGCGCTGTGCAAACAGGAAGTGGAACTGGATGCTGAAAGCGGAGCAGCCAGCATTACAAACAAAATCAAGTCTAGCGTAGCACCAGCTGAGGCACGCTGCCTAGTCACTGGCCTTCGGAGTTTGCGCTTGCTCTCTGAAACTGAAAGTAGGCCACCACCTTCTTTGTCAAGGTTAGATTATCAAGGCTGAGTAGAAAAGCTTGACAGTGGACGGAGGATAAAAGGTTGTGCAAAACATTGGAAGTCTACACAAGTAATTCTTAATAAATGCAATTACTGACATAATCCTTAACATAAGCAATCACGCTAGGATTAAGGGAGTAAAAGGAGAGATACGAGTCGTATTGCAGTGGCGCCTTGCGTCCATATGACTATGATCTGATAATCTGTGTTTAGCGTGAAAGTAGTCAAAATAATACAGAACTTGTCCATTGTCATAATGATCATTCTTTGACTTCTCTTTCGTGGTCAATACAGGTGCCAGCTTACTTTGATAATTAGGAAAGGAACTGATGACTTTATACCAAAATGAAGATTTCCCTGGCTATTGACAGTAATTGAATTTCGAACTTTAGTGGTCTGTTGAAGTGTTCTGTCGTTGGTCTACAAAAGCAATACAGACGTAAACATTCACCATCAGACAGTCCTACTTTTACTGTTTTAGTAATCTTTTTAAGAGTAGCACCGGTTACAGATGCATTTATGAATCCCATAGGGGTTGGTTCGATCCCACAATTAAATTGACATTTTTTTACAATACAGTTAAAACGGTTGTGTGCTTTAATTTCAAGAAGAATTAAATTTAAAATTCTCTAGTCCGCCCACAATGACAATTCATATCCGCCCACAATACACATCTAAATTTTCTACAATCCGGTTACAATGCAATTTATAAAGCCCCCTCGGGCCTCATAAAACTTCCATTTGGTACACTCTGTTTTATAGTGTAGATGTCAAGCCTGTGTCATTAACAGGCCAGTCCTGTCAACATCAGCAGGGACGACAAAAGTATTGCTTTAGCTTTTATTGAATCAGCTGGAGTTCATGTTGATGGTAGCTGCTGCAGCAGCAGCAGCAGCAGCAGCAGCAGTAGTGGTAGTAGTAGTAGTAGTAGTAGTAGTAGTAGTAGTAGTAGTAGTAGTAGTAGTAGTAGTAGTTACATTACATGATGATTGCTTTAGGTCCAGCGGACTCTCCGAGCCAAATAAGTAGTAGTAGTAGTAGTAGTAGTAGTAGTAGTAGTAGTAGTAGTAGTAGTAGTAGTAGTAGTAGTAGTAATATGGATGGAGCATTGATTGATTGATTGATTGGTTATCTGACTGACCGATTGGTATATTACATAAACATCGCCAATATCTACTCTGAAGGAGCATAATGGATTCGATTTTACTTTCAAAACGAAATATGAGAGATCATATAAAGCGAACGTGAATTCGATTTCACACATTCAAAGTGCACAACTTGTAAGTGTTTCTACTGCTTCGTCCGTCATTTCACAGGTTGAGGAATTAATCATATAGTTAAGCTTAATATATCCGCCCACAATAAAAATCTGTTTTCTACAAATCCGTTACAACGGTAATTTATAAAGCCCACTCGGTCCTCATTAAAACTTCCCATTTGTACTCTGTTTTATAGTGTAGCTCTGTTTATATCGATACCGGCCGCGGCGAGTTTCATGTCAAGACGAATACACCACGTTTTTAAGTCTCTATACTTGCGACTTACACATTTCATAATTTCGCACTTGAATAGAACATTTCTATATAAATATGGATCGAACATTCACACTCTGAGGGAAACAACTGGATTGATTGATTGATTGTTTATCTGACTGACCGATTCGTGTGTTACTTATAAATCGCGAATATAATGAATCCTATTGTATTTTCAAAACGAAATAAGAGAAACCATATAAAGTTAATGTGAATTCAATTTATCATTAAAAGTGCACAGCTTTAAAGTCGCGCAGTTGTGTAGTGATTTGGGTACAAGCTAGCAATGTTTCATGTGAAGCAACGTCGGGACGGATTAGTACTTGGATCCTATCCTATCCTATTTCGTCGGTCGTTGGGGCACCACCGATGATCGTTTAGCCAGCGTACTCCATCTTTCTCTGTCCTCATCAACCCTCATGGCTTCGCTCAGCGTCAAGCCAGTCCATTCTCGAATGTTGTCCTTCCACCTCTTTTTATGTCTCCCTCTTCTTCTGCCTCCTTGTACGGTGCCTTGCAGGATGGTCTTTGCAAGGTCTGGTGACGTGGCCATACCATCGGAGTGACCATAAATGGAACGCAACGGTCAAACGACACAAAACGACAGCTGTGAATAGATACCTAGATCTGTTGAGAACCGGGGAAAGTAAAGCAGCGAGGGTGAGGAGATAGGCACCGCCCTCATTAAGCTGGCCTAGAGAAGGAGTAGGTAACCAAACGCCTCTCTCCCCAACGACCCAAAGGTTACGGAAACAACTTCACCTTTAAGCTCGCTGCTCTATTTTCCATTAAAAATTCTCAATTGTGTTTTTTTTTTTGGTAACTCCGCTCTAATGGAGTTATCGCCAGTGTTTGCGGTACACAAATCAGAGCAACAAAATGTAACTATGGACTGACTTTAAAGCTATGTATAGCTCTGGAACTAATTATGTTCTACCTTCGCTGTCCTAGTTGGCATCAAACAAAAAACAAACAAATAAAAGTCTAACAAAGTAACAAATGAAAACAACTACTGCCATAAGATATTTATTTTAAAAAAATATCAGCACTGAAAGAGAGTGACTTTATTGCACGGGCCATCTTCAAAAAATAATGAATGGAAACTGTGTTTCTACCAGTCGTAGCACTGTTTGATAGGTCTCTGTGGATTTTGGCACCACAGTACAGACTCGGCGAAGGCTATAAAAATTAGGCCCCTCGCGACTTTGTGGGTTAACTACCACATCAATACAAGGTTCGAGGTCCTTGCTGATTTGAGATGGCTATTACATGATCAGTTGTTCGAAAGCAGTAGGGAACTTGTCAATTTGAGTGTAACTATCACAGGAATGGTTTTGCTACAGCTCATGTAATACAAGTTGTTGTGGAATGGAATCCTGGCCGAGTCTAATAAGTCCATGTCAGCGGACTATCAGGATTGTTTTCGCGACAGCTAGCCTAAAACAGGTCCTTGTGTGAATCCTTGTCAAATGTGAGTTGACTATCGCAGGATTGCTTTGGAAACAACTCAACTACAACATGTCCTTCTGGAGTCGAGTCCTTTCCAATATAAGCTGACTTTCAAACGGATTGATTTCGCAAGAGCTCAACGAAAAGAAGTCCTTGTGGAATTGAGTTCCGTTGCAATCCGCGTGTTTGGTGTGTGTGGCGTAATTCGTGGAATTTCATTTGGTTGATGACGAAGGGCGCAAATAGGGTTAGCAATGCACGCCATTATTGAGATTATGAGATAGAGAGCGACCGAGAACAGGAAGGTCTCTATGGTTTTAAAAATCCATCGCTTTCATTATTTTGACAGTGAAAATAGTGGTACTAAAACAATCGTGTTTGGCGTCCTAGATCATACCGCAGTGGAAACATGGTCATTGGTGTAACCTTAACCATATAATATCGGATCAAATGTACAATGGCACCGAGTTATCATAATCTCTTACGTATAGTTCTACTGTCGCCAGTGTCACTGTCAGATTCAACATTATTGTAACAGCTCTCTGATGTTCTCTTAACAAGTAAATCCATACTACAAATCTATCACTATGATTATATTATACAAATCTATCACTTTGATTATATTAAGAGTGGATGTAGCAGAAGCAGCGGTCGTAAAATCAAGCTTAAAGTGTTTAGTCCTTAAATGGTGCAAATAAGAGACTACCTGCAGAGGTTATCACTATCCAATTCTCTTGCGATAGTTATACTCAGCGGTTACACGGACCCACCGCCGTAGCTCAGTGGGTAGAGCGTTCGTCTGGCACACTGTCGACCCAGGTTCGAATCCCGTGAGCGGAAAGATAACGATGGGCATTTTACCACTGTCCACTTTAGCAGAATGCTCGCTCTTGTGGTTCAATGTTGATTTAGGTCCCTACCCCGGCCCCTCATCCTTGGAATGGTTATCTCTGATTAACAAATCGCCAACGGAAGGTGTGTGCGTTAAACGTCAATGCTCGCTCATTTATTCAGTTAGACAGCAAGACTCAGTATTGTGTTAACAGCACTTTTGAGGTTCTTTGAACCAATAACATCATACCCATGATCGTGACCTTCTACTGACGAACAATGGATTACACTGAACGTGAAGCACAAACTTCAATAATATATTACTTTATACAACTCTTACTGTGGAGTGCAAAAAAAAAGAAGCCTGGATTAACCCTGGAAATATCGAAAGCTACGTTTTGCTTCAGCTCTATCAAACCGCCAAATCTGCAGAAACCATTTTCGGTGGATTTGAGACAAGGAGACCTTCCTCAGTGAGTCAAACAAGCACAGATTACCACCTTTGGGTTCTGTTAAAAAAAAGTTCTGTGACTAACTGAATACGACTAAAAGAATTCGCCATACGTCATCAGAAATTCAATTACAATTTGTGACAGATTGTACAGAAAAGAAGAATCAAATTTACGTTCTTATTTTATTCATTTGCTATTCACAAAATATGATAAAATGTTCCTAAAAGACCCTTTTTAAATCTTTTTTTCTATCTTCATTTGCTATTCACAAAATATGATAAAATGTTCCTAAAAGACCCTTTTTAAATCTTTTTTTCTATCTTTTTTTGTGGGGAGGGGAGAGAGAGAGGGAGAGGGAGGGAGGGTACAGACGAGCTCGGCTGTTTTTTCTTTTCCTTCTTTCTAATCTAAAGGGTAAGCATTCCTTATGACATTTCCTTTTTCGATTGATTCCCAGCAAAAACCCGAGGTGGTTGTGTGTGATTTATTGAAAGTGTGTCTCTACTGCTATATCCCTGTGCCTACCGCTAAACATGTGTCTGCAAACTATTGGCGTTGATCTATCTGCCTATAACGAAGGAAAATTTGTGAAGGGGAGAGGGGGGTGGGAAATCAATATTTAATACACCAAGGACAACTTGCAAATCCAATTGTGACAAAAGCAGCCTTACGACAGAATAATTTCAATTTAAAGTGTTACCGCATCGCCTTAAAGAAAGAAAAAAGCCAACAACTTGCTTTTACATTGTGATAGACCTCGATTTTACAACATAAGAAAGCACTACAGTGAGAATTGATAATACATTGAAAATGTGACTACAAACGCCTTTCACGTATATAAATAGTCCACTTTAAATGGCAATGGAGGAGGAAAATATCATTTACAAATCCTCTAGATGACTTCAAATCTTGCATGCGTGTAAGCAAGGGGGGCTGTTTTGTTTACCAAACCAACTTTCAACATGGCACAAGAAGGTGTGCCCTTGACAACATAGCATACTGTGCGCCAATTACAACAATGTTATGATGCGTGCTATAAAGTAACATAACGACGATAACAACAGCAAAGAAGAAAAGCCCATTCTTAAAAACGCCTTTTGAAGACCGAAAAGAAGGAATACACGAATGAATGGGGTCTTTGATACCGCCGACATCCACGTTATGACAGCATTTTAAGTGCGGTGGCGTAGGGAGTACTAAGCAAAGAATTAATATGAGTGAACATGAAAATTGGAGTGGATTGATGAATTCTTGAGTGCATGGAAGGTAGTGATTTGTGAATAAAGCAAACTGCCTTGCTGATTACCGTTTGCCCCAGTGCTGCAAGCGATTTTATACTTACTACCGCGTCGTCATGTCTATGCTGAGCTACGGAGGAAGCGCGGGGGTAAGATTGCTTTAATACTGTATAACTCTTACATTCCGCGTTGTGTTTTCATAATGTATGGTTTGTTTAAACCAAATAAACTAAATGAACTGTCTAAAGGAAAAGGATGAGGGAGGGCGAGAGCGAGAGAGAAAGAAAGAGAGAGAGAGAGGGGAAGGATGGAGGGAGGGAAAGGGGAGGGAGGGAAGGGGCGGGAGGGGTAATCTTTATTTTTACAGCCTCTTTCCAAACACGAGGGAACAAAATAATTATCTCAACACCGAAGACGTCTCTGGTGAAATATCCAGGAAGTTACAATGTCGCCAGAACCCATCTTCTTCCCTCTCTACACCTCCCTTCCATCATCCCCCTCTCACTCTCACTCTCTCTCGTTTACTACCTGAAGTACTACTACTACGGGCAGAAACAGCAGCCATCGCATCACCATCGGCATCACAATCATCGAACAAGCAGGTTAAACACACTTAACATGCAGTCAATACACTCTGCTCCCCAAAGAGCGGGACCGTTACCTCTACAACCCATTTGATAGCTACAGGCCACGAAGTCAAATCACTATGATGATGACGATGACGATGATGATGATGATGATGATGATGATGATGATGATGATGATGATGATGATGATGATGATAGTGGCGAAACCAAGTCAACACTACACATTGACCTTATTTCTGTCAAATATATTCAACTTGCAGTGCGTACGTTAAAATAAATTTTAAAAAAGTTATTTTTATCTACATGTACAGTGTGTTGCTCCAATCGAAGCAATCGGGTCTAATGGATAGGGCTGGACGGTTTTAACGATACGTAACTGTATTCAGGTTCGGAAACGCGACGGTACGGTATACCGGTGCGGGTGTCCAAGGTCCGGTTTACTGGAAAATTTTGACAACAAATAACGCGAAGAGACACAGAAAGTAGAACAAGGAATGCGTTCCGGGAACTCGCTAAACATAACCTTGGTGTCATCACTTCCGTCGATGACGTAAATTAATGCCGTCAAGACCTCGAATCTTCACAGCACTGAAAAATGGAGGAAGGTTTCCAATTCGTTTCAAACCCAAGAAGGAAGGCCGATATTTGGCGACATTTCGGGTTAAAGAGAAAGGTAGACAGAACAGTTGTAGAAAATACAGCTTTATGCTTCACTTGCAAGTCATGTGTCGAGACCGGAGGTGGTACCTCTAAAATGATATTACCCATATTCGACGTCACCATCCCCAACTGCTGTCAGCTTCTGTGGGCCCTCGAGGTGGAGTGTCCACACCGGCTGCACTTGCTGCAGAACGTCAACCGGCAATACCCGATGTCTTTCTGGCTCATAGGAGGAAGACCTCTTAAGTATCCTGCTAACTCCGCTAGGGCTCAAGCCATCACAGATAAAATCTCTAGATTCCTCGATCGTCATGGATCTTCGTTCCTACAGTCTTGTTGATACGCCACACTTTCGCAGTCTCCTTACAACTCTTGATGAAAGGATCAACCACCGTCCAGAATGCACTTTTCGGAGATTGCCATACCACAGATGTACGAGGATGTGAAAGCAACGCTGAATACCATCTCTGCCTTGGACCCGAGATTCCGGTCTTTCCCGTACATGACTGCAGAAGAACGCGATGGCGTGTTTACGGAACTGATGAAGATCGTCGTGAGTTTGCAGCCTGTGAACGCCGCATCTCTCTCGACTGTCAAGGAAGAGCCATCCACTTCTGCCGCCCCAAAGGACGTTTGGGACGTCGAGAACGTCAAGGAGACTGTCAAACTGGAGCCAGCTGAAGAGAGCAGAAATCCCCCAAGAAGCAAGCCTGCTGCATGCCTTCTGGATAGTCTCCTAACGGACGTCTACGTCACCCACGTAGAACCGGCCAGAAGCATTTTGCAAGTATGCAATGAAAAGGTGGAGAAATTCCGGAGCGAGCCAGCAATCGGTCTGAGAGAGAGTCCACTCACGTGGTGACCGGTGAATGAGGGACGCTTCCCCGCATTGCGAGAGTCGCCAAAATGTACTTAACCATCCCGGCCACAAGTGTCCCGTCAGAACGGGTATTTTCCACAGCGGGCGACATCTTGTCCGCCCAGAGAGCGAGCATAAAGACCAAACACTTGGATAGGATGCTGTACTTGAATAAAAACTTATAAGAACAGCAGCTTGTCCAGGTATTTGAGCATGGTACCAGTTGTCAATCCTTCTGATCTCTTAAAGTTCTTAAAGACCTTTCCCGTTGAATGTTTTTGTTTTATTTTGATTTTGTGGTTTAAAGTTTGCTGATGTTCTAAACAGTGATTTATCATAATTTGTTTTGAAGGCGTTCAAGCAATAATAAACCTTCAGTTTCTATGGAAATGTGGTTCTTTGAAACTGTTTTGAAGTGAATGACAATCTTTCTTTTGCGTCTGTCCCTACTGTCAGTGGACTCAGTGCCATGTCCCATTTGATTGTAACACTAAAAATCGCGGTAAATCGGTACGAAATGCCGATACGACCTAAAAATACCGCGTAATACCGGTACGACTTTGACCCACGGTACCCAGCTCTACTAATGGAGTTAGTAGCTAAGAGAAAGGCACTGCAGATATTCGGCACTGGGAAACAATACCTATTTCAAACTATTTTCTATTTATCATCGCACCTTGTTCATGATTTATTTGTGCTAGTTTGCAGTGCTTGAATCCTTTAATGGATACTGAATACTGACATGGAGAAAACAAATAGTGCAGCAGATGCCAATGAGACCTATTCCTACCAAACTGTCTGTTTATTGGTTCCCAAGCGTAAGCTTGGGGACTATTGTTTTTGGCTTTGTCCGTCCGTCCGTCATTTTTACCCGCTTTTCTCTGAAACTAATAGACGGATTTTGTTAAAACTTGGTCCGTCGTTTGAACATACTGATCCATTCCAGATGACGCAAATGCACGTTTCCAATGTTAACAAAATTTCGTTACTCCTGTATCGTGTGCAAGTGCGTGCGAAGATAAGAATTAGGCGTTTTGTTATATTTTATTCCTCTTCTATTTGTTTCGTCAACACTGTGACAAACCAACAGTTTTTCTTATTTCGTGGAATAAAGATTTGTTGCCTTGACACTTATTACATCTCAACGCACTTATAAGGATTTTGTCTGCTGCTCCTCGGTGTTCGATGCCTGTGATTTGGGTTCAATCGGACGTTGCTATAGGAAGAAGAAGTTAATCGGTTGCCGGGTAGCGACTGGCACTGCCCGAGCTGTCTGCCAATAAGGGGGAAAGTTATTATTGTTAGTACAAAACTGTGTCTCTGCTTGCATCTCTTTCTTTTTTGTCTTCATCAGTTCATTAATTTCTAGCGGCAATTTATTACATTAAAAATATAACGCATTACTCCTGCTTTTATAGGTGTAGTAATTATTTTTCTTAATAATTTCAATTCATATAATTATTTTCAAGAAAATCAAAACCCCATCTAATAAAACTCATTAATCAAATTCTAGTACATTTTATTATTTTGATGCTAATATTAAGATAATCATCAACTGATTTTAAAAATACATTTTACAAGTTAAATAATTGTATTTAATTACTCAATTTAAAATGTGTCACCTGACCCAACTAAAAGACTGTGCACTTCAAACTTATTGTCTTTTCACAACGTGATTCTCTTTCCCACCCACCACCCTCTCTCTCTCTCTCTCTCTCTCTCTCTCTCTCTCCATCCTCCTTCCCTTTCTCTCTCCCTCTCCCCCCTCTCTCTCTCTCCATCCTCTTTCCCTCTCCCTCTCTACCTCTCTTCCACCCATCCACCAAGCCTACGATTACTTTAAACAACAAGCAAAATGAGACAAAACAGAACATCGATGTAGGTAAGAAAAAGGAAATGGCAAGCTCAATCTGATCGGTAGTAGACGAGAAGCCGCAGTTTGGGGACTGACGATTTGGGCGCATAGTCCATATGAGCGTGTGTGGTCGTATCACATAGGCGCGCGTATCTTAGCATACTCGGCAGATATGCGTATTTCCCATATGCGCGCGTCTTAAAAACTACTGGAGTTCGACGAATTAGTCATCACATACAAATAAGTTTAATAAAATTGTGTGATGTTGTCAATCATAATTCTTTAATCTCGGAACCTAAAAGCAAATAGACATTTTCAACATTTCATTTGGTATTCTCTCTATAGTCTATAGTCATTTGAAAGGGTCCCAGCATATCCTGCAGTTTCCGAAAACGATGATGTATGACTGCAGGAAGCCCCAATCCAGTCCGGAGATGTTAGGTGTTAGAAGAAATCGAAGTGTCGTAATTAAAATAGCGACAACACCTGTCAAATCAAACCTGAGTGAATTTTATTTTAATTCTTGTCTCATTAAAATAAGTGTGATTTACGTGAATAACAAAAACAACTGTCAAATCAGAACTGAGTAAATACTGGACACGCGCGCTTTTGGGATACGCGAATCCGCTGATAAACGAGAAAATACCCGCCCTTACGCCTATTTTAGTGAATGTAAAAACTTTAGTTAGTCATTGTTTCTTGAGTCCAGCAAAGAGCCGAACCAGGACCACATCTTGGTTGAAAGAGGGCTCACCCATGATCCGTATACAAGATATGCTGAAACAACCCAAATGGTAAAACTGAAGGCACTCCATCAGCCAGTAACTTTATAATAAAAACATCCCATGCAGGAAACAATGAGGCTGTACTCTAATTTATCAAACCCCTGTTTACAAAAACAAAATAGCAGACTATAATCATCATTATAAAGCATTAACAAAACACAACATACCTACATTGCTCAATAATACCATAGAAAGCTCTAGCTCCAAGCTGGCCCAACAGACCCCATACACAAATGAGGAGTTTTGGGAGAGTTTTCAAGAAAAAAGGTATGGGACTGGTCTAGCGAAGAAAAATAGTAGGTTAATAGAACAGATTAGGAACGATAAAGAACAAATGAGAATGACAGAAACAGAGATAATTTAAAGCACTAAAATTTCACAAAATGGGGATACTATTTATACAGAAGCCCCAGGCAATCCAACGGGGGAGGAGGGTGGGTATAAAAACTTGAGTTTACGCCTACGATAGTCAAAGATAGCTTTGGAGATGGGAAAGGGGTAAGGGAATGAGAAGGGGTGAGGGGCTGGATGAGTCATTTTGAAGTGAAGAAATCAATCAAGCGAAAAACAATACACCGCAATGATCTGGTTGACAAAAAAGGAAACACGTCAAGTTCAACTTGATTGGCAAACGGTTAACTCAACTGTTACGCCTACAAAAGTGAATTTCAAAGCTTTAAACCTACGATGATTAAATATAGCCACCAAACGCTGAACCATTTCAAAGTGGAGAATTCAACCGGAAGTGGGTGTGTGGGAGGTGGGTGGGGAGTTTGTGTATGTGGTGGGAGATTGGGGGGGGGGGGGGGAGGGAGGAGCGGAAGAGTGTGTTTGGGGAACCACGCGGAAGTTCAAGCCAAGCACCAAACCTTTTATGCACTGTCAACGAAAATCTCTCGTCCTCGAACAGGCAAATTGTTACCTTCAGCGGACTTGTTGCGAAATAGGTGGGAGGGACATGCATGGCAATGAATTGACGGGTGTAGTGTGATTAGCTTAATTGTAAACGCCCAAACCCTCTCCAGATCTTTTACCCAACCCTCCTTTCTCCTCCCCACTCTCTCTCTCTCTCTCACCCTCCTGCACCTCTACCTCCATGAGATCTAGAATTGGTCGAAAAGGTCGTCCAAGATTAACAATTATAATTATAAAATACTAAGTCAATTTTTATTTATTTAAATTTATTTAAACTGCGCTGTTTAATGTTGATCGATTTAGCTCTCTATAAAAATGTATTTCTTGCAACACCATTGAGGTAGAAAATGCGTGCGTGTGTGTGTATAGACTATATGTGCGTGTGAACGAGAGAGAGAGAGAGAGAGAGAGAGAGAGAGAGAGAGAGAGAGTGTGTGTAATATCAGGGCTTGCCGAATTTTTAAATTTCTGTAATTCCCGGGGTAATGTAAATTTGATTTCTGTTATTCCCTCCAAATTTTTACAATACCCATGACTTTCTTTCAAATCGCCGGCAAATTCACCGGATGTTTATTGAGTTTACGTTACTATAACAAACTCTTAACTGATCCCCCACCCCTTGGGGTCATGAGCAATCTTGCCACTGTAGATTGTTCAAACCTATAAAGGGAACAGTGAAAGCCACAGTTGAAAACCTGTCTTTCCTTTATAGGCAAGACAGATTCACTGCGGCAACAGTACCCCCGTTGGAGTGCCGGGGGTTTTCAGTATAAATAGTATCCCCACTTTATGGAAATTTAGTGCTTTAAATTCCCACTGTCGCTGTCTTCCTCATTTACTCTTTCCTATTCCTGCTCTGTCCTTCACTCTGCTATACTATCTTCTTCTTCGCTAGATCAATGACCTACCTTTTTTCTTGAAAACTCTTCCTGGACAAGACTCCTTGTTTGTGTATGAGGTCTGTTGGATCAGCTTGGGAGTGTTGGACGCTTTCTGCCGGGCTTCCTATGATTGTACTATTTAGCACTATAGGTATTTTTTATGTATGTGTTTTGTTGATGATTTATAATGATGTTTGTATTCTATTTTGTTTTTGTAACCGGGGTGTTCGCGTAGTTGAGGTCAACCCTCAGCCGTCCCCCGCGTGGGATGTCTTTATTGTAAAGTGACTGGCCGGTGGAGGGCATTCAATTTTCCCACTGGGGTTGTTTCAGCAGATCTTTTATGCGGATCGGGGGTTGTCCGGTCCTGATTTGGCTCGGAAGAGTCCGCTGGACCTAAAGCAACAATAAATCAATCAAAATCAATCAACTGATTCCCCATTGGATAAAATATCAAAAAGGCACCAATGAAATTTTATGAACGAAAACACGTCGGAAGGTGGCCAGAAGGGAAGTAACTCTTTACTAAAGCAGGCAGACGACACAAAGCAAAACCAACAGTTGTTCGCGCCGATGTAAATCTCGCAGAAAAAAATTACTTTTGGTTCATGGTAAAATGCCAGCTCACAGAAAAGCGAAAATAGTGAAGCAGGCTCTTTTTTTTTTATTTTAAATTTGTGATTTCTGTATTACCCGCGGGAAATGTACTTGATGAATGTGTACTACCCGACGAAATTTTACACTTCCCCGGGTAACGGGAAGTGGGATTTCGCAAGCCCTGAATATATCTATTTTTTCTATCCTATCCTATCCCGTAACTCGAAAGTCGTTGGGGCACCACAGATGATCGTTTAGCCAGCGTCTCCATCTTTCTCTGTCCTCAGCAACCCTCATGGCTTCGCTCAGTGTCAAGCCAGTCCATTCTCGACTGTTGTCCTCCCACCTCCTTTTCTGTCTCCCTCTTCTTCTGCCTCCTTGCACCTTGACTTGCAGGACGGTCTTTGTTAGGCCTGATTCTCTGGTGACGACCATACCATCGAGTTTCCATTTCTTCATCATTGTGAGCATGTTATCGTGTTGTCCAATGGCTTGTGTGATGGTCTGTCGGCGTCGTTGGTGATGTGCTGGGTATAGGAAATTGTAGTTTGTGCGATCGTGGAGAGGACTTCCTGTAGGGACCCATTGTCTGATACAATGGCTCTGGTCCTGATTTGGCTCGGAAGAGTCCGCTGGACCTAAAGCAATAACCATGTAATGTAATGATACAATGGCTCCTAGATATTTGAAGCTATGCACAGTGTTGAGGGATTGGCCTTTTTTAAGAAGGCTCTTTTTGCTCTCTACAATAACACTGAAGTTGTTTCAAGAAAAGTTGGATAACTTAATCTCTAGTTTTCTACTCAGGGCATCTCGAGTTCAGCCTGTGCTGTGCAAAAGTCTTGTTGAAAATTAAAATGAATAACGTATACGTTGGAGGAATATGAGAGAGAGCGAGAGAGAGAAAGAGACAGAGACGGACAGACACAGACAAACAGACAGACAGACACTACTAACTAATCAAAACCTAATACTCACCTATTGTAGACCCGCAAGCAGATCCAGAAACGATTATGAAACAAAACAAAACAAAAAACATGTCATACATAATTAAACGGAAGAAGAAGAAGAAGAAGAAGAAGAAGAAGAAGAAGAAGAAGAAGAAGAAGAAGAAGAAGAAGAAGAAGAAGAAGAAGAAGAAGAAGAAGAAGAAGAAGAAGAAGAAGAGGAAGAAGAGGAAGAAGAAGAAGAAGAAGAAGAAGAAGAAGAAGAAGAAGAAGAAGAAGAAGAAGAAGAAGAAGAAGAAGAAGAAGAAGAAGAAGAAGAAGAAGAAGGTAATGATGACGAGGATCATGATGATGAGGACAACAGAAAATAGAAGAAGAAGAAAAAAAAAAGAACAGAATAATGATGATGATGGTGGTGATGAAGATGAAGATGATGATGACGATAGAAAATACATGAAAATAAAAAGAACATAAAAACAAAAAAGAAGAGAAGAAAAAGACAAAAGAAAAAATATATTTTACGTTTTTAAAAAAGCAGCGCTTATCTTAGCAAGCAATAAAGAAAGATAACGTAAAAACAAGAAAAGAAAAGAGCAAAAGACAGAAAGTAAGAAAGAAAGAAAGAAAGAAAGAAAGAAAGAAAGAAAGAAAGAAAGAAAGAAAGAAAGAAAGAAAGAAAGAAAAAAGAAAAAGAAAATCTCATTAGAGTTCAGACAGCAGGCGCTTGTATTTCAGAATGAGAGAAGCTGAATAATGAAATAGGTTTTGTATAGCGTTGCCAAGCAGGAAAGCAATTAGTGCAATGAAATTTGTCACAGGAAAGAACAGGATCGTAATATCCTTTCAGCATGACATGGTATCGTAGGATTCTGCACACGCGACGGTATTCGTTGAATGCTCAACTATCCACTGGGCTGAAAAAGCACGCATTAAATTGAATTGCTCTTATAAGGGAAGAAACCAGCTTAAAGAGCTGCTCATGGAACTCGATTCGCCCAGGGCGAAAAACATGCAAACATATTTGAAAGGTTATTGTATTAACATCTATACTTCAGCAGACTACGCACTTGCAATGTCAACATCAAGCATCAACCCTTTTTGAGAGATCGTTTATTATCTCACACTGTTTCTTTTAAAGGTACCTTCATTTCTAAGTTTCCGTCATATAAATAAACACGAGAGCCAAGCGATAGACAAACCGAGTCCACAGTAACGCCCGTGTCGTAATCGCGAGTTTTCATCTTCCCATTCATATAAATACTAAAAAATACCTCTCAGACGAAAGTTGTGTACTCGGCATGTTCAATAGAATTCATTATTATGGTTTCAGATTTAGACACGATAATGAAATCGTTTGGATAATAATAAATGCGGCATGACGAATACTTGGATATAATTATAAAACCGCAAAGCGAGGCACAAATCAACCTACCCAACTTCTTTAAAAACCAGAAGCATCTAAATTCACCAGTCCACAATTAAACCCTCCCATTCGATCATCTCGATCATGCTCCCTCATCAAACTAAAAACAAAACTAAAAATTAATTTCTCTTCTCTACACTCCCAAGTTTACCCTGCCCTCTCCGAAGCCGCGCACGTGCAGAAAAGGGACACTGTTCTCTCAACACTCATTACATGCTTACAGCATAATTATCTAATGGATGGTCGCTATCACGATGAAACAGAAGGATGTTCATTTACCTGTTTGACAAGTTCAGGCCCGTGGCGACTTAATAGAATGCTAAGATTCTTAAGTCCTGCTTCCTGGTCTATGTGTGGAGAGATTGTACTACTACTATGTAGCTCTGTACACGTCCGTATCTTACTCTCAACTGACCAAAACTGTGCTAGGGTTTGACCCAGTCAAACTGGCTCCAACCGCTTTGCCTGAGCTCTCATTGGTTAAACTTTTTACGACTCTCGCCCACAGTGCTGAGTCACTTCGCTGTGTGGGTCGGCCTCGCAGTGTGTTGTACTGTAAGTGCTTGCTGTGTAATACCCTAACTCTCTAATGTTACAATGATTACACAAGGCTAAATATCGAATAGGCAGAGTAAAACTAGCCAGTTCATGACAGTCGCACAATACATTTATACTGCACACGCATTGTTCCATCTCTTTTTTTTTTCAAAGTCAGTACATGCTTGCAGCTTATCCAGTGTAAGGTGTCGTAAGAGGGATTAATTTGGCATATTCATTGGTACTTGTACCGGCGCTGTATATGTAATGTATATCGGAGCTATGCTGCTTCCGATTTGTCCGTCCTTGTGTTTAAACTGTTCTTTTTCTAAAAAATAACCATTACACTACTGTATTTGCAATGAGGCCTGGTGCTTAAACACCCAAATGCCTAATGAATCATTTTGGGCATGCACTGTTGGGTATCATCTTTTCTGTTATTCTTCTCAGTCACTGGCCACTCCTGGCTCGCAGAATATGAACCGCTGGTTAGTATAGTGGATACAATAAGCTCGGTGAATTAATTCGTACTAAAGACATCTTCTACTCCTGTAGGCTCCACTTTCCTCTCCTTAGGCTAAATGCTTTCGTGCAGAATATATATACTAAGTAAATGATTTGGGCAAGCTATCTTTATACATGGAATGGTGTATTTAGATGCTTCCGGATTTTAATGAACTGATGTTTTTATTCTATACTGTCTGTATTGTGTGAATGTTATTTATTGTCTATGAGTGTTGTACACTGCGCAAAGATGTTCTCTATCCATTGATTGATATTTTCTTCCAGAGTACTATGGGAAATATTTTGCAAGCTATCGAATGGATCGTAAAATACATTTAACTACTACACATGTATTGCTTTCTTGCCCCTGTTCTTTTTTCCGCTGAATGAACAGTACTTGCTCCAAACCGTAAGTAGTGCACGGGGTAGCTAATGAATAGAGAATTAATAATTTAACTCCGATAGTGTTTGCATGGTCCCTCTTCCGCTCTGTAGTCATTACTCTCCTTGTTTGCCACCGTAACAACAGCAGGATCCATAAACAAAGGTGAATTTCACTTTGCATAGCTGAGGCTAGCGGAGAGGGAAGGGGGGGGGGGAGTGGGAGGAAGAGGGAATGGGGGGGGGGGCCTTCCGATCGCCTCTACTCGGTGAGTCTCATCTACCGTGTGTGTGTACTGTGTGTGTGTGTGCGTGTGTGCGTGTTTGTGCGTGTGTGCATGTAAGAATTCTTGATGTAGTGGAAGCGACCTCTCGGTCAAAAGGGTTTGGACTGACGAAGTCTGATTGCATAGAGGTGTCTTATGCAATTGTCTTAAGACAATTACATGTACAGTTGTCCCCGTTCACAAACGCCTTGTAAGCGACGGCTTTGTATTAGATTTCGTGTGGTCTCAAACTATGAAGTGCAGGCCGCAAGCGCATGTAAAAGAATGCGAAGTAATGAAGGAGAAAGGGCAGAAAGAAAGGCTGGAAAGGATGAAAAGAACGAGACAGTTTAGGGCTGTCGAAGAAATGAAAGTGATGTGTGCATGGCATGTTGTGGTGTGTGTGTGGAGAGAGAGAGAGAGAGAGAGAGAGAGAGAGAGAGAGAGAGAGAGAGAGAGAGAGAGAGAGAGAGAGAGAGAGAGAGAGAGAGAGAGAGAGAGAGAGAGAGAGAGAGAGAGAAAGCGAGAAAGAGGGGGGGGAGGGGGGAGGCAGGCAGGCGGAGTGAAGATGGTTGGTGGGTTCAGTCGTTTACGAATAGGAGAGACCACGTGGACAGGCATTCCAGAGAAAAGCGCCTTTTCCATACTGGTAAGAGGCTTGTTGGCACTCTTCATACTTTCATTGCGATAGACATAAAAGAATGAGTAAGCTCCTTCAGAACTAAGATGAGACAAGAAGAATGGGAATTACAGGGGAACGTCTCTGTGTCTTTATAAATGTATTGTCATAAGGCTACAAAATCCACTCACACACACGCACGCATGCACACACACAAACATTTCATATACCCATCACAACACCAACGACGAAGTCCGACAGACCATCACACAAGCCATTGGACAACACCATGACATGTTCACAGTGATGAAGAAACGGAAACTCCGATGTTATGACCACGTCACCAGAGCACCAGGCCTTGCAAAGACAAATCGTGCAAGGTACGGTGTAAGGAGGCAGAAGAAGAGGGCGACAGAAAAAGAGGTGGGAGGACAACATTCGAGAATGGACTGGCTTGACACTGAGCGAAGCCATGAGGATCGCTGACAGAGAAAGATGGATGGAGTACGCTGGTTAAACTATCATCTGTGGTGCCCCAACGACTTTCGAGTTACGGGATAGGACGTGAAATCCGAAATGATAGGATAAGAAAGGATAGGAGTCTTAGCAATACAAAATCGCTGGTGTCATTGCCACACCACAGTGTCACAGTGTCATTGCCACACCATAGACGATTTGTGTTTGTTTCAACAGCAGGAAACAGCATATTTGCCCTTCTCTTGTAGAAGCTATAGTGCAAGTGGATGGCATCTAATAACTCTGAGCACTATAGACCTATCAACCACCAAAGGTAACAGACAGACACAGACACACACAAACAGACACAGACAGACAGACAGACAGACAGACAGACAGACAGACACACACACACACACACACACACACACACACACACACACACACAGTCAATGCCAAACGCTCGAAACAACCACGTTAACAATAAAACTGGCCAAGCTTTAATAGCTGCCCTTTCTATAACCGTTGAGAGCAAAAGCTGCAGATGTCCAAGCGCGATGACGCAGAAGATATTTGCCGCTAAAGTGACCTGTAAACCTACCTCTAATTTCGCAGTTAGCCCGTAACGCCAAGACTTCTGTTTGTCTAAAGTGAAAAAGTGAAGTGACAAAATAAATATTTAGGAGCCATTGTATGATACAATGGGTCCCGACATGACAGGATGTCCTCTCCAGGATCGCACAAGCAACTGCGGCCCTGACAAGGTTGAAGTCCATTTTGAAAGACAGGATCATCAGTCTACATTCTAATGTAAGGCTGCTGCGCTCCCTTATCATCTCCATCTTCCTATACGCTTGCGAAACATGGCACGGCACAGCAGATCTACAACGAAGAATACAAAGCATGGAGATAGACTTCTGGGCATTTCCTATACCCAGCACATCACAAACGACGAAGTCCGACAGACCATCGCACAAGCCATTGGACAACACGATGACATGCTCACAGTGGTGAAGAAACGGAAACTGCGATGGTATGGCCACGTCACCAGAGCATCACGCCTTTATGGCCACGTCACCAGAGCATCAGACCTTACAAAGACAATCCTGCAAGGCACGGTGCAAGGAGGCAGAATAAGAGGGAGACAGAAAAATAGGTGGGAGGACAACATTCGAGAATGGATAGGCTTGAAACTGAGCGAAGCCATGAGGTTTGCTGAGGACAGAGAAAGATGGAGTACGCTGGCTAAAGGATCATCTGTGGTAGGATAGGATAGGATAGGATAGGAGGATAGGATAGGATAGGATAGGATAGGATAGGATAGGATAGGAAGTGACAATAATATTATGACGTGCAAAACGGACATTATTACGTTCGCCTCCGACCGACGATGTCAAGACTTCTTCCGTAGGCTGTTTATAAATCGCATTCCGAAAATAGTACTGCCTGGCGCAAATATTATAGATCTGTAGTCCTCTATAGCCCATAATAATAGATCCACCTTAGATGTCCAATATAATTAACACAATCACCAACCATGTTAGCTTTGCTTGTTTGTATCCGCTCAGAAAATTGGGACCCTCCTCCTCCCCCCCCCTCTCTCTCCCTCTCTCTCTTCTCTCTCTCTCTCTCTCTGTACATAATCTGCGCAGCAGATTCATATAAATAACCTCATGTCTGTTACACAATTGCTTGTAAATTATGACTGACAGATATCGTTCTCTTAGCAAATACATCCATTATGCTGTAGGAAGAAGGAAGAAACTTGTCGACCAAACATTGATTTCATGAACCTCTATTATGTAACGAATGCTGATTAACTATCAATAATTTGCCTTCTTCTATATAATACTTTCATATATTCTACAGACGTCAATCCCTAAATAATATATGGCAAATAAAGACTGAAACCTGTAACAAATCATTTTCATACAGTTATTAATAACATCACTTGTTTGGTTTTTTCCCCTATCGTATCATACAGTTGTTATCGTTATCAATGTTTGTATGGGATCGTGTAATAATTATTGTCATTTATATATGTATTATTTAGGTTGATTTAAAAAAAAAATATTATAGCTTAATCCTTTTGTATCCTACACTATATTATGTTTACAAGAATTTTTCTCCAGTTTGGTGTTGGACGTAGCTTGAATTCTATTTTGAATTTGTTGTATTGAGAAAATACCATTGCTCGAGAGTTGGTGAAGGAATGACCTCCCTTCCCCTCTGTTCCTTGGTATGCATATGGGCCCAAGGCCGTGAAATGCATTAAAATCTGAAATCTGAAATCTCTCTGTACATATACATCCAAACTAGTCACGCTTAGTTTGTCAAGTGTCAACCTCCCTCGCCACCACACCTGGTCTTTTACACTCCAAAGTATACAGTACTTTAGGCTCCATTTCCGTGACTGTGACTGAGGTCTTGGATCTGTCAGATAACTTAAGACCATTACAATTTGGGTGGCGAGTATTGTGGCGGTTTGGGCGAACGCTAGCCATGTTTAATGTTAAGCAACGTCGGGCAGGGTCAGTACTGGAAATGGGTGACCATGGTTGGAAGGCAACCACCAAACGACACCAACAGATTGAAACAAGCGCACGATACAGCCCAGTCAAACCAGATGTCAATGGGTGCTCCTGGGTCTGTTTAGAACCTTGGGGAAAAGGTAAAGCAGCGAGGAAGAGGAGGTAGGCACCGCCCTCGTTGAGCTGGCCTAGAGAAAAGGAATGTCCCAAAGCCTTTCTTCTGAAACGACCTTTTATTACAGCCCTAGTCGATAAATATACACAATCTTCTGTAACAGGTCACGGTTTCGTAACAGGTGTTAATAGGTTTTGAGCCAATTAGAATTTTAGGCTAATGAGCTAAGTAGCTTGGGTTGCATAATAATAAACTCAGACTTTAAACAATGTTAAGGAGTTACACAGTACAGAGAGAAACTGGACTTTTGACACTGTTTTTATTAGTCCTCCGGCCCATACAGTTTGGGGAGGGGGTTTACAATGGGGAGAATAAACACAAATCAATACGCATAGGAGAGAGAGAGAGAGAGAGAGAGAGAGAGAGAGAGAGAGAGAGAGAGAGAGAGAGAGAGAGAGAGAGAGAGAGAGAGAGAGAGAGAGAGAGAGAGAGAGAGATCATTATTTTGTCCGTGTTAAATTGATAGCACCCTTGCAAAACCCGTGTGCCAGTTCCCAACAGACTACATCTCTGTAAAGCCTCATTTGTCAGGTTTAAACAAACAACATGCGTTGTCGTGTTGATGTTTATTTAAAGACGGTACTGATGATGCACTGCTAGTGTTCCTGTGTGCAGTTGTTAATGAGACTGATGGAACTAGTCACTGCCTTGACCTGGAAAGGAAAAGATAACGTGGTGAAGAGAGAGGAAAAGAAAGACTAGGAGGGAACATAATTAACTCAATTTACAGTACCGTTCACGCCATGGATTCCATTTCACCCCCCCCCCCCCCCCACCACTAAGAAATAAATTTATAACTTTCTAATATTCCCCAGTACATCACGCCAAAAGTAGTTGCTTTCGTAAAATGGTTAATTTATAATGTGCTTATTTATTTTAAAATTTAGATGAAGTCTGAATACGTTGTAAAAAAAACACATTCAATAAATAAATAAATAAATAAATAAATAAAGGGCAACAGTCAACCATAGAGTCTGGGCTAACCAGACGATCATTCAGCGAGGTCCTGACAGGTTACATTACATTACATGATTATTGCTTTAGCCTAGGTCCAGCGGACTCTTCCGAGCCAAATCAGGACCGGACAACCCCTGATCCGCATAAAAGATCTGCCGAAACAGCCCTAACGGTAAAACTGAAAGCTCTCCACCAGCCAGTCACTTTACAATAAAGACATCCCACGCAGGGGACGCTGAGGCTGTACTCTAATTTATCGAACCCCCGTTTACAAAAAAACAAAATAGAATACAAACATCATTATAAATTATCAACAAAACACATACATATAAAATGCCTACATTGCTAAATAATAACATCATAGGAAGCCCTAGTGACCACCTGGCAGAAAGCGTCCAATATTCCCAAGCTGATCCAACAGTCCCCACACACAAATAAGGAGTCTTGTCCCGGAAGAGTTTTCAAGAAAAAAGGTAGGTGACTGGTCTAGCGAAGAAGAAGATAGTATAGCAGATTGATAGAACAGAGCAGGAATGAGAAAGAGCAAATGAGAAAGACAGCGACAGTGGGAATTTAAAGCACTAAATTTCCAGAAAGTGGGGATACTATTTATACTGAAACCCACGGCACCCCAACGGGGGTTATCCTGACAGGTGGAAAAGCCAATGAGCTCTACAGGCAACGCACTGCTCCCAACCTGAACCGCAGTAATACAAGTCTTCAAATGTATTGTATTGTAAACGTGGACATGAGTTTAAGCTCCCTCCTCTCTGTCTCCCACCACCACCACAGACAGACACACCTTCCCTCCCTTGACCCATTCCCTGAAAATTCGGGTGGTTTCCACCAAAAACAGTCGGGTAGAGTTGCAGGGACCGGTACGCGGTCGGAAACAGTCATCATGAAGGAGACCCGAAAAACGAGACTACGCCACATCCAAGCTTAATGCCGTCAATTGCAAGGGGTTAAGATGTGGGTGGGTGGGGGTAGTGCTGTTTCCGATGGACAAGCAGACATTCTAGTCTGTGTAAATCACGCATACTGTGGATTGCAATTATTATGTCCATCTTGCTGACCAAGAGAAGGCATTTGATGCATCGGATCTTATATTACACAACATGCAAGCACGAAATTCGCAGCAAATTAGCCATTGTCATCCACCTATTTCATCAAAAACTGCTTTCTTTGACTGATGGGGTGTGTATCAAAACTAAAGAAGAATGTTCTGCCTTTACAATGATGTTTTTGTTTTGAATGTATGATGAGTATGTTATTTATTACGATTTTTTTAAAAATAGGTATGGCATTGGAGTTGCGTCTGGAACGCTTTTGCCGAAATCGGATTTTCCGGTCACCCGATCAATCGCGTTGCGAGAAATCACCGTAAATGGTACACAATTATAAACAGACCAGAATGTAGCTGAATGATTTAGGTTTGAGATACTATGTTTTGGTTTTGTTCGAAAAATGTGTTAGAAAATACCTTTTTAAACTTTGAAATAAAATTTTCCATCGCTTTCCATGGAGGGAGACCTGTTTTCCTCTCTCCTCCCCAATATCACTATATTGTTAAGGTAGGTCTGCTTCCCATCTTTCCATGGGTCCACAAATATAACCTGTGAGGTCAATAGGGAAATCCGCAGGGCGATGAAAGACGATCGACCACCCATTCGTTCTTAAGCTATTCTAGAGGACTCGCAGACAGTAAACAAGCCTTCAAGTGTATGTTCTTTAAACAGCGTGTGCGTGAGTGCATTTTAGCACAGTGACTGCAGTACATACATAGATACACAATTGGTGAATGTCCATGTCAGGTGTAGGGGGATGGGCGGAGGTGGAGGATGGGGTAAGGTGGGGTGGGGTGACTTACACAATTAGAATTATGTTAACCGGCATTTGAAAATAAACAGCTCAGAAAAACTAGATTAGTGCACTTGGAATTATTAAGATGGATGAAAATTTCAAAAAAGTTATTGTATTTTCTATGTTTTCAGTATTTGCCCACCCTTGTTTTTTTACATTTGTGTCCAAGCTTAAGATCTGTTTCTTGCAGGTCACTGATCACAATGGTCTGGGGAACAAAAAAGCCTGGTTCTCTGTATCATTGAGAATGACTGATGGTTTATTAAACATATGTCAGCATGTCAAAGTAGGCCGTTTATCCAACAGCAAAACTTGGCCGAAAAAATGTCCTAATTATTTGCCCACCGATTTGTCTATATCTCATCTTCTATTAAAGATAAACATAACATTCTATGTGCATTGTGTTTAGTATGTCATCTGCTTTCTGTTCCTGCACATTTCGTAAGTTTATGTGTAATTTTTAATTTTGACCTGCCGGTACATACTTTTAGAGATCTACAGATCTCCAACGAAGAATACAAAGCATGGAGATGAGGTGCTACAGAAGACTTCTGGGCATTTCCTATACCCAGCACATCACCAACGACGAAGTCCGACAGACCATCACACAAGCCATTGGACAACATGATGACATGCTCACAGTGGTGAAAAAACTGAAACTCCGATGGTATGGCCACGTCACCAGATCATCAGGTCTTGCAAAGACCATCCTGCAAGGCACAGTGCAAGGAGGTAGAAGAAGAGGGAGACCAAAAAAGAGGTGGGAGGACAACATTCGAGAATGGACTGGTTTGACACTGAGCGAAACAATCAGAGTTGCTGAGGAAGGGAAAGATGGAGTACGCTGGTTAAACGATCATCTGTGGTGCCCCTACGACCTCCGAGTTATGGGATAGGATAGGATAAAATAGGATAGATACATACTTTTATACAAAGTTTTCATAAAAATGGTACCTTGAAGTAAATTCTAGCCATTACGGTACATGAAACATGCATGTACCACATACAAGTATTTTTGCGAGAGAATGTCGTCGAAGGACGATAAAATTGCATTGTATCGTAAGGTATTGTATTTGTAAACTCATATCAACCAGGTAGGGCGATAAAATGTTATTAAGTTATAATAATTTTATTTTATTTTACATGTTGTCTTCGCGCATTCATACTCTTCAGCCACCTCTACTTGAACCAACAGGATCTCATGTATTAATAATATACTGCTAACAATTGTGGACGCTAATAGAATAACATCCTCAGTGCATATAGTATAAAAGACTAAAGACATAGCGATCTATCTCGACAATTTTTTTTTTAATACAGACAAACCACTTCGCAGTTTAAATTGCTCAGCGGAGAGAACAAACAATATTGGGGATGATCGGCAACTTAGCGCTACGAACCAAGGTCAGACAACCTGCCTGCCACGGCCAGCAAATTACGGTAATCTCATTGCCCGAGTTTCCTCCCGTGGGCTGCGAACGTAGCTCGTGGAGGTGGATCTGTCACCTTCCCTAATCAAGCTGACCCAATACGCCATTCTGCTGCCAAGGAAAAACTAAGAAAAAGAATTTCCTAAAATACAGTGTACCTGATTTTGTCAATCTGACGAGTAAAGTTCAAGCCTTGAGCTCTTTGAGGAGCTGGTAAATGCGCTAATACAAGCATACGTCATCATGCTCAATTACCGAAAATGGAAAGAAGCGAATTTAAAAAAAAAAATAATAATAAAATAAAAAAAAAAAAAAAAAAAAAAAAAAAAAAAGACGTTCTCAACTCGACAGCTAATTTAAAGTTCATGTTGTTCCCTCAGCACAACCATATTTCTCTCTAACTTAATAATAATAATGCTAATCAAATTAACTAAGAACCTCGAGCCTTTTCAAGAATGCTAATAAAATTCGAGAAGTATCTTCTCTCCTCTTTCCCCAAACCCACCCCGAACACACATAGACCTTTTTAAATGCCTCGAGACAGAAACATTCAAAGAATAACAGGCTACAATACCAAACTCCGAGATGTTAATGCAGATCTAAGAAGCAATGTAATGTTGCCAAAATCAAGCAGATTTAACAGACGACAAATAAACTGTACAACTACAATGTAAGCTGATGAGCTGCTGGTGAGCTACCGGGGTGGCCTGCTAGCTCAGGTAATAATGAGCTGGTGTCCTATGTTGAAGGTCGCGGGTCACGAATTTACGTGATTTAGGTACGAGACTTTTTAGGACAACGAGGGTTTTTTCCGGGTACTCCGGGTTTCCTCCCTCCTTTCAATAATGGTATTAGAGTAAATGTAAAATTTCAAAACTTAAAAAATTGATTTCAATGCCGAATATTTAATAGCATCTCTTCAGATCACCGCGCTTTGAGTTCGATTAAAGAAAAAGCGAGTGATAGCACAAAAAAGTCAATGGCGTCATCTGAAAACTTGCACACATCATAAACGTTCACACATGTCAACAAATCTAAAACTTCTCCACAAACTAAAATCTAAACTTGCCTCGGAATAACACAAGTCTAAAAATAATGAAAATGGAAGCTAGAAACTGCGGCGAAAAATATTAAACTGTAGATGGCTTTTAAAAAAAAAAATAAAAACAAGTTAAGTAAACTCACAGAAGGTCGTGGTGGTGAGGTTTTTGATGGGTTGGGAAAAGGAGTGAGAAAGCGACCAGCGGCGAAAGTGAGAGGGTTGTTTACATAGTACAGGTCCTAACAACAAATCGATACTGGGTTTGTCAGAGAAGAGAGGCGCGTTAAAAATGCACGATTCTCTTGTGCAACTGTCAGCACGCGACCATCCACCCAACATGCCTTCATGCACCGTCGCTGGTTTTTTTCATGACTGATAAGTTCAAAAGACAGCTTCGCATACTCTGGAACATGAAGACCCTTTGGCACCAAAAGTCGGTAGGCATTCAACTATCATGAGCTGACACAGTAGATCAAAGAGGTTATTCAAACTGTCCGAAAAAATTCTCGCCTTCTGCAGATTTTTTAGGGTGAACTGTCAAAGGTCTGTCTTGTTTTAAAATTACTATTTGAAAAAACATTCTGTCTGTCTGCCTGTCTATCTGTCTCTTGTTATATTTTACTTCTTGTAAACTCTTTGCTGATGACACCACATTACACTCTAAAGATTCAGAACTGCGTAATTTAGCATCCTCTTTGCAAAAAAAAGGGGCAAATAAATACATTAACGGACTGAATTTAATCACACTGAATCCAGACAAAACAAAATCCATACTAATTACAACCAGACAGAAAAGGAAAAGTTCCTCTATGACACTCCCTCCCTTAAAACTTTGCAACAAAAAAGTATAATTTCATAAACTTCTTGGCGTGGCATTAGACAATAATTTGTATTGGTTGAAACATATTTTAAATGTTAGTAAAACTATTTCTAGAAGAACTTATCAATTATGAAGGATTAAACATTTTTAAATTTAAAATCTCGTAAACTATTCTATTCGTAACATATTCAGCTATTCGTTGATTATTCAACTATTTGGGATACTGCCAGTGACAACGGCATGAAGCCTTAAGTTAGGATTCTTTGACGTGCAATTAAAACGATTATACTAAACAAACAAAATCTGAATTATTACGAAAAGATCAACGTATTACCTCTTGCCAAAAGATTAAAATTTAATAAAGGAATTTTCATGCACAAGATCCTTTCTGGTAATGCACCCCCATATCTTTCATCTATTTTTTTCTAGGAAAACTGCCAGATTTTCAACCACACTAATGAGTCCTTTTCCAAGAATTGATCTGTTTAAAACCAGTCTGTCATATTCAGTTTCCACTTTATGAACTGCCCGACGCTCTTCGCCCCACGTTCTTCGCAGTTCAGTCACTAAAAACACATCCTATAGAAAACATCTTTTACATCACATTAAAACTTAGTTACATAATTGGAGTTCTACATTATTAACATTCATTAAATTGTTTTAAATACGTTTTGCGCGCGGTTGTGTACATGCGAATGTTTATGTGTACACAGATCTTGATTGTATTGTTACATTATGATGTTATTGTTATTTTGTTATACTAATTGTTTTTGTTACAAGCCCCAAGGGCAAGAATGAAGATGTTAAAAAGCACACCCAGTGCTTACTCTTTGACTCTTGTTAAATAAAATTGTTATCTTCTCTTCTCTCTCTCTCTCTCTCTCTCTCTCTCTCTCTCTCTCTCTCTCTCTCTCTCTCTCTCTCTCTCTCTCTCTCTCTCTCTCTCTCTCTCTCTCTCTCTCTCTCTCTCTCTCTCTCTCTCTCTCTCTCTCTCTCTCTCTCTCTCTCTCTCTCTCTCTCTCTCTCTCTCTCTCTCTCTCTCTCTCTCTCTCTCTCTCTCTCTCTCTCTCTCTCTCTCTCTCTCTCTCTCTCTCTCTCTCTCTCTCTCTCTCTCTCTCTCTCTCTCTCTCTCTCTCTCTCTCTCTCTCTCTCTCTCTCTCTCTCTCTCTCTCTCTCTCTCTCTCTCTCTCTCTCTCTCTCTCTCTCTCTCTCTCTCTCTCTCTCTCTCTCTCTCTCTCTCTCTCCCTCTCTCATTTGCCTTATCCGACACCACTCACGTTTCTTCTCTCCGACCACTGTGTTTCAATCACCGTCTCCCTTCAATGTCACATTTTCACCTCCACCCACCCACCCCCTTTTCTCAAATCCTCTCTCTCTCCAACTCTTCGTCGTCGATTTTCACGCTCCATCCAGCATTTTTATTACTCCCACCGCTCTCTGTCTAAAATCACTGTCTTTTTTTAATGCCACATTAACCTGCCTTTCTGCCCGTCGTTCTTCACAATCTTACACTTTGCTTTCACTGTCCTCTCTGCCACCTCCCCTTTCCTACCCGTCTTTTTTCACAATCTTACCTCCCCCAGGGCTATGATCCTCTTGTCATTTTGTGTATTTAAGTCATGTTATGTGAAATAAAAGGACAAAGTTCCAAAGTACCTTTAAACCTCTAACAGCTCGCATTATTTTCTCTGTCCTCTCTCCCTCCTCCATCTATCCCCCCTCCCCCGCACCGATTGCATCACTGTTTGGCATGGTCGATCACAGTTAGCGTGAGTGGGTTTCTATGTAATAATTAACCTCTCACAATCACACAACGGCAGGGCAAGGGTTAATGGCGCTGTTTCACAGTTTCAGGTGAGGAACCGCACTGGGAGAGCAGTTCAAAACGCACACCCACACGCACTGTCCACATCAACACCCACACATGTCCCATTCCAAACCCCTCCCTACCCAAATCAGCAGCACCCATTTATTCTCCAGTTGATGTCTCTCAACACCCCTCCCACTCTTCCCACCCTTACATACACACACAACCCCCCCCCTCCTCCCCGCCTATGAGCGTTGTGGCCAAGTGGGCTAAGGCGGGACTAAGTTGCCTTGTCCACAAGCCAGAAACCAATGGTGCCTGACAGGTGTGGGTTCGAGCCAGCACTTGGGCGTTATGTTTCTCCGAATATTATTTACTTTCGACTCGGGCAACGTCTCGGGGGTTTTCTCCGGGTACTCCGGTTTGCTCCCTCAGCAAAAATTTCAAAAAAATCACAAATAATGTTAGGTAGGTAGGGTTTGGGCGCGCCACTGGCTGCGACTACGCCTTCCCCGAGGCGGCCCAGAGTTTCCCGATAAAAAGGGATAATAAACTGCAGCAAAAGCAAAAAAAAAAAAAAAAAAAAAGACCAAAACCGCAACCTTCCGTCTCTTGCGCTCTTTTACCACTGTACTAAAGAATTCTGTGACTTTACATTATCCACTGGCATGTCAAAGCGCCTTTCTCAATGCCAGCCTCTCTCAAAGGTTTCTTCGTGTGGTCGATACGCATAACTTATTGGCTCGGTTCATTAGCCTTTGACAGCTGAAAGGCTCCAACGGTGTCTCCATGTTTATTTGATGGTCATGTTCGACCTTCTTAAATTGAGTTTAGCGCACAGGAACCACAGGCATGCTTGTCCTCACTCACTCACCAATAATGTAAAGCCGTAACGGGATGATAACGCCAAGGCGACCGTGAAAAAGTCACTTGTCTAGCGGAGTGCAAAGAGCCGAATAAGGACCACAATTTGGTTGAAAGAGGACGCACCCCCGATCCATAAGATCCGCTGAAACAACCCTAATGGTGACACTGAAGACACTCCACCAGCCGGTCACTTTACAATAAAGGCATCCCAGGCAGGGGACTCTGAGGCTGTAATGTAATTTATCACCTCCCGTTTACAAAAACAAAACAGAATATAAACACCATTATAAAATATTAACATTATAAAATATTAACAACACACATAAATATAAAATGCCCACAGTGCTAATGAATAACACCATAGAAAAAGCTCTAATGACCAATTCGCAGAAAGCGTCCAATATCCCTAAGCCGACCCAATAGACTCCATACACAAATGAGAGAGTTTGGGGATAGTTTTCAAGAAAAAAGGTAGGTGACTGGTCTAGCAAAGAAGATCGTAGATTGATAGAACAGTTAAAGAACGACAGAAACAGTGGTAATTTAAAGCACTAAATATCCACAAAGTAGTGATACTATTTATACAGAAAACCCGGCACCCCAACGGGGGATAGAGTAAAAAGTACAGGTTGAATCTTTCATTTAATCTATGAGTGTCACGACTTCACGCTTACCATTCTGATACCGGTTACTGCTTCTTTCTAAGTACTAGTGCAAGTGGACTTTTGTCTTTGTTGTTTTCTTCTACTGATGAGTGTAATATGGTTGCAAAATTCTTCATCTTCTTTTAAAACACACACACACACACACACACACACACACACACACACACACACACCTACACACACCCACACACAAAACCTTACAACGTATTCTTGTTGCTTCTTCTGTTTAATTTCAACTGCAAGTTGACTTTCTTGTTTGTTGTTGTGTGTTTTCTTCCATACTGTAAGCAGTGTTGATTTATGACGATCTATTGTTCATTGCGTTCATATTTCTCGACAAATAGCAGCAAACACCTTAATTGGTTTTGTATTCATATCCGTACGATGTAAATGTCATAAGGAGACTGTTTAACATGCGTACCACCGGTCTTAAGAATAATACATTAATTTTATCCATAAAGCCGTTGGCGAAAATGTATCGGCCACTTGCTGAGAGTGGGTGGATTTATATCAAAATTGTATAGACCACGCTTGCAATTGTATAACTTTCATAAATTACTTCATTGATGATGCTGGTCATCATAATAAATTCATAAAATATTTCATTAATCACGTTAGCCATCACAATAATTATGACATTAGCTATAACACTCATCACATATTTCATTGTCATAATATGATCTAAGCCATAACATTCATCAAATATTTCATCGCTCCTGCTAATCATCATATAGCCTTTAACATCATGTAACGTTCATCGAATATTTAGTCTGCTGGTGATGGTTAAACCGCTTACTGATCGCAGCCCAGACACATAGTTATGATCGATACTGCATAACGGATCGATCGGAGCAATCATTCGCTTAATCAAGCGTCATCAGCATAATTAGCTATGCAACACTGATTATAAATTACAGGTGGGACGTAGGGTCTCGCGCACTCTACTCAGCAAATTAAACAATTTTAATTGCTATTGGATAGAATTCACCGTTTCGCTCGCTGTATTGCACGTTGTCCCAGATGATGCTTTGAGTTTGTATGCAAACTGTCTGTTTATCTGTATCAGTGTGTACGCAAACACTCGTGTGTGTGTGTGTGTGTGTGGGTGTGTGTGTATGCGCGTGCGAGCGCATGTGAACGTGCGTTGAAAGGCTCAACCTGTGTGTGTGTAACTGTAAGGCATTTTATATCATACAGATATTGATAATATTGTTCATGTTATTTTAAAATCGCCAGTTGGTAATTGTTCTAATTTTACTTTATTTTATATTCATTCATTTTATTTATTTCATTTTCCTTTTGTTGTCGAATATCACCTAGAAGTGAACAAACGTAAAATTAAAATACTGAACTGAGCTCAACCTGTGTCCGTATGAGCATTTATGTTCCCCCATCGGACCATTGTTCCCCCAAAGCAATCTATGTTTAATTAAAAAAAAAAATTAAAAAAAAGTCATATGTCGCTGAGAGAGAGAGAGAGAGAGAGAGAGAGAGAGAGAGAGAGAGAGAGAGAGAGAGAGAGAGGGAGAGAGATAGGGGGAGAGGGAGAGGGAGAGAGAGAGAGAGAGAGAGAGAGAGAGAGAGAGAGATGGGTGGATAGGTAGGTAAGCATGCAATACAATATAATCAATGTCGAATGTAAAAGCATACAAAATAAGCATGAATGTCATACGTAAAATTCCTAATGGTCTGTCCCAATTGGAAGGTTCGTGGAGGCTCACGAACCTTTTGTTTCGAAGTTCTCAGATCCATAAATTAGGTTCTTGAACGTATTGAGCCAAAAACAGGTTCATGCTCCCAGGTACGGGATCTGAAAATCTCGAGAGAGAGAAAAAAAAAGTTCGTGAACCTACACGAACCTTCCAATTAAGACGGGGCCATTAGGGAACATAGTCTTGGAAAGAACATAGATCCGGAAGAATATAGTCCTGGGGGACGACAGGGCTCCCGCCTCTCCATGTTCGCTTAGAGGTGTGATGGCTTGGTGTGCATAAACTACAATCTGCACTGAAAGGCACTCCTGGATCTATAAGCAGCAGTTCTAGGAACTTTCCCTCCATGAGCCTTCTCCTAATTGTCTGGAATTCAACCAGAGTAGCTATTATATTCAGTTTTGCTTCAAATTGTCCTGATGTCGGGCACAGCCTCCGTCGCTTTCATACTTGGGGTTGCTATTTTAGGTGGGGAAATTTCGAAGAGAAGTTGTGGCCTATCAGCAGCTCAAACACCAACCAACAGGGAACAGAAGTCTAAGGGGGAGGAGGGTGGGAAGTGTTGGAGTTGTTATATAAGCAGTACTGGTACCTTATGAATGCAACATGAACCCATTCTTCTTTGGACGGGTGGAACTATTCAAGACACTTCAGTAAAATACCTCAAAATATAATTCACCAACAGGATCGCATGCAGGTGAGTGTTCATTTCACTTAATGCGGCAGTTATCAGAAAGGATTCGGCGCCCACCCGTATTTTCCCTCCGTTATATAGCGCACTTACTAGGTCAAAGAGATGCATGCTCAACGTGCTGACCGAAGGGGATCAAACCCAAACTGCCCAAGATGCCAATTTGATGCAAGCTGTGCACTAACGCCATTACCACACAATCACCCCTATTGAATCACATGCGTACTTCCCTAAGTCTGTCACGTTTGCTTATAACAGGATGACCGATTATTAACACGTGCAGAGGAGGAGACAACGTCATTATGGAGAGTGAACGTCTGTCAGAAATTGCTATTGGTATACGGGGTGTGCGTGCGTGGATGTGTGCGGTGTGGTTGGTGGAAATACAACTTTGCTTTCTGACACTGATGTGGGTCACATAGGTACATAAAAAGCTTTTTTTGTCTTTTTTCTTTTTTTTGGGATACTCGCTGTCAAGTAAAGCAAAACCAGAGGCTCTCCTGGCGGGGTGGTTCGTTAACATCAATTAATTCACCTTCTCCCATCTCTCTGTCACGCTTGGCTGCTGAAAGGGTTTGGGTAAGTGGGGAGGGGATAATATCGGAGGAGAGGGGATGTAGACAATGCTAAAGGTAACTTCACACAATAGAAGGAGAGTCAGTGATAATAGAGAGAGCAGAAAGAGAGACGTATATGTTTAGGTACTGAAACTATTGTCTCTCGGCGTTGTAAATTTGCTAGAGAAAAGGTGAGAAAGCTAATCTTAGTGTTCCAAAAAATGCTCAGTTAACTTGCATACAAGAGTGTGAGTAAGTTAATTTGCTAACGAGAGTGTCAATAAGTTAACTTGCTAACAAGAGTGAGGAAGTGTTCAATTAACAGGATTGGAGTGTCTAAGACTGAAATGGGAGTCTCTCAGCTTTATCAGCGTGTTAGAGATAGCTCATTTAAGGTCCTAGCAATCGCGCAAACAGTTAACTTGCCCACAAAGTGTTAATACGTATTCAAGCAAGAGGGCGGGATTGTCTCTGAGAATTAAAGTATTGTGATTGTGAGAAAAAAAACGTTTGTGATTGTCTCTGGGACTGAAACGAGTGTCTCTGAGTATCTGAAGTGAAGTGTGGGACAAACCCGTGTCACGTAAAATTTGCTAGGAGTAGACAAGAGAGCCAATCTAACTGTCCTAGTTACCTAACCCCCATGGTTACTAGATGTTCAGATAGCAAGGTGTGAGAGCCGCTGACCACCGAGCGTCTTTGAGCAACTTAAAAGAAATGAACGACAAAGCAAGGGGATGCTGTTTTGAGTTGATTAACTTATAACAGACGAGAAAGCTACTGTAAAAGTGAGAGACAAAACGTGTTATGCAGTAGTTGTCTCGCCAGTTGAAGTGGGACTGGAGCTACATTACAGCGTCCTGGATACAATCCTTATTTAAATGCTATCCGGTGTGGAGTAAGGGGAAACTAGGACAGATCCAACGCTCCTTTTCTTCTGCCAGTGATTTGCGTTTGTGGAATTGTGCTATAGATACAGATGACCTTTTCTCGCGGTGTTCTCCACGAAATGTCTTAGGAAACAAGTTAACTTCCCACAGAGTGTTAACAAGGGTCCAGGTAGCAGGAAACAATTGTCAGGTACTGAAACGAGTGGCTTTGAACAACTTCAGGTGGAAGTATAGATAAAGGAAGGCACGGTGGTTGTGGCAGGGAGGTGAGCAGGAAATTTATAAAAAGTCTTCGGGATAAATGAACTTGTTAAGGTACATACTGAAGTGTGGAAGAGTTTAGATAGTTCTAAAGGCCTGGCCACATTGGCTTGTAGCACCCGGCCACACTCGTGTTACGCTTGTGAATTCTTTATGTATACTACTCAAAATAATATAAGGGCCACTTGGACAAATTGGTCTCTCTTTAAATCAGATGCATGGTTAGAAAAGCATCAAAAGCGCTGCCATTTATACCCAGAAAAAAGCGCCTATTGTTGAACTGAACTCAGAAAATGCAAGCCTTTCGCATGCACTTTTTAATGTTGAAAATTTTGCTTTATTAGCAAGACAACAGTAAATTAGGGTCATTTTTTGTAAAAAGTGGGTATGTTTTTCAACTCAGTGCAGAAAGTTCAAAACTCACACATGTGATTACTTGTCAGAATAAGATTGTCTTGAATGTTACTGTACAGGATAAGTTTTGAAATAAGCAATAGAAGCGATATTATTGATAGCAGCAAAAAATAATTAAATTAAATGAAATATGAGAGTGGCCCTTCAATTATTTTGAGTAGTATATTTCCTTGCGTACTGGCTAACATAGAACTAGAATTTTACAAGGATAACGCATGTTTGTTTTCTACGGCAAAAATACGTAAAACGGGTTTACGAGGACCAATCAGAAGCGAGAGTGTGACCTCATGAGTTTAGAGGTCAACCTGACTCTTCCCTTGTATGATTACATACAACACAAGTTCTCTGCTACACACGACTTGGCGAGCTAAGACAGTTGAATTCACTTGTCGCGGGTCGATCTTAGTAAAGTTGTTTCATATTATGGTCAAATCGTAAAGAGTGTATTACATCGTCATGAAAAGGTGCCTTGTTGTAGTGAAATTACACAGCTACACACGTTTATAAATTCGAACCAGGCCGTGACAAACATATAGCGCCACTACCTCCGACCATCGCAAAAGCCGTAAAACTTAAGCCCATGTGAACAATAAACTCAGAAGGTATGGGCACCCGTCAAAATTCCGGTCAGTGAAAACTCTCATAATCCCATGCATAATCCGTAAAACGTACGCCATGAGTGGCCACTACTTAACGCCATCGCGTGATTGTATCAGAGCACTATAAGGGAACTTAACTGGTGGTTAAAGCAATATCCACTAGTTATGGAAGGCAGGAATGTACTTTAGTTAGGAACAGAAAACGAGTGTTAGACTAAAGTTGTTAACAGAGTGAATATGAATGACTAGAAGGTATTACGACAAAGTGTGGAAGTAACTAACTGCTGGGAGAGTCTTGTGCGCCAGTGAACAGTGTATTATCAAAGCCATTAAATTACTCCATCATTCGTTTATAAACTAACTGACCAAAATAAGATTTCGCCAATGCCTTGGACTTGAAAAAGTATTTTTTTTTTAAAAACTAACTAGACCAAACATTTCTGTGTTGCCTTGAAATGTTATATTTTCTTGGTTGGTTTGTTTGGTGTTGTGTGTGTGTGTTTTTTGTTGTTGTTGTTGTTGTTGTTTGTTTGTTTGTTTGTTTAATATTAAAATACAAATCGAACATTTCTTTTTATAATGACCAGCATGAGAACACTGACTAAGAACCTCAACGTGCACTTCAGAAACAATATGAGATTACAACAGCACAAACAGATTCGAAGCATCTAACTGGTAGAACAACTTCAACGTTTCATAAAACTGAAAAATATGCCCTTTTTTTTTTTGCAGGCATTGTCGAAGAAAGGAATAAGAAAGAAACAAGTGGCACTTTAATAGCGTTCTCACAGGGAAAGCAAGCGGCCACGAAGTGGGCAAGTTATAACGAATAGATCAGGACTGTCGCTGCTTCTTTAGTTCGCACCATTACAAGCGAATTTAGATTTGCACAGCGTCATGACAAGGTAACTGCCCCAACGTAGAGGACTGGTGCCTGCAATCAAGCTTTCTGTTTCTTGCCAGCTGTAGAACTAGTTATTGTTTTCTATAACTTTAAAGCTAGCTGAAGTTGTCATACTCCTTCCAATAACAACCAGGGCGCTAAGGTCATTTATTTATTATTCATTAATTTTTCTAACATTTAAGAAAAAATGCAAAGAGTAGAAGTAGAAACAAAACATCCCTACTGGAACAAAATAACCCTACAGAAAGATGAAGGGCCTCCATGACGGGAAAATGACATATCATTATATCATTGTCGCGTCTGCTGTCGCCTAAAAGCACAGTCAGCAGCGTATCTCTGACGCACGTGTCAGCAGCGGAAACAGTAGAGTCCATTCCTTCCCCTCCACACCCCCCCCCCCTCCCCCGATAACCCCTAACCTCCCTCTGTCACCCTCCTCTAAAATGCATCTTTTCTCATTCCAACAATGCCAATAGCTAGGTACCAATCGGCAGGACTCTCCTTTCCCTCCCTCCCCCAAACCCCACTCTCTCCATGATCTACCACGCACCCCCTATCTCTCTTTCCCCCATCCTCACTTGCCAAACTGCAGTTCAAACTGTACAACATAAGCCTTATTAAGGGTATAGTGTAAGTAGTAAGTAGACACTCGGCCAAACGGGATCGATTAATGGGAAAGAAAGGGAGCAGTTTGTTGTTTTGGAAACAATTGCACTTGCTGCTTTCGGTCCCCAGTTTGGAACAACTCGACCCGAGGCTCGGGAATGCAACACAAATGTTTTAGCGGCTAACAAATACCTACAACAATTTATTAGATAAAAGCTATATCTCAAATAAGAATGTATTAGAGTGCATGGAAATGTATAGGATAGGACATAAATCGCAAATACGGGTTTTATTAGATATGACATAAAACGCAAGTATGAATTTATTAGATGGCGTGTAAGCTTCTCCAAGAATTTCATTGTATTTTACATACATCTCATGTATATACACATTACCCATATACTGGAAGTATAAATATGAGGATATGTCACATTTATATGAATATATTACACGAGCAACGAAGACCGAAGTTTAGTCTATTAGTGAGTGAGCGAGCGAGCGAGCGTAGGTGCGTGTGTGTGTGTGTTTGTGTGTCCCCTGCAATCAAAGGGCGATGGGGTCTGTGATGGCGCATGTATACATTAGCATCGCAACACCACATGCACATGGTAGGCAATTTGGAGGGTGTACGGGGTTCCCGCATCGATTGCTTGACACGCTCATATTGCCCGTCGATTGGCTTCGCTCGACTGGGCTTCGTTCTCAATTAACTGTACAGCAGTACAAAATACATAGCGATACAGGTAAAACAACAGAATGAATGCACGTTAAGTCATTCTACATAGAACAGCGCAGATACAATACAAAATGAAATTAGAGTTTTACTGAACTGAATTGCTCTTTCAGATGCTCAAGAGTTACACTAAATGGAAGTTCTAGTGTTTTACCCTTGAACGAGTCTTCCTGGAGTTATTTTTACGCTCAATCAATAATTCTATTTTTTAAGAATAAAAGCTATTTCGTTCACCACAAGGTCATCGGCCTTCTTCCCGTTAATCTTGTTTAAATCATCTTGCCGCGAAGGGAATAAATAATAAAATCAGGGGGTGGGGGGTAGGATGGTGTGGGGAGAGAACTATGATTGATTAACAACCCACCCCTACCCGAAAGTGTGACAACCGGGATACTATAAAGAATACCAAATGTGGCAGAGATATTTTGAGCACCATTAGCAAAGTTATGAAAAAATGTTTGAGTACTGTTAGCACATTATACTTTGTGATAGGTCCACTAGGATTAATAGTCATGCTACCAAACTGTCAAGCTTAGGTTCATACAGAGCCTCTGAGCCTTCTGAGATGTATGTCGTACTCTTGAGTAGGGTGTATGCCTCCGAATGCTCAATTGCGCTTTGTAGCTTAGCCTTAGGTTAGTAGGAGATTTGTATTGTCGAGCTTATGGTGGTACAGTAATGCCTTATTGTTTCAATTATCAAGACAGTGCAACGTCTCTTCATTCATTGCGCCTGATTAGCATATGATATACCTCTGGACCTTCGATTGGATTGTATGGGGCTGAACAGGGTTGGGTTTCATTGGATACTTTGCACTGTTGCAGTGATTATTTGAGACGCGCGTTCCTTAATGACGGTGCACCGCATTATTTGTAGTTCGATCTGAAGACCAGCTGGCTACCTGACTCGCATTCTTTCGCCATTTAAAAGCTTTTAGTGTCCACGAGCTTAATTCGAAAAAGACTACGCTTAAGTGTTCTTATATTGACGTCTATCTATCCTATGATACCAGCTGGCTCTGTAAGAGGCATGTGGCAGCTATTTAAAAGGCTAATAGGAGTGTATTTATGTCCAAGGGATGTCTCATAAGTAGTTTACTGCAATAAACTAAGTAGCATGAGCAGCATAATGCAGACAAGACTGATTCATAAACCGAGGTCTTGTCTGTGCACACATACATTCCCCACGCACAGGTTTTAAAGATCCTGGCGCTCATGTCCTAGATGGGCGAGTGCCAGCAAACTCTCTGGACATATGCAAGCACGTGTTGCATCACTTCAGGTGATGAAAGTTCAGCATGCTCATTTGCAACCTGTCCACGGCACCTGTTAGCCGACAATAAGAAATCATCCTGACATTCTCTCTCTATGGGAGGGGAAAGGACTTAAACAATGACGCATGTTCCAGCTCAAAAAGCTGTTCAAGGCACTGGTCTCCATTTAATGACGCGACTTGTAAAACAGCGATGTTGATTATTAAACAGATTTGTGTGCGCGTGTGTGTGTGCCCCAAGTGAAAATCTAACCTGCACGACCCAAAGCCCAAAAGACATGCAACGCTTAAGGGTAGCAAGTCTGCATGCTTTATTTCAATAAAAAGAGGTCTCTCGTTTTATCGAGCGAACTAGAGAGACACACTAGGTTTTACAACAGGCGAGCTTCACAAAGGTGCCTACGCCTGAATTACAATGACACCAAAGGCAAATTTATATATTAAATTCTAAACAAAGGTATACAAAATGAATCTGAATTTGTATCTGATTTAGGACTGAGTTAGTTAGTTATTCATTGCTTACAGGGTCCAATGGACTGCAAAGAGCCGAATCAGGACCATAAAATCAGGACCACAAATTGGTTGAAAGAGGATTCACTCCTGACCCGTATAAAAGATCTGCTGAAACAACCCTAGTCGGTCACTATACAATAAAGGCATCCCACGCAGAGGACGCTAAGGCTATATTCTAATTTATCGAGCCCCCGTTAACAAAATCAAATTAGAATATACATCATTATAAAATATCAAGAGAGAGAGAGAGAGAGAGAGAGAGAGAGAGAGAGAGAGAGAGAGAGAGAGAGAGAGAGAGAGAGAGAGAGAGAGAGAGAGAGAGAGAGAGAGCCTACATTGCTATTTAAGAGTGAGGAGATATGATTCATCTTATTTAATTCGCCACTAGCGGTCGCTACCATTACTAACAGGCCTATGACTACGAACAAGCCGAGCTATTTGACAATTGTTCCTATTAAAAGTGCAGTATATAAGCGTTGATGTGGCAAAACCATGACCAATACTGAACCCTGCTTCTATTACCTCCAAAACATAATTACCATTTGTACTTCAAGGTTCCAACAGTTGCCGTCTTAACTGTACATTTAGTTACTTTAGTTGCTAACATGCAGCTCGTTAAACAACTTGTTCGCTTCAGTGATGACATTGAATGTTAAGCTAAGCAGCAGCCCACCGATTGGTTCACTTCAAGGTTCCAACAGTTGCCGTCTTAACTGTACATTTAGTTACTTTAGTTGCTAACATGCAGCTCGTTAAACAACTTGTTCGCTTCAGTGCTGACATTGAATGTTAATCTGAGCAGCAGCCCACCGATTGGTTCTCATTGCCTCGACCATTAGCAGCTATGTGACAAAGGTGACAAAGACATATGGTAGCGCTCTGAGGACAAGACCGTAACTGGACCCTGCGTATTGCATACCTGAACAGGCAACTCCAGCTATAGGATCCCAACCCTGCGTCAGCTTATCATTAATAATAATAAGCCACCCTCTTTTCTCCCCGACCACACAACCCACACACACACACCACTATACTCCCTAGTCTTGTACGATATCTTTTCATTTCTAGATCTGATACGAATTTATGTAAGGAAGCTTCAACTAATCTCAGCGTTCAATACCGAAATAAGGCAGAATAATTTCCTCTCATATCAGTCAATCTGCAGCTCTGATATTCAGTGTCAATATACTGGTCACACCTTTGATTGCCTGTCATTGTGGTCGTTGCTGCCCAAGCTGGTTGGTCTGATCCTCCACTACTCCACGGCATTACGACCATCAGTAGTCAGTTTATCTTTTTATTAACTACCAGTATAAAAGTGATGTTGAAAACTCCAATGTGGATCTAACAGTGCAAAAAACTTCAAACATGTATTCTAAATATGTTGAAATTTAAAGCCGATGTTGAAATACGCAAACGAAACTTGAATACAGACACTATTTCTTTCGATAATTTTAAAAATAATTCCTGAGTACGTTGGAAGTGGATTTTAAACATGCCGAAAATGTGAAAACGAATACTAAATGTGTTGAAAAACTTGACAGTGAATGGGTTTTGAAAATACTGAAAACTTGGATACTACTGAAAATAAATAAATAATTATGTTGAAATCTTAAATAATAAATTCTAACAATGCTAAAAACTTGAAAGTAGAATCTCAATAGCCGAACGCGAATACTGAATATGAATACTGAAAGTGAATACTCGTTGTACAGAAATAGTCGAATATTCAATGACAGAAAGTAAAGTTAACAAGCTTTCTCTCAAATAAATAAATAATAAACAGCGTTCAAGAAGTAGTACGTTTTGGCAGCATACAAAATTTGTCACGACAGCAGCAAACAAATTTTCTATCATGCCTGCACTCATGGAAGCAAGACTGAAAGTGAATGTTCGAAACATTTTAACTAGGACCGCTGTCATTGTCTAGACCTATGGTTTAAGGCCGCTCCGTGCATCAGACCTTCGGGCGGCAAAGCAAGCTGCACATTTTATTACCTATCCTTATCCCTAATTGTACGTTTCATAGGACAGGAGTGTGTGCTTTCACTGCTGTTATTACGGACAGCTCTATAGATGTGGACACAGTGAAATGTGCAATGCGAGGGAGGCAAAAGCCCAACCTGTCAGCTTTGGATAAAGGAAATCTACGCAATAGTGTAATAATGTAGTTTATTACAGTTCTTATATACAGCGGTTTTTTTCTGGCTCAACTCAAGCCGCCAGAAGGAACAGCTCTTACCAGTAAAAGCATCAAATGTAGACACAATCAGGAGAATGGCAAAAATCCTGCAATATACATAGCAAACTGATAATAAAGCAGTTGTCTTCCTTCACACTTTCGTTAGCACCAGAAACTAGAAAGACGAAAAAACGTGCGATTGCATTGGTGGCTGAGTGAATAGAGAGGCGCTTGGGACATCCATTTTCTCAGGTCCAGCTTCGTGAAGGTGGTGGCAGGTGCCCATCTCTCTTCTCTCTCTTATCAAACATATATGTTTGTGGAATACAGATTTTCATGACTTGACGTGATTTGGGGCCAAAGCCACGGTCACACACTCTGCATTTGGCTTTTGCGCACAACCTCTGGTGGTCAACTATGCTCTGGGTCGCACTGACATTAATACGTTTTTGCCCTCGTCAGTAAGCGGTCACAGCAGGGGAAAAAGAGGCATACACTCTAAACAGTGGCATGCTGATGACGGTGCTTCTACTGACGATGAAGATGATGTTGGTTGGGAGTGGTGCTTCAGTACATAAGGATATTGGATTATTGGGTACTGTGATAGGAGGAGAAGAAAAACCCGGTAAAAATGCACTGTGTGCAGTGTAACATTAGTAGTACCAATACTATTTGGGCTCTCAAATCATGGTATGCTGATACAGCGAAGGATGCTCATAGTGCTTCGATAGATGATAACAGTGGATACTGTGACTTAATAGTTGTTTTTTAATGTAAAAAACTAATGTAACGAGTGAACTGACCTTCCTACGAGTGAACTGGCCTTCCACCATAATCTAGGAACTCTATAGAGCATCCTACGCTACCGATGATTCTAATGATGGTCATGGCGAAGTTGTTTGTAAATGATGGTGATGATGCTAGTTATTGTGATGTATAACACAAAGTAAAATTGTAGTATGCTCACTGCGTTAATGATGGCTGCAGTAATTACAGTGTTTATTGTGTTATTATGCACTTGAATGCACTGTATGATAACTAGGAGTCACTACATCACATTCTACAATCACACTCCGTTACCATAATCAAGAAAGCAATCAGATGTCCTGGATGAGGCAACAAGTGTCTATTGAAATTTTAAAATGACATGCAAAGCTAAGGAAGAGTATTTTTCTTTCGACACAAAGATACACTTTCAACACTTTATTATCCATTTTGTATGGGGAAATTCTGGGCCGTCTCCCCTGGGGACGGCATAGTCGCAGACTAAAAATGTTCAAGCAATTTATATAATAAATCCTTTCACCAGTTCATACAGTAGTGTACCTGTCTTGTTATAAATAGCAAATGTGTTACACACACACACGCGCACCTACACACACACACACACACACACACACACACACACACACAAACAAACACGAAATGTATTTTAAAGTATTTGCAGAAGCTGATTGGGATAAGTAAATAAACGAGTAATGTCAGTTATAATATAAAATAATGAATCAAATCCGAATACAAATATTCCACTGGTTCATACATTCCTCACTTTTTCTACACTTTAAAGTTCGTATCGAAAGGCAAGGACTTACGATGAAAACTTCATGTCGAAAGACAAGGATGATGATGATGACGATGATGAAGGAACTGGAAGGTCATGTCGAGTAGCAAGGGAATGAGGTGAAGATATATATTAGCGGATCATGCAGGAAACACTCCACTGCGTTCATGTGATTCTGGGCCAAACACAGCGGGGGGTTCTCTGTGCTACGGCGATTTCAACAGGTCTATGTGTTTTCATGCACATTGATGAACCAAAGATACTATTGTAAAACAACAAAAACGTCTGGAAGTAAAACTAAACCTGGGATAGAACAATCACTTACAACGCCGTCTGAACTAGGACAACGCCTTCTGAGCTAGGACAGCTAGCAGTTAATGGTTAAGTTAGGTTTACGTTAGGACCGCTTCATGGATCAGACCGCATCTTTCACCAGTTCTAGGTGTTCTCCTGCATAGGTTAAGGCAATCCTATGGGTGACGGTAAATTTAAACCCAGGACAAAGGACCAATTTTGCAATTCCTGTTGACCCTTCCCCTCCTCTAGGACCGCTTCGTGCATCAGAACACCAACTATAATGCGCTGGAAAATAAACCTATCATACAGGGTAGAGAAACTGCAACTGTCAATTTGTTTGGTGTATTGAAATCATGAAAACGGCATACTTGCACCCTGGTAATTAGTTAGTCATTTATAGGGTCCAGCGGATTGCAAAGAGCCGAATCAGGACCAATCGTAATTTGCTGGGCATCGCCCCTGAATGAGTTCAAACTCGCAAATCACTATAGAGAAGGAAACGGCTGCTAGCTCTTGGAACATGGGAATGCGATTAACGCGTCGGTATGACATTTCTGTCTGAAGCCGGTTGTGTTTTGTGTGTTGTGTCGTTGGTTCCTTTTTGTTTTCCTTATCTTTTTTTTTCTTTTTTTTTTTTTTTGGGGGGGGGGGGGGGGCGTGGGGGGGGAGGAGAAGGAGGGAGTTTCCTTTTTGACCCTCTCTTCCCTTCTGCCTCTCAAGACATAGCTTGGAAGAACTCTGTGTAATTCACAACAGGTGACTATGACAACAATGCTTATAGCCCGCATTTCCTACAATACTATCGTCATATTGTCTCTTGCAATATTCTCTTCTTCCCCTTCTCCCATTTCCCTGGGCATAGTTTCCTTTTCTCTCCACACCCCCGCTCCCTCCACCCCCCCTCTTTCATTCTCTCTACCTCCTCCATTCCCAGCAGAATTAAGTAAACGTGCAGGCACTCGTTCCCTTGTCACAGTCATCAGGTTCGCCAGTTTGTTTTGGTTTTCCCACTTAGGCCTAGGGTGGCGTGCGAGTCTTTGTGTGGAAAACAACACAAACAACAACAACGCTAGATGTCAGGGAGGACAAAAAGTTTGTGTGGAACGCAAGGAGTAGGTTACTCTCTCGCTTCAGAATAAGGGGCTAGAGGTAGATAGTCATTATTTGTGTGTATGTTTGTGTGCGTGTGTGTATGTGTGTGTATTTGAGAGGTGTTAGTGCAGAATTTAGAAAGACAAAATATGGCGTAGAACGCAAGGAGTAGATTAGCCTCGCTTGGGAATAATGAATTGGAGGTAGATACTAATTCAGATAGTTTTGGTGAGAAGAACTATCTCTCTTAATGTATTTTTGACAACAGCAACGGCAATAGCAATCATAAATAATTGTGGATGAGTAACGACAGTATTTTTTCCCTAGCTGCGACATAATAGATATAGAGGACAGCGAGAGTATCAATGGAAATCTCTGATGATGACACTACCACAGCGGTTGCATGGGATTCAACGAATACAGGAATAGCTTACCACAACACACTGCTTTAGAAACGCATCTACTGCAAACTTAACTAAAATAACGACAGAATTTTCTAGCTATACTAAACAACTGAATTTTATGCAACGGGAACAGATGGCATATAAAAGCTGCCAAAATGAGGCGAAGCGTAACGTGAATTTAAAGAGTCAAAAGAAGTGACGACACGTAGTCTGTGTAAAAAAAAAAACCAAACTGAATGGAATTTCTAAACTACTTGTATGATATAACTGTAGAAAGGTCCAGATTCCCTTAACATACAAAATGGAGTTGTACATGGATGACACACAGAATGGGCAAAATACTGAATGTGTGAGAACACGCAAGAAGATGCCAATGTTGTGAAATATAAGTGAAACAAGTTGGTGGTATAATTGTGAAAATAAAAATATAAATACTAAAGTTCATTTTTCTGGATGTTGCTGCTACCTCGCCAAATCCACAGTATGTTCCGTATTGCAACGCGACAGGTATTTTGTAATTTATTTATTTATTTACTTCTTTATTTTCCTTTATTACCGTCTTTCATTTACAATGTCAAGGGATTGTATCATTTGCTGTTTCGGACACCCTTCCCCAGACCTGTGCACCCCGAAAAATGAGCTGGTGTATTTCCCAGGCCAAAAAGTGTAATTTACAAAACTTTGGTGTAATTCACCCACATAAATATTTTTTTCACGCCTTTTTAACTTTACACTCAAATATGATTCAAAGCACGATGTCAATTAATGAAATGGAGTAAAATCTCGTTAACTAAATCCAAGCCACGGAGATTCACGCAAGGGGAAAGTACTCACAATGACATGTTTCAAAACAAGGATTAACAAAAGTGAAAGTACACTAGTAGAGGTGTAATTAATTTTAGAAAGTCGGAATTTTTGATGATGATGATGATGGCAATTTATAAGGCGCATATTCCATAGAAATGCTTACTACGCAAAACTGCCAAAGTCAAAATTACAAGATTTAAAAAAAATGGTAGGTGTAAAATTGTGCTCAAAGTCATAATTGGCGTAAAATAAAATTTTCGCGTAAAAATTACGCCAAAATCGTAAGAGTGCACAGGTCTGCTTCCCATCCGTAACTACCTTTACCCCCCACATCTCTAACTCTCCCCTCCCTCTCTCTCTCTCTCTCTCTCACACACACACACACACCTACCCACACACACACACAAACGCAACAAATATAATGCAGCACTGGGTATTATACACCACAAAACATTGATGTAACGTTTCCCCAGCACTTTCCAAACATGACAATACTGCAAACGATACTAAGAGTAACAGTCACATGCAACAGGCAATACATGTATATAGCCTAAACAAAACTATATATATATATCTTAACAACAGAACTGTACTCTAACGCATATAAGTATATTTGAAGAATAAAAAAAATGGTGTTGTATATTTATGTCTGTCTACATGTAAATGTATGCAAACGCATACAATAGGCGTCGTATATACTAAATTCTAAATCTGAAGCAAGATTACTTTATTGCAGGTTTCTATGTGTTGCTTTTTTTTAATTTTAAACAAATTGCGGGATAGTGTTGATATGTAAATTTGGAGAATTAATAATATTTCTATATTTTGTTGTGTTCTCTATTTGACATGCTGGCGAAGAACCTCACTACAATTATCTAATGGGAGTACTACAGCATGAATGTATTCTGTTGTAGTATGGGTATTAGCGCTATAGCCCCACCCTTATCCACCAAACCTAATCTTAAGTAAATCATACAGGGTGGGCTTATATAAGCTTGCTTGATGCATATCCTGTAAATCATTGTTTGAAATTATATGTATTTTCCTTGAATAAAAATATTTGTTTAAACCAAGTAAAATCGGTCAGCAAAAGTACACCTGCAAGGTGTTCTCCGATGAATTTAGGGAGGAACATTCCTGTTAAGGTAACAGCTGGCATCGGAATATAACGAATTTAATTCCACAGTTGATTCCAAACAAGTATCATTGTCCATTTTACAATGCTTTCTCTAGATTCATAACTCCACGGTCTCCTGAGACCGACGGATACCTCGGGACTACTACTACTATTACTACTACTACTACTACTACTTCTAGTACTGCCACTAGTCTCGGGATTACTACTACTACTTAAACAAGTATCGTTGTCTATTCAATCTTCAATGATATACATACTAGGCAGAAAAAAGGAAAGTTTGAACATCTTAAACATTTGTTTTGAATGAGACTGAGAATTGATGGTATACAAACATCTCAATACATTCCCACGCTTAAATCATTCCTCCCTAGCCACTCTCAACTTTCCTCTCGCTCACTCACAAAACTCCATTGTCTCTTCCATGTATTCATCATGCTGGTAATAATACAACGGGGTGCGTGAAGTGTTCGGGGAGGGAGCGGGGGGAGAGAGGGGGAGAGAGGGAGAGAGAGAGAGAGAGAGAGAGAGAGAGAGAGAGAGAGAGAGAGAGAGACAGACAGACAGACAGACATTACATTACATTACATTATTATTGCTTTAGGTCCAGCGGACTCTTCCGAGCCAAATCAGGACCGGACAACCCCCGATCCGCATAAAAGATCTGCTGAAATAACCCTAGTGGTAAAACCGAAAGCTCTCCACCACCCAGTCACTTTACAAAAAAGACATCCCAACTTATCAAACCCCCTGTTTACAAAAATAAAATAGAATACAAACATCATTATAAATTATCAACAAAATACATAAATATAAAATGCCTACATTGCTAAATAATAACATCATAGGAAGCCCTAGTGACCACCTAGCAGAAAGCGTCCAATATTCCCAAGCTGATCCAACAGACCTCATACACAAACAAGGAGTCTTGTCCCGGAAGAGTTTTCAAGAAAAAAGGTAGGAGACTGGTCTAGCGAAGAAGACGATAGTATAGCAGATTGATAGAAAAGAGCAGGAATGAGAAAGAGCAAATGAGAAAAACAGCGACAGTGGGAATTTAAAGCACTAAATTTCCAGAAAGTGGGGATACTATTTATACTGAAACCCCCGGCACCCCAACGGGGGTGACAGACAGACAGACAGACAGACAGACAGACAGAGAGAGAGAGAGAGAGAGAGAGAGAGAGAGAGAGAGAGAGAGAGAGAGAGACAGAGACAGACAGAGAGAGAGAGAGAGAGAGAGAGAGAGAGAGAGAGAGGGAGAGAGAGAGAGAGAGAGAGAGAGAGAGAGAGAGAGAGAGAGAGAGAGAGAGAGAGAGAGAGAGAGAGAGAGAGAGAGAGAGAGAGAGAGAGAGAGAGAGAGAGAGAGAAATATTCGCATTCAATGTAACCGTATGGTGTACGAGATACTCACAATTCTGGCGACGAAGAGAGTCTTGTATGGGTCTGATGTTGCTCCTGGGATGTTTGCTGGATCCCCTGTAACATAAGAACACGTTTCATAGTTACAATGATTGCCCGTGAAAGCTTCAAAGGTTATAAACTATAAAGAAACCCTAACGTCTATAGTTAACATCATGCCACAAACAGGTGATCAGGAAGCTGATCATCTATCATCTAGTGATGATGATGATGATGATGATGATGATGATGATGATGATGATGATGATGATGATGATGATGATGATGATGATGATGCACCAAAAGATCCACAATCTATGTCCTCTGAGGGAAGATCTTCATAGCGAACACTGAATATCTTTTCGGTTTGAAGATATGTTAGTGGCGCTCAAAGTATGACTTAACGTACTAAAAAAAAATAAACGCTCTAAAACTTACTCAAAGAGCTGCTCATGGGGCGGGCAGAAAACATGGTCGACATGAAAGCCGCCCAAGATGACAACTTGCAGCAATAAGTGCACTGTCTTATGCATTATGGACGAGCGATTCACCCTGCATTATTTCTGAATATATGTTTATGTTTGTTATTTTGCAATACCTTCTATCATGATTATGACACTGAACGCAAATCATGTGATAGGTATTTGTTTTCCCCATATAACTTCTTATGATTACAGTTTTAAATGGTTAATTTAGGAATGTCTTTCTTGATATACTTTTAACCTGTTTTACTGTTTACTGTTTATTTTTGTTATACTGTCCTTTATCGTCTTGTAACATTTATATGTGGCACCACGTGTGAATTTCTCTTTGATTGAGATAATAAAGTGATCGTAGTCGTATGTGAAAGACGAAGAACAAAGTTTACCGTCCTATTTATTGCATTAGCGGTCAATGATTAATTGAATTGTCAACCCCGGGCCATACGCCTGTGACGTTTGACTGAATGGACGGGTTTTTTAAAGTGCAGGTCAGATGAAATGTGGAAAGGATAAGAGGAGCAGGGAGTGGAAAAGATTCGAACCTCAATTCTGTTGCAAGTGAGTGGCGCGTCACCCAGCTAATACTACTATTGAAAGCTTTTACCACTGTGGGTCCAATCTATCGATCTCTCTTCCACTAATCACCTGTGCACTCATGCACACTGAGCATACCATTCATTCATTCATGAATGCAATCTTCGATCCTTGGGAACCAGCCTGAAAGAGGGAAAGAAACACGGGAGGTAACCTATCTACTACAGCTCTGCCGCAAGCCTTTCTCCTTCTACTGCTTCTCTCCCTGGATCTAGGGTAGTTTTGTACTGCTGTGTTGCTATCCAAGAATTAAGGTCGTTAAAAGCAACATTTGATAGGGATAGCTTTGTAAGCCAAGGTAACATTCATTATCATCTGTATTGGTTTGTGTACTGCAGCGCCCAGGCACTTTGGATGGAGGGGGGGGGGGGGGGACAAAAAACCACAAAAGCATTTATACTCAAAAGTTCCGAGTTTGTATTCAAACTGCGCCAACAGAAAGAATGTGTGTACATACAAATGTTACGCATTGTTTTCAAGCTGCGGCACTTTGAGTAAGGATGTGTTGAAATTTCATGCAGCGTGAAAAACAAAACAGCTGGGTTTTTATGTGCTAATAATTTATTGAAACGTTTTGATGTGACAAGCGACGTTGGAAATAATAGTATGCTATGACAAGTTCGAGGGTAAAATATCACACTGCTGTAAAATGTCAGACCTGACTTGCAACAAGCCGCTTATTCCCAAGTTAAACAGTTTTGATCGGTATCTAGCGATCTACATCTTGTGTGTGTAAGGAGGGGGGGGGAAGGCGTGGAGGGGTGAGAAGAGAAGAGATGTCCCCAAACCAATAAATTCTCTACATCACCTACGACGTCTCTTCCTTTCTCTCCCATAATGTTAATTGCCAATTGCTTGTAGGAAACCATCATGGTTGCTGAGGACAGGGAAAGATGGCGTACGCTGGTTAAACGATCATCTGTGGTGCCCCTACGCTATACGACCTCCGAGTTACGGGATAGGATAGGATAAGCTTGTAGGAGAGGGCGAAGTTAATTATTATATAATGAGGCAAACTGCCAACATAACACCTCGTAATACCACAGTCGGTCTGATTAATACAATCAATGATTATGGGTCTATTCCCGTTTCAACATCTGTTCACAACTATGCTATTTTAGACGCCCCACACCCTGTATACGACCTATCTATTGACTAGTATTAGTACGTGTCTATTCTGCAACGCTCCGGTTCAACCTTGCCTGTGATAGATGCTGACTCGCAACTGCACATGCACGGATAATCAATCTTCTTTGGAACTGGTGCATGTGTACTGTAACACTGCAGTGCAAGTCTACACTTTAAATCTCGTGCGTGCACAAACTAATCAGATCTCTCTCTCTCTCTCTCTCTCTCTCTCTCTCTCTCTCTCTCTCTCTCTCTCTCTCTCTCTCTCTCTCTCTCTCTCTCTCTCTCTCTCTCCCTCTCCCTCTCCCTCTCTCGTCTACCCCTCTCTCGCGCGACAAATTATTAAACATAAAAACAAAAGAAATGAAAGACAAAAAAACGCTTTATCTATTCGCTCGGATACTTGTATTTCCAAACTTGTTTGTTTTGTAGATTATAGTCACACGACACTTTCGCATATAGGTGACTACTGGACCGATTTATACTGACACCAGCGGGCCAGTTGTTGGTAAAGGGGAAAATAATATGATCACACGTTGACCAATCCGGGATTCGAACCAGCGATGTTTCGGTTACTAGCAAGACGCTCTTACCAACTGAGCTACCCGGCCCCTGCTTTTCCAAACTTACCTGAAAGTACGTGGATATAGAATCTGAAGGAGCCAAATGTTTCAAGAACCATCGAACCGATTTGGACCAAACTTCATAAAATCCACGGTTAGTGGTTAGTTGCTATTCCATGATTCTCCATGCACCAAAAGTAACAAAAGTTCAATAATCTCTTCGGAAATTCAAATTATAATTACAATCCTCTTATCATCATCATCATCATCATCATCATCATCATCATCATCATCATCATCATCATCGGTTGGCAAGAATGGCATGGGCGCTTTCTAATCACCTCTTAAGAGCCCCTCTTCTTGATACGTGAGATGAATAGGAGGAATTCGTACAAGTTTATTTTTTCTACTTTCTCCGTCCGTGTGCCAAACTTGTTGCTGGAGGGAGAGGGGGGGTTCAGGGGGTGGCTTATCTCAGAGTAAATAAAGTTTCCTACCGTCTTCTCTCATAGAGAACTACCAACACGCGCAACCTCTATAGCCTATTATATACTCTACGGTCTATTACTCTGAAGGGCGACGCGGAATGACGGAAAACGGATGGTAGGTTGGGAGGGGATAGAGGAAGAGAGAGAGAGAGGGAAGGAAGGAGGGAGAGGGGGGAGAGAGGGGGAGAGAAGATAGATGGAGGGACAGAGAGGGGGAACAATGGGAGGGTGGGGGGGAGAGGTAGGCCGCTCCAACTTAATACACCTTCATGGATTTGTTTATTTCATACCAAATCGTTCTGTCAAAGCAATTTTTTTCTTAAAAGGCGATTTGGAGCCGGAGAACTAGATATGGGGAAAGCGTGAGGGTGCGGGTGGGGTGGAAGAGGGGAGTACCAGATATGGAGACTGTGGGATGGGACGGGACGGGGATCAAGTTTCAAACTATTATGTAATTAATATTATATTGGCGCTATCAGACTTCACAACATGCAAATTACACCAATCCTGGCCACGAATATTCGTTTGTCTATCAACTTTCCTTATTATTCTGTTCAAACAAGACCAATATACAAGCAGCAGCAGCAACAACAACAACGACGAAGACGACGACTACAACAACGACTAGAACCAAAGATTATTTCCTTGATAGCATTGTTCATTACATATCTATTTCGGTGTCATTCATTTGTATTTTTTATTGGATTCCTGGCAATGACTTCAACAAGGTTAACTATTCGTTAGAAGGTGATCTGTTTATTGGAAAAGGTCTGTGTGTGTAGTTAGAATGTACCTTTCGAGTTCAAATGGGAAGAAAAATCAGGAACTCGTTAGGTTCTGCAAAACATCTCTTTAAACAAAGCTTGTTTGCCAAACTACCTTATAGGAAACACGTGCTTCAATTAAAATTGACAAATTAGTTCCCCATCCTCTCTCTCTCTCTCTCTCTCTCTCTCTCTCTCTCTCTCTCTCTCTCGTGTGCGTGTGTGTGTGTGCGTGTGTGTGTGTGTGTGTGTATTTGTGTATGCAAGTTCTATCTTCCCCTGCCCCCACACCTTCCTTCGTTTCATCCCTCCCCCTTAGAAAATCTCCACACACAAACAGTAGGAAGACACCTTTTACACCGCAATGCTTGCCCTTTCCGTCCGCAACCTCCTGTCTCCTTCACATTCTCCCAACCACCCATACCCACGTTTTCCTTACAAATAAAAAAGACACATTCACCCTTTACCGTCTCTTACAATAGAAACAGGCACACACTCAGTAAATAATGCAACAACAACCCAGTCCTCTACCCATCAATACTAAAGCAAACAATGCAGTCCACATCCTTTTTTTCCCAATGCACACGCAGGACTCGTACGGGTTCTCCCTACGCCAGCAAGCACAGCTTCAATCACTACTACAACACAAACATAGCAGCTTCTTTTAAGCTGTTCATAATACAAGAAGGGAAAAAACAGTAGGCTGGTTTCTATTCCTGGATCGCGACCTAGAAAGCGATTCACAAAAATGCGAGTCTGGCATTGGGGCTTTGTGACGGCAAGTACCATTAATCGTGACCCCATTTTCCAATTGTCTGAAATCCCCGAGTTGTGTCCCTTTTGTTGTAATGTTGACCAGTCTGGGACATCCTGTACACATTAACAGTCTGATGTTTTGTGTCATTGTTGCTGAAAGGTCGGAAATGCCAAGCAGTCTAACACGGCGTACATAAATATCTGGGACTCTCCGTATAACGGTTTAACAAGGGATCATCGACGCTGCTGTTGAAATTGTTGTAGTTATTGTTGTTGTTATTGTTGTTGTTGTTGCTGCTACTGCTGCTGCAGTTATTTAGGAGACAGAAGAACGTATGTAAATCACCCATAAACCTAGTTATGCGTTGCATTATATTCTGCCCATAAACTTGACAATCGGTTTACATTGTGGGAATACCTGGGGAAACCGCCCTATTTTCAACACAGATGAAAGAAAGGGGGAAAAAAAACCACAATATAAATGGAATAGAATGTACATTGCAGATTGAAAACAAGAAACAAACAATGCATCATAGTCGCTAAGCTGCTTACAAGGTAATTTATCATTTTGATGCAATTTTTTTGTCTCTGGGCGAGGAGAAAGAAGCAAAAAATAAATTTGACAGAGGTAAAATAGTTAAGGACAATGCTATAAACATATTGCAGCTTGGTCTGTAATTCACAGAACTAAACTTTTGACTGACAAAAGCAAGAACGACGCGAGTCGGCTAAACGCCTTCACAACGAGACAGCGCACATTTCCAAGCACCGAAGGTGTTTGTTGTTGTAGTTGTTGTTGTTGTTGTTGTTGTCGTCGTCGTCCTTCTTCTTCTTCTTCTTCTTCTTCTTCTCCTTCTTCTTCCCGGGTGTGACGAAAAGACGTACGGCTGTCCAAGGGGTAAGGAGATAGCAAGAGGGGTGGGCGGTGGGGGTAGGTTGGAAAATACTGAGCCTATAATAAAACAGAAGATGCCTAATAAAATAAAGAGGGTGGGGTTAGTAAAGAAAGAGACCAAGCTAAAAGATGCAAGAGACTATGTAGGTAGCATTAGCCTTGGAGGACGACTAGGTCTAATCTATGGATGCCTACACTACGCAAGCAGCACGATCCTCAGATCCTTCTGACAAGAAAACTACATCAAATCAACGGCAGGGGCCAATAGTACATCAACTCAATGGCTGAGCAATGTTCCTAGACCATTTTCCTCCAATCCTGGTTTCCTCCGACATAAAAGCTGCTTACAAACCTGTACTAGGATGCCAGGACGCAAGCGTAAGATCTCGGTGTGGACGTGAGCAGAAGCGGCCAAGAGCCTTACAGGACGTGGAGAACTGGCCCTCGCCATCCCCTCTCCTCACCAGCTTATTCATACTTAGTGGAAGCTCCTTTTCCAATTCCACCCAAACCCGTGTTTTCAGAAAGAATAACAGAATAACACAATGTCTGTTCATAAGTCGTCAGCTTCACGGCAATCCTTAAGTCAGTGTCATGTGTTATCAAGATTCTTCGTGAGGATTCTCCTACCCCGTACCATACGTAAAATAATAACAATAAATCCTCGTAATCATAATCAACATCCTCATAATCGTCGTCGAGAAGGGAGTTGAAATGTTAAAAATGGAGAGTACACAGTTTGAAGAAGGGCCGTGGATTTGAAAATTAACTAAATTAAGTAGTTCGCCACCACTAAAACCCTTAATTCAATATCGTAATTACCTAAAGCCTAATGTTGATGTTCATGGTAATAAAACTGATGACGTCCGGGACGAGAGCGGAAAGTCTTAATTTTCACAATCATAATTTCACTGGAGTTGTTCGCGAAACTTGTCTAAAATATCCCTCATTTATCAATTTTGTTGCTCAAGAATGACGTCGAGGTCCCTCTATCGGTATACCAGTGGCTTTCAAACGCCACCCATTGCGGGTTACAGAGACCACACAAATCACAGAAGGTTCCATTTTCGTCTCTATTACGGGCCTGTCTTTGAGTTTGAGATCGACCTACTAACAAAAATATGAACAGCGGGTTTCTTCTACTTCGCCTTCCCCCACCGAGATCAACCTCCATAAAATGGCCGGCCCATTTTCGTCTTTAAAACGGTCAGTCGGGAGATCGATAACTACGACTTCTTCTCCTCTCGGGCATCGCATCACGCGGGACAGTAAGCAAATTGCGGCGATAGTTGCTGTTGTTGGCGATGTGATAGTGCTGACTTTGGCGGCAAAGGCCGGAGCACGGACGAGGCGTCAAGTTGCTGCCTAGCGGGGCGAAAACACTGTCCTTCAAACGGCACGAGCGCAACATGGATCGATAGCACTCTGGTCAGAAACAGAGAGAGAGAGAGAGGCGGTGGGGGGGAGGGAGGGGGGGGAGAGAGAGAGCGGAGAACAGATAAGACGGCGATGCTAGATTGAGATATTGGGGGATAAGGGTTAGAGAGCGGTTGGGATAATGCCTCAAGTGAGCTAAAGATGTTGGCTTGAGATAGGAAGGCATCTGTACTGAAAATGTAGGTGGAATAATGTAGATAGTCAAGATACAGGATGAAGCCTCAACTGTAATAATGTCCAACTTTGGATAGATACGATGCAGAATGCCGTTGATACGCTCAGATGTTGAGATAAGGGTTAGTGAGTTGAAAGATGCTGGCTTGAGCTAGGGAAAATACTGAAGTGTGGTTAGAATACGATGACGATTGTTGAATGCGTGATGAAGTCCAAAATACAGGGATGGGATAGGATCATAGAAGTATAATAACTCGATGGCTAGTGCAAGGAGGCAGAAGAAGAGGGGATATAGAAAAAGAGGTGCGAAGACAACACTCGAGAATAGACTGGCTTGAAACTGAGCGAAGCCATGAGGGTTGCAGCGAACAGTGGATTCATCGTTTTCATTTTTTATATTTATTTATTTATATATAAATTTTATTTGTTTTGATTCATTTGTAATTAATTTTTACCTGTTATTCTGCATATTCCCTGTAATTATTTCCTAAACCTTATTATTTTTAATTACTTAATTATATTATTATTATTTTATTTTTGTAAATCTTTGTATTTTTTAATTTATATGTAACTATCAGATGCCTGCCACTTAATTATTATGTAGAATTTTTGTTATACAGGGTGGGCTTATATAAGCCCGCTTGTTGCCTATCCTGTAAATCATCCTTTGCTTGTAATGATGGGTTTTTCCTTGAATAAAACATCTCTTTAAACCAATTTTAATTTTAATAGAATAAAATGTTTCGATTCGGTTGAAGGAAAACTAAGATGCAGGCTTGAGATAAGAAGAATAATTCTGAAAGGGTGGGTGGAATACGATCTTTGAAGGCAGTGTGAAGTCTAAAATGTAGGGAATAAGCTTAGATTGAAATATGTTGCATGCAGTTGGACGAAATGAGATGTTCGGATAAGGTTCAAGTGAACCAAAGATGTACGCTTGAGATACGAGAATGAGAATAAAATAAGGAAAGGGGTGACATCAAAAACCCAGGAATAGGGCAAGAAGCCGATGGATGCGGGTAGAATAAGATATTTGAATAAGAGGCTACAAAGTAAAGGTAAAAAATGTGGAGCGCATGTAGGTGGAAATCAAATTTTGGGATTTAAAAAACAAACAATTTTACCGGTAGATAATCGGACTTTTTTCTTCTGATGTTTGCATGCAATGGGGTTTAAATGTTTGAATGAAGTTGGATGAGAACCGAGAGCGAGAGGAGGTAGCGAGACAGAAGCGGATAGAATGAAGATTAGGGTACACATGGAAAAAAGCCTTATAGGCTGCATGGAGGGTACTGCAAAAGATACATTAACATTGAATGATGTGTCATTATATTTTGGCTATATAAAAACAATAAAAAGCAAGAAGAAGATTTATTTATTCCAGGCTGGGGTTAGAAGAAAACATTGCACAAAGCAAGCAAAACATTATCCGGGAGATAAGATCGGGTAATTGAATACAGGGGAGATAGAATTTGACGAGGTCAACGAAGGGTAGAGTATACGTTTCGGGAGAAAAGGAAACAGATCAATGGGTGAACAGTTCAAAGACAGCAAAGCTGTTCGATTCCATAAAAGACAAACACACACACACACACACACACACACACACACACACACACAGGTCAAAATGGGTACTTGGACAACGGACCAGAAAACTGAATAGGGGAGACAAAACGTTGCGCGAAACACTGGGCGAAAAATTGTCTCGCATTAGGCATCCAGAAAACAAAACAACACATCACAGAACGACAAAATAAGTACACTACAATTTTATTGTCGGATTAAAACGTGGCAGTATGTACGGAAATTGCAAAGGAATAATTAATAAATATACAGAACCATAAGCAACCATGAGAAACGTACATAGATATAATGCTAATACTATAAGGACGCACAATTCAATTTATCACAGACGAGAATGTCTATCAATACAGCATAAAATTGGGGAGGGGGGAGGGAGAGAGAGAGAGAGAGAGAGAGAGAGAGAGAGAGAGAGGGGGGCAAACAAAAAACTAAACACATCACCCTATTGAAACAATTGATCCAATGAGAGCACGGACAATGTGAATAACAAAGACAGCACGAAAGACAAAAGAAATAACCCCAAAACGGTACAAAGGCGACTGCACCATAAGAAATGTTTGTGTGTGTGTGTGTGTGTGTGTGAGAGAGAGAGAGAGAGAGAGAGAGAGAGAGAGAGAGAGAGAGAGAGCCAACCGGACAACAATCACAAGACTATCTGATGTGGGATTTTAGGAGTCAACTTGTGTGGGAGGGGAGACTCTAGTAAGCTAGAAAAAGCGGGATGGAGTCTCAGGAGGTGCAACAACAACAAAAATTTTACAAAGACCGTGAGATGGGGTGGGCGGGGGAGTGGGCGGGTTGAGAGGAATGAGAATGGGTTGGGGAATTTGAGATGGTGTGGGAATGGACTGGGGAGTAATATGTCGAGCAATAGGTCCGATCGATTTATAGATAAGGGATGTCACCGTTACAAACCCGTATTTACCGGTGAACTGTGAATCTGAAGGGGTAAAATAAAGGCAAAGAGAGTAATCAACTGCAATGATATTACTTGTGTTGTGTGTGTGTGTGTGTGTGCACGCGCGCGTGTGTGTGTAATAGAGAGAGGGGGGAGGGAGGGAGAGAAAGGGAAAGAGGGAGGGAGAGAGAGGCACAGAGAGCGACAGAGTCAGATAGAGTCATTTGCAACTTGCTTGCGTGCCCGAAACAAAGTCTCATTCGAATTCATTCGTCTAGGCTCCACTACCCTTGATTTTCACTTAGAAGACGTTGACTCTAGAACACCGTATAATTAGGTCACTTTTGTTTTAAACAACGCACAAAATAACCAGATACTACTTCTTCTTGAAATGCTTTGTTTGATTTCCTTGCTACATCTTAGAACCTACTATTATTTTATTTGCAGTGTATTGATACCGGTGGTTTTTTTCATGATAAAAAAAAATAACGATATTATATATCTGTAATAACTCAATGAAGATGAAAACTTTCATATCAAAACCTAAACTTTGTGATGGCTAATGTGTTTGTTTGTGGGATATATTTAGTTTCACTTGGTATCTTCACAGTACAGCAGGATTGCCTTCTCACAGTACATGGAGTGTATTTACCGCATTATAATGATCATGATCATCATCGTCATCATCACCCTGGAAGACGTTGCGTCTTTTTCGAGCAGATGTGAACTCGTTAATACTCTCCACGGAACGTCTCAGTTTTGACAACAACTGGCGTCTTGACACAACCAACGCAGGAAGAGCCCCCGGTAGTTGCCGTTGCCAATGGCCTCTTCCCCGCCCCTGCTGGACCTGTGGGAGAGCGTCTGCCCTTGATGCCCCGGGATGGGTTGGTCATGTCAGTCGGGTTCAAGCCCGGCTTTTGTAACGACCACGATCGATAGAGGTAGGCTATGATGGGGACGAGCCAGCCGGTGAAAGGGATAAGGGGGTCAGGACAGTAACTGATGGGGAGTGACGTGACTCGGACATACTTACGAACAGGAATTGTTTTTTTTCTTTGTTCTTCTGCTTTTAAGACCGCAGAGAAAGAAATCTCTTTGGTGTAGAGCAAAGTATGCACTGTAAATCAATAAGGAAAAGACACTCTAAACTATGGAAAGCTAAATCGAGAAACCAAACCTGCTTTATGTCGCGAGAGGCCCGTTTAACCCCGCACCAAGGCTTCATGCTACACGTTCAGTCTGCTTTGACCTATGTAAGTTAAGTCGCTGACTAGTAGTAGGTGGTTCTACACATGTGTAGGCTACAGTTTCACTAAGATAAGCCGTGACGTCACCCAGCTGACCAATCACACACCACCCCCGCAGTGGCGCCACTAGCCTTGAGATCTCGCGCGCTTGGGCTGACCACAACGTGACAATAGTTAGTCTTTGTCCGAACATCATCATAGCAAGACGCACGTTGATAGATCTCTCTAGCGGAAGACTCGGCAGGTGACGGATGAAAAGCATTCATCGACAGTATAGCCAGTCTGACATTGTCAAGTAGGTAAATGATCAATCGTTTGTTTCATTGCGATTATTTGATATGCTTATTGGATTATGTTTGTGAAGTTTTGCCATGTGTTAGAATTGTGATTGTTAGTAAAACTTTGCTGACCACGTGGCGGACACGTGACCGGTTTCGGCACCACGATGTAGCCTCCACTGTCAAACTGTTGTTTCTCCTATGTGTATTATTGCAGACCAGTGACTGTACCGGAGAATTACTTCTCCAGGTGTTTAGTTTAGCCATGATGTAGATATATGTATAGGAATTATGTTGGATATTCCAGTGGACCTCGGACATTAAAAAAACTGTTCGTCTCTTAAATATATAAGCTATTTCGGCCAACAGTGAGACGCTCTGGACAACCTTTGTAAACAAGGAGTTGCAGAAAATCGTCTCATATTTTGCAGACGAGCAGGCATCTTGGTCCACGGCTGGGAACAAACTCCACAGAGAGGCTACCCTGACCCGTGGGCTGCAACCTTGAGCAGCGAGAGCATTGGGCTCCACTAGCTCCGTAGGCAACTACCAAGAAGAAGAGACAACAACACATCACATCGACTAGAAAGTTAAGTCCTCCGAACCCGTGCCCAAACACTAATCTACGATAGTCCACTTGTCCAGAAAAACGAATAATAGGACAGAAAGATCTCATAGCCCAATGATGAGACAGTAAAAAATATCGAGAACAGTAGCTGCATAGACCCATCAAGGAGCGAACTATTCGAAGTGAAATTTGGACATTTAAATTAGTGTAGAGATTAGAAGATTTTGTATAGAGTAGAGGAAATAAATGTGTGATATTTACTGTTAACAAGTGGCTGGACTACGTATGTTTCATAGCCGTGTGAGAGCTAGTGTGTCAGTGAATCTTTACCATTTTCTCCCTATCTCTGTAATCCCAGCCTAACACAGACCGAGCTAAACTTATAAATGTATTAAGATTAGTCATAGGGCGATTACATTAGCCGATCCCCGCAGACGGTAGACGAGTGGGTAATAGCATTCCATTGTGCAGAATCCAGCAACAATAGACCCACCGTCACACTTCAGAAGAAAACAGACATGCAGGCAGGAAACAGACACGCAGACGCACACACCTACACACACACACACACACACACGCATTGTCAGTGTGCAATTGTAAACATGAAAAGATGCATGCACCACAGTGCGAAAAGTTGGCGTACCGCAGACTACATCTTTCCGCTGTCTTTACGGGTTTATCGTCAATCCATTCAACACTTAAGGGAAGCTGACAGACACGTGTATTTGAACCGGAGAAAACAACACACAGGGCATCGGAGACGTACGGAGGCATGCATTATTAAAGCCTTAATTCTATTTTAGTTTAGTTAGTCATTGGTTTATAGGGTCTAGCGGACTACAAAGAGCCGAATCAGGACCACGCCATAATTCTAGAGAGATTTCGTTTAAAGTGTGACAGACACCAGAACGGATACGACAGAGCGAAACTCCCTTCATTGTCTGTGGTCTTTCTGCGCTTCGATACTTTTTGAAACCGTGTGTTGGTGTCAGATTGTTGTTGGGGACTCCAGATGCCATTTGTATTAATCTGTTGTTGATGATTCGTTCCATCAGCTTTCCAAGGCCGTTGATTGGGGTGATAGGTCTGTAACTCTCTGGATCTCCCTTATACCTTTCCTTGTTTGTGTGAATAGGGGTGATACGGGCCTTTCTTCCACATCGCTGTGGTTTATTCATGTCGGGGAAATTCGACCAGCTTTCTAAGCGAATGCACATCATCATCATCATCATCATCATCATCATCATCATCATCATCATCATCATCATCATCGCCTTCCCTTCAAACGCATCGTCGATGCACTATGCGAGACATTAAAAGTTGCATCCACATCCACCTCTATGATCTGTGTGCAACATATGATAGACACCCGCCAAAAGCTAAGCCTACTTCAAAGGACCGGCTTATCATTGCCGCCCGCCCCTCTCTTCTGCCTAGAGCCAATTAGTCAGATAAGCCACACCGCTGTGCCCTCTTGCATCCATCCATCCATCCATCCATCCATCCATCTCCCTCCCTCCCTCTCTCTCTGTCCCTCCAAAATGAAATTATTATTATTATTATTATTATTATTATTATTATTATTATTATTATTATTATTATTATTATTATTATTATTATTATTATTATTAAACATAAAACTAAAAATAATATTCATAATTACAATAACACCTAAATCCAGTTGTCCACGTCTGCCTTTGGTCTAATCTCTCAAAAGCAAGTCACTCACTTCTCTCCTTGGCCGCGGACTATCCAGACCTTTGGAATCAAATGTATAGTGGCCTGCTCCAACATTACTTTATTCTGGGCTAGCCCGGGCTTTGTGCTCAGACATTTCTATTGGATTGTCTCCGTCCATAATTTCCCAATTCCAAGAAGAAGAAGAAGAAGAAGAAGAAGAAGAAGAAGAAGAAGAAGAAGAAGAAGAAGAAGAAGACTATTTTTGTAATAAAAGAAAGACTTCCATGATACATGCATACATAGGATCTTGCGGAACAGGAAAAATAACAGAAGAAGAAAAGCTTTGAAGACGTACAGCCAATGTCTGGACAGAGCTTATGCGAACAGCATCAAGAGGTCTAGTAGCCCTCAACAGTTTGGGTAAGGTGCAAGTGTAAAGCCCCACGTTTCTTCCGATAAAAATAACATTACATTACATTACATGATTATTGCTTTAGGTCCAGCGGACTCTTTCGAGCCAAATCAGGACCGGACAACCCCTGATCCGCATAAAAGATCTGCCGAAACAACCCTAGTGGTAAAACTGAAAGCTCTCCACCAGCCAGTCACTTTACAATAAAGACATCCCACGCAGGGGACGCTGAGGCTGTACTCTAATTTATCGAACCCTCGTTTACAAAAACAAAATAGAATACAAACATCATTATAAATTATCAACAAAACAAATACATATTATAACATCATAGGAAGCCATAGCGACCACATGGCAGAAAGCGTCCAATATTTCCAAGCTGATCCAACAGACCTCATACACAAATGAGGAGTCTTGTCCCGGAAGAGTTTTCAAGAAAAAAGGTAGGTGACTGGTCTAGCGAAGAAGAAGACAGTATAGCAGATTGATAGAACAGAGCAGGAATGAGAAAGAGCAAATGAGAAAGACAGCGACAGAGGGAATTTAAAGCACTAAATTTCCAGAAAGTGGGGATACTATTTATACTGAAACCCCCGGCACCCCAACGGGGGTCCGATAAAAATAAGGATAATGTGTAGTTTAAACACACACACACTCTCTCTCTGCCCCCACCCTCCCTCCCCATTGTATAGCAATCAGTAGGTTATTTGTACTGATAGATCTCGCCCCATGTACCCAACCACCTTTCCGGCCTCCCCCCACTCCCTCTCTCTACCCCTCACTCGCTCACCTTCTCTTCCCCACACCACACCTATCCTATCCTATCCCGTAACCCGAAGGTCGTAGGGGCACCACAGATGGTCGTTTAACCAGCATACTCCATCTTTCTCTGTCCTCAGCAGCCCTGATGGCTTCGCTCAGTGTCAAACCAGTCCATTCTCGAATGTTGTCCTCCCACCTCTTTTTCGGTCTCCCTTTTTCTTCTACCTCCTTGCACAGTGCCTTGCAGAATAGTCTTTGCAAGGCATGATGATCTGGTGACGTGGCCATACCATCGGAGTTTCCGTTTCTTCACCACTGTGAGCAGGTTATCGTGTTGTCCAATGGCTTGTGTGATGGTCTGTCGGACTTCGTCGTTAGTGATGTGATGGGTATAGGAAATGCCCAGAAGTCTTCTGTAGCACCTCATCTCCATGCTTTGTATACTTCGTTGGAGATCTGCTGTGAGGGTCCATGCTTCGCAAGCATATAGGAAGATGGAGATGACAAGGGAGCGCAGCAGTCTTACTTTGGAATGTAGACTGATGGTCCTGTCTTTCCAAATGGGCTTCAACCTTGTCAGGGCAGCAGTTGTTTGTGCGATCCTGGAGAGGACTTCCTGTCGGGACCTATTGTCTGATACAATTGCTCCTAAATATTTGAAGCTATGCACTGTGTTGAGGGATTGGCCTTGGACTTTGATGTCCGTGTTGATGCCATTGGTGTTGTTGGTTATCATTTTGGTCTTCTCTGCACTTATTTCCATTCCATAGGCTCTGGAGGTGGTGTCAAGCCTCTGTACCAGCTGTTCAAGTTCTTGTTCCTCTCCAGCCAATCCATCAATGTCATCTGCAAAACGAAGATTGGAGATTGCTCTACCCCCTATGCTGACTGTGCCCTTCATGGTCTGCAAGAGCATCTGGCATGATGCGCTCTAGGAAGATGTTGAAGAGTGTTGGAGACAGTAGGCATCCTTGACGCACACCGATTGTTGTTCTGAACCAGTTCCCGATGGCGCTGTTGTGGAGGACTGCACTGGTAGCCTTGTCATACAGGCTTTTGATGACTTCAATAATTTTAGGGCTGATGTTGTACACTTTCATTGTTGTCCATAGAGCTGCATGCCAGACTCCCACAACACACCACACCACACCACACCACACCACACATCCCATCAATTTCAATACTACGTATTATGGTGAGGTATATGCTTTACAATGAGACAGTAAAGGCGGCTAACGTTGGTAGGAACGGGTAGACTAACGGCAGAATACAATGTGAAAATGGAACTAGGCTACAATGTGGCAGAAGAAGAATGATAACTTGGAGAGAAAGAGAAAGAGAGAGAGAAAGAGAGAGAGAGAGAGAGAGAGAGAGAGAGAGAGAGAGAGAGAGAGAGAGAGAGAGAGAGAGAGAGAGAGAGAGAGAGAGAGAGAGAGAGAGAGAGAGAGAGAGAGAGAGAGAGAGAGAGAGTTTGTGTACACACGCATTCCACAGCAGCGTCTTTAAAGATCCAGACGCTAGTGTTCTGAGTGCCAGACACAAACAATACACCTTGCAAACACTACGGCCTATTCCCCCTCGTCTAGGTGGCGTTGCTCTGCGGCCGCATGCTTTTGCTGAAAAGGCAAATCCGAATTTCGCCCGCATGGGTGATAACGAATGCTGTCCATGCTCCAAATCCAAAGACTAGAGAGACTAGAGATCAGAGAAACATGCTCCTCTTTCTTTCGAGTGCGAGATGCAAATGCCGACGTCATCACGCGCCTAATACGTGTCCCCACGGTTCCATCACGCCCCAGCGACATTCCGTCATGCAAATGAGACACCAGCCGACGCTGGTCCGTGCCCACCACGAAAAGACAACACTGTGACAATGGGTACAGGAAACTACCGACAAACTATGTCACAATAGGCTATTTAGACCCTCCACTACGGCTTCACGCCTTATATAGTTCAGCCTGCTGTAGCATGTGTAACGTAAAGTCGCTGCCTAGAAGACGACAAAAGTAAAGGACTGTGCTAAGCATGTGTAGGCTAGATAGGGTAGGCAGTGACCTCATCCAGCTGACGTATAGCCGCCACCCCCGCTAGGAGGCGCTCAGATCTCACGAGATTTTCGCGGGCTTTTGGCTGACCACAAGGCTAGGTAGTCATTCTTTGTCTGAATTTCAACCAAGTAGGACGCACGCAGAAAGATATCTATAGCTGAAGACTAAGCAGGTGACGGGTGAAATTCAATTCATCGCTGTATAGCCACAGTCTAACATTGTCAAGAAGACGAGCAGGCTTGTTGGTCCGATGCAGGAAATAGACCACTAAGAGTCAACCCTGACATTCGGCCTACAGGGGAACATCGAGCATTGAGCTCCGATAGCCCAATAATCAACCACCAAAGAGTAGACACCATCACCACACCTCAACGAATCAGCTACATGCAAGAAGAAAACGCACTACCACTGATCTAGAAGGACTGTGCGGTAGTCCACTCTCCTGAAAACCAACATTAGGCCAACCAGAACTCATAGCCCAATGATGAGACATTAGCAAATATCAAGAACAGTAGCAGCATAGACCCATCAAGGAACGAACTATTCGAAGTGAATTTGGTCATTTAAGTTAATAAACTGTTTAGAGAATTATGTATAGAGTAGAGGAAATAAATGTGTGATATTTACTGTTAACAAGTGGCTGGACTACCTATGTTTCATAGCCGTGTGAGAGCTAGTGTGCCAGTGAATCTTTTACCATTTTCTCCCTATCTCTATAACCCTATCCGCACACAGACCGAGCTAAACATATATAAATGTATTAAGATTAGTCACAGGGTGATTATACTAGCCGATCCCTGCAGGCAAAGACGAGTGGGTAATAATCCCTGGAGACAAAGACGAGTGGGTAATAGCATTCCATTGCGCAGAGCCCAGTAACAATAGACCCACCGTCACACTATAAGAAATCCAACTTAACCAGGTTAGGAGGGTTGTTCCCCCTACCCCTCTCCCCCGCTTCCTCCAAAGTACGCTCTCTCTCTCTCTCTCTCTCTCCATTCCTCCCCCCTCAAAACCACCTGCACCCTCCATCTTCCCCTCTCATACTATTTAGGGTTGGTCTGTTTATATATTGTTATATCTGCAACCGCAAATCTGCTTCACTTCGTCATCTTTGCCCCATCTCGGGCCGCCTCATCTGAACTCTTACTTCACAGTCCCCTATACGCTCATGTGTGCGGGGACGGAAAATTTTCTCAACGCAAATCTGCATATATTGGCAGGCAGCTCGACAGCTTACAGCGTCGTTTTTCTCTTATTCAGAAGATAGTCCCCAACAAGCTCGGGAACGCCTCATGAAGTCCCCACGGACAAGGCATACCCCATATGCAGCATCGTGGAGACGGACGACGACTACTTCCTCAATAAAGAGGATGTATGTTTCGTCCCGTCTCAGCGATAATGATATATGGACATACCGTAACAATGATGGCCTCGATATACTAGAGTGTGAGTAAGAATGTGTGTGTGTGTGTGTGTGTGTGTGTATGTTTATGGTGTGTATGTGTTGTGAGCGCGCGCGCACACTTACGTGTATGTCCATCCTTTATGTGACGAGGAAAAGAGACGTTACGTAAGAGTTGGAATACAGGAGCTGAATGAAACACCGCCAGTGAATAATTAAGGCTAGACTGCCAAGACAGGTGGTGGTGCTAGAGGGGTGATCGTGAGGAGGACCTAGTCTCATCTTGCAAAACGGAGGGTAAAGGCGGTAGAGTGGGAGGAGATGGTGGGGGGTGGATCGAAGACGGGAGTATCGGGGGTGAGGAAGGTAAAATATGGGGAGTTTGGGAGTTAGGGTGGAATAGGGAATCGTCTTATCCATCAGGGGTGGTATTCAGGAAACATTTACACAATGGATAAATCCGCGAAGCCGTACTGTGCGGTAGGGAATTACCCACCGCTTCCTAGATTTATTCACTGGGTAGCTGCTTCCTGAATACTATCCCTAGGTGACCTAGGCGTGACGTTAGTGTCATGGCGTGGTTTAGAGTAACGAGACTAACAGCCATTGTCTCAGATCTTCAGGCGCCCATCTCTGCTCTCTCGAGGCACCGCTGGTCTCCACTCTTTCCCAGTTTGACACTAGACTGCCCAAGACACGCGCCGGCGTGGTTTCAGCATACTTACATGTATAATCTAGCTGCTGTTAAACAGGGTCGTAATTCTTCCATTTCGTCGGGTTCACGCCTAGTAAAACATATTGCCCTTTTTAGATAAATACTTCGAATTTTTTTTTTCTTGCTAACGATTTTATTATCTAACCCTATTTATACTGCCAAAGATATACAATGGTTTAGGGCAATTTAGGTATCGTTACTTCTTCTTAACTTGGCAATTCGTCCATGTGCACGCTTTGACACTCATGACGATTTAATTTAACTTTGTATGATAATCTTCAAAACGACCTCTATCCGCCATGAGCCCATGTCAAAGGCAGAGCATATTATAAGTCATTTTCTTTCTTGATTTTTTTCTTTTGTCTGTTTTTGTTTTGTTTTTGCGGATGGCCGATCGTGTGATTTTACAAGCATTCTCGCTTTTCTGCTTTTCTCTCTTTCCCTCCCCCTCTCCCCTCTTGCCCCACCCACCCAACACCCTCTCTTCGCCTTAACATTCGCAACTCTTTAGAAAAGACAACATTTAGGCCCCCTGTGTACGTGACCGGCCACCAAGTGTAACGAACAGGAACACAGGAAAGAGTCTGAGAGCTGTGGTCGCCGTGCCAACATAAATAAGACAACAGCTCTTCTCGCGCTTCGCTACCGTGCTCATGTAGCCTAGGCAACCACTACGTCAACAGAACTCTTACTCCCAATATCCCATACCACCCTTCATCCTCATCCCCTCCACCCCCCACTTCCACCTCTCCCTCTCTCTCTCTCTCTCTCTCTCTCTCTCTCTCTCTCTCTCTCTCTCTCTCATACTGCCATTATTGTTGCTCTTTGCTCTTTACCCATCCCATCTCTGTGTACCACATCTTCGCTCTAGATCTGTTTCTGCATCCTCATTCTATAATATATACATCTCTCTCCGCCTCCTTCAGCTTCTGTCCCTCAATGAAGGCATTCTCACCTGGGAGGCAGCAAACTCGAGCCGCAGGCGCAAGAATTATAATTACCGTAGCGCCACTAACGTTGTACTTACCACCCATAATTATGCACACTTTACTTCCCAGGAAACCGCCTTGAACCTCTCACCCGCCCACATACCATCTTCCTTTCCACCTCCTCGCACTCAGTATCTTTCTCTCCCAACCTCCTTCCTCTCTTTCTCTCCATTTTCACCATCACCTCAACTACAACCATGCAGCAGCACTATCATCCGAGGCCATAACCATCATCATGACATATAATTATTACCTCCGCTCTGCGCTCACTAGCTTTTGGTGGGTCCTCTAGAACCCCCCAACTGTAAGCAAGGACAGGAGGGTTGCGCTTGCTGGACACGTTCGCACAATGCAAATTAATGCTAACAAACAAAAACCTTGGAGAAGTCGAAGTTTATCACCAGTGTAGGCGTTTCACTATCCCCACCGACTAATTATCTCTTTTCCCTCACTCCCACTTTCAAACTATGCTGTCTCCAGCGATATTTATTTTTGTCCCTATCCTGCGTATACTCGATCAGGTCTGCAGACATAATTATTTAGTTCCTGTGTTTGCATGGACGTTAAGAAAACAGGGCGGTGCCGTAGGCGCTAGAGGCGATAGAAAGAGAAGTCAAGCCAGCTGTGCTGATGCACACAGCTCGTGTTGTTGCTATTGTTGTGTGGCGCAGTGGGCAGCTTGGCAGTCCAATGCTAGCAGACCCGCGGTTGAAGCGCCAGCATTTTAACAACAATAATCTCAAACGTACCCTTTACTTTTCCCATTCCACTCCCCACCCCCCTTGGACTCGCTTGTCCTCATGCATTGTCGTCTGCCCTTGCACATGTGTTTCCAGCTTGCACAATAATATGATACACTTCCATGTTCATAAAGTGAGTCTGACGTCGAGATAAAAATTGAGCACACCAACAATTTGTTGTAAAAGGACTAATTCACGCTTATTTGCATACATACTCACACATCTTGCGCGTGCCTTTAATTTCGCCGGAAAATGAATCTAAACGTCGTATGCTATAGAAAAAATGGTTCATCTCCCTTAAAATAGAGGCACAGGGGCCCAACATATTAACGCAGCGCTGCGTGACAAACATGTTCAAAAGTATTGAGAATTAAGCGGGAATAGTGTGTGCGTGTGGTATTGAGTAACGCGCGTAATGATAGTATCAATGAACCCTTTGATAGACTCGCGCCGTAACGTTATAGAAGAACCACAACGTCTTTTTAAGCTTAAAATGTGAGAGGTTTCACATCAATAATGTGGATCAAAAAAACTCTTCTATGATCAAACTATCTAATGCAAAAGTTGGGGGAAAAAAATGACTGGAAACTCACTTTAACTTGCCCTTATGCTCTCTGGTCTGGCCTCACAGCATAGATAGCTATTGTGACTTTCGTAAGTCTGATTGAAAGCTAGCTGCTCGTGCACCACATTATTTTCCGGTGTATATTTCCCTCACTTCCCTCCAATAATGAACACTACAGCGCCTCAGAATTTTCAGCCTATGCATAATTATGTATTTACATGTAATATTAACAATCTTAGAACTCGTGCGTTTTTTAAGACGCGACTCACTCACTCTCACTCTCTCTCTCTCTCTCTCTCTCTCTCTCTCTCTCTCTCTCTTCGAGATAAATATATAACTTTCCCACTTCATTCGAATGTACATGCTTTGCAGAATGGATCAAAATTCTATTTATGGAGGATAAGTCTTTATATTTTCCATGCACTAAAATTAAGATCAGAATTTTATGAACAGCTAGCTACTGCAAGCTAATGAATGTTTAACATATGCCGTCGATTTATAATGCAATATGTATACTATATTAACCACGTGACTACCATAATTATGTACATACTAGGGGCTGGAGTCCCGAAGAATTGTGTTCGTTATGTGATGTTGTTTTTGCTTAACACACGGACGAAGTCCAAACGTCAAACGTCTCTCTCTCTCTCTCTCTCTCTCTCTCTCTCTCTCTCTCTCTCTCTCTCTCTCTCTCTCTCTCTCTCTCTCTCTCTCTCTCTCTCTCTCTCTCTCTCTCAAACACCGTCTCCAACTTAACTAACAACTTTAAACCCCAGTGAAAGAAAACGTCGCGTAAAATTCCTGTTTTAAAATGGTTAACACTACGTTTCAAGTCACTCCTTGGCAATTGCACAATTGAACATTTCTTTCCTCAATGAAAGTTACCTCGTGTTCCAAGTTGTTGGCCCATTTTATTTTTTGTACGAAGCACTTTTCCTTCTTGCTGCTCGATATTTGAATCGTTTACGACTAAGAAACTAATAAACTGACCTCTTTGTAAGTCTCTTAACAGCTCCACGTTTGCGTGCGTGTGTGTGATTGCCAGACCTTCTCCAAGTCTAATACATGCATGCCAGAGTCAGCCTGTCTGTCTGTCTGTCTCTCTGTCTGTCTGTCTGTCTGTCTCTTTCTCTCTCTCTCTCTCTTGACCATGGCCACCCTTGATGAGATGGGCGCTGGCTGGGTTGGCTACTCGCAACCTGTATTTCCCTGAAGGCCGCCCTCTGACCCCACTGTGCTATTTCGGGAAGACAAATTGTCCTATGTAATTTCATCAAGCTAACCGGCAGCTCTAGCCAGCTGAACAGACCGCACCGCGAGAGAACTAGGCAACAAATAGTAAATGATGGCCAGCAATAGTACATTACGGCAAGAAATACTGGCCGCGTTGTGGGCGGAGCCAAGTTCGTATTTTAGTACCCGAGTGTAAGCTATGGAACTATAGTTTGTTGTTGCTGCTGCTGTTTCTGTACCAAAGCCACTACGAATCCCGTTTTTCCCTCGATAATCTATTGCATAAACAGGCAAAAAAAGAAAAGAGCTGTGCGTAACTACCTAGATATAATTGAAAAAAGGCACCAGCAATTCTTTCTTCCAGCCTGTTACATTTGTTTCACAGAAATTACTGTTACAACGACCTTGGAACCGTACTTTACCAACACCTCTCTCTCTCTTTCACTCTCTCTGTCTGTCTCTGTCTCTCTCTCTCTGTCTCTCTCTGTCTGTCTGTCTGTCTGTCTGTCTGTCTGTCTCTCTCTCTCTCTCTCTCTCTCTCTCTCTCTCTCTCTCGTACTGATGGTACAAAAATGGCCTTTACTGCTGCTTCTCAAGCGTGAATGTCCAGATCTTACGGGCAAGGAGAGCTTGAAGCCAATTCTAGATCTTACACGTGGCTGTCTTTCGCTCTATTAGGCTCGTCGAGATCCATCTTGATTTAGAGTAGCGTCCCTTAGTGTAGGGATCGGCTCAATACGAGTCTACAAACATACGCTACAAAATTGTTGCCAGCAGCGAAATTAAGATATTTCCAAAAACTTATAAGTGTTGACGGAGTTGATCCCTATGATGTTCCTAAGAATTCGTGGTCTTCAGCACCAGAGAGTTTAGGTATTGATCAGCAGCTGATGGCAAATGACACAAAAACAGAATCAAAACAAGACTTGTTTTGTGTGTGTTGGAAGGGTGAATTTGGTAGAATGGTTGCTTGTGACAAAAAAGATTGTCAGATTGAATGGTTTCATTTTGGCTGTGTGGGCCTGAAAAGAAAGCCTAAAGGTCTTTGGATCTGTCCTCAATGTGCTGCTAAAGATTCAAAATAAATAACAACTAAACTGGTTTGACATTTATTGTATTATGACAATTAACAGCTAGTGTTTATGCATTGATTAGGCCTAGGTACTTATTATTATTATTAGCTGAATAAATAATTATTTTAATTAATATTGCCTGTTGTACAATGTTCATGTGTTCAGCTGTATGTGTCAATAACTAAAGTGTACTTAGTAAAGGATAAAAAAATCTTGAGAGAGAGAGAGAGACTGACAGAGATTGGTATTTGAACTAATCATTCAAGCATGTATTTAATGTACAAATAAAATTTGTTAAAGTGTTATTTAATAACAATAAACAACTGGGTTTTGTCATAAGAAATTTTTGCATTTATGTAGCTTGTAAGCATGATTTCATACACAAGCCTGCCAGTAACGATGGGTCAAGTCAAAGTGAAGAGTTTTACCAAGCAACTCTGTTCTGCATTTAGTGCTTCACAACATTATTATATTAAACAAAATTTACCCATCTGTATGTAGCACTATCCATAAATGGGGCTATTTAAATAAGGTAGTATGATCTATCAGTATGATACTGGTATACACTGCATGAGACTAGAAATTCATAATAATAATATTTATAATATCGCACTTTTTCTAGATAATAATCTACTCAAAGCCTATACTCATTCATTCACACAAACAAGTTACTTTCTTTCTGAGGTTAATTAATCGATTGCATCTGAAATAGTAATAATTACACAACTTTACAATTATGTGTTATATATATATCAATTTCTAAAATTGGCTTAATCATTTTGATTTTTTTTCATCTGAACTTGAATCTGAACCAGAAAACTTGATAGTCAATATACAGATCGTAAGAGCATCCCATACAGAACACCTTATTAGTGAGACATTAATGCATATAATACTGTTCAATGTATAAAAAAATTGTCATCTTTGATTACTGTTGCACATTACATCAACATTGGCTTGCAACTTGCAAGGACAGGCAACATATTAGCATAAATGTTATGAGAATTTTGAACCATCTGATATATATTTTAAGTATCTTTTTATGGACTACTGCTATTTCAAAACAAGTTTGCTTCAAACATGCACCATTAGTATATCACACCCTTTTATTCAGAAACAACTCTACTAGTACTATATATTAATTAAATGTAACTTATATTGTCAATGTCATTCAATATAAAAATGTCACTGCCTCTTTTAGTCTATTATTTACATTTCAATACCCCCAATAACTAACATATAAATCAGGACTAATACTCTAGATTTTCAGATTTTCTTCTAACAATCTTTAATGTTCACTGCTGATGGGCATGGCACTAAAGTATATGAAACTTTGAAGTTATTCATTATTAAAATACATAAAATACAAATAACTCTTCCTGTTGGTAATATGTATTAATTTTTATCTGGAAACATTTACAGCCTTGGACCATGAGTGTCCCATTTTCAATGTTGGTATCCAGTTTGGGCTGTTAACATCTCCAACGTAGGCTTTGTGACCTGTACATAAATTGAAAGCAATTAATTTTCCTGGTTAGACTCTATTCCTGTGTTGTCTAAGTAGTAATTTGCTACTTGAGATCTGACAACAACCCATTTGAAATTGTTTTTAGCAATTGAAACATTTTTTCCTTGCTTAAGTTTTGACTTTTTAAATTTTTGTTAACCATTATCTTCACTGTGTTGTTGATGCTTTTTAAAATACACTATAATATACAATAACTAGACCAAATGCTGTAGTGTATAAGTTACAATGCTGAACAACTACAATTACAAGCTTAAGCTTGTGAAAATCCCCCTCCACTTTATTACAACAAATGCTAGAAAAATAGGGAAATTGACTGGGACAGTGGAAGATAAATGATGGTACTTTGATAGGTTACTTTGAATCATTTATAACTGTCAGCTAACAAATAGATTGATTCTAATATATTATTAAGCTCAGAATACCCTAATGTAGGCCTAAATGTTGCTAACTTCTAGTACGGTTTAGATAGTAGTAAACAGTACCTAAGTAATACTACTAAGCTAGTGTTTACTTACTGCTACTTAGTACATGTGTAGGCTACAGTAATAAATAATAATAATAGGCCTACTTTGTATGCTTCTTTCAAAAGCGAATTTACATGAAATATATATATTATATATAATAAAAAATATATATTTACCGTTTACAAAGTGATCTGAGCACACACATTTTATTGTTTTGGATTCGAACGTGATATTTTTTAGATGACGACGAAAGGAATGGATCGCACAACTTCATCAGTTCATGATGAAGTTGTGCGATCTATTCCTTTCGTCGTCGAATCGTTAATTCTTTCATATATTCCCCCTTTTTATTAACAACTGTGGGTATGGCATAATATTTTCGATCAGTCTCACGGTCCGACCTGTTGTAACAATACTTGACACAACAGTTTTGAACCATTATAAAATAATTCTAGACTGGCAACAAACTGGTGAAATCCAACGCACGTTGTTTTCGGCTTCGACACAATCCCTACAGTAGGAAAAGATAACTCTTCCTCAGACCGTGTTACGTCATGTCGACGAGCCTAATAGGGAATAAAAACGTTCCAGCAGTTCTCAAACAAACTTCGGTTGATCAGTCAATACAAGGAGACGGGGACAGGTTTGGGAGTGGGTGCGGTCGATTTAGAATGAGGGAGGTTGGGAAAAGAGTCCGGAATATATAATATTAATTCCAAAAAGTATAATTACACACCTAGTATTAAAAAAAAAACACCTAACAACATTAAAACTAAAGTAAAATAAAATAAGAAATAAATCCACGTGTTAAAAACGACCCGAATTTGAAGCCGGAGAATTTTAAAAGAGCCTTATCCACGTAATTTCTTGCTTCGTAAGGACGGAAACTGAGGTCATTCACAGTGGAGCGACAAACGAAGCACAGGAATAAGTTCAGCAACTTCCAGTGTTCTTAAGGTCAAAGAAAGTGTGCTCAAGGCGCGCGAAAGTCAAAATATTTATCTTCACATCTCGTGTACCGGGGTAAGTTAGTATTATAAATACTCTGAATTCCGGGTTTCAGGTCCCACAAAGGGGTATGAAGTCCAGAGAGTTGACTTGACACCCAATGGTCTTAGTGTAATTTGCTCCGTAGTGTAAAGCCACAACATTCCCCCCCCCCCCCCCCATCTCTTATCCCCTTCCCAAAGAAATCAGCGGCCTCAAGAAACGAAATAATTCTGAGGTCCAGGTCAAGATGTTGAGCGTCATTCGAATTGTATGTGTTGCAAGTACTCAAAATTCCACGTTTTCGCTCGACAAATAGTTGCTTTGTCTACTATTGTCTAGAGATCTTTAGGCTGTATGTCCTATGTTCATGTCAAGATGTACAGCTGCATTCAACGTGTATTGTTCGTTATAAATACTCTAGATTCCAGTTTTGCGGCCAAACAATTATGCTTATCCATATTGTAGTTTAGCTTCTTTATGCGGCTTCCGTACGTTGCCACCTCCCCCTCCCTCAGACATCGATTGCTTACTGTTTTTTTGTTCTCAAACATTAACAGCTTCTCCACCGCTTTCTACTATCGATTGTGTCTACCCCCCCCCCCCCCTCACCCGCCTCCCCCCTCCCCCCTCCCAAAAAAAATATTGTGTCATTTAGACACTTGTTTGAAGTCTTTGATTGAAGCCATCGGCCAGAAAAAAGATAGAATTTTACAATAAAAATTGCTGTCAGGACTTTATTTCATGCCCGACCACAAGCTATTGCGTTTCGTTGTCTCACCTGCTTAAAACAGCCAAAGCTCATTAGTCTGAAACCCCTCTTTGTAGACGTGTGGGTCTACGTAAGCTAATTACACGACCAAGGCAAGGTCGATATTATGAAAGGGAATTGGTATTAACCTACATTTCAATGTCAACAGTCTTTAAGGGACTGTGTAGCATTAGAGCCCACATAACAGATGCCGCCTAACATCTTCCCAACCCCCCCCCCCCCAGCCCTTCATATCCCTTTCCTTCGCCCTCCTATCCCCATTTCCCTCCATCCACCCACATCTTTTTTTTTTTTTTTAATCAGTTTATAGTCCCCTCTCTTCCCATAAGGATTTTCAGAGAGGAGACTGCTTCGTTGCCCACATCTACCAAGATCGTCCGTCTTTATATGCTCCTCTCTTTTCTCCCCACCAACTCATAAAATGTCTCCTCTCTTGCAAAAATGCAGTCAGCAACAACCACCTGTAATATTTCCCTCCTGTCGATGTGCTGTACGGACGTGCATACAGTGTGTGATGGTCGAAATATGACATCTTTCTTCTCAATACTTTGAAGCCAGCTGCGTCTTCTTAGCAAAGTCCGTTATTTAAAGGGAAGGGCCGAGGATAAAAGCAATATGCAATATGAGCCCCCCCCCCTACCCCCACTCCCTCAGTGTACCGCATGTCTGTTCATGTATACCGCATGTTAGTTCATGTATATTACAAGTACCTGACATTTTTATTTTTATCTTATTTTTCCCTCGGACACACCGGGGATTAAAAGGCAGAGAGAGGGCACCGGTTACTTTAGAAGAAAAGACAAAAATAAAAGTGTCGGGGAAGAGAGAAAAAAAGCGCGTGAACGTAGAGCCTAATAGCAGTTAAACAGATCAATACGGAGCGAATGTGTTCACTAGCTTTCTAACGCTTTCCGCGCTGATGCTGAAACTGCAAGCTATAGTGGATGCTACAGCAAGCCAAGAACACACCATTATATAAACTGTATTACTACCACGTATGTATATCCTTAAATTACAGATGCCACAACAGTAACCTTTGAATAACAACCCGTATGAATACCAAAAAACAGCTCAAATATTATGATGACAATTGTGTATATTTTAAAAAAATACAAATAGATACATGTATAGTCTGACAAAAATTCTTATCGGTTGTATTACTTACTCCCCGTAACAACATAAAACAGTACTACTTCAGCAGAGGCATTAGTCTCTATTTTGAAATAGTGATAACGGTTAGGCCTACACTTTCTCAGTTTCTGAAATAACTAACCACACAGAATTATTTTGTTTGGCTACTGATGCTGGATCGCATTGGAGGGTGGCTGCAACCAGTTCAGCCTTGTAAAGTGTAGAATTACACATTGAATTAGCTTAGGTATTTATTTTACGAAGTTTAGTACTAGTGTAATAGTAACGCAGTACGCTAGTGTAAACGTACCGTATAATAAATATCATTAATTTAAATTAATTAATATTATGGTAGTTGAATGGAAACTATACAAGAACTAATCTAAAGTATTCAGTTAATAAATGTGAAACTAGCCATACAAGTGTACTATTCAGTGAATACGTTTAAAATTAGACCGATTATTAGTTAGTTATTCATTGCTTACAGGGTCCAGTGGACTGCAAAGAGCCGAATCAGGATCCACAAAATCAAGACTACAACTTCGCTAAAAGAGGACTCACCCCTGATCCGCATAAAAGATCTGCCGAAACAACCCTAGTAGTAGGAACACTGAACGCACTCCACCAGCCAGTCACATTACACAGGAGACGCTGAGGCTATACTCTAATTTATCGAACACCCGTTTACAAAAACAAAATAGAATAAATACATCATTATGAAATGTCAACAAAACATACATATAAAATGCCTGCATTGCCAAATAATAACATCATATTAAGTCCCAGTGACCACCTGGCAGAAAGCGTCCAATATTCCCATGCTGATCCAACAGACTTCACACAAATGAAGAGTTTTGTTCCTGAAGAGTTTTCAAGAAAAAAGGTAGGTGACTTGTCTAGCCAGACATGAGATTAAGAAAAAGTGAAAAAAACTGAAATGGCCGGGGTCCAGGGGCCGTCATAGGCCCCGGCGGGGTCAAGGGGCAGAGCCCCTGTAGGGTTATTAGGGGGAGGGGGGGCAAAGCCCCCCTAAAAAAAAGGAATCGTTACAAAATCTAAACTGTTTTTCAGGCTCTCCTGAAAGAAAGGTCAGCAAATTTAACACATGAAACTACAAAGACAAGCTGCTAAAATGGTACTACAATATATCACTCAGCAAATATGCACAAGAGGAATGCTTACTTAACCACAGTAGTACCTTGCACTTTCATCTGTAATTTACAGCAGTTCTAAGTTACTGAGTAAAGCACAGCCATTTCTGAATATTCTGATTTTTAATTAGGACTTTTTAGCAAAAAAAAACAACATCTGCAGCAACACAAAGTTAATTGCATCAACTTAATAAAAAGACATTTTACACAGTGCACATCACCTATACTGTAATAGACCAAAGTACAACCAGCTTCAGTATAGTGGAACAAAAATTCGTTATTTATCAGTTATAAGTTCTTGGTCAAAGAAGTGAACTCCAACAGGTGTTGCATTCTGAGAGGTTCAAACAAGATTTGTATCTATCTTTTTATTTTTGTTGTATGTAATCTGAAGAAGAGCTTAGCTCAAAAATGCATTTGTTCTGCGCTGTTGATTAATTAAAGTATCTGTTGATATTTACTATTTGTTGATTTTTTTTACTTTATTTTACTTTCGATTTATTTTATCCAGTGTATCGCCCAAAGATACTTTATGTTTCTTCACCTCCTTCCCCTTTCCGATATCTATTTCAACCTTTTCTTCTAACCACAAAAATTTCTATTTGTTTCGCACGCTTTTGTCTATTTCAAACACCTGAGATTTCTCACTGGCTTTCACTTTCGAAAACATGACGATTCACGCTATGAAGAACAACTGTGACAGGTTGAAGTAACCAGCACAACACCGAACCTCCTTGGAAATTAATACATTATTTGTGCAGTTTGAGAATAAGCTACTGGAAATCAAATCGAGCACTTTAAGAACAAGCTGCTTGAGAATAATTTATGACCGATCGCTTCTCACTCTCACACTTGTACAAAACCTCTTATATATACCATTAAATTTTCTCCTCGAATTTACACCGATCTCGAGAACGATCCTGGGAGGGTCTAAAATACCGGATTTCCGGAAAAAAACCGGCAAAATCTCATGTCTGCAGTAGCGAAGAAGAAGATAGTATAGTAGATTGATAGAGCAGAGTAGGAATGAGAAAGAAAGAAAAAAAGAAAGATTTCTCTTATATAGCGCACTTACAAGCTCAGAGAGCTTCTCCAGGCGCTGGCCCGTAATATCCAGCAATCACACAATAGTTTGCTGAAGTCAGGATTCGAACCCACGTCGCCCAAGACGCACTCACACAAGTCGTGCACTCTGACCACTGAGCTATCCAAGAACAAAGGAGAAAGACAGCGACAGTGGGAATTTAAAGCACTCAATTTCCAGAAAGTGGGGATACTATTTATACTGAAATCCCCGGCACCCCCACGGGACGGGGGGGGGGGGGGGGGGGAGGGAAGCCCGATTATTAGAATAAAAAATTAGATAGACTACTCATTTACATTTAGCCAGACCACACTAGTCTAGAATTATAAATAAAAAAAATTAGATATTTACATTTAGCCAGATCAGACCTCACTAGCATAATCAATGACGAACAGTGTTCACAATTAACCAAACAATACTGGCATTATTCAACACAAAATAAAATTAGAACCTTTTGGTTGCAATAGGTTGCTTTATAAAAATGAAATTGCCTTCACCTCCACAGTCATGACGTCAGTGGTGTAAGTCCATCGTAGCTCTAGTAATGATTTATTTGATTATTTTTAAATTACACAGATACAGATCGTGGCATTGCGCCTTTGCCCGCTTTTCCTCCTTCGGGCAGTTGATTATTCAGCAACAGAAGACAAACGATTTTCTCCATGGAAACCGAAACCAAAGTGACTCAATTTCTGGGGAAGACTGAAAACGAATAACGGGGTAAAGCAGTAACCCAACAATTTTCACAGCATAGTTCTAATCTCCATCTTCGCTAAGTTTAAAATATACATTCTCTCTCTCTCTCTCTCTCTCTCTCTCTCTCTCTCTCTCTCTCTCTCTCTCTCTCTCTCTCACACACACACACACATCTTCTTGAGTACTTCTAAGCTGTAACCATTCAATATGCATTTTTTTACTGAGTGCTATGTTCTCTGTGATTCATTTTTACGGCGTCTTATATAAAATAATGACTAATTATAAAATAGGTGTTATATGTTATTTTTCATACTTATTTAAAAAAAATATTTATTTAGTCCGTAATCTTACTTGTACAGTTCTTCAAGATAATGTTTTCACCTGTTATTTTTCCTTAGCATTTTACTGTGCATTGTTTCAAGTGTCTCTAAATATAAAAGGCCCCCGGCTCGGAGACGTAAATTTTTAGCTAGTCTGCATACTGCCTGTGCGTTCAGTTTACGTCATAAGATGAAATGCCAGAATGCGGTGGGTTTAATTTAGTTTAGTTGTGTAGATCAACGTCCCCGGACAAATAGCGTATAGGGGACATGGGGAAGCTGTATGCAGTTTTATTAGATGGAAGACTGACAGAAGTCATCTTATTGTGTTTCATATTTAAAAAAAATAAATAAATAAATAAAGAAGAAGAAAAATAAAAAGACATGGACATGAATTTAATTGAATTGACAGGGCTGTGCACTGAACGGACACGGCTGTGTGTTGGAGGAAACGGTAGCCAGCGGCGTGAAAGTCAAGTGTAACATAGCATCCAGTTGCTTTACCTAGAAGCGTGCGGTGACCACAATCAAATCAACAGTGAGTTTGTTGGCGGTCATATTGGAAGCGAAGTGGATTGCTGGGCGGACAATTAGTGGATTACTTCGCCACACATTCCACCTCACTCTCTCTCTACTTTTCTTTGCCCGACGCCAACAACCCAGGCCAAGCAGGCACCAAAATGGTGAAGGATGGGCCAAGTGTACAGTATATCACCATACACCATAGCAGTGTGCAGCAAATTCATGCGTGGGAGGATCATTGTGATAACCTATGGACAATCATGGTCTGATCAAATCAATAGCAAGTTGTATCAAATTTGACAAGATCTGTTTGCTTCTATGCCTGACTTTGCGTCCATCTGCAAAGAGGAAACTGTTTTGATCCGCCTGCATATTGGACATACTTATGTCACCCATAGTTTCCTTTTGAAAGGCGAAGAACCACCGTGGTGCTTTGCATGTTAAATGTCCTTTTCCATCCGCCATTTGATGTCTGAATGTGCTGATCTGATTGATCAGAGAGAAAAATATTTTGCTTCGATACCTTTTAATGAGATTTTTAATGTTTGCAATGGTCAAAAGCTGTTTACATTTTTACATGCTGTTGGTTTGCTTTATCCACATACGTCATGTCATCTTGTTTCTGTGCTTTGGGTTTCATTAGTTAAGCCAGTTCTATATACATTTTTAAATCATATGTTAAATTTAGAGGTTTAGTCTGATTTGGAATAGTTTTAGTGGTCCTGATTCGGCTCTTAACAGTCCGCTGGTTCCTTAAGCATTTAATATCTATCTATCTATGGACAATCATGGCGGGCGTACCTCGGACCACTGAAGCTCCCTGGAAATGATGTAACAAATGTATTTTATTCTGCCACTTCGACGCTATATTAACTGGAACCTGCTCGAAGAAGCCTGCTACAATTTGCGTATTTCCAACAGCGTTCACTTCTCGCAATTGTTATTAATATTGCTGTATTGGGGTTGGATGTCTCTGAATGTTGAGTTATATCCAATGTGTAACACTTTTGTATTTTGAATTAAACTGATTAAATTGATTGTGTCTTGCATTTCGAAGTTTCTTGAGATCAGTTGGTGTTTTCACAGTTCTTAAAAGACTGGCCTTATTATCTCTATCTGAACTATAAAGGGATAGGTTCGTCTATAGAATTCAAATGTCCTTTTCCATTGAAGATTCAACTTTGTAACTTTTGTCCCTAAAGTTTCACGGAAATAGATTGTCGTATTAAGTTTTTGTCCGAAAGACCATGCCACGCGACCCCACCTTTATCATGTGACGGCTCTGCTGACAGTGCATTGTCCTATCGTGACGCACGTGCTGGTTAGTTAGTTAATCATTGCTTACATGTTCCAGCGGACTGCAAAGATCATAAGCGGACTGCAAAGGACCATAGAATCAAGATCACAACTTGGTTGAAAGAGGACTCACTCCTGACCCGTATAAAAGATCTGCTGAAACAACCCTAGTGGTCACAGTCTCCTATATGCTTATGTGTCGGGGACTTTAAATTTATAAAACCAACCAACCCTAGTGGTAACACTGAAGGTACTCCACCACGTGACTGGTCTAGCGAAGAAGAAATTATAGTAGAATTCGAAGTAGATAGAACAGAGTAGGAATGAGAACGAACAAATGAGAAAGACAGCGACAATGGGAATATAAAGCACTACATTTCCAGATGTTGTTGTTTGTAGATTATAGTCACACGACACTTTCGCATATAGGTGACTACTGGACCGATTTATACTGACACCAGCGGGCCAGTTGTTGGTAAAGGGGAAAATAAAGTGGAGATACTATTTATACAGAAACCCCCGGCACGTGCTGGTGCTGTGACGCTGTCAGCGTCAGAACTTCCAATGCCGATGAGTAACGCACTTATTTCCCGGCTGTTAGGCTGTGGCGAAGCCCCAAGAGGCTTTTCCACAGATTGAGGTCGCCGAGCATGTGCAGACCCGGAACACACAGGACGCACAAGCAGACAGACAGGTAGATCCAAGGACACACAACGACACCACTTCTCCCTCATCGACACTCGTGCGGGCATGCGCTCTCTCTCTCTCTCTCTCTCTCTCTCTCTCTCTCTCTCATACACACACGCGCGCGTGCGCGCTCATACAAAAATTCCTTGGTGTTGTACCGCTGCAAAATCGAGCACAGTGGTAGCGCAGATGGCAAACACCACAAAATAGCAACAACAATGCTACACTAAGAAACTTAACAATAAACACCACCACGTGACAAAAGGAAAGGTACGAGGGTTAGGCGGAAGATGCCCCTTAATCGCAGCCCATGCAGGATCTATTGGTGATGCAGACGGCAAATGAACAAAAACAATGATACACTGAGGATCCCCTCTTGTAACAGTTACAGATGAGGAAAATGGATACGTGTTTTATAAGCGGTTGAGTCTGGCGATGCAACCGCTAAAGCTTCGAGCCTAATGGAGGCAACAACACTGGCATAACAACTGAGGCATCTGGCAAGAGCGCCCGTCTACTAATCGCTTTCAATTAAGCAAATTGATGCTTCGCTTTTGCTGCTGCCTGGTCTGGGTCTGGGCCAGTCATGGGCTTCGGCTTTTCTCGCTGATCCCCCTCTCCTCTTTTTGTTTTTTTTTTCCTGTTCTTTTTTTAAAGCTCATACACTTGTTCTTGCTTGTTCTTTCTGGCTCCACGTACCTCTGACCCCTACACATGGAGTCTCTTGTTTGCTTCTCTACTCTATTCTACAGCTATTGTTAAACTGTTTAAAGGATAACAACAAATAAAGAAAGTGAAATGGGAGATTCAAAAAAAGAAAGACAAAATAATAATAATAATAATAATAATAATAATAATAATAATAATAATAATAATAATAATAATAATAATAATAATAATAATAAAAATGGAAACCAAATACGAGGAGAAAGGTGAAACACATTGCTCAGTCTATTATTGTTTTATATACCCTAGTTTATCGTGTTCCTGCGCCAAACACACGTGAGGCATATTCGCGTACGGTAAATAAAATAACTGTGGTTTTTTTTTTTTAAAAAACCACAACTTTTGCCAATTAAAATGATTGCAGCATAGCTACTGTTTATTGTGTTATAATGAATTCGTCTTCTTTATAAAAGAATTGTTAATTTAACCATAGCACTGATGTCAAGATATCTTGTGTTTTGTGCGGTGGCGTTTCCAATCTGTTGCATTTACGACTTGGACGTCATGCATGGCTGATGGCACAGCACAAGCACAATGGCCTCTGAACAGAAAGCTCTTAACAGCAAAGTCTTCTAAACCCAATAAAAACTACTGGTCGAGCCCATGTTTGGAATAACCCAAATGATAAAGAGGGTGGAAGTAAGTACGTTCACATTAATGCGTAGCGGAACCTGAAAAAATGTGCCACTAAAGACATTTGCGTAAAGGTTAATGCATCACCAAATTTAAAAACTACAGTTGAAAACGACTGCATGAGCAGGAGAAGATAAAAGGGGAGGGGAGGAAGGGAGGAGTGTGTGTGTGGTGAGGGAGGGGAGGGGATATCCTACTCTATCCAGTAACTCGAAGGTCTTTGGGGCACCACAGATGATCGTTTAAAAAGCGTACTCCAGCTTTCTCTGTCCTCAGCGACCCTGATGGCTTCGCTCAGTGTCAAGCCAGTCCATTCTCGAATGTTGTCCTCCCACCTCTTTTTCGGTCTCCCTCTTCTTCTACCTCCTTGCACTGTGCCTTGCAGGATGGTCTTTGCAAGGCCTGATGATCGGGTGACGTGGCCATACCATCGGAGTCTCCGTTTCTTCACCACTGTGAGCAGGTAATCGTGTTGTCCAATGGCTTGTGTGACGGTTTGTCGGACTTCGTCGTTGGTTATGTGCTGGGTATAGGAAATGCCCAGAAGACTTCTGTAGCACCTCATCTCCATGCTTTGTATTCTTAGTTCCAAATAAAATAAGACGGGAGCGAGTAAGTTCAAAAATAATAAACATGAGAGCAAGAGGTTCAAAATAACGAGCGGAAAGGCAAGAAACCCGCCACTTAGGCATTAAGGGTACAAATAAATGCAGCTATCTCGAAAACTGTTAAGGTCAATTTTTTTTGGTTGTTGGTTTTGTTGTTTTCAAACTTTTACACTACATAGATACTATGAACACTGTAATTTACGTTCGCCATTATTGCTCCATTTTATCTCGGTACAAATAGTTTATAGGACTAGGCCTGTCTGCGCACATATCTTTAATATATTAATATGGAAGACACTTCGCAACAGCGCGGCATTGTCAACTCACACAGCTATAGCTCAACCCTTCAATCGCATTTCATCCTTCACATTCCACTCTCCCCTTACCGCAATCTACCTTTTTCTATTCCACCCCACTGACACCCCTTCCTCCCCCCCCCCCCCTCTCTCTCTTTCTCTCGGAATATATATTTATATAGGTAGAGAGGGGTACTCGAAGCAGAAGAAAAAGAGGTTTTGACAGCAGACGCAATAAAAAGCGAGTTCTTGTATTCTGGGGCGCTCAAAACTGAAGATTCTATCTTTCCAGTTGTTCTTTAGAATCACCGTGGTAAGAACAGAATGAATGAGAACTGCTTACTGGCAGAGAAACAAGAGAGAAGACGTGAACTGTGAAGAATCACTGTTGTTCCAATCACGCCGTCTTCCTCCGTCACATCTTGGTAGCCGGAAGACAGGACATGAAAAATGGGCGGGAAAACGCAAACGACGTCAGCCTTGGCACTGATTGACGTCTGCTTCCGCTGCCTGTGAAGCTCTTGAATTCGTGTTACTTCTGGAATTCTCATTAATAGGTATTTTCACGAAGCGAAGCGACTAATCATTTGTGAATGCTTTAGGGTGTCATTTTCTGTGCGTCTCACGCTCTCCTCCCTCCACCCCTCACCCCATTACTGGGAAAGAGCCACACAAATACATGTACTCTCTCTCTCCACCCCTTTCTATCTTTCTAACTTCGAATAGAGCGGGGGGAGGGGGGGTGGGGGGAATGGAGAGGTGGAGTGGGGGGGAAAGAACGTCCCAAAACACTGCTCTCCCCATACAAGCATAATTGGTCTCATCTGTCTGTGACGATTACCGGGCCATGCAAAGTTGCAATACTCACGGGTGCATTATCTAGTTTCACGGTGACCTTTTTTTTCTTAAAAAAAAAAATCTTTGTTTCATGACATGTTTCAGTAAGCACTTTCCTCAGGGCGTATTATATACTACTCAAAATAATTGAAGGGCCACTCTCATATTTCATTTAGTTTAATTATTTTTGGCTGCTATCAATAATATCGCCTATATTGCTTATTTCAAAACTTATCCTGTACAGTAACATTCAAGACAATCTTATTCTGACAAGTACTAACATGTGTGAGTTTTGAACTTTCTGCACTGAGTTGAAAAACAAACCCAATTTTTACCCAAAAAAAATGACCCTAATTTACTGTTGTCTTGCTAATAAAGCAAAATTTTCAACATTAAAAAGTGAGTTGCACGCGAAAGGCTTGCATTTTCTGAGTTCAGTTCAGCAATCGGCGCTTTTTGGGGGGTATAAATGGCAGCGCTTTTGCTGCTTTTCTAACCATGCATCTGATTTAAAGAGAGAGCCATATGTCCAAGTGGCCCTTGTATTATTTTGAGTAGTATAGCTACCTCAGCAGTACCGTTTGTCGTTCGCTAAGCAGGTAAAGCAATACCGTGTGCTCCTAGTTTACGGCCGATTAACGGCTCCCAGCGAATGTCTGCAGTTGACAAGAAGATTTGGCAAACCGACCGTACCGTTCTAATCAAATGGAAACGCGTTGTTACAATCACTATACATTTACAAGCACCATCGTCCGGCAAAAACCGTTTCACATTAATAATATTTACGTGTCAATTTTAAACATATTTCCTTCCCCGATTTGTTCCAAGCATGTAAGTTGGACAAAACTCTCTAGATCAATTTCTAAATTAGCATGCCTAACCATTTATTAAAACCGACCAGTCATTCAACTTCCATACTACACATCAAAATGCCATAGATTAAACAAACAAACAAAAAACAAAAAAACAAAAAAAAGCTATGTAAACTTGCATATTTACTGCTCTTGTAATATTGCTTGTTTACTGTTCAAGTAAATGTGCATATTTACTGTTCTGGAAAATGTATATTTTGAGAAGGTTTCCGACTACTTATTTTCATGCGCATGACCAGTAGCTTTCTTGTTAGTTTTTCTGACATAAACATTTGGGATAATTTTTAGCTTTTCTATTTTTTTCTCGTTCTTTATTTAAAATCAAACTTTACTATATCTTGGAAATGTAATATATAACCATAAGGAGTTGTCAAATCTTGACTGATAATGTCAAAGTGCCATGGACCCGTTTTGACAATTAACTCAATCTCAATTTGAAAATTCATCATTATTCCACTTACTAGATAAGGATAACTGATATTACGGTGCGATTTATTTGTTATAAATCTTAAACTGTGAAAACTAATTTAACTATACCGATTTATATTTATCGATTGAAATTCCTCCATGAATTGCGTAGCTCATATAATGCAGATGCTTGAGCAGTTTTAGCGCATACTCTCTTCCCTTCTCCTTCTTTCCCCATCGCCTCTCTTTCTCCCTCCCTCCCCCGCCACACTCATACACACACCGCCCATCTACCGACTCTCTTGCTTCTCTTTACCTCAAAACGATCACTTGTGTCTCAACCAGGTTGCAAGCTTAGTCTTTCCAGCAGAAAACCTTTACAACTTAATTAACATTTCAAAGTTCAATAGTGGTTAAAATCTCTCTCTCTCTCTCTCTCTCTCTCTCTCTCTCTCTCTCTCTCTCTCTCTCTCTCTCTCTCTCTCACGTACATATACACGCACACCCAGCTAACTGGATATAACCCACCTGAAATCCACAGGCCAAGCTTGCACGCAGACCTATTACTACCGAAGAATGACAGGTTTTCTCGATTCCTTTGAGAGTAGTAAAGCTGGGACTGATACATTTTTGATAGGCCCGTTGTCTGACTATCAGTCAAGAGACTGGTGTTGGCGTGAGAAAGAAAACGAGGAGGAGGGGGATGGGGAATAAGACGCAGGGATGCAATGTAATATATGCGTGGTGCTCTATTCCTGATCGGAACGAGTCCAAGGGCGTGAAAATAAATGTCAGAGGGAAAGAATCACCCGAAGAAAGAGGTTAGAGCAAATAGTGCAGGGTTGCCGGACTATCTATCTATTCTTCAATGCTGGGTCTACTTTGTGTCGGAATGTGATCCTGATATGTTTCATACAGGAACTTTTGCCGTGCTTCCCCGAACAGAAGACAAAAGTTAGAGTAGGTGGTAAAGGGAGAGAAAAAAAATCAATGAATGAATTGGAGCGCAGAGAGAGAGAGAGAGAGAGAGAGAGAGAGAGAGAGAGAGAGAGAGAGAGAGAGAGAGAGAGAGTCGTATAATAAAGAGAGAACGGGTGGAGGGGGGGGGGGTACGAGGGGAGTGGGTGACAGGTTAAGGATGCACTTAGGGTTATGGGTAGGAGAAATCATGGTGTAAGTCTCCTCTCTGAAAATCCTTACCGGGAAGAGAGGGGACTATAAACTGATTTTTAAAAAAAAAATGGGTAGGAGACGGTGGTTGATCGATGCACACACACACAGTACTCGATCTACTTGCTATGGAAGGCTGAGATTACCGAAGGGACTCGTAATGATGTCCTCTCCGTTACAAACCAGCGTCCATCCCACCGCCGCGCTTGTCTTTGTCCTCTTCTTTTGTTATTACCGCGGATTAACCTTAACAGACTAAGCGGTTTTATCACTACTACTATTTAAACTTCTACTTTCACTTCAAATTACATTAGACCGGGTAGAGGTAGATCCAACCCCATACAGAGTACCTCGGTCTACTGAGGCACACGCTGATTTGGCCGTATGCTTCATCAGCTAGCTTAGATAATCTGTACAACCCAAAACCAGGTCATACTAGACCGAAGTCACCCGCAAAATTAGTTTTATAATTTAATGAGTGCTGAGTGCCCATGTTCTAATAACTGTTTAACCGTATTAACGATCAAAATGGTGGTGGTGGTGGTGGTGGGGAGATGGTGTTAGGAGATTAAAATAGTGACCACATCCTTAAATTGCGGCTCTGAAGACCGTGTTTTATAACGTCATGCATTTCATTTGTCATTTCTTGTTATTTTTCCTATCCTATCCTATCCTGTCCCGTAACCCGGAGGTCGTAGGGGCACCACAGATGATCAGCATACTCCATCTTTCTCTGTCCTCAGCAGCCCTGATGGCTTCGCTCATTGTCAAACCAGTCCATTCTCGAATGTTGTCCCCCCACCTCTTTTTCGGTCTCCCTCTTCTTCTACCTCCTTGCACTGTGCCTTGCAGAATGGTCTTTGCAAGGCCTGATGATCTGGTGACGTGGCCATACCATCGGAGTTTCCTTTTCTTCACCACTGTGAGCAGGTCATCGTGATGTCCAATGGCTTGTGTGATGGTCTGTCGGACTTCGTCGTTGGTGATGTGTTGTGTATAGGAAATGCCCAGAAGTCTTCTGTAGCACCTCTTCTCCATGCTTTGTATTCTTCGTTGGAGATCTGCTGTGAGGGTCCATGCTTCGCAAGCATATAGGAAGATGGAGATGACAAGGGAGCGCAGCAGTCTTACTTTGGTTATTTTTATTATTATTTATTATTATTTATTATTTCATTATTTAGTGTGGTTATTTTTAATTGATTGAAAATTCGTGCATCGTATATTTACACCAAGAAAATGCACATCTCCAATCAGACTGAACTGCAACTTCTTAGGTTTGTTATGTCCTAATGCCATTTACTTCGTGTTTATGTACGTATTCCAATTCCCCTCATAATCTTATTCAGAACTAATAGCCCGTCGTTTAAACGAGTCGTATTGGTCGGGGTTTTAGCACCGTGACTTGAACACCACGTCTAAATCTCTCTCTCTCTCTCTCTCTCTCTCTCTCTCTCTCTCTCTCTCTCTCTCTCTCTCTCTCTCTCTCTCTCTCTCTCGCCCGCCAGTTTCCTCCATCACATCACCACCATCGGTTCAACGCCTCAACGTCTTGGACCCATCTAGTATCCTGAGAAAACGAGCATATGTGAGCCTAAAAAATACGGCCTCCAAGACACAGGGTGTCAACAAGGTGTTTTCACAGGAAGGAAGGAAAAAACTGAAAAGAAAGAAAGGTCTGTGCAATTGAGAAAATGAAGTTTTAATAATTAATGGGAGAGCCCGGCACTCCTGGTGGAGTTTCGGTTTCTTCCTGCTGTTTCGCGTCTACTTAGGTTCGCCCCATCGACTGACGGCTACTGTGGCCATTGTTGTCCAGGCTCCGGTACCGATTTCTTTCGCTCCTGTGGGTCGGTTCGCTTCCACTTTTCTCGCATTATAGTTTGTACAATCGACTGGCTTGCTACCCAATTGCCTAGATCCGATTGATTCTCGCAACTATCGCCTAACAGCGTTAGCGGAAGTCAAATACCAACGACTATAAATGAAAGTCAAATACTCTTTGCAGTTTTTAACAACATTAGGCCTACATTCATTTCTGTTTATCTGTGTACAGGCAAATTCTTATAACAATATCCTAATATTTCGAATAAGTCTAGTCATTCTAGTTACAGTCAAGTTATTCCGGTTTAAGTTTTTTCCCCTTAAAAGGGTTTGGAAAGACCGCTGTTCATTGATTTGTTTATTAGTAACACATATTTGCAATGGCGTTGCTTAAAATTATTTTTTACTGACGTTACTTCTTTGTAAGTAATATACATCCGAAATCTATTATTTAAATATATAATTCATGCATTTTCTAACCTGTATTTCTGTTCATATTAAGGAATGGTAAAGTGTGTTAGAGTGGCGAGTTTGTGATAACCAAATGCTCTTGTTCCATAAATTTCGTATAATCATTGGCCATAGATGATGTGGAAGAAGGGAAGGAAGGTGAAAGAGAGAGTGGGTGTGTGCTAATGTGGTAGGTAATTGTTGACGACGACAACGAAGGTGATGATGGAGAAGTTGGAGGAAATGTAGCTACCGTGACCGACGATGTTCGCGATCGACCTCGCATAATGCGATTGTGTGTATGTGGATCTTAGACAAAGAGGGAGGAATATGTTGGGCGGTTGTGCGTGTATAACCATGTGGAAGGGAGAGAGAATCCTGTGGAAGGGAGAGAGACAAGTGCTTGTTGTGTCCTGTGATTTTATTGAGCGGGCGAGCGAGAGAGAGACAGACAGACTGAGATAGTTATTAAGGAGGAGAAGGATGGGGAAGGTGAGGGGGGGGGGGGGGTTACGGAGATCAAGGGAAAACATATAAATAAAATTTAACATGAAAAGGTATGCAAGACAATGATTAAAAAAAAAACAATGAATTGTTTACGTAAATAATGAATTATTTAGCAACATCTTCTAAATAATAAATTATTTAGCAAATTCTACTAAATAATGCATTACATAGGGAAACAATCATTATTTAGAAACATTTTTTTGATCCCTCTTTTTACGAGCCATTACCGTTGCAGTTTTGTATATTAATACTGTTGCGAACGAATACAAAAACAGACTGATATGAAGCAGTTGCCTCATTTTTTATCGCAAAACAACATAAAATCACGACTTTGTAATTTTCTTTATCACTAACACATAATCTCTCGGTAATACATGTACCTGCGAATCCCCTAAATAATGAATATTGCAGTCCCTAAACAATGAATTGTATACGTAAATAATGCATTATTTAGCAACATCTTCTAAATAATAAATTATTTAGCAAATTCTACTAAATAATGCATTACATAGGAAAACAATCATTATTTAGAAATATTTTTAAATAATATATTATTTACCACAATCTGCTAAATAATGCAATATATTATATAGGTAAATAATTCCTTATATAGCAACAATACCTTATTTACCTATATCAAGATATATTTACCTAAACAATATATTGTTTAGGTAAATCATAAGTTATTTACCGATTTTAAATTGTAAACAAATGATTATTTAAAAAATATGCTTCTAAATAAAGATTATTTAGCTGAAAATAAATATTTTACAGAAGGGAACTCAATACACTAGTTGCCCAAACTGGGAGAAATCAAACAAGTTGCAAATGCAAAACAAAAGGATGTGGCCATCTTTATTGCTAGCATCATGTAATTTGTCACGTGGAGACATTCCAATGGTGCCTCTACAGAAAAATGGGTCTCCGATTTGGGCAACCTAACTATGGATGCCGCCATCTATCATAAAGAAATCTTTTTCTCCACTCACTACAGAGTACACACAGGCTAAAAAGGGGTGACATTTATGAGGCAACTACAAAGACCTACCATAAACAAGCGAGCACGTGCTGTGCTAGAAGGGAAGTTATGAAACTAGATGCCGAGGATTGCAAGATGAAACTACAGCACGTACAGAAGGTATTTCCGGTACACACTGCGTACCTGAGACGAGACGAACGTAAGCCTCAACTACTCCCAGCTACGCTGTGTGTTCCGGTATTTCCAACGTTATAGTTGCATAACTTATGGGGCCGGGTAGCTCAGTTGGTAAGAGCGTCTTGCTAGTAACCGAAAGGTCGCTGGTTCGAATCCCGGATTGGTCAACGTGTGATCATATTATTTTCCCCTTTACCAACAACTGGCCCGCTGGTGTCAGTATAAATCGGTCCAGTAGTCACCTATATGCGAAAGTGTCGTGTGACTATAATCTACAAACAAACAAACAAACAAGGACATAACTTTACCGATACCACTTCATAAATAAGCGACTCCCTGTACTTTTAGAACCGTAGTCACGTAACTATAAGCAGAAACCCCCGGGGGAAAATGTATACATATGATGCAACCGCAGACGATAAAAGTGGGTGTCGCAGGAGTGTGATGAAAATAACACGATTTGTTTGGGAAGAAAGCAAGGGCGCTGTCTCGTCTCAATCGCCTTCTCAAGCACACATAGCCGCATCGCCAAACAGCCGTTAACGTGTGTTTCCCTACTGCAAAATTTACGAGACGAGAGCCTTCGATGGATTTTTGTTTTCCTTCCTCTTGCCAAAGCGTCCCTAGAACGGCATCTAGCTTGAATACGATTTTTATATTTCTGTCTTTTTTATTTTTTCTCAACTTCCATTCTTCTTTTTCTTCTTCTTCTTCTTATTATTTTACGAATTAATATGCTGATTTGGTTGGTTCTTGTATCAATGTCTATTAATCAGATTAACATAAGTTGTACTGATGTAAAAAAAAAACAATTTACAAAATCTACCATGCGCACATCATAGATATTTCCCAAATATTTTCCAGATTAATTAATTAATCAAACCTTAGAAATCATCATACTACTGACATACACATACACTTTTAACAACAAATATTCCCTTGTAACAATTAGTTCACATTAAGAAACAAACAAAAGAAAACAAAAAAATAAAAATTATAAAATAATCAATCAAAACTGAAACAAATTAATAAATAAGTCCACCCACCCATTCCCCCCCCCCCCCCCCCCCAAAAAAAAAAATATATATATATACATATATATATATATATATATATATATATATATATATATATATATATATATATATATATATATTGAAACTAACAATGCTAAATGAAATAAATTAAGTACAAAGAATTTTAAAAAAATGTCTAGACTAATTGTTAGAAGTTAAAAACTAAAATTATAAGAAATTGAATAATTAAAGACTTCTAATTAAACCTTTGAGCATTACGCTCAATGACCAATCAGAATGACAGTTGTTCTGGATATACAATACATGAGATTGACATAGCTAGCTTTAATTTTTTTAATCCAATAAGTAAAGGCTGATGATAGTTGTAATTTTGTTGACATTCAAATATTAAGTGATTTGCATTCAAAATGCTAACACAATTACCAAGTACTGGAGGATTGATGAAACGAGCACGCCAAGCATTTAGCCTTATTCTGTGAAATAAACTGTTAAGATGAAAAGATTTTGATAATTAAATAGATATAACATTATTTCATATCGATGTAATGTTTTTCAATGGCCTCTTGCTTGTTCGTATTTTCACTCCACCGATTCCAAGCGCCTCGTTTTATTTAATTACCAATTTCATTTGTTGTCAATTTGAAAAGTAATTTGATGGATTCGTCTGAAGATGAAGCACTCTTGGTTGATTTTGTTCGAAAGAGTTTGGAATGATGGGGATTGACAGAGAGATAGATACAGAGAGGCAAACAGAAAGAGTTCAATATTCTACAGCTCATTACTCTTTTTCTACACACACAGAAACTGGTCTAAATCTATCTATGAAGACATACACAACTGACAACCGTATAATACAAATCATAACAAATATACGTAAAGTTGCTCATTTAATCCAACATCAGAGAAAACTCAGCCACACACCCAACAATAATTTTTTTCATAACATAAAATTAATAATAAAATAAAACAATTTCACGTTTATGCAAAGCCACTAACAGGACTCAACACAACACTGTTGTTTATAATAATCATTGCAATTTGTACACAAGCTTCAAAGGAGAACATTTTGTAACGTTTATTTATTTTATTTTTTTTGTTGTTGTTGTTTCTACTGCCACTCGTGATAGATGTAACTTTAACCACACCCAGTGAACATGTACAATAACACTGCATTAAATCTGTAACGTTAGTTTTAAGAAAATTACTTCACATTTGTATTGCATTTGGCATTTCAAAAACCTCTTTCCTGCAGCACAATAATCGCTGAAATTGTCTTAAGGTTCACAAAGAAAATGCCCTTCAAATGTCATTGCAAAGGCTTAGTCATGTAGTTAATGAAGTATTGACAGTCTGTTGAGCTTACTTTTAAGACTTGATGCATTATAGGAGAGCTGCACATTGCCCTGTATTTCAAAGAATGTCGGTTGGTTCTGTTTATAAATAAATAAACCTATAAACTGTAGAGATTGTCTTTCTACAATCACAAAATGTATCACACTTTCATATTTACGTCAATGAATTAGCACACAAACAAAAATGGCTCAATTGTCACATGTTTCAACATCGCCCTTCAAGTTCTTCGACCAAGTTGCACAGTTCAGTAGTAAAGGTTCTTTCTCAAGCACACAAGTCCTAAGCAAAAGATCAGACTCTTCAATTTAGAGTAGGGGAGTGTTTACCTATTCCTTTGATTTTGTTTTCTCCCCGCCACGGAGTGTTGGCGCCAGTGGTGCCGCATACCTGGCCGCTAGATGAGATAATGACTAGGAGAATCTGCAGTGAGGTGTTGTAATTGCAGTCTGGTCTTAAAGTAGGACAGCTGGCGTGGCTCTGTCAACCCGATTCCAACTCCCACATGCCGTGGGAGGTGAATTTCACGCAGCGGTCTTACCGTGCTTGTGGATGTTTTCACGTGTGAGCCCATGAAAACAGCAGCTGACAAACCTTTTTCACTCATGCCCTCTTATACTCCCAAGTCAAACATACACTCCCACACACAAAACCAATGGGCTCAAAAAGACCTCACGCAACCTCACACAAACAAATCAAGATCATCAGTAGCGAAAGACAGTAAACAGGCCAAGACACAGATAGATAGAAGTTGTTTACCTGTATGCATTTTCAGGTGTTACGTAAGACGTATGTCCACGTACGTCTGGACTTTAAAAGAAACTAACATCTTACCATATGACCCAGAAAAAAATTAATCTTACCATTGAGATATGCTTTGAAAGAAGGAGCTCCATATGCATTGTGAACAGTAAACGAGAGAGAGAGACAGAGAGAGAGAGAGAGAGAGAGAGAGAGAGAGAGACAGAGAGAGAGATAGAGAGACAGAGAGAGAGAGACAGAGAGAGAGAGAGAGAGACAGACAGAGAGAGAGAGACAGAGAGGTCTGATCAGGTAAAAAAAAAAAAAAATTCCATGTAAGACAGGACCGAAGTAATCAGATGGAGAATGGGGATTATTAAGTCATTTAGGCATCATGCCACATTTTGAAATTTTATTGTTGCTGATGTTGATGTTGTCAGTGTAGTTTGCTGTCATCATCAAAACAGAATATCATAAATAAATTACCACGATGCTTTACCCAACCTGAAACTCTGAAGTGGTGTGTAGCTGCGCATCTTCTGGCAGCAGAAGTCCAACCCTTACCAATATCCAGTTCGCAGAGGTCCGTACCGCGCCCCATTTAAAATAACCAAAAACCTTACCAATCTTACCCAAGATCCAAAATGGTATAACACCCTTACAATGTGATACCTGACCACCAAGAGACCAAACCTTACAAAATGAAGCTGTGCCTAAATGCTATGTGCGCACAGTTTTGGTTATCTGACTTCCTTACTCATTGCCCCTGGCCTTGAACACCTTTTTTCTCAACCTTCAACTTACCCACACCGTATCCGCCCTACCTTTCCCAAATGTCCAACGGCGATCTTGTGGCCAACCTTACCCAAAAGGCATTGTTGAAGATCTCAGGGCTAGATACCCACCGTTTCCTTCAATCTCACTCATTGAACCTTACCACAAAGGGTCAGGGTCTACAGCCTATCGAAGAATTTTATCATGACCCATCCGACTGTACAAACCAAATACAAAGGGCTGTTTATGTAGTTTTCTTAAGATACAAAATCCCCACACATGAAACTAAACAAAATGCAAAAACACTTACAATCGAAACTAAACAACCCAATAAAATGTTATGGTTACCGTTTAGAAGTATTACGGCATAAGATCGTTTACCTCATTTACCTGACCCGTACAAAAGATCAGGAAGGAAGATTTTTCATCCAGGGCACTCAACCATTACCAATATCGGAGAACCTGTGCAGCTCTAGTAAGAAGGGAGTTTCAACATTTCCATACCATAAACCAATTAGGCTTAAAAATTCATTATGAGAATACAAATGTTCAATAAAATAATAAGTGATCAATGAATAAATCAATATCAGTGATCAATGAATGACTGCTCACAAATAATATCTTTGAAAGATAATCGTAAAATAATAAACTGATCAAACTACAGCAACTGAAGCACACACTGCTCACCAACAGTGTTCATGATTTAATGAAAATTCAATTTTCTTACCAGACCCCTATTCTTACCCAAAAGAGTCCAGGATAGAAGTGGAAATGAAAATCCTTGTGGTAAGCACCTTGGTGTATCCAGCGTAGTTTGGATTCGAAGATCCTATTTTCTTGGTTTCGGGTTCCTCACCTCTTACAGATCAATTCCAAATAAAAACCTTACACTCCATACAAAATGAGCTCAACCCTGGCCTTGATCATCACCAGAATACTCAATTTTTATAAAGTAAGCTGAAGTCCCTAAACAAAGACGTCCTCATCTGACAAACTCACTCCTTAAAATGTGAGCTCAACTCCACACTGGAACGACACCAATATGCTCACTCCTTACAAAATGAGCCCAAGTACAGGTCACCATCTGACTCCTCACTCCTTACAAAGTGAGTCTAAATCCCTAAACTAGTCCTCATTTACAAACTCCTTAAGAAGTGAGCTCAACTCCCCAAAGTAAAAAAGTCCAAATCTGACAGACTCACTCCTTACAAAGTGAGCTACAAAAAGAGCTAAACTGGAAAGTTCTCCATACAAAGTAAGGCCTGATCCCTTGTAAAATCATCATTTGATGTTCACTTCTTTCAAAGTGAGCTCAAATCCCCAAAGTAGAACAGTCCTCAATTCACACTCACTCCTCCAAAGTGAGCTCACCCCTACGTCACCAACATGCTGACTCTTACAAAGTAAGGCCAGACCTTTAATAAAATCATCATTTGATGCTCACTCCTTACAAAGTGAGTTCAAACCTATGATTTGACATGTCACCGAAATTCTCACTATTCAGAAAGATCCCTAAAAAAAATAAAATCCTCATTTGACACTCACTCCTTACAAAGTGAGCGCAACTCTTCCCTGCAACGAAAATTAAAGTTCTAACGCCTTACAAAGTGAGCCGATCAACCCTCATTTAGAATATTATCTAAAATGCGGACCTCTTATTATAATTACCCTAAAGAACCCAATACTTCTTTAATAGTGGGCCAAAATCTATTTTTAAAATGGTTTATACTGTGAATAGCTCACTCCTTACAAAGCGAACAGATGATTGAATCATTCTAATAATAATATAGACTGTATGCTTTACCAGCTCAAGGGTTTGCGAATGTGCTGGCCCAAAACAGGACCTAACTCAAGCCGCCTAAGGCGACAACTTGCTGATGCACACTGTCTAATGCCAAAGGCAACTGCGCAATTCTGGATGACTGGAGAGAGGGAATGAGGGACGCGGGAGGGATGAGGGGGGGGGGGGGGGGAAGAAGGTTGGGATCGGATATAGTGCATGTTGGGTGGGTGTGTTGTGATAGATTGCATGCTTACACAGACTAAACCTAAGTTTATGCTCTTGTCTGAAAGATGAAATCCTTTAGTTGCATTAAAAAATGTCCACCCCAATTAACAACCATATAACATGAGCTACGATAACTCTTTATGAATCAACCCCCTTTATTAGGTACATCTGCACACACAAACATTCACATTGCGAGACAGATTTAAAATGCGTCCACCCCCACACACACACATATATATATATTTACAGTTCAGAAATATCGTTTAGTTTAATATCCCTTAATGTAAATATCTCCTTTTAAACTGTTGATACCCAAACGCACATTATGATTATTCTTGAATACTCTAAGCATCTTCATTTTAGCCATTTACAACACAGTAGTTTCTCTAAAAGTCGGGCGAGCATTTCAGGTTCTTTGAAAAAATATGCATGCTCTAGTGTCCAGGATAAATTCAGTCATTCAAATAAGTATTTCAGTTTATAAAAACATTCACTAAAATCTTTTCTTATCTCATCTCAGGAGAAAGATTTAAATAAAACAACCATCAATAATTTTGTCTCAACTTATAATAATAATAATAATAATAATAATAATAATAATAATAATAATAATAATAATAATAATAATAATATTAATAATAATAATAATAATACAGGATGCTATATCAAGAACCACCAAGACCTTGGATGGCACTGGGTACCATTCTGGCCAGTGAATGGTCATTAATATATCCATACCAACCAGCGTTTCCAACACAACCTGCCATTGGTTTTCCAGCATGCACACTCACAAGCTAAAACGTATTTCTAAATACAATGGACTCTAGTTAGCACTTATGTGCTGTTGAAAGCTGGTCAACGTATATAAAGGATACTTATTGTTAGTGACCTCAAAAATAAATATGCTGGAGGAGTGACAAAGACAGCTCTCTTAAACACATAAATATTAAGTATGGAAAATTGGGAGAGAGGTGGTTGTGCATGTGTGTATGGGCGATTATGGAGTAAAAAAGTTTAAATGGGAAACAACATATTATTGAAACAAACAAATTGGAACTATAAATACAAGTTCCAGGGAATCAAATGACAAGTTCCAGGGAATCAAATGACAAGTACCAGGGAATCAAAGGTGCAATGCTGTCAATATTCACTGCACTTATGTAATATTTAAAAAGAATTTTAATTTTATTTTTAGAAGAGGAATCTGAAAGTCCAGTTATCTATGGCCAAATAAACAAAAAGAAAATTTTCTGATTTCAATAATCAGCTTTCTTTTAATGCACAACAGTCATGCATTGGCTCCACAGCTCCAACTAATGTAGTGATTAATTTTTTTAAAGCGGTTTATTTATTTAAATGAAGTACTGACTCAAAGTAGAACAAATACCCTCATTTCCGAGCAATCGTAACTAAACATGTATGTTCAATCTTCAGTTAAGTTTTCTCCGTAAGCAGGACTAGAACATCAGGCTTAGCTACGTGTGTAAACTGCTTACCCTCATTTCAGGCTGGTTGAAACTTCACTGTTTAAATTTGTATTAGCACAAATGGAAAACTGTACATTTCGATCAGAGACATCTGCACAATTTTCCTTAGTAAATATTCAGTGTTTTGTTGTTACCATAGCTACTTACAAAGGGCGAGATCCTGTTCCAGTTTGTAGGCATGTTGTTCCTGTCGTTCTTTGCGCTGCAAGCAAAAAAGGTCAAATGTAACCACAGATACTATTGCCATCAGATAATTCAAGTGGTTCTAGTGATGCATCAGTTACTGGTATCAAAACGCAATTAGAAAGAGGCAGAGGTATGGCGGCCTACTAGCGCCAAAACCTGATAATTATAATTATCATGTGATAATTGCAAATATCATGGGATAATTACAATTATCAAGAGATAATTACAATTATCATTGAAAATTACAAATATGTTCGTGTGATCATGTTTAATTTTCAGTTTTGGCTCTATCAATCCGCCTGGAAATGCGCCAAAACTGAAAATTGTAATTATCACATGATAATTACAATTTTCACTTGATAATTATAATTTTCACGTAATCATGCTTAATTCTGGTAAGGCGGCTTATTAGCGTCGAAACCTGCAAAACTTACATGTATCAGTGATAACTGTAATTAACACGTGTTCTGTGTAATTCAGAGATACCGGTAATTCACAGTGTTAATTACTAATTTTCAGTTTTGACCACGCTTTACTAGGGCCAAAACCCCAGGCGTGCTGGGAACAGTGCCGCTGCCCCCGCATGCGCATCGCGTATCGGGTCGCGCATTGTCATCTTGATATTTATAATTTTCAGTGATAATTGTAATTATCGCTTGATAATTGTAATTATCCCTTGATAATTGTAATTATCTCATGATATTTGTAATTATTAGGTTTTGGCGCTAGGAAAGCGTGGCAAATACTGATAATTATTAATTAACACTGCGGATTACCGATATCTCTGTAAATTACACAGAACACGTGATAATTTTAATTATCTCGTGATAATAGTAACTCTCGGTTTTGGCGCTAGTAGGCCGTCATACAGAGGGCATGACGTTAACGCACACGAGCAAGTGCGCTTATGATACACACACCCTCACCCACATCTCAGACGCTTCATACAGTCGTTAATCTACTTCTGTAATCAATACACAAACACTACACCACCGCGTTTTTAACACATCTAAACAGCATAGCTAAACTTCATACATTTCTTATCAATTGGTGGATATAAAGTGCCGTTCACCGCCACCTCCCCCTTCCCCTTCTGTTCTCCTTTGAATGAGGAACAACGATTATACACATACTCAATTAAGAACAAGTCAACATACCGTACTGATAAGGGAATCTGCGGGTCAAACACCTCTATTCTCTAGCTATTCTGCGCCCTATCTGTGCCTGGGGCCAGTGCAAACCAAGCACCCACACCTGACAAGCGTGAATATTAGTTCTGTCAAGTTTGTGTCAACAAGTGTAAGCCCGCAGAGCAAAGTAAGCAGGGACGCTGGAATATGACGCTCCAGCTTCGACGTTCCGTGGCGTTAAAAAGGTTAATAACCACATTGCAATTTTCATGTTGAGCAAGTGCACCCTTCCTACCCGCCACCCAATCCACTCTTTCCCCCAATAACCATACTTGCTCGTTGAGGTGGCCTGAAATGTTGTCCAAACATCAATATATACAACAAGCGACGGTCAATAATGGATGAGGGGTACAACAATAATTGATTAGGCGTAAAGAGGCCCAATGCTTTTCTCTTCTGCAGCATGAAAAATTAATAAGACTTGGTCCCCTACAGCAAATTGAGGGCATTCTTACCACAGGGGAGTAGCAGCTGAAATGTCAACATGTAAACCAGTACGCGTCATTGCCATTCAACAAACCCTCCGTGAACACATTCTCACCACTAATCCACAATATATTTCTTTCTCTTCTCTAATACGTTCCTTCACTCTAAACGCAAACGTCTCTTTAGCTCTCTTCTTCACCCCACCTGTCTCTTGAGATAAAACTGCCGATGAATGTGTTATCCTAAGTGAATGTATAATGGTCCCACAACATAAACGGCCACCTGTTGTACGACTGATGTACAATAGTGGAGGGTTGAAGAATTGTCATTCAAATCCCCGGTCCATTCAGTTCAACTTTGCAATTAGTCCATTCTCCATCAATTTTTTTTAAAAACCTCTAATTTGGATTATTAACATACTGATTATCTAATAATGGTAAAGGTAAAGGTAAAGGTAGTCCCATAGCCTTGTGGCCGTAGGGGAGCGTGATGTTGGAGATCACACTTATCTTGGGCCAGCGTAATGAGGGTGATGCCCAACTCTCTCCCTCGCTGCTTTACCTTCCCCACCCTCAAGAGAGTAGGTACTCAATCACAGTTGAGTCAACTGGGGGCGTTGTTGTTTGTCGCTTCACACCTTAGCGGTCACCCATCCAAGTGCTAACCGCACCGGATGGTGCTTCACTTTCGACACAGTAGCGAGTGCTCCAACCACTGCACTATCCGACACCCCATCTAATAATGATGAAATTTAAAACTGAAATTCATTCAGAGATCCGACTAATTAATTTATTTTTATTGCGCTGTGATAGTGTAATGCAAGTAAGAACCTTTTTTTCTTAATGCACACGAGCACTAAGTCCATCTGACAGATACTTTTTCCCCCAAAAAAACTTAAGGACGGGATGTGTACTGAATTTAAGGCGAAAACCATCATGGAATTGAATACATTCGTCACACCACACACACACAAATACATAACACAATATGCGCCACCCGCAAATACTGCCGTATCTCAAACATGATTAGGAATGAGTTAATATCTCGTACTCTGAGGTATATACTGCATAGTCTATCGATAGAAACCAAACAGGTGGTTTTTATACAATCTGCCAAATAGGTTAATAGGTTGAGTAGAGGGGAAGGTGCTACGCTTCGTGGGAGAGGGGAAAGAAGATGATCTCTTTATTAATAGCAATCCATTTTAGACACAAGACCTTTTCCCTTACGTTTAAATTTTTTTTTTTTTTTTTTGGGGGGGGGGGGGGGGGGGGGGGGGGGGGGGGAAGGTGCGGCGCGAGGAGAGGAGGGGGGTATCTATTTTAGTTTTGTAACTTTATTGTCCCTTTTTATCTGGAATTCTGGGTCGCCTCCCCTGGGGAAGGCGTTGACGCAGCTTGTGGCGCGCCCAAACCCAATCTACATAATATTACTTTTTTGAAATTTTGCTGGGGGAGCAAACTGGAGTATCAGGAGAAAACCCCCGAACCGTTGCCCGAGTCGAAACTAAATATTCGGAGAAACATAACGCCCAGGCGGGATCGATGCCTCACCCGTCAGGCCCCAGGTTTCTAGCCTGGGGGCAAGGCAAGTTAGTTCCTCCTTAGACCACGCGGTCACAACAAGTATATCTTGAACATAATCACATATTGAGTGGTTAGTACTAGTTGATATCGGCTACATCTTTTATTACAACAAGCATAAAATGGTGCATACATTGAACTCTTTTTAAAAGTCTGAAAAAAGATTTGACAAAATACAACTCTTGAGATTCACAAAAGCCTGCCATAATACACACTGCATTACACTTTTAATTTAATAGATCCCCAAAATAGCTGCTGCACAAATCAGGGTCCTCATAACACCCAGATACCTTGTCTCGCAGGCAGTATACTTGTCAGTAAAATAGCGCCCCCCTCCCCTCTTTCCGAACTTGTAACCTTGCCAAATCAATTCAAGTTGGTGGGAACCGAGAAAAAGAAAGTTAACCCTAAGACTTTTTTATGCCTCGTCTAGTCCTATTTCTAGGCAGAGTACGACTCAATTCGAAAGCACAAGAGTAAGCAAGGCAGGAGAGGTGGGACTTCCAAACAGTGTACTGCATAACCTCAACGAAGCTATCAAGTCGGAATATCTTAGATGGTTTAGAAGGCAAAAGGGAGGATAGGTAATCAAAGTTTATCATTGAAGTAAGTTCTTCACGTAGCTGATCAAGGAGCTTGAAGCTCCTGTCATCAAGCATATGCGTGTTAACCCACATTTGTTTAGTCATATTGTTCTTTCCTAAACCCAACCGAAAACTTGCCATAAATAATTTTGTTTTTGACTTTCGCAAACCACCTGGTTTTGCATTTACCAAGACTAGGTCGTAGAGAACAGATGTCATCATGACATAACACAAGATCTGCCATATCCTTGCATGCAAATGTGCACTCACGCACGCATTCTGTTCTTACAATTCTCATAATGCAGCAAGCAAAATGTTGGCAAAGGTTAAGAGAAACGGATTACTACCGTTATTGTTTTGTTGTGGTAGTGAAAAAAGCTGGGTGATGGAATGGACAGTGAAAGAATGAACACCTGAAGGACTATGTCGCTTCGTAATGCGAAGATCTGGGACAATAGGTGATTATTTCAAAAAAAAAAATATAATCTTACCTTTAAAAACGTTCAAAGACATTCAAACGTAAGTGAACATATTTTCTTTTCTTTTTACCTAGGATAATTAATAAACCACGCTGAGCGCAGATACAGTGCATCAGCAAACACCATTTAACTGGAAACACAGAGTCCGTCAACTTTTTTCTTTCTGAACTGCCATCTTTAACGATTTTCCAATGATTGCACTATTTATTTGTGGGAAGGGTGTTTTGGTGCAAGGTAAGGGATGTCCGGGAATGGGGGTTGATGTAGAGGGGGTGTGGACTGAGTGTCATCATTAAAAAAAAAACATTGCAAGTTACGTTATTGTTTCAATCAATTCATCCAAGGGCTGCAGTGAAAAAAGGTGGTCCATACAACGGCAATTTCTTTACTACTTGATTACAGCGCAGTCACCATTTTAGGGGTAGCATTGCCTTCCCCCAAATCTAACCATGTTTATCCATACCAACCTTTCTCTCTTTTCTCTCGTCCCTGGTTTCCACTCGAGTAGGTGGTGGCGTTTCCTTGGGGTCCTGAAACATTTAAACAGGCAAATACTGTACAACTAATCCACTTCAAAAAGCCAAATCCACAGCATGAACTATATTTAATTATACACGGCAACTGTGCCTTTATACCTGATTTAACCGTACAAACAATTCGATTTAATCTGCTTCGTGAAGTAGTAATATCCGACTCATGCCAGACAAAATAATAATCCGCTGAAGGACGCATCCAATCGCTTCCAGCACAATGCCAGTAATTACTATGAAATGGGTCTACTATGAGCTCTTCTCTCCCAATCCCAACTGTAAAGTGCTAAAGTAACCAGTAAGGAGTATTCTCAGAATAAGAATCAAAGTATCTGACAAAACTGACAGCACGCGTAACAATCAATCTCGTTAAAGCATCATTTGCTCCAAGTCAATGGTATAATATTGTCAGCACAACATGTTACAATACTGATCGCTTGGGTTGAAATGCGAAGATAAGTCTGCGAGCGTGCGCGCGTGTGTGAAATAGACACATTAATTTTGGCACTCTGAAGGTAACGCAAGTCGCGTGGCTTTGGGACAGAGCAACAGGTGTCTCGCTAACAATTTGTGGGGGATGGGCAGGTGGTGAAGGATGAGAAAATGCTATGATGCTGATAGGGGCCCAACAGTATCCATATTAACAGCATCATTTTTCCTAACATTAACAACCATGCGGATAAACACGGGTGTGGCGGAATGGGAAGGCCACTGGTACACGCTCGGGAGAGATTGTCTACCTTCCATTATTTTAAATATATTTTTATGTCTCTCTTACGAGGGATAAAGGAAAATAAGCAGTCCGGGTCGGGCCGTGCTGTCAAGGTGATGGCCGAGAGGCGGGAGGGAGTCAGTGCTTCTAAATAATCCTTGTACATTTGTCTAATTTATTATCCTGTCTCAAAATAAAATTAAAACAGATAAAAAGTTTCCAAGTCAAAACCGAATCTAAACAAATAGGTGCACAAAAAAAGCTTGCGATAATTATAAACTAAGTTGACAGCACTCAAACGTGAAAGGCAGTATTTAAAGTGCACATCTGTATGATCAATTATCTGGTCAACATCATCTAAAATACAGGTTTTCCAATCACAAATGTATTTGGCAGTAGTCAAGTGGGAACAGAAAAGAGCTCCAAATAATTACAGCCCACAGCACTCAATTCTTAATATACTCATACTTATTACTGCAACAGGTTCATTATTTCACGCCGGCCCACATTCAGACATTGCCCCTTCCCGTTGTTCTATAAACAATGCGAGAACGCCGGAGCTCTTTTGTAGCCATTGTTATATATATATATTTAATATAATATAGGCATGTTGACAGGAATAATATGTATTCCCTGTTTCGCAACTACACTGCAATTGACTCCAAGGGCAAAGTATTAGGAATAATTAATGCTTACAGTATAATATCTACGGCACTTTCAATCTCCACAGCAATTAGGCTTTCAACGCCACACAATGAAAACTACACGCCACTTGCCATTTATCTCCATAACTATTATGGAGGAGAGAGAAAAAGCTTTGCATTATAATGCAAGCTCCATCTAATCAAGTCCTAGGGCAAGTTAAATGAACATATACACTGACACACTCTCTGATCAACTGTATTTAATTACGTGCGTTTTAAAACAGGTGGGAGCTTGTCATATCCAATACTCTAGAAGAACTGCTGCAGTTATTATTTGTTTTCTTGGACACCCTTTCGGATGGCATTAGACTGCCAATAGTCCCATGCAGCCGTATGTGTCTACATACACTGATACAGTGCTTTTTTTTTTGTCTGCAGACTTGCGCATTGAGTCGATGTCAGACTGAAGTCTGTGTTGTTTGGCCCTCAGAAATTTTAATAATATTATTGACTCTTGTGATATGCCTATATTAATATTATATAAAGATGAGTACGAATTGCCTACCTTTAAAAAAAAAAATTTCTTCCATTTAAGAAATCTTTAATAAAATATATACAACTTTTTTTTTCCGGCTCTAACGATTGGATTGAACAAACACAAATATGAAATTGTTGCAAATAAATATTTTACTTTGACAGTTTTCCCAAACTTTTAAAGACCCAAGTCAGTATTTAAAGACCTATAAAGACTTGAAAAGGCAATGCAATTTTCCCCAAACATTCAAAGACCGTGCGAACCCTGTATCACAGCAGCCGACATTAGTTTTGTACTGAGACCTCTTATATCAAACTCCGCGGTCGGATGGGACTGTGTGGGGTGGTGGAGAGAGAAGGGATAGAGCATTCTGTTATTTAGTGTCGTCTTGTTTCCCTATGCATCTTCTGTAGCCAATATCTTCCTGAAAACGCAGAAAGCAAATCTAAAATCCTTATCATTTATTTAGTGGTAGTATTTCATGCAGTTAATAATATGCATTTTTATTTTGATACAACTTTTCAAAATGAACACCCTCTCTTGTTACTTCCCTGCTACTGTTAGGTCCGCTAAACATTTCTGTCTACGCTTCTTTTCCTCCCCTCTTCCCTATCATATATGAGGTAAGCTGTGGGTACGCAAACTCAACCAATCCCAGAGAAGTCGAGAGGGATGGTTTGTTATCATTAACCTTTACGAGAAGACCCTAAGTTTTAATCTAGGCAACGGAAACGTACATCAATCCACTCTCACTCCCATTATGTTATAATTATAAGGTGTAAGTCATCGGGACAAAGCGTGTGATGGATAAACGAGGTTTGGATATATAATTATGTAATCTGGCTGGCAAGAAAATTCAAAAGTCAAAACAATTGCAAGGCGGATGCTTATAAGTTAACTGCAAAACATGTAGCTGTTAATTGGGGCAAACGCGAGGTCAACGGCTAAACACGTTGCAGTTAATTGAGACCCCATTGGAATCATTTCATAAAAAAGCCAATTCATTAATAATTATGCAAAGTTAACTTAAAGCAATGTTTTTCTATTGCTATTTTCCCTTGCTCGCGAAATCAAATTATAACTGGGTCGAATTTAAAAACGGAATAAAATCAAATGAAATAAAGTAAAATAACAAGTTCGAAAAGTTGATTCTGTACCATGGATAAATGTGCACGTTTTGAAATCAGCAAAGCTCACATAGTTGCAAGAAGCGGGCAAGATTCCCACTGGTCAAAAATGCAGTGAGAAAAACGGAGGAAGACGAAGAGGAATTAAGGAGGGAAGTGGCCGATTCCCTAATGGAAATGCAACTTACCAAACGCTGATAATCGTTGTGATCTTTAACAAAAAGGAGGCAAAATCGGTAAGGAACCCCCCTCTCTAATCACACTTGATACCTTTCCCTCTTCTCCCCCCCCCCTCCCCTCTGAAGTCTTCTCCCTCTCGTTATCTCCTTCCTCCCATTACCTGACCGTCATGCTGCAGACTTTCCTTTTGTGCTAGACCGGCCAGTTTTGTTTGAAGTCACTTTTGGGTGGAGATCGAGAGCGTATACGTATGATGTAAGTGTAAGTGTGTATGTGTTATCTGCTAATGACGATACCGCTGATGATGACGCGTCCCAGCTTCGGTCACTCGGTGTACTCAGCTTGTAAGTTGTTCTCTCTAATGTTACGAGACTTGGCAAGCGTGTTTCTTGATGCGTGTACAGTTCTTTTTGACGTGTATTAAGCTAGTCGCCTCTGCATTAACCTGGCTGGCTCATCACGGCACCGTTCCTTGCCAAATTACCGTAGTACAAAACAACCGACCCAAGGCTGTGCTATCGGTAGCATTCTGGCTTCACAACACATTTATTCATGTATGTATTCTTTGTGTGTGTGTTTGTGATTCTCTCTCTCTCTCTCTCTCTCTCTCTCTCTCTCTCTCTCTCTCTCTCTCTCTCTCTCTCTCTCTCTCTCTCTCTCTCTCTCTCTCTCTCTCTCTCTGTGTGTGTGTGTGTGCTTTGTGTGTTTTATGATATAGGCTCTGTGTTTGTATGCGTATGTTTGTGTGACTCATACTACGTTCATCAATCTTCATAACCTATTACTTTTAATGCACATAAATAAAGTGCACACAGCAAATAAAGGCAGAACATTTCCAAGCGTGATGCTTACAAGAACTTTATATGCTGCTTCCGTCTAAGCTGTTCAGTAAAGACTAATAAGAGCTTGAGAGATGACACTAAGATTATATGTTGCGAGCATAATAATATACATAATTTTACAGCAATTATCAATGAAAGGAATCCGAAAGTGATGCTCTTCTCTGTTAAATAAAATCAGTCCAAGAGACAAAGTCATGCAGAAGCTACTTCTTTCTCCTTATTAACAGCAAAAGACATCAAAAGGCGCTGATCATAAAAACTAACTGCTCCGAAAATTGAAAACTGCTTTGAAATTCAATACCTGCATTTTGTTCCAATTTCTTCGAGGGGAAACAACCCAACAACTATTATTATCAGCATCAGTTAGTGTACATTGGCACAAAGAAAGGTGGTCTTTGATTGATTGATTGATTGATTCTTGCTTTAGGTCCAGCGGACTCCTCCGAGCCAAATCAGGACCGGACAACCCCCAATCCGCATAAAAGATCTGCCGAAACAACCCTAGTGGGAAAATTGAATGCCCTCCACCGGCCAGTCACTTTACAATAAAGACATCCCACGCGGGGGACGGCTGAGGGTTGACCTCAACTACGCGAACACCCCGGTTACAAAAACAAAATAGAATACAAACATCATTATAAATCATCAATGAAACACATACATATAAAATGCCTATAGTGCTAAATAGTACAATCATAGGAAGCCCTATTCACTCACTCAACAGCTGAGCAATATTTTAAGGAGTAACTTATTTTTCTTATTAAAGGATTTTCCCTTTGACACTTTATTTACTGTAATTAAAACTACTTGTTTTTATGCCACAGTATGCAAATTGATTTCCACACTCCAATAATAATTTTAATTATAAGGGTTGCTGAGGACAAAGAGAGATGGAGTACGCTGGTTAAGCGATCATCTGGGATACACACATATATACATATTTTAAAAAAGATATAAGAACATTGTATGACGTATATTTTGCATTGTGTAGCGGAAAGTTACATAACTGACATTAACAACAGATGTACAAAACTGAGTGATTAAAAACGATTTCATAACAAAGGTTGCATAGGAAGATAAAAGCAATTGATCCATCATATTCATAATGCCAAATGTTCCCCAACCACAGTGCAATGGTTAATGCAACAGAAAATGTATAAGATGCAGGCTTGGGGAACGACTACAGTCCGCAATCCCAAGGTCTCATCTCTGCATGGCCGAGATGCCTCTCATAACTGGATGGATGACTCCAACCTGACATCCAGCATAAGGGACACCATTTTTCTTCACCCCATTTAACTTTATATACTGGTACTGTATACAGGAAGTTGGTTAGATGACTCCAGAGGGTTTGGGTGGTACCGTTGTACCAATTTCCATGTCTTGTCTTGCGGAGTGCCATGTCAGTTGGTATATAGCGTGTGTGTTTTACAGCGTTGTTATTCATGCATGAGCACCCCCACACTCCTTTGCCTCTCACACATGGCTTTACTCACAAATAACTTGCGGAGAGTGCCAGCACTGTTATTGCAGTAGATGCTTTGGCAAACGGAAAACAAATGGATTTGTCTATTAGAGTCACCAAACTGAGTCAGACAGCAGAGACCTCTGCAGTCATGCTGATTGAACTCCCGACTGCTGACATCAAGCACGACTGACTGTTCCAATAACGCAAGCTCGCACAACCAAAAAAAGAAAAGATGTAATTACTTAAAAGTAAAATTTAACCTTCTTCTGGATTCGAATCATACAGAAGTAGTCTGCTGAAGTGTGACTCCATGCATCTAGTCATCAGAGATTGGCTATAGTTAAGACTCAATCCTACAGTGTCCGATGTCTTCGTTTCTACACTTGATCAGACTAGGAGATATGCACTACAGAAACTCTGTGTGTACTCCACCCGGCCAACAGGTAGAGTAGATTGCGGCCAACAGCGTGTTTCCTAAACTAAAATCTTTTTTCACAGGATGTTTGCCTTTCACCATTCCTATACTAATTACCTATTCTTCCTCCTCCAGAGAAGAAAAAAAAAATTAATCGAACACAAAATAATGAAGACCCTTCCTTTTCCCAATCTCATTGAATTTAATCGGTATAATATTCTTAAGAATTTTTGTTACCACAACTCAATTCTCTTAAGGCTAAACTATTCAGTAACTAACTTTTGTTTGCTCTTTATGTTCATTCTAATTACAATACCAAATGATTATGACCTAAAATCTGTTCTGAATCCTAACTTTTAAAGTAAATTTCAATTAAATAGATAAGTTAACAACCTCTTACTTTTATGTGTATTTAAATTTAAATCTCTAATCAAATTGATTCAAGGTTCTCCGAGCTCCTTGAATACAGTTGAACTTCAAAAATTGAATTAACTTTGTTTTTATGACAAAATTGTTCCTAAAATAGTGACTTTCAGATTATTTTTCAAAACCAATGTGGAGAAAGAATTTCTGCTGGTGTGAGCTCCATTTCTCTGCATAGATTTGGACATAACTATACAAAATATCATGAACAGAGAAGGCAGCATTCTGTATGGGAATCGGCTAATGAATGATTATTATTACTGCATGTGGTTCTTGTGAATAATGTAACCGTACTGTGTCCAAATGTATGCAACATGATAGATCCCATTAATAAAGGGAGTATAAGACAAAAAGCACCATCATTAATTCTAGAAACTTGAACTGGAGCAGCCAAGCATGCAAACCCCACATAGCAATTCATGGTTCGCTGAGCAAATCCACTTACACAGTATATGATCAAAAAGCCAGATCAGTCGTGCGTCCAGTTCCCATTTGTGCACTTCATTACATATAATTTAATAGAACATTAACAAGGGTGGAAAGAAATATGCAACAAATTACATACATTGTAACATGTACAATACAAATAATCTTTCTTCCCTGACGCTTTTTCTACCTAGTGTTATGCACTTTTCGCTTTGCCTGGCAAATGTCTTAATTAATTATATGTTATGAAGTTTATTTAATATTCCAAAAAATTTTTTATACAGCCTTATACTTGCTACAACAGACACATGTAAGTCTTTGGATTAAGTTTTTGTCAGTTTGTAAGACTTTCAGTCCGTATTACTGACAGTCTCTTTCACTGGTGCCAAGTTTGTTTTGCAGATATTGATGCAATAACAGTAGTTTAAAAACAATGCATTTGTTTATTATAGCCTGAAACAATAAAATTGGCTTTTAGCCTGAAAACAATAAAACTGGTTTTGAGCTAAATGAAAGTGAAATTGGGTGACGTGACAGTAAAATTTGGTTGACTATACATGTATATAATATGTAATCAATTCGAGGGGAAATCTTCATTAGGAACACTGATTAATAACAATAAAATCCAGTTCTGAGAACCTTTATATCTGTAACTTACTGTTCATTTTATTTGTGCCATTTATGTTAACTGTTCACTTTTGAGGCAAATTATTGTTTCTGTCTTTACATTCCAACATATTATTAGCATTTAATGTTTTGGTTTCCTTTAATTTTGTCTTCTGTAAAGCGCTATGAGCTCTAGTGAGGAAGAGCACTGTACAAATGTTTATTATTATTATTAGGCAAAAAAAAAAAAATCTGTTGACATAGGGAAAAAAATGGATTGGTAGGTAGGCTTCTTTTTTTTCTAAACTTTTTTCACTCATGATGTTTCACCGAGTTCATTTCTTGACTCCCCCCCCCCCCCCCCCCCCCCCCCCCCCCCGTCCGTTACGATCCCAAATATAAAGGGGGGGGGGAGGGAGAGGAGGGTGCCTTACAATTATGTTGTATACTGGCATAATTATTACTTAAAATTACAGCAATTCCATCTAAATAAAAACAACTCACTATCTTCTTAATTATAGAGAACAAATCCTTAACCAATCATTAACTTACCATACTCTCACCAGTATAATATAGCATATAATATATATATATACTAGCTACACATCAGGACATACTAAGAACTACCACTTCTTTTACCATTACTGCTAGTGTTAGTACTAGTACTGCTACTACTATTCAAACATAGGGAGCTTTATTCTTAAGTAATTCAGTTTCAGACACACAATATAATATTGGTCTACTAAAGGATTATTTTAAAGTATACACCATATTTTGTCTTTGTTCTTTGAATGTTACAGCCTAAGGACATTGATGCCGTCGAGTCTCAGCGCCTTGAGCGAATCCAGGCAGCTCGGAGGATAAAGCGCACAAAGTCTGCTCAGAGTCATCGAAGCTACTCTGTCGACTCACGAGTGGAAGAGGAAACCTCTACCTGCATACCAAATTGTTTCCGTCCCCACCACCAAAGGTCGGATCGGGACCACCTGTACCGGTCACGAAATGATACCTCTGTATCGGACTTCCCTTCACCAGACTCAAACCCACCATCATATGGCGAAGGAGCTTTTCAAACTGCAGAGTTCAGGTCCCGATCTTGGTCTTCCAACACAAAAAGCATCCACGAGGACAGCATAGAGAATCGAGAGGAGCAGACTGCTCTTCTAGTTGATTTGGGACAAGCTCAACAGAGGTATACATTTTTAAGTAACAGTGGGTGATGGATCTAAGTCAGTGAGTGCTGGAGCATGTGTATGAATTGTTTTATGCAAAGGGCTGCACACAAAATTATGAACCATTTATTTACTCTCTTGTGGCTTATGGCCTGTCCTAAATAGAAGTTTCATGGAGGCTCACAAGATTCTCAGGTACCGGAAACTAGGTTCCTGAACCCGTTGGACAAAACAAGTTCCAGGAACCTAGCCCCCGGGATCTGAGAACCTAAAAAAAAAAGATTTGTTACCATACCATACAAGAACCTTCCAATTAAGACATGCCATTAATAATAATAGTTAATAATGATACATTTTGCTTTTCCTTGTATTTTTTCCTTTCTTCTCTATTAATAATTTGTCAACCATGATCACAGGCAATATTTCTTTTTTTTTTAAATAGAGACTAATTATATATTATTATATATTAGCAAAGTAATCATAGTGATAGTAATCATTTCAAAACATACACCACAGAATAAAATCCAAAACAAAGAAAGACAGTGGGATTGCACTAAAGTCGTAATTGCCTTGATAAAGCTGAAAAGGGATTAACAGTAGATGTATTGAACTGACTTGACCTTGCTAGCTGTCTTCTTCATATAAAATCACCCATAAGAATCTGATTATCAGCAGAGTTGATCCATTTGAAAAAAAACATGTTCACTCTTTCAATGCCAAGGTTCCAGCCAGATAGATGATTTGTCCAACTCTTAGTCTTATTACGCACCAGCATTGTGCAACCCTTGAGAACTCCATGGCAGTAAAAGGGTTAAGCACAAAAGGATAGAATGATTTTACTTCATCATCACGACATCAGTGCATGCTCTTGGCCTAAGTTTATTCAATAAAATCAAATGATTCCGAGAGTAGTAGTACAGTGGAACCTCCAGTATAAAATAAGACCGTCCAAAATCTGAGAAAAAAAACGGTCTTATAATAGAGGTGGTCTTATACTGGAAATAGGGGAGGTCAGGATCGGAGGGGTATGTAGTCACGATTTTTTATCCTTTATGATAAGCTGAACTTGGCGAATAAATCTTGAATTGAATTGAATTGAATTTGGGTCTTCCCAACGTCTAAACTTCTAGCAATAGACAAACAACTCTCCCCCTTTTTCACTTTTTTCAATCACTTTCATTCTCTCTGCCAAACTCAAAACTTTCCACTTGCGCGACGCCATTTTGACAAGCAAGTGTAGGCGAGTAATGTCCCTTATATGTCCCTTACATCCGAACCGTAAATAGCAGACAACAGCAGGGGTATACTAACATGAGAGAAAAACGAAAGGCCCAGTCAATAAATTAACTGAAATCTCTTTTAATTTGCCTAAGACGGTCGTATAAAGGGTTTAAGACACGGTCGCTGGTCGCATAAACGAGGTTGTCGCATACCAGAGGTCATTTATTATTGGAAGTGAATCTGTCAGAAATTTTGAGGTTACATAACCGAGGGAGTCGTATACAAGAGAGACGGATACCGGAGGTTCCACTGTAGTAGCAGAGAGCACCATAGTTATTTAGGGCTTGACAATTCAGTAAGTACTTCTAGTCATATAGTTCAATGTGACATTGTACATCACTCATCAGGAAGGTCAAACAATTTTGTGCTCAAGTTAAAATTGTATTTTCAATCTGTCAAAGACTTCAAATACAAGTAGTAGTTAACAAAAACTGTCGATCAGGTTTGAGCTTCCCCTTATTCAGTTCTCAACGCAAGAAAAAAGCAACTCTGCAAAAATGTTCAAACCAAACTCAGGAAAAAATTAATAAAAAATGAGTACATGTATTATACCTGTTTTAATCTGATTAAAAATACCACCAGATGTTGTATTTTCACACTTTCTGTTCAAATTGTGTAAGGTTGGTACAGAAAATGCAAAATAAAAAATCCAATGACAAAGTTTAATGTTTTTACATATTTTTACATCAGAACTCCTTTTTCTCAAGGTTATTTTTCAGGACAGAGTTCACAAAATAAGCTCTTATTAAAAGCAAAAGCCAAAGGTATCCTGATCTGAAAAGAAATAAAATTACCAAAAATGGAAGAAAAAATTAGGAAGGAACAGCGTAATAAAACTAACTGAAGAAACTAGGTCAACTTCCGAATGGTTAAAAGAAGCCACCAAAGTTGCTAACACTGTACAGTTTGTTTTTACTTTCTGTTTCTTTTTGACTATCAGTAGGTCTACTTGCTTTCTTCTTTTGTCTTTTCTTCTTTCTTTTGCTGGGACCAGCAACAGTTGTGCTAATTCGGCTTTTTGCAGTTGGCTGGACCCTATAAATAGGTACTCCAACCTTTTTTGTGATTTTCTTTAACTCAGTTTGGACACTAAAGTATTTACATAGATCTTTTTATTCTGAACACAGTGGTATATTTTTTCCCCCATAGGACAAATACGTAAAAAGTTATTAATGTTTGAAAATGCCGAATGTTGGTGTCTTTTTGGCAACGTTTTGGAATTGAAGAAATTGACAACTTTGGAGTCTCATGGTGAAGCCAATATTGATACCAGAAAGCTGATTTTTGACAGGTAACCCCTTCATATGTTATACTCCAAGCCCAATTTTCTTCAGGCCTATCAAATGTAATGTTCAGCTGTTTTGGTGCTTCAAAGTTGGGAAATCATCAAATTCACAGTGCGTGCCGGCAAATTATAGGCCTACTAGTGTGCTACTACGCTCAGCACTCATGTCGCTGAATAGGCCTACGAGTTCGCCATAGGCCGCAAAAAAAACCGAACACCGTTTGGGTACACTTTTCTACGGCAAAGCGCTCCGCGATAGAGTAATGCACAAATTAATAAATACCCTAGTTTTATAAAGGACAGTCTGCTCTTTATTTCTTGCTAATTTTTAAACTTCTAGTTAAAATCAAACTTACATCAAAACCGCTTTATCCACTTTGTTCGGCTCGTAACAACACATTTACACAAAAGAGCCCACCACATTTGATATGTAAATGAAGCTAAGTATCCGAACTTCTCATTGGTTCTTAGTTTTAGGCCATCCAAAGATATATCTTAAAGCACTTTGAGTTTGAAACGAGCAACCTCGCAGCAGACGCGCTGACATTTTGTTTCGGAGCGGCATTCAGCGCTCGGATAGAAGCGTATTCAAAAGCTGTTTTCTCGGAATCTTTCGCATAAACATGCATTAAAAACAACACAGATGTAAAGATAAAGCTTTCAATTTTTATTTGAATACAGCCACTGTTCGTTTTGATGCAGTTTTACATTAATAATAAGTGTTGAAAGTGAAGTCAAAACTGAGTCAAAACTGCCGAGCGGACAAGAGCCAATGAAGGGCTTGGAGTACCTATATAAACAATGACTAACTAACTAACCAACAGCAACAGTTGGCAACTCCTGACCTGAATCACTCTCTACTGAGCTCACAGAAATGACCGATCAAAATTGTCAAATTCAAGGCGATTTGGAGTTACTACTAAATCGAAAGACCATCAGACACCTCTCCATTCACTATTTTTTCCAGTGCAAAGCCATCAAAGTCACTGACATTGTCGCTTTTACTGACTATCGAAGAGGGTTTCTTTTCTTTAAAGAAATAAATGTTCTTTAATTTGAGTAAAATGTTAAAGAAATAAATTTTATTTAATTTTTGTTTTAATTAAAGAAATTATTTTGTAATTTTTTTTTTTTACAGTACATTTGCATTAAATACATTAATGATTATTTAAATTGCTCAGCTCAGACCAAAAAAAGTGGTATGCGGGTAAAAAAAAAATTACATACAACTTGTGTTAGAACCCATGTAATCTATGAACACAATGAAATCAAAATCAAGAACAAATAATGTGATTTGATTTGATATTTTATTAACAACAAGAATAGAGATATTTACCATATTAGACTGATTTATTTTTCTAATCTGTCCTCGCAACACTCATTCACACCACTTCAAAGCATTTGTCAGGTTTGCTGCTGTCTTTCGTTGGGCTAAAATTTCTTTTGCACAGCCCCGCTGTTTGCATTTAAAAATGAGCGTCTCGGCTGACTTCCCCAACAAAGTCGTAGTATTCCATAAACACTTCAAAAAATTTTGGCATACTTTCATCACTCGAATCACTGCAGGAAGCCATCTTCTTTTCACGATCTCAAAATTTAATATGAACTGATGCAGAGTAGGCTAGCGGCAAAGTCTACATACTCTAATCCAAACTGCCTCAAACTGGCTGCAACTGGATCAAACCGGCGTCGCGCATAGGCACCTGTTGTTCGTGGCAAAACATCAAACTGAAGTAACAAAATTTTTAACGAAAAAATGTTCGTGGCGGAAAATCAAACTGAAGTAACAAAATTTTTAACAAAAAAAATCGATAATCGTTACTTTTATTTTTTTATTTGTTGAATTTTCTTTAACTTTTAAAAAACATTAACGCGTTAAATGTTCTTTAACCAAAAATTTAATTCGCTAAATCGTTAAATCTTCAAACCCTGCTATTGAACACCATATCTTCCTCCACCATCTTCGGGACACTGAAAAGTGGGCCAAAAACTTTCTGTAAAAAAAAAAAAATCACCATGAAAAGACTGTCATGTGTAAAATTGTGTTGATTTGTCAAACATGAAGACGGAAAACGCAAGTCCTATCCTATCCCATAACTTAAAGGTCATTGGGGCACCACCGGTGATCTTTTAACCAGCGTACTCCATCTTTCTCTGTCCTAAGCAACACTCATGGCTTCGCTCAGTGTCAAGCCAGTCCATTCTCAAATTTTGTCCTCCCACCTCTTTTCCTGTCTCCCTCTTCTTCTGCCTCATTGCGCCGTGCCTTGCAGGATGGTCTTTGCAAGGCCTGATGCTCTCCTGACAAGGCCATACCATCGCAATTTCCATTTCTTCACCACTGTGAGCATATCATCATGTTGTCCAATGGCTTGTGTGATGGTCTGTCGGACTTCGTTGTTGATGTGCTAGGTATAGGAAATGCCCAGAACCCTTCTGTAGCACATCATCAGACCTGCCTACCTCCTTTTTGCCTTGACAGAAAAACACTCCGGAAAAAGCGGAAGAATCCAGCACAAAAGCAGAAGAAAAATTTGTCGCTGAATATGCCTCGGGCACTTGTACAAAGATCCTTGAACATAACATTACAACTTTTTTTTTATTTTTACCCAACAGTAAGTTTCATTCTTTGTACACACAGGCAGTCATCACTGAAGAATTCTCATAATTTCATATTTTTTCTTCTTTTTTACGGTCTCACTCTCATCTTTGTCAACGTGAATGGTTTCTTCGTCGTCCGTGTCATGAACGGGAACCACGCGCTTCGTCGCCATGTTTGAGAAAGAAAGACTTCTTTTGTGTTCTTCAGTAGAGAATAGTGCAGCACAGTGGTTATCTCCCTTCTGTACAAAAAATACGATCTCTCTTACGGATTCAAGACTAGATTGGAATGCAGAAGATTTTTTATTTCTTTAGCGGAAAAAAGTTGTCAGAGGCGGAAGGGCGGAAAAAAGCATTAAAATTCGGAAGAATCTTCCGCCAAAAACAGAAGGTAGTCAGGTCTGGATCATCATCTCCATGCTTTGTATTCTTCGTTGTAAATTTGCTGTGAGTGTCCATGTTTCGCAAGCATATAGAAAGATGGAGATGATGCCATTGGTGTTCAATTCAATTCAACAAATCTTTATTACCTCTTACAAGGAATTATGACAGGCACTTGATCACTAAAATAAAACAAATAAAAAGAAAAAAAAAGAAAAAGAAAAAGAAAAATTTGGTCATCATTTTGGTCTTTTCTGCACTTATTTTCCATTCCATAAGCTCTGGAGGTGGTGTCAAGCCTCTGTACCAGCTGTTCAAGTTCTTGTTCCTCTCCAGCCAATCCTTCAAAGTCATCCGCAAAACGGATGTGGGAGATTGCTCTATCCCCTATGCTGACTGTGCCTTCGTTATCTGCAAGGGCATCTGACATGATGCACTCTAGGAAGACGTTGAACAGTGTTGGAGAGAGTAGGCATTCTTGACTCATACCGATTGTTGTTCTGAACCAGTTCTTGATGGCGCTGTTGTGGAGGACTGCACTGGAAGTCTTATCATACAAAACGGAAGTACTTCAGGTATAAATTTTACAGTGACACATTGTGGTCACCGTTGATAGACAGTTTCGACATGGTAGGCTAGTTCGCGGGACTGAACGGGCTTTGCGATGAAACAAAGGCAATAAGCTTGAGGGACTGAACGGACCTTGCAAGTGGCAAAGGGTTAAGAAGATTCCACATCCAGACCTAGTGTTATTATTAGTAAAGCAATAGGCACAAACTCAGAAAGCATGCGCTACCAAATTATTCAATTAAAAAATGTGTCAATGTTCATGTAGATCTAGTTAGAAACTTTTGTTCATGATTATGAACCCATGTGAATCATTGAATGTGTTGTAAAAAATGTAGAACTAGAAATTCTATCTTATTAGATATCATCATGGCTTTGAGAAACAATGAATATTAGGCATTAGCAAGCACGCAAGCAATACCTTGCTAACTGCTTCCCAATTCTTTAAAATTTAATAATGCTGCATGTTGAATCTATGACAATAAATAATATCAATGGAAAAGGAACTTCGAGACACACTTCAATCTGAAAAGAAAAGGAAAAGGGGGGGGAGGAGGGGGGGGGGAGGAGGGGGGAGGGGGGGAAGACAAAAAGAGGTCCTCCAGTAAATTAAGAATAGTAGTATAACTAACACTAACTACTAGTAGTAGTAGTAGTAGTAGTATTTGCATTTAAAAATACTTTATATTCTATTCTATAAAATAGTAATTTAAAATCACAACTGAAAGTGGAAGATAACCTAAAGTTCTGTGAACATGTTCGTACAGCTAGTGAACTGAACTCGTGAAATATTCTTGATTTAAAGGTATGTAATAAGACTACAGTGTGTTTTGTGCCTTTTGTAATTTTATACTAATACTAGCCTCTATTAATGAAATGCTGAAAACCAAAAACAGTGAGTAAATAATGATTGAAAACATAGCTACTTTCAAATCCAACTTGAAAACTCATCTCTTCCTTAAATGTTTCAGATCTTGCCTCCCCTAATCATCGTCGTCATTCCATTTGTTTTGTTTTTGTTTTGATTCAGACCACTGCCACCACCCACCCCATCACCTCTCCTTAGCTCTCCCCTCCTCCCTCCATCGTCTCTTAGTCTTATTCGTTAGCAAGTGTCTGATTTTATTTCGTATGAAGCCGGATGTTTAGGATGAATGCGCGAGTACTGCGCTTTGAACTGATATTGTTCATTGGGAAAAAAGCGCTAAAAAATATCATTATTATTATTATTATTATTAAAATGAAGCTTCTGGTCTCACTCACTATATATTCATCATGATCGGATGCAAGCCCTACACTTCATTGCTGCCTTGTGTTTATGCATTCATATCCTGTATGACTTCCTACTACATCGTATTACCACAACGGCACAAGACTCCATTCTCACGTCCCTTATAATATGCTAACGACTAACGTGTCCAGGGGCTAGGGACTCGAATCTATGACACGAACGAAGATGCTGAAACAGCAACGCCAAATTGATTTGAGCGTCAGGCATGGCGACTCACAGGCCGTTGAGTCTCGCCTTTGGTAGGCCTCAATTACATACTACTATGTAGGAGGCCTACGAGTTTACAAAGACGAAAGAACGGACTTCAGAACCTGTGGGCGACTTTTGTGTCAGCCATTTTGAAAAAGGAAAGAGAAATACTCCTAGTCCTAAAAATGTTTTATGTTTGTCTAACACATCCACAGCCCATAGCTCCACATTTTTTTCTATGCCAATACCATAAAGTGACGATACTATTGAAAAAAAAACCATTGAGATACTTACCTCAAAATTATTGAGAAATGCACTCAAACCAATGTATGGCGGTCTTTTCTTCTCGTGCGGCAACTTATCATAAGGCGTTAAATAGGGCAGTGGATCGCGTGCAGCGAACAAAGCCAGTAAATTTGGTGGCAAATACTGTGTCATCTTTAGACACTTCCTTTGACTGTGCTAAATTAGCCACCAATTTGAAGATGTTGCCAAATCTCAGAAAAATTGAACGACGTCTATCAGCGTCCCTTGTTGTTTTCATGAGTTACCTCGGCCCTGCTAAATGGCTCTTTTGGCTCGCGCAGCGCTATCGATTCAAACAGCGTGTAGAGAGCCGTACCTTACCCACTAGGGTAAGGCCTCATGGCCGCAGTGAATAAATTAGTCCCGATGATAATGATAACCAATATATTTATTTTAGGAATGTTATGCATTTTGTTTTTATATAGACAAACAATCAATTTTTGTTAATATATTAGCAGTACTTACTGCATTTTCTTATTGCTCAATGTGGGTTATGTTGATACAACAATTTTGATTGGTCGGTGCTATTAACTAAATTTTCTTTGCCAAAATTTAACCTCTGCTTTACTTCAAAGGTATCGTGTTTTCTTCGTGTGCAGCCCTTTCCGTACCCTATGTATTATGTGTGTGACTTTCCCTTTGAACGTCGAGTGCGTATGTGTACTTGTCTGACGTGAACCAATCGGCTTTTTGTTTAATCCAAAGCATCGCTCATTCAGCTTGTGGCTGGCACTGCATGCGGTGAGGGTTGAGTGTGTAACTGTGTTGTGTGTCTGTGTGTAGCGGGCCAGTGCTTTGCTTAGAATAGTAACCTGTCTGTATGCTGGGATGACTGCTTGGTGGAAGTAAGCGTAGTTGCCTGTCACGAATGGCTTTTTTACTTTGCTCCATTCCGCATGTTGAACTTAGATGTGTATCACAGTGTGCAACACGTTTGACGCATGGTAATGACAGTTCTGCAAGTGCGTGTGACGTCAAAATAATCGATACCATCCGGGGAACAAGAGTATTATTTTTGTCCGCCATTTTGTCGATTTGTAATAATCGAATGTGCTGCGAATTCCGGCCTTAGGGCCGATGTAGATGCCTGGGACTACCCCATGCTTGCATGGGTGCTTGTCAGACTGTGGGGACTAGACTAGACTGCTAGCAAGATGGAAGTGGCTATGGCAGGGTTGGAGGGCAACAACGGGGGGCCCGTTGTGTCGGGATACCGTGACAGCTATCAGAAACCACTTCTCTCACTGTCTAATCTTCCCAATTCCAGGTCCTATCCAAAGCTGACAGACGAAGACAATGTTAATCTGGACGATGGGATGGGCCCACCCGGGAGCGACTATGATTGCTGTGAGCGCGTTGTGATCAACGTCAGCGGGCTGCGGTTCGAAACCCAGCTAAAAACCCTGCAACAGTTCCCAGAAACTTTACTCGGCAACCCACAGAAGAGAAACCGCTACTATGACCCTCTTCGGAATGAGTACTTCTTCGACAGAAATCGGCCCAGCTTTGATGCCATTCTCTACTTTTATCAGAGTGGAGGTAGGCTGAGAAGACCAGTGAATGTGCCAATAGATGTGTTTTCGGAGGAAATCAAATTCTACGAGCTTGGTGAACTTGCCTTTGAGCGATACAGAGAAGATGAAGGTTTTATCAAAGAAGAAGAGAAACCACTACCACAAAATGAGTTTCAGAGGCGGGTATGGTTGCTCTTTGAGTATCCTGAAAGCTCAACTGCAGCCAGACTAATTGCCATATTTTCTGTGGTGATCATCTTGCTGTCTATTGTGATATTCTGTCTGGAGACATTACCAGATTTCAAGCATTACAGAGTGATGAACATGACAACTGTAGGAAAGAATTCATCTGGAGATCGAGAATCATTACATGAAGATGATATTCCCAAGTTTAATGAACCATTCTTCATCATTGAAACATGTTGCATCATCTGGTTCACATTTGAATTGCTGGTTCGGTTTGCATCATGTCCAGAGAAACTGGGCTTTTTCAAAAACATAATGAACTGTATTGACATTATTGCCATCATTCCATACTTTATCACCTTGGGCACTGTGGTTGCAGATGAGAACAAGAGCAATAATCAGGCCATGTCTTTAGCAATTTTGAGGGTCATTAGGCTTGTGAGAGTATTTCGAATCTTCAAACTCTCAAGACATTCTAAAGGACTGCAGATCCTTGGACAGACTCTAAAAGCCAGTATGCGAGAATTGGGATTACTGATATTCTTCCTCTTCATAGGAGTCATCTTGTTTTCCAGTGCAGTTTATTTTGCAGAAGCAGATGCTGATCAGACACATTTCAGAAGTATTCCAGATGCATTCTGGTGGGCAGTTGTCACCATGACCACTGTGGGTTATGGAGACATGAGGCCTATAGGTGTGTGGGGCAAGTTGGTAGGGTCTCTGTGTGCAATTGCTGGTGTACTGACAATCGCTTTGCCAGTCCCTGTCATTGTATCTAACTTCAATTACTTCTATCACAGAGAAGGTGAAAGTAATGACAAGACAGCATACAAGCATGTTCAATCTTGTCCAAACTATCCAGAAAAGAAAGGCTCCAGTGACTCTGAATGTGGTTCAGATATGATGGAGTTGGAGGAAGGAAACAGTGTGTCACTAACAGACAAAACGAAAGAAAATCATGCAGTTAAGGCAAACAATCCCACAAGTGCCAACAATTTTGGAATGGAAACAGATGTATGATGAGAGAAGGGTTTTTGATATGGTACAATGATATTAATGATTTTCCAACTGGAGTGGTTTACTTCCACACCCCTTGACCTTCTCATCACACAGTTCTACTTCTAATGAAGGATTTTTGAATTCTTGCCATCTTGAGAGGTGGTCACCTTGATGTTGGCTAGGAGGTGAAGATACCTAGTAAAAGCTAAAGAAACTATGTGGCTCCTGTTAAACTACACTGCGAGGTGGTTGATCTACAAACTGTTGCAATTTTAATGATTGTGTGTGAGTGAGTGCTTGGTTTAACTTCAAGAAACTGTGATGAGTTTGCATTTATGGTGACTGATGCCGTTGAATTATCAAGATTGACAGTGTTTGAGACAAAGCTCATGACAAGTGGTGAATGAGTGGACTGGGTTTTTTTGGTAATCCCATTGTTATTTATTAATTTATACTAGAGTGTTTCCCTAGCTTTCATTCCAATTTTATTGTTTAAAACATGCTAGATTTTGAATAGACTTTAATGAACCTTTTTTCGCTATCTCAGTATCTGCCTCAAAATGAGGAGCTTCTTTTCACTGAGCTTCAGAATCAGATGTTTGTGATTTGAACTGTAATAATTATTATGTAGAGAACTGTGCAGTGCAAGCTGGTTCATTACAATTTCACTTTAAATCCCATGGCTAAGGCTTTGTTAATTAGAACGTTTTTCATCAGATCCAGCTGAACAAATGCCACCTAAAAATTAATCAGTGTTATTGTTAACATTGTTAGTAATAGTATAATAACAGATCCAGAGAATAAGTTGTTATAAAATTTGAATACAGAATTCTTCAGAACCTTTTTGGTGCTATGGGCACAAATTGACAACACTTTATAGTCCCAGTAAATTGACTGTAGAACTAGAAAGAACAAATTCCAGTGGTTTCAGTTCTAAAAGAGGAGTGAAGTGTTTCTAACTGGACAGTGTATCATTTTCAATTTCTGACTGCACAGCAAGTTGAAACTTGAGTTCACATTCCTCAATGATATTTGTTCACCAAAATCTTTCCTGTACACTTTTAACCTCCTGTACCCTGTCCGTTCAACGTTATGTCCCAACCTCAGATTTTATTTGCCCAAGACAGACTTTCCATGCTGCCCACAACCTGATATGTTGCACTGGCCTCTGATATGTTGCACTGGCCACTGATAAGACCAAGGAGCACAACTGACAGAATGTGTTTTTTTGTTAGACAAATGACTTTTCAAATCAAAGTCTTGCAGACATGACTTGTACTAGAAGGCATTAATTTTTCTTGGATGAGCGCAAAATGGAAAGCAAGGAGAGGTTCGACATGATTTATAAGTCCCTTAAAAATCGGGCAGAATAATTATTGTCCATTGTGATGTAGTCTTTACTTTGTCAATTGGTGACTATTCTCACAAGCTGTATACCAACAAAAAGGACAAAAGTCTCGAGTTCAAAATTTTTTAACATTAAAAAAGTGAATGCCATATCAGTACTTTTGGTCCATCATCATTCCTTCCTGATGTTTCTTGACTTTGTGCTCTTGATCTTGGTCTCATCATAACCCAGAATTTCAGGCACTGAGGAATTTCAACAAATAATACAATGTGTGCACAAATCGACTATCATGAATCGTGTACCTCACCTCTTCAGAAAAAAAGTGTGAGAAATATGCTGATCACATGAAGCATTGTTAGCTAAAGATGCAGTACTTGGGACATCTTCATCTTTTTTTTAAAAGATCTAGCAGTCTTCCTTATTTTGAGTGGTGTTTGTGATGAACTGGAGACACATGAATTCAAATCCAGGAATACTGATTTCATGCTCCATGTTATCTAACACTAGATCTGAAGGGGGTGAAAGATACGTTTCCAGGTATGTGCAACAATTTTTGACCTGCATGGAATTCTAAGCAAGAAGAAAGAGGATGCAGGGTATACAGTCTGCAAAAGGAAAGGAGTTCTGACAAGCTGGAGCCATCTTTCTCAAGGTGAACAGTGAACTCTGGACACCTGCCCCATAATCTAGGTGAGTCAAAAATGCAACAGGTGTGTATACATGCATGCTTTTTTATCTTTCTTACTAAGTCATTATTATTATGATACAAAGACACTTCACCACTGTTTTAAAACAACAACAGACGCACTTTTAAAGAAGGAGTTTTATATTATTCATGTAGAGGTTTATTTGTTAGACTTAAAATTCACAACAGACTTTGATGTGCACGATAAAAATAAACTTTTAATAGGAAATCTCATCTAATATATTTTTACTGAGATATAACAAAACCAAAACAGTTATAATCAAAACAAAAATAGTTATAAGTCAACTTAAATATTCTTAAGTACACAAAAAAAGTGATTTTAAGGTGTCGGTCGTGGAAAAAGATTTGCTTGTGAAAATCTTAAACAGTCTTACGACATATGATCTTTTCAGCACACAGCAATTTTACACGCCTTTTGTTGAATAATACTGGTTTGTTCCGTTAAAATTCGCTAAAAATAACCATTTCCTGCCTTTGAAACATAAGGTTTTTTTTCTATTTAGAGTATTTTTTAAGTAAAAAGTGTCAGTCGTGAATTCTTACATTTTCTGACCAATTTTATAAGCCAGTTTTAATTAAGCATAGTAAAACTAAATATTCGATTAACTTATCCGTTTTATTCAAAACAGAGATGAGAGATTAACAGAAGTCCGCCATTTTGTAATCTCTAACCCTTTATTTTAATAGTTCTGTAAAATTGAAAGTAGTTCGCGGTGCTTACGAAGGAGATTTACGACTGATACCAAGACTTTAAGGATAATTTTCGCAGCAAACTTTTTTTTCTTTAAAATGTTTTGGCGTAGGTGGTATAAAACAACAATTTCTCGTTATATTTGCATTGATTTTGTTACACATATATATAGAATTTATCAATGTTTTCCAAATGAACCACAACAATGTCCCTCTCAAGACCAGTCGTTTTTATTGCCGATTACTTAGGATGAAAAATTCATAATTCAAAGTAAATAAATAAATTTAAAAAATAATGCTTTATCATTATTTTTTTGAATCAATCTTTCTTTCTCTCAATGCAGCACTTCAAATTGAACACAGTTTTTATTATTAAATTTACATTCTTAGCAATCAACCCTCACAAACACACGTTCTGACACTTAGCCATGTGTACATCAATTATCATGTCTAGATCTATAAGTTGGAAATATTTTTAAAAGAGGAGGGGGAGGGAGGGGATAATAATAAAGTCCATGAGGTAAAAGTACTAAAACTAATTTATAAAATGTTCATACTGTCACGTTTTACATTTATTGTAAAGTTCTGTATAGACTTATGAAGTGACAATTTCAAGGAAACCAAAGTCTAAGTTGCTTACACAAGTATTGGGGAGCTTTCTCCTCAATAATGTGGATTAATTTCTATGATCATTTTATCTACTCTAGCCTTCTAACGTAAAATTTGAAAACACAAGTTCCGACTGACTGGTTTCCAAATAACCATGGGTGCATACATATGTGTGAAAAGAGTGTTTGACATAATTCAGCTTTGAGCTCACATGGTCCTCTTTTAAAAACAAAACAAAAACTTGTAATCTTTGATCTTGGACAGTTAAATCTTTTATTGCCAAATATTGAATAACGTTTTAACAGAGTTCAGACTTGGAGAACTGGTTTCTAAATAAATGACCAAGGGTGTGTAATACAAGAAAAGATTCATGAATTATGATTGTAACATTATTCAGCTTTTGGCACACACGGTTCACTTCAAAAAAGAAAAACAACAAAAATAGTATCTCTTTCGTTTCATTAGTTTTAACGCCAAATATATTGCATAACATTAATAGAGTATGTTTCCTTGCACCGAATAGTTACTACTACTAGTACTAGTATAGATTTTGTAGTTTTTGTTTAAAAAATGCAAAATCTTCACATCTATCACTTTGGCTTGGCTTTGACACTTATAAACTTGAAAGTTTGTGAGCTCAAAAAAACATAGAAATGTTAGAACTTATACTCTGCTTCTATTTTTGTTGACAAAGAGGTTCTATACATGTACAAGTCGATTTTGATGACTATGATGGTCAAACTTGAAAGCATTAACTTTATTGCATTTTGAAAAGAAGTGAAAAGTATGTATGGCACATTGTGTATTAAAATGTAAAGTGTTGCTCATCAGTGTGTGTAAATTGTGTAATTAATGTTTTGTGTGTTAGTACATGTGCACAAGTTGTGTTTGAATTTAATGAATTATATTATATCTATTAAGATGAATACTTTTCCTTCGCTGTTACATGTTATGTTACATTTATACTGGTGTATATGAGGAAATACAAATTTCACAAACCATTTAGTAATCTATCTTTAGATGTGTTTTGCAAGTAAAATTAATCTAGTTACATTTCTTTTCATTTGTCTTAAAGGTTAACCTACTTTACTTTTAGTGCTCAATGAAAGTTAACTGTCAGAGATCTTTCCAATGTGAATTTGGGGTGTCTGTTTCTGCGTGAACGTGTACATGTCTCATATGATGTTGGCGTGTTTGTTTCTCACTTTTTGTGAACTAGTGTTACTTTAAATGCACTCAGTTCATATTAAATTTATATTTTTATTGTGAAATATAACACTATTTAATGTATTATTAATGAATTTAGAACATACATGTGCAGAACTCTAAAGAACCTGAACTTATTTATTTCCCAGTAACTAGAATTATGTTATGTTACCGAGCTTTATTTTCTTGAACTGCTTTTACTAGTTTTAATATAATTTACAGCTAGTGGCAGATCCCTCAAGAAGCCAGAATATTGCAATTTAGCAAACGGTATCCAAACAACTACAAGTATACCCCTCTTCCCTGTTGTGAGTGGTTGTGTGCACCCAGTGTGAAATAAGTATTGGCTGGAAGGGCTGGAGAAAATTGTGAACACACTTTGGCACTTGCAGAACATGGGGTCCCATGCCAAGTGCTGGCAGTGCAGGCTTGGTACATGTTTGCCTTGTGTCAGCTACTCTTGTAATTTTTGATTGCTTTCCTGTGCACTTAACCATCATGATCATGTGTAAAGGTGGCATTCGGCCTAGCACTGATATAATACAATTGTTAAAAATCTTGTGCTTTATACATTCGCTGGAATTTACTTTTTTTAAAAGTATAAATTAATAGTTAGGATCTTGATCATAATACACAAGTACAGATTTGTAGTCAAGAATGTTACTCTAGTTTTAAAGTAAATTTTGACTACAAATCTGTACTTGTGTATTACAATCAAGACCCTAACTTGAAGACTTGCTGAGCATGAGGTGACATTTGCGCTCTTTTCTCTGAAACTAGTAATGGACTGATTTATTTGAAACTTCATATTTAGTTAGGAAATTGTGAACCCTACCAGATGAGAAAAACATTATGCCTGTTGGGTGACGTCATCATAGTGATTTCATAATTTGTTGTGTTTTTTTCTAATCCTATTTTCTCCCAAACTAGAGGGATTTGATTCAAGCTTGGTATGTACTTTACCTACTCCAAGGTAAAACCAAACTTGTACAAATCAAGTTTCTCCATTAAAAAATATTTTGTTGGTACGAGGGTCATTCAATAAATAAGGTGAATTTTTTGGTATAAGGACTTCTAATACAGATAGAAGCTTACTTTATTTTTTTTATTGTTTTTTTTTTCTTCTTTTTCACATGGATGTAATTATTTTTGCAGATTGAAAAAAAAAATTGAGTTTTAGAGATTAACAAAGATGGCCGACCAAGAAGCATGCTCCAGGATTGTACAGCGGTCATTTATCAAGTTTTTGGTTGCTGAAGAGTGCAAACCAGTTGAAATTCATAGGAGAATGCCAACTGTGTATGGTGCCACATGTTTCAGCCAAAAAAATGTCTACAAGTGGGCTAAATTGTTTAAAGAAGGATGGAGCAGTGAGTGTTGAGGATGAAGACAGGCCCGGGAGACCTACAGAAGTGAAGTCTCCTGAGGTGATCGAATCAATCAATGACCTCATTCAGCCGGACAGAAGGGTGACAGTGGATGACATTGCAAGGACTTTGAGCTTATCTGTTGGGACAAAAAAAAGTAAGCTTCTATACTGTATTAGAAGTCCTTATACCGAAAAATTCCCCTTATTTATTGAATGACCCTCGTACTTTTTATTTAAACTTTGTATGTAATGGAATGGAAATAAGTGCAGAGAAGACCAAAATGATGACCAACAACACCAAAGGCATCAACATGGACATCAAAGTCCAAGGCCAATCCCTCAACACAGTGCATAGCTTCAAATATATTCCTAAGGAGCCATTGTATCCCGACTGGAAATCCTCTCCAGGATTCCACAAACAACTGCTGCCCTGACAAGATTGAAGCACATTTGGAAAGACAGGACCATCAGTCTACATTCCAAGGTAAGGTTGCTGCGTTCCCTCGTTACATCTCCATCTTCCTATACGCTTGCGAAATGAAGAATACTAAGCATGGAGATGAAGTGCTACAGAAGACTTCCAGGCATTTCCTATACCCAGCACATCACCAACAACGACGTTCAACTGACCACACAAGCCATTGGACAACATGATGACCTGCTCACAGTGGTGAAGAAACGGAAACTCCAATAGTACAGCCATGTCACCAGAGCATCAGGCCTTGCAAAGACCATTCTGCTAGGCACGGCGCAAGGAGGCAGAAGAAAAGGAAAACAGAAAAAGAAATGGGAGGACAACATTCGAGAATAGACTGATTTGACACTGAACGAAGCCATGAGAGTTGCTGAGGACCGAGAATGGCGTATGCTGGTTAAACAATGATCATCTGTGGTGCCCCAATGACTTTTGAGTTACAGGATAGGATAGAATGTAATGAGAGTGTACAGATTGTTTGAGCCTTAGTCAAATTTATTGAGTGATGTCATTGTGGTGACATACTATTTTTATTTTCATGTATTTATTTATTTTGTGCACTTTTCTCTGAAACTATTGGGCATATTTCTTTGAAACTTGTTATTTAGTTAATGTGTGTGAGAGAGAGGGAGAGAAAGCACTTGAGGGAACTCTGAACTTGTTTTATGTAATATTGTTGGCTGTATTTCTTTGATAGAATTTTCTAAGTTTTGCTTGATAGCCTAATCAAAACACAGCACAACAATTGACACAGTGTGAGTGCCAGAAAACACCAATGCACTTTCTAAACTTGTTTGACAGCCTAATCTGTAGTCAAAACACAGCATGGCAATTGACTCTTTGTCTTAAAAGAGCGAATGCCAGATAACACCAATGCACCCAGCATGTACTATATATTATAACCATATAAGTCCTGTTTCCACGCTTTCAGTCCACTGAGAAGGAACCCCAATTTCACCCAAAACATTTAACATGCATTATTCTTATATTGTTGCATAGCAATTAGTGCATGTACATATTATTAATAAAGTTGTTGGATGTTACAGGTGCCCATGGGCCACAAATCGGTGAGACTACAACTTATGCGGGAATCACAGTGCAGGAGTACCTGAGATGGCGCATTCTCATCCAGCCCCTCCATTGGTGGCAGTTGCAATACAGCCTCTGCAGTATCAAGAGAAAGCTCTGCATGCTGACACCTTCACCCGGTTTGGATACTCTGCACTCGGCAGACCAGATCAGCAACCTCAAGGGCAAGGTCATCTTGTTTTGGCAACCTGATCACGGCGCTCAGCGATTGTTTCATAGTGATGCAGCAAATTCTTGGGAAGAGTTTCAGTGGGGTTCAGTACCATGACCTCTTGTGGTAGTTAAAATGGTGCACTCTCGAGCAAAGTGGGCAACATCTTTGGAACTTTAGTTTAGTTCTAACTTCTACAGAGGTGACCTTGACTTCATGGATGATGATCTTGGCTACATTTAATGTTGACCTTCCTCTACAGCTTGTCGCAGGTGATAAGGGCAACACCTTCTCACTTGTTGCCAGTTAGCTGACAGAGCTTCTCACGGTCAATTCCTGGCTAGTCCTGTAGCAGATGTTCATCATACATTGAGCTTTTTTCCTCTTCTCATTTTTATTAGGTTAGGAGTGTGAATGTAAACTTGTGAGCACCTTTAATGGCTTTCTTCACACGTGTGGTGTTATTGTGGTAGTGAACTTCCTCTCGATTAGTTTTGGTAAATGACCAAGTTCACCGTCTCTACGTTTCTTCTTTAGTCGTATCAGTCTTCAGCAGTTGAACAACCTGCACTGTTGCAGGGGCCAGTCAGGCCTTTGGTGACTGTGTGTTAGGCTGCTGCCTCTAGGAAGGTAGCTGGTAGAGTCATGTTTGTTAGTGGGTTGGAGACTGTCATGATAGGCAGAACTCTCGCCCTTTCAACAAGTCTTTCAAGAAGGTTGCGCCATTTGCATGATGATGTGTAGTGAAGTTGTGAGGATACAATCTTCACATCTTCTCTTTTGTGTGTGTGCGCCTGTTTTTTGCTTCTCTTCATTATTTTGCTTCCATGCGGCTTCCGTCAGCAAGTACAGGCTGAAAGGGAGACCTGTCAACAATTGTTATAGTGATGATCTGTGACTTTATCATATGCAATTTCCTGTTGAATTTTTTTTTCCATTTTGAAGACTCAGGGCAACACAGTGTTACTGTACAATTTAGGATTATGATGCAGCTTGCTGTTTGCACTAGGTTTGAACCTAAACTGTACATGTTCGTAATCCCACAGCAGTTAATTCTTTTTTGAAAGTAGAAAGACGAAGGGGAAAAAGAGAATTTGTAGCACTTGACTTATGATATTTTGCAAGGACTACACCTATGTCAAACTGAATGTACTAGAGGTTGTTTAAAGCTTGGTTCTTAACAAAGTATTCTTATATATATTTCTGCATTTAAATTTTTATTTATAATAAAAAAGTAAAGGGTAATCATGAGTAAATTTGTCAGCTGTGCAATCATAAAGTTTTCTTTTACTCAATTATTGTCAAATAGTAATGCCAGTGGACTGTTTTAACATTTTCATTATTGTAGACAGAGTAGTTTTAGGTAATGAGAAAACTGATTAATTTATTTTGTGAAGATACACGAATAATAACTGGAAGAGTTGAGGAGAGGCTGACCCATTCTACTGAATTTTTGTACAAATATATAATACTCAATTACCAATTATTTTAAAAATGAAGTTACAATATACGGACATTTATTTTAAGAATAATTTACAAACAACATGTGTAATACAGCAATTAATTTGTTCAGCAGTAAGAGTGATGTTTGTGGTAGAAAACAAATAAGACACTGGACTATTTACTGCAGAAGGGCAGTAATTTTTTTTTTTTAATCCAATATTAATCATGAGCAAATTGCGGAGTTTTATAAATTATATGCACAGACACACTTGCTTAAAACATGCAGGAAATAACACAGCTAGAGAAAAGGTGATTTGTAATGTTCTATTTAGTCTAGCAGAACTAGTTTCTGATAATAATAAATATTATAACAATTTCAACATCTGATTTGTAATTTCTGATTTATTGTAGGAGAACTAGTCTGATCAATTAGCAGGGTTTCAGTTAGTAACGAGGAGTGTTGCTGAACAGTGTATCTAAGAAGAAATTATGCATAGCTAACACTGGAATTAGCCAGTCCATTCCGCTGCCTGTGGATAATAGATTCATACAGCAAACACCCCCTGTATGCAGGCTTGCCAGTAGAGATGCTGGGTAGATGTGAAACATTTATTGATCTGGTTTTGCTCACACTGTCATAGCTTAAATGTTATTTGAAAGAAAGGAGGCATCTTTTGACTGCCAGCATGCTGCATCAGTATACTTTACAACTCAGGGAGTTAGGCATCAGGGAAACTTTCGAAATGCTTGTTCACCACTGGATATTTTCTTAGACATTGCATATTTGACAGCTATCGATGTATCGTGTAAATAATTCATAGCTTTTTTTTGCTTCTTTTTTATTTTTTAAAGGAAACTTATTTATAGTTATAAATGCAACTAGTACTAGTAAAATAATATGTTATCTGATTGAACTGTAGTAAAGAGATTGTATAAGATCGACAGACCTACTTTTATGTTGCAGTTGTGAATGGGACTGGTATTATTTATTCAGTTATTTGTAATTCATGTAAAACTTGCAGATTTTAATGCTGAAAGGTGAATTAGGCATGACAAGGTCTTATGTAAATTTTATATAAATATTTAGTAAACTGGGTCAGCCTTTAAAAAAACAAAGGACAAAAAACATAAGGTTGGAATGTTTATGTTAGTAAATTATTGTATTTTTTGTCCCCCCTCCACCTCCTCCCTCTCCCCCCAAAAAACGACACTTGAAACAAGTCTTTAGTGACGATGGGATACACTAGTTTTATAATACTATGATTTTCTGTGTGCATTCGATTTATTGAATGGAGATTTCATAGAGATAAGGAGAAGAAAAAAGAGTGAGATGTGATCATACATGAAGCAAAGCAAATGCAGCAGCAACCAAGTTATGGTCCTGATTCAGCTCTTTGCAGTCCGCTGGAGCCCTATAAACAATGATCAACTAACTAGCGGCTAAGCCTAATTGTTTTACCCAAACCTTTGGTGTCCTTTAGGGCAGGTTCAGAGAAAAGCCATAAGTATTGTTAATACATACTCGTATTGATCAACGAGTGACATTGAAAGCCTTTCAATATTTATGATAAGGGCTGATCAATGATGAACAGCGCGATCCAAGCGGAGGAAAAGTGTTGAAGGGAAGTAGAAAACTCATCTATTTGCGCACAGTTTTCATGAATTGGCATTGAAGAGGCTGTTTACTGTTGATCCCCCGCCTGGTCGTGGAATTCAGCCTAAGGAAATAGGTGTAGGCCCCTACTAGTCCTAGAGTAAATCTGTACTTACAAATAGTTACTTTTGATTGTTAATGAAGATTTTCCCTTGTGCCAACCACCACTCCCTCTGATCCCCACCCACCACACCCAAACCACCACCTAGGTGATCTCACCTACAATAATAACAACTTCATACGTAATTTTAACCTAGTTAACAAACATTTGTATTTATTTTGGTCAAACAACTTGCTCTGTAGCTGCTGCTGCACTAGTTTTGCAAATGGATTGGCCAAGGTGAAAACATCACAGATGGGAGCTATATTTGAGAGAAAAAAACGCTGATTTTTAAAAACAACCCAATATTTTCCTAGAAATTATCTATAACTGAATTAATGTTCGTTAGCTCTTTCCAGCTAGGTATGAACATGGTTTGTATGGCTTGTCACAGTTACTACTACTAGTACTAGTATTATTGTTAATGGCTATCAGTAATTTCGTCACGAATTGTGCAGACACTACATTGTGTCATACAAATAACCAATGGTTTAAATCTTGATTTCGTTACATGCTTTTGCTTGATGTCTTTCTACAATCATGTACTGTAACAATCAGTAATGAGCACTGTTTTTTCTAAATTTTTGTATACTCTCACTGCTCGAATGGAGTTAGTATATATATATAGTGAAATGTTGAGTACTTGTTATGGTTGACACCACTTGTTTAAACATTTTGTTTTTTTGGTCCTGGTGCAAACGTTGACAGATAAACTTGTGATTTGGGGTTTGATGACTTAACAACAGTTTTTTTAACTTGTTTTCCTTTCCAGATTGATTGACTGACTTGTATTTAACTTTTTGCATGGCAGATTATTAATCTCTGGACACTGTGTGTTCAGCAGTTGTTTTAATTATGTCTGTTGCACTTGGTTCATGTAATTGAAATGTTTTAACATATATTTAATCATGATTTACTGTTGAGAATTTCCTATGGTTGAGTTGTAGGTATTCTCTGTTGACAGTTTTCCAGATCTTCCCATTGTCAGACAGTGTAGTGAAATGTTTCACTCTTTCTCACAGTTTCTCTCTTTCACTCTGTTTTTTGGGCTTCATGCTTTGCTATAGATCAGCTTTGCTTGTCCTTATTGTAATCACCTTCATTGTTGATCATGAATTAATTTTTAGACTGTTTCTTGCTCAAATATATTTGGGGCACAATCTTAGATTTTTGATCTTCTTCAGTTTTTTTAAATTTATCCCCAAGTTTAAAACAGACTATTTTACCTCTCTTTTTTTTCTCTTTGACCTTTTGCGTATTTTGTTTTTTATTTAATTTATTATTTGTATATTTTATGCTCTGAACACTAATTGAAAATGTTCGAGTGTGTCAACTAGTGAAATCACATTTTGATTTATTTTCTGAATCACTCTTTCATGCTTTGGTCAAAGGGAGAGAATTACACTCTATGCCTTCACTTAAGTTCTCTGAGGAAGGAGCATATTGTTGAGTGTTTTACTTATAGTGGCAAGTGTTGTTTTCTGAAAGTTAAAATCAAGGTATTCCGTTGTGAAGGTAAACGGTGTTCTTGTCGCAGTTGTTGACACTGATAGTGATATCGGATCGATGCCTTTTTGGCATCTGCTTGGAATTGAAATCTGTCTTTTATTCACAATCCCGTGCATTTTCAAATCAAGCTTTGTGATACTTTGTTACTGTGCATTTGTGCTTTTAAGGTGGTTTTTTCTTTGTTGAACAATTGTCCCATACAATCTTTACTTTAAAAAAAATTATTTAATAATTCAAGCTACATAAGGGTAGGATTATTGCAGATTGTCATTGAATTTTGTTGCGATCATTTTTAAAATGGCATTTTAGATTTTGTTGTGATCACATTTTCGATTTAATATTTTTTGTTTATTGATCATGGCTATTTTATAATATAAGCGAGAGTTCATTTATGTGAATATATATAATTAAAAAGAACTGGTATTTATGAAGCATAATTATGTCAACCTCTAGTTTTAACATTGTTTTAAAGCAGTTCAGTTTGATAGTTTTAGGAGGTATTTTTATTAATAGTGTGTAAATGGGTTAGGTAAGTTTTTTTGGAGGGTGTTGAAATATTTAATCAAGTTTTCCATACACATGCATGATCAATAGATCTATTGTTTTGATTTTAAATATTTCATAAGATTGTGTGTTTTTTTTCTCCTTCTAACATCTGCTGAAGCTGTGATTGGTAGAGCAATTGCTAATAATGGCTCTGTTTTGAAACGTTACCGACACATAAAAACCCTATTCTAGTGAACCTCTGCTGAGAAATGGACCGTAGCTACCTAAAGCGTTACATGTAGAATGTTTCAAATCTGAGACCCTCTTACAGAAAAATTCATGTATGCCTAGGATTAGTTTCTCAGTTCAAGCAATTTACATTGCAAAAGTGTAGAACTTTGTAAAAACTTGTTGAATATGTATGTATTAATTACGATTTACCTGGCACCTCACTTATGCCTCACTGGTCCCAAATATGGACAAACATTTTAGAGCTTTTTCAGTATAATTTACAACATTTGTACATGTTTCGTGATGTAATTAAAATAGTGTTCAAATACAATGTTTAGTTATTTTTGCGTCTGCCATTTTTATTGTTTTTACTTAAACTCTATAATTATGCTTGGGCCAGTTTGCAAATAAGCGCTTTTTTCATGCGCACCCTTTGTGCTCTGATTTGTTTTTTTTTTAGTTAATTATAGAGAAATTGTATGTGTGTGATGTTTGTGATTGATACTACAGCTGTGATATTCATTACTAGTCATTAATTAAATGCCACACACTCAGAGCTAAACACTTTGACATTTTGTAGTTCGTTCCTTGATAGTGATGCTCACTTAGTGTTGTTTTGCATCAGGGTTGGGTACATTACTGTAGTTTTGACACTTTGCGGTCCGTAGCATTCACTTTAGTGTACATTTAGGAATTTCCATGAATCAAACTCACAAGAACTGCTTCAGCATTACTGTAATCCATTGTCCTTACCATTAGTTTCTGACAACTTTTTAATTATTTAACATTGGAACATGTCTTTATAATAGTGTTTGAGAGGTGAAATAGTAGAGGGTGGACCTGTCAGTCTTGTCTGGTGTGAGTTAGTGTGCTTGAGTGATACTGATAATGTTTAGTTATCTGCTCTCCTTCTCTCATTTCACATTTAAAGCTCAGTTGTTGGTTTGTTCACGATGTTTACTCACATCATCATCATAGAAAGTTTAAATAATATGTATTTGAGATCATAAAGTTGTGCGTGCGGGTATTTTATGTTTGTTACCCTCAGCATGTTCAGTGCTAATCTTGTTTTCATGATATACTCTGGTACTGAGTATAGTAGTTGTTAACATCATTCAAATTCAAAACAATTGTTCTCCTGAGGAAATTATTTTTCAATCTATGATTGGTCTTGTCTTAATGAAAGCATGAAATCTTCACTTGGACAATGATTTAAAATCCTTTTCTATATGATTAATCAGTCTCTGAATTTCAGTGCTTGTAAAGGGGTTGTTTTTATTTATTGTTTTTTAATTTAAAAAGTCACTTGTTAAATATGAAAAACTATTTTGATTAGATATTTTAGGCACACACATCTTGTGATTATTGTTTTGAAAACAGATAAAGCCTTTAACACATTTTTAATTGCTTTGAAGTTCTGAAGTCCTTATGTAGTATTTTTTTTTTGTTGGTTTGTTTTTGTTGGAGAGTGAGTACATGTAGAAGAGTGTTCAAGAGTAAACATGACATCAATTTTATTATTGTAAACCTCATAAGCAAAGTACAAATTACCTCATGTCTCGTTTGTGTTTAATTTTTTCCCCCGAGCTATTTTTTATACATTCAGTATTTTTTATTTTAAAGTCCAAAAGTTAGTATTTTGTTTTGGAAATCCATACTGTAAAAGTTTTTTAAATTGATTTTGGTCCAAAGACTTAAGCATGTAACATAAATGTTATTGCATAATAAAGGATTTTTGTATGAACTCTAATCGTGCAATAGACCAGTCTGCTTTGCCTTTTGAGGCTGCGGTTTCTATACAGTATAATTATAGCTTTAGTATAAATTTACTTTTATTGGCTAGTACAGTACATTTTTGGTTTTCTTGCCTGCAGATTTTGTGATCTGTTTTGTTTTAAATTTCCTTTAAACCTTTCTTTGTTGAAATACATCCATATAAGATTGTTGTGTGCAGCGTTTCATTTTATTTGTTCATATAATTATTTAATATTACCATTTCGTTGTCATTAATTTTTAGATAGTTATCTTATTTGGTAAAATAAGTCAGTATACACTAATACACTTCTTCTTTTTTTAAAATAATTTTACGTGTATAAAGTTCAGTAATTAATTAGAAAATCTGTCAACTGTTGTTTTTGACAATATTTGATTTTGTTTTTAAATGTTTGTACACATGCTTGTATTCAGATTTTTAAATAATCAATGAGACCACATGACATTCAGTGTCACATTTTATTTTGTTACTTTTTTCTTCTGTCTTGTTTTTTTCTTTTTTAAGTTACAAGGTTTGTAACCACCTTCTCCAGTAAATGAATAGTATCCCCACTTTCTGGAAATTTAGTGCTTTTAAAATCCCCACTGTCGCTGTCTTTCTCATTTGCTCTTTCTAATTCCTGCTCCGTTCTATCAATCTGCTATACCATCTTCTTCTTCGCTAGACCAGTCACCTACCTTTTTTCTTAAAAACTCTTCCGGGACAAGACTCCTTATTTGTGTATGAGGTCTGTTGGATCAGCTTGGGAATATTGGACGCTTTCTGTCAGGTTGTCACTAGGGCTTCCTATGATGTTATTATTTAGCAACGTAGGCATTTTATATGTATGTGTTTTGTTGATAATTTATAATGATGTTTGTATTCTATTTTGTTTTTGTAAACTGGGGTTCGATAAATTAAAGTACAGCCTCAGCGTCCCCTGCGTGGGATGTCTTTATTGTAAAGTGACTGGCTGGTGGAGAGCTTTCAGTTTTACCATCTAGGGTTGTTTCAGCAGATCTTTTATGCGGATCAAGGGTTGTCCGGTCCTGATTTGGCTCGGAAGAGTCCGCTGGACCTAAAGCAATAATCATGTAATGTAATGTTAAGGTCAAATGGCATTATGTTATGTTAAAGGAGATCTCTAGTCTTTGAACAACAGATGCATTTATTATGCCCCATATAACACATTACTTTCATGAATAGACTGGAAATGATGCTTTTCTTAATATGTTGTTGTTTTTCAACAGCACAACTATGTCTTTAACATTACCTTGATTAAGCGAATGGCAGGATTTTAAAAAACGGAAGGGAGTGATCATTCTCAGTCATTATTTCAGTTTTTACAGATTAATTTTAGAATGTTTGATTTTAAATACAACACCCTTTAGATTTTAATATATGACATTTGAGTACTTCTAGTTCATTAATTACACTCATCAGTGTTTTTATTTGTAACCATTTTGGTATTGGCCGCATTGTATTTTATGTTTTACTTTTGATAGACATACACTTCAGTGGTGATGGTACACTTGTTTTTAGTAGTATTTGTGTGGAGGATGTGAGGTATTTTCTCTAATTATTTGAGACTGTAGTGTAAAAAATCTTCAATGGGAACACAGAGTTGTAGTTCCTTTTTGACTCGCATGCATAGCAATGTCAGTCTATGTACACACACCCCAAAACAAACGTTCAAGATTTTCGCAAATCTGTATGAGATACATAGTCCAAAAATGATACCGGGAAAAAATATCTATCTGTCTGCCATCCGCCCAAAAGCTTTAAAGTGGCTAAGTACTCAGAGCCTATTTCAACTATCACCACCAAACTTGATAAGATGGTGTATAACCATGAGACCTCGAGAATGATTAGTGAATGAATGACTTCACTTCAAGGTCACAGGGTCAAAAAAAGGTTAATTTAAAAAAAAGATAATTTAAAACAAATTTTCACTTTTTTCCTAGGCTATTAACATTGAACTTATGATTTTTTGATGCATGATAGATATCAATGGGACACACATACTATGCACATTTTGTCAACTTCAGTCCAAGGTCAAGATCACTGAAGCTGTTTAAAGTCGGTTTGTATAGGTACCTTGAAGTGACCTTAACCCTAAACTATGAGAGATATACAGTCCAAATTTGTTGAATTTAGAGATGATAAATTGATCTTTCATATTTTTCATTTTTGCGTTGATCTTGAATGCTAAGGTTATTTTAGGCCTTGCAAAAACAATCAAAATATATGTCATCGTACAATGGAATGGCTGTTTATTTAACCCATAGTATGCAACAACATTCGGTTATTTGATCAGACATTCATGACAGATCATATGAAGGTCAAGGTCATCCCAAGATCAAGGTCACTGAAGGTTAGCGTCATCCAACGGTCACCAGTTTTTTTGGCATAATACAACTTTTGCTGTACTTTATTTGATAGTACATGAGTGTATTTGTAGCCAGATGTCAGTGTCATCTCAAGGTCAAAAGCATAGAAAGACCCAAGTCGGTATTACTTTGCATTTTAGTGCCACCATTTTATTTTGTTTTTACTGGGCAGTCACTTTCATGGTAAATATTGCGATTTCCATAAGGAGCATGTGAGGGATATGGGCTTTGCTTTTCTAGTTTTTCATTTATGTTGAGACTGGTTGTTCCCAGATGGCATTGAGTGAATTCCAAAAGAATATGTTTGAATTTGACAGTACAGTGGAACCTCCGGTATACGACCGTCCAAAATCTAAGAAAAAACTGTCTTATAATAGAGGTGGTCTTATACCGGAAACAAGGGGTAAGGGGGGGGAGGGTCAGGCTCTGAGGGGTATGTAGTAATAATTTTCACACTCACCAGCATGTATTCTCTGACAAAGAAAACTGTAAAACATGTTTCATTTTTAGCTTTGTCTTTTATTCACATCTTCAAAAATAGAAAACAGTCGTGTCTTCAGACATTTTTAACAGGGAAAAACTTTCTCTCTGCCAAACTCAAAACTTTCCTCTTGCGCGACGCCATTTTGATAAGCCAGTGTAGGCGAGTAATTTCCCTTACTTGCGAACCGGAAATAGCAGACAACAGCAGGCGTACACTAACATGAGAGAAAAAAATTAAGTTACAGACAATAAATTAACTGATATCTCCTTTAAATTGCCTAAGACTGTCGTATAAAGGGCTTAAGACACGGTCGCTGGTCGCATAAACGAGGTTGTCACATACCAGAGGTCATTTATTATTGGAAGTGAATCCGTCAGAAGTTTTCAGGTCACATAACGGAGGGAGTCGTATACTAGAGAGACGGATACCGGAGGTTCACTGTATCATATGTGGCACAAGAATATTGTGCTTGGGCTTATAAGATCTACCCAGGTATTGGGCCCACATGGGATGTGTTACTGGATGCGAGCCTGTTTGACATTATTTATGTGATGATTATTTTTTCTTTTAATGGTTTGATGTTTTATCTTGACATCTTCCAAATTTACTTCTTTTTTTTCTTATTTCTTTTTTTTTATTTATTTTTTAATTTTTATTTATTTATTATTTATTTTTTTTTGGGGGGGGGGGGGGGAGTGAGGAGGGCGGGGCATTGGAATGACATTCAAGCATGTTTCTTCTCCTTGTGGTTTATTGGTTTCAATCAGTTTTACAAGTACAGTCTCAGACATTTGACACATTTTTGGACTTGATTGATTTTCTTAGTACATTATATTTATAAAATGTATATTTATATATCAGTTTGAGGGTTGTTTTTTTTTTCACATGAAGTTTTTTTACGTTCTTGATTAGTTGCTAGTTTACAATCTTGACCATTCATTTTCCCTATGCGGTGTACAGTATAAATACTGTTGATTACCTTATAGTAGACCGTGTAAATAATGATGATTATTCTTCACCTTAACAAAGTTTCCATTGTTGTTTACATTGATAAATTTCATTCAGTTTTCACTTTCTCTCTCTCACCCTTGCATCTTATTTGATCAATAATTGACTGAATGTGTAGAAAGCATGTACTTGAATCGAACGTAGATGACGAAGCTAATAATACTGTGGCGAGAATGGATAATGGTCTTAAATACAAATAACGTAACAAAAAGTTTAGTTCCAATTGTTCTCCAGCGCTAAATTGTCTGAACTTTTCTCTCCCAGTCGCACATTGAAGTTGAGTTCTGTCATGCCTTTTGAAGGCTGTTTTATTCCCATCATTCTTCTCTTCCTTGAAAACTAGCCCTTTCTGCTGTTGAAGTAATACAATGAAACAAGAACTAGTCCCAGCTTTCTCTGTCTTTTCCCTCTCCTACCCCTCTTAATCTGTGCAGAAAGAGATTCTTGTACACTACATTCAGTTTTTTTCTTTTTTTAAAATGCATTCTCTATAACTTTTGTAAAGAATCAAATGTGACGCCTACCTTTAGGTGTATAAAGGCCTTACACATTTTTGGGAATATACAAATTTTCAAAGCAAACAAAGGACAGTTATTAAGTTTTGTAGTTTGTTTCTTTTCAGTTTGGAGTCACATTCGGATTTTAAAGGTTTTCTGGCTTTTAGCCCAGGGGGAAGTACCTTACAAATAACGAAGGGGAATGAGAAAAAAAAATAAAAAAAAAATAAAGAGAGAGAGAAATAAACAGCTAGTCAATCTTTTTGTGAAGCGGGCGGGCGTGGTAAAAAAACATCTGGGAAACTGTTGGAAGAATTTGCGAATAAGAAAATTCAACTCCCAATCTCGAGTGTAACTGTGCAACGTCTCCATTTTTGTCCGGCTGAACATACAAGTTTAATCCACATCTATCATCCTACCAACACACTTGTGTTTCTGTTCCTTGTCCCAACTCTCACAATTTGTTTAAAATGTATTTATTATTCCAGTAATATTATTTATCTCTCCGTTCCTTTTGCCCATCTTCTTAGGAAACATTGTGTTCGCTGTCCAGGTTCCCAAACTGAGAATCAGGGTTTTTCAATTAGTTTGCCACTTGCCCAAGCTACCTACCCATTGAATATATTTTTTTAAAATTTTGTTTGTGGATTCCATTGTTCACTCGCAATGTAAAACATTTTACTTCAAATAATAGTTCAACGTTCACTTTGCTGTTGTTATTTTTAGTCTTTGTCATGTTGAGGGCAAGTTACGTCATTAAGCATCTGAAGCTAGTTGGTTAAGCCCCTTTTTGCACTGTACTCTTCTTATCTTTCTGCACGCTGGACCGCACTCTATTGGGGCATTATTTCATAATTGCTTGTTTTTTGTTTGTTTTTTCCTTCATTGGTTGAATCCTGAATTAATTTAAGTACTACTGACCTCATTGGTTGACCTCGTCATAAGGTCACACCCAGTGTTCCAGCTGGGGAAACGAGGCCGTTTTTTGTTTTGAAATAAAATTTGGTTGGTTGGTTTTCCCATTGACGTCAAACAATTATTACTGTGACGTCAAATAACTACTAATACTGTTGCTACTGTATTAAATAAGGTAAATTCTTTCAGTCGTTTTGTGACTCTCTCCGACAACCAACACTGTTAGAAAACACGATTCAATAAAGTGTTTTATATTACAATGCACCTCCGTCTTGGAGTTCCCAATATTTGTGCACATGGCAGTGTATGGAGTCTTGATCAGAATTTTCTTGCTTTCTTTCTTTCTTTCTTTCTTTCTATCTTTTTTTTTCTCCTTTCTTTATTTCTTTCTTCTTCCTTTTCCTTTTCTTCTTCTTCTTCTTCTTCTTCTTCTTCTTCTTCTTCTTCTTCTTCTTCTTCTTCTTCTTCTTCTACTTCTTCTTCTTCTTCTTCTTCTTCTTCTTCTTCTTCTTCTTCTTCTTCTTCTTCTTCTTCTTCTTTCTTCGGCCACAGAAATAAGTTACGTGATCACGAGGTTTGTGCGTTGTCACATCATTAAAAGAATTCTGCGAGTGACAATCATTTTTGTTATAGCGCATTCCATTATGATTATTGCTTTAGGCCCAGCGGACTCTTCCGAGCCAAATCAGGACCGGACAACCCCTGATCCGCATAAAAGATCTGCTGAAACAACCCTAGTGGTAAAACTGAAGCTCTCCACCATGTGTACCAGCCAGTCACTTTACAATAAAGACATTCCACGCAGGGGACGCTGAGGCCTATACTCTAATTTATCAGACCCCCGTTTACAAAACAAAATAGAATACAAACATCATTATAAATTATCAACTAAACACATATAAAATGCCTAAATTGCTAAAAAAAAAAAATAACCTCATAGGAAGCCCTAGTGACCACCTGGCAGAAAGCGTCCAATATTCCCAAGCTGATCCAACAGACCTCACGCACAAATAAGGTAGTCTTGTCCCGGAAGAGTTTTTAAGAAAAAAGGTAGGTGACTGGTCTAGCGAAGATGAAGATAGTATATGCAGATTGATAGAACAGAGCAGGAATGATAAAAGAGCAAAATAATGAGAAAGACAGCGTCAGTGGGAATTTAAAGCACTAAATTTCCAGAAAGTGAGGATATTATTTATACTGAAACCACCGGCACCCCAACGGGGGAATCGGAAAATTAATAAATTGTTATTAATATACAATTAAATTCATCTTTGACTGACATGCCTAGCAATATAAATCTGTATTCGTCAACAAAAAACAAATACGTAAATAAATTTAAAAAATTGTAAAAGATGTTTGCAAATCTGTGCGAGATAAATCATGAAAAGTCTACAAAAATGACATTAATAATAATTTGTTGTTGTTGTTTTGTTTGTCCGCCATCTGGACATGCAAAACTTGCAAGTGGATTAATATCTCAGAACTTATTTCAACTATCACAACCAAAATTGGTAAGATGGTATATTTCCATTAGACATTATACTCGTAAATGATCAATGAATGAATGACTTTATGTAAAGGTAACAGAGTGAAAAATGTTCGTTTTAAAAAAATGAAAAATTTTCAAAAAATTTCACATTTTTTTCTAAGGTTTTAATATTGAACTTATGATTCTTAGATGCATGATAGCAATGAGACATATAATCCTATGCACATTTGGTCAATTTCACTCAAGGTTACTGAAGCTGTCCAAAGTCAGTATAGTTACTTTGAAGTGACCTTGACCCTAAACTATGAGAGATAATAAATTCAAACTTGTTGTATTTAGAGATGATAGATTGATCTTTCATATAAGTTCTGCGTTTGCTTTGATATTGAAGGTCAATGGCATTTTAGGCCTTGCAGAAACACAAAAAAATAGGTAATGGTACAGTGGAATGGCTCTATTGAACCCATAGTGTGCAACAGCGTTGAGCTATTTGATCATACATGGGCATGAGAGGTCACGTGAAGGTCAATGTCATCTCAAGGTCAAGGTCACTGGGTTTTTTTTTGGGTCATAATACAACTGTTGCTATAGTTCATTTGAATTATATGAGTGTATTTGGAGCCGGAGGTCAAGGTCATCTCAAGGTAAAGAGCATAGAAAGATCAAAGTCGGTAGTACTGTGCAATTTAATGCCACTGTTTCTTTTTTTTCTCGACAGTATAAATTTTTATATTTAAAAAATATATATATATATTGAGATAGATAGATAGATAGATAGATAGATAGATAGATAGATAGATAGATAGATAGATAGATAGATAGATAGATAGATAGATAGATAGATAGATAGATAGATAGATAGATAGATATTATTATTTTTTAAAACTAATTTTTATTTTACATTACCTTCATTGGCCGCAATAGTTTGTTGTTTTATATTAGTAACTACTGCTGCTGCTCCTCTTCTTCCTACTCCTACTACTACTACTACTCCTACTACTACTACTACTACTACTACTACTACTACTACTACTACTACTACTACTACTACTACTACTACTACTACTACTACTGGTGGCGGTAATTATAATAATAATAACAATAATTTGAACAATAAAAGACATTGCACGGAGCAGCAAATGCAGGATTTAATGTGCGTTGCTAGCCATTAGCATCCATTATGCACTGCAACGAAGAGATAATTACCATTACACCAAAAAAGACCGCTCATAGATGATGGTTACGCTGCACCCACAACGATTAACAGTGTCGATGATTTTAATAATACTTGGCCCATCTGACGGTCTCCTGATGGTTATCGCTAAGAGCTGCGGACAATAATAATAATAATAATAATAATAATAATAATAATAATAATAATAATAAATCGGCTTGTAAATTACCCAAAGCCTCTATCGGGCTATACACCAAACATCCGTGTGCGTCAAGAATTCTTCCCACGAAGAATTCTTCTTCGACCGCACCATTTAAATCGTAGCACAGTGAATTAAGCCAACTCGATACTTGTTGATCTGTATCGAAAGTGATATTGTATAGTGCTTGGTGTGAGTGTGGACATTTTGTCTTTAGTGAAGTCTACAACTGAGAAACACAATTTTGCATAGAACTCGCGAAATGAGTGAGTTGTTTTGCTTTGAAGAAACGGGATGGAAGCAATGACAGCATCCACAGGCATTTCCAAATTTGGTTTTGCATTCTGCAGTGAGATTTCACCCCGTGGTTGTAGATTTCTTTTTCTTTTTGAACGGTGTAAAAGTATTGGCATTGCAGGTGGAAGAACGATCAGTTTGCAAAAGCAGACGTCGAGTAATTAGCATCGGTGAGTAATGCCATTGTTACAAACAAAACAGAAAAAATACTCGATATCTAATGTTAAAGCGCCCTAAATCATGCGTGTGCTGCTCCATATAATTTTTACAAATGTTAACCTATGGGTCTAGATTCCATAATTCTAGGCTATCAATTTCTGAAGTCTAAAATGCTAGGCCGCAAAAAAATAGCCAATTGTATCGGAGTAGTCTTGCCATACAAAACAAGAAAATAGAAGAAGAATAAGAACAACAACAACAATTTTAAAATATAAATGTTTTAAAATACTTGCACATATAGTCAAAATGTCTAAGTATTGTATCCATTCCAGAAGTCTAACATTTTGAATACTATGAGCCTAGCCAACTATGTCGAAATATCCGACTGAAGTGTAAATTTCCATTTTAAAAAGGGATCTTTGCAAATTTCAGTTATTTTATTTAACGTCTATTTATTTAATAAATTATTTTAATCAAATTTAATATGATCAGTACGTCGAGGCACCATTTCTGTTTAAAATTTCAATCGTTGGAAATAATTTAGGTTCAAGTATTTTACTAATAATAATATGGAGTACATTAATTTAAAAAAATCACCCCTGTTGGCGTGCCGCGGTTTTCTGTATAAATAGTATCTCCACTTTGTGGAAATTTTGTGCTTTAAAGTACCACTGTTTCTTTCATTTTCATTTGTTCTTTTTCGTTCCTATTTTGTTCTATCAATCTACTAACTTCTTCGCTAGACAAGTCACCTTTTTTCTTGAAAACTCTCCCAAAACTCCTCATTTGTGTATGGGGTCTGTTGGGTCAGGTTGGGGATATTGAATGCTTTCTGCAAATGGTCACTAGGGCTTTCTATGGTATGATTATTTAGCAATGTAGGCATTTTATATGTATGTGCTTTGTGAAAAAATTATATTATAGTGATGTTTATATTCTATTTTGTTTTTTGTAAACGTGGGTTCCATAAATTGCAGTACGGCAGTGTCCCTGCTTGGGATGCCTTTATTGTAAAGTTCCTTCTGTGTTACCATTAGAGTTGTTTCAGCAGATCTTTTATTCGGATCAGGGCTGAGCCTCTTTCAACTAAAGTTGTAAAATAATCTCTCCAAAGGCACATTTTATCCATAATGCTGAGGTTACCATCATATAAGGGAGTTAATTCCTTACGTTTAGTAAACTGTACTAGGTACACTTTTCTTAAATAAAAAAAAAAGGAATATTGACATTAAATATTATTAATGTTGTTTTGTGAAAATTTTAAGGAGAACAAAATTTGTTTAGCATACCTTGGGGCACATTTTGGATTACTAAGCGGAGCACGCTTTTGAAGTCACTTTCAAATAACTTCTGCGGTTCCGTCCCTCATCTGAGGACAGAGATCCAAATTCACATCTGCAATACAATACAATACAATGCAATACAATACAATACAAACAACACATCTTTATTATATCAAATAAGGAATTTATACAAGCGTAGATTAATTTAACATAAATCAAACA
>CM072517.1:17950910-18093410 GCA_036898135.1 Oncomelania hupensis | reverse complement strand
AGTGAATCAACCTCTTCGGGTTGTTCTGGTCAGAATGATTTTTTAACAGCTGACAGCACTTCGCTTAAGAAAAGCAGTCATTGTCAAATCTTTGGGGACAGCTCAGTAAAAACAAGAAATTGTAGTAAGGTTTTGACACAAGATTGCACTGTTTGTCCTCTTCCCACGTGTTCCCCACCATCTGAAACTATCGATAGATCCCAGCCGTCCTGCAGTTCCACTTCTCAAAAGCGGATGCGAACGAAAACAGAGGTCCATAAAACCCTCACCAATGACTGCACTCAATGCAAGCTCTGTTTTTCCTCCGAATCTGCCACGATACACAATGATAATAAGAATAAACCTGTACAATCCGAGAAAGGTCACTTCCGACTTTCGTTTTGGAAATCGTCATCAGCATCATTGTCATCTTCAGAACAGCAACACCAACCATCTTTATGCATACAGCACCAACGCTCGAGAAAACTGCAAAGCTCACCTAGCTTTCAACTGTTGAAAGCCAAGCTGACGACTTCGCTCTCTTTCAAACAGTCCTTGCTCTTCCTGAAGCGTAGCGGTCTCGTCTCTCTGCTGTTCAGTCTGTCATGGTTCCCGTTCGCTATCACGGAATTCCTGACCGCTGTGGGCTACCCTGTACCCGCCACAGTTAGATGGATAGCCAGTACCTTTATCTTTATCGCCCCAGTGACCAACCCCATCATGTACGTGTGGGGCAACGCCAGGCTAAAACAAGCCTTTGCTACATGGTGGCGAAAATTCAGAATCACGCACCTTGATTTTGGACCTCGGCAACATAACGGTGGTGGTGGTCGAGCGGCGAACAGTGTGTGGGACAAAGTGTCCAAATGGACGGAGTCGTACATGTAGCTAGGTGAGCTAGTAGCATCGTACATCGTCATCGTCGGCGTTGTTGGACCACGTCATCGTTATGGACGACTTCATCTTAAAACAGCACACCGTTGTCTGAATTGTCAACTTCCCTCTCTTCCTTCTCCTCTTCCTCCTCTTCATCACCATCAACATCATCATCAACATCAATAAACAAAAACAGTAATAGCCACAATGATGATTTCAGCAACAACAACAACCACCACATCAACAACATCATGTCATATTTCTCATTCTCATCCGCAATATAATAAGAAAGGAAACTATATTGCGCTATCTCGGGTCTTCTGGTGTATCATCAGCGGAGATCGGAACTGTTTATTGTTAAAATTTTTAATCTTATTTTAGTCTAACCCCCTAAGGCCCAGGCATATAATTACACAAATTAAAAAATAAACATGTGGATATTTGTGTTGAAATGGAGTCTGTATAATGGAAAAATAAACTTTTTGTGTGAAAAAAAATTGCCAAAGTGAGAATTTGGCACTGCCCCCCATGGGGGACATTGGGCTTTGGTGGGAATTTTACATGTTCCCCAGGGGGGACATTGGGCTTTGGCAAGTATGAATTTTTAGTACAATGTATAATTATTTCACACAAAAAACCAACCAAATTTTATTTGTTTTGTTTATTTAGAAATGGTCATAATGGTTGGTCTGCTCTGGTTACCTACAGTCCCGTTAGCCCCTCTGGGGTCATCAGATGTTACCCCCTTCTGTCCCGTTAGCCCCCATGGGACCTTCAGTTTTAAAAAAAAATCGTATAAAGAACCCAACATAACACCGTCAAGGAGTTTGTTTTCTTTCAACACATTAACATCCTATTGACATGTTTACAATGATAAAAAGTTTGAAACTTACCTTTATTTAGATCTGGAGAAGTCCAAACGTTGCTCAGTCGTTCACTTCAAGAGAAACACGTGGCAACTGCCATTTGCCATAACGGCTTCTCTGCTTAGTTGGTTACCAGTTGCTTCCCTTGCTTTAGTTTTGTTCCACAGAGGGGCTACTGGGCTTTAGGGGTTATAAAACTCTAATAGAAATTAATCAAGAGTTGTTGGTATTTTTTTTTTAAACTAAGAGCTATAACTCCTCCGAATAAGTCAATGAGAAGTAATTCACAGATAATGGTTACTTCCCTTGCAGTACTTCCGCGGCTGCTTAGCCCTGGGAGGCAGAGGGCACCCATTGGGACCAGTAGAAAGAGACCCCCATCACAAAACTAAAGGAATGCATTTTAGAGTTTTTGTTTGTATGTAGATTATAGTCACACGACACTTTCGCATATAGGTGACTACTGGACCGATTTATACTGACACCAGCGGGCCAGTTGTTGGTAAAGGGGAAAATAATATGATCACACGTTGACCAATCCGGGATTCGAACCAGCGACCTTTCGGTTACTAGCGTCTGTGAATTACTTCTCATTGACTTATTCGGAGGAGTTATAGCTCTTAGTTTAAAAAAATAAAAAAACCAAAACCAACAACTCTTGATTCATTTCTATATGAATCAAGAATTTTCATTTAATAAGAAATTGTAGGCGATAAACTGTGTTCTTTTGCAAAGGATGTCCGCCTCGAACTTAGATAACTCTGGCGCAATATGCGGGCAAGCCGGCCAAAGTTGTTTCCCCTCGTATTTCCAAGCATGGCCTGAAATCTGAGGAAAATGTAAGTGTGTCTAGTTTTTATGAGGGAAAAGGTATTAACTCCTACTGCAGAAGTCTGGCTTGCCCCGAAAAAAAGTATGCCAAGCAGGGAGGATATGGGGGATAAAAACTAATGAATGAATGAATGAACTTTGAGGTTTAACGTCTGCCCCACCATTGGCGATATGGCAGACGGGGATAACCATCCCATGGAAAGAGGGGTAGGGACTTAAAATCAACACTGAACCACAAGAGCAATCATACTGATAAAATGGACAGTGAAAATGGCCACATTTTATATCGCCCACCACGGGATTCAAACCTGGGTCATCGGTGTGCCAGGCGAACGCTCTACCACACACACACACACACACACACACACACACACCCACACACACACACACACACACACACACACACACACACATACATTTTTGTAAAAACGACGTTCTGATGACTGCTGTGAAAAAAACAGGGATTATTTTGACACACTTTCCATTTCTTTGACATTATTTTGACATTTTCAAATTTTTGAAGCTATCCCTAACCCAAACCTTAACCCTAACCCTAATGCTTAATCTAACCCTAATCCTAAAACAGCTCTAACTCAACGGAGAAGTATTTTGACGTCAAAATAGTACGGCCTTCCAAAAAGGTCAGAAGAAACCATGTGGAGTTTCATGTGTGGGTCATCAGAACGTCGTTTCTACATGCCCACACCTACATACTCACACACTCACACACACACACACACACACATGCAGACAACACATACGCATGCACACGCAAAAACATACACACACATATACACACACAAACACACGCATATTTACACTTAAAAAAATACACTCATATCTTCCGTTGAAAAACGTATTCTTAATATTACAAAATGATTTAACATAACATAATGAAACCGAATAATAATAATAATAATAATAATAATAATAATAATAATAATAATAATAATAATAATTATAATTATAATTATAATATTATTATAATTATAATAATTATAATTATAATAATTATAATAATAATAACAGGCAATTTATACACCGCTTTCCAAAATCACAAAGCGCTTTAAACAAACAAATGTAAACACAACATGCGTACATTGGTCAATAACACGCAACCACACATACATCCCAACACCCAAAAACACTCACTCGATCAGGGCGCCTAAGAAGATGCGTCCCTCTAAAAAGATGCGTCTTCAAGTCGATTTTAAAAGATTTTTGAAGGACTGTGACGGACGGACCGAGTTAGCGAGTTCCAGGTCTGAACGGAGAAGAAACTGAAAGCTCGACCACCGTATCTCACCCTGTGGTATTCTGGTACACGGAACATCCTTTCATCTGCAGACGACATCATATGACATCCAATGTAAATTAATATGTAAGCCTAAACGTTTAATAAGATCGCACTTCTTTAGGATAAAAACTACAAAGTATGCAATGACACACGATACTTCCAGATTTCTTTATCTGAAAGATGACTTTTTCGTTTACCCCCCGTGGGGGTGCCGGGGGTTTCAGTATAAATAGCATTCCCATTTTCTGCAAATGTAGTGCTTTAAATTCCCACTGTCGCTGTCTTTCTCTTTGTTCTTTCTCATTTCTACTCTGTTCTATCAATCTACTATACTATTTTTTTCTTCGGTAGACCAGTCACCTACCTTTTTTCTTGAAAACTCTTCCGGGACAATATTTTCATTTGTGTATGAGGTCTGTTGGTTCAGCTTGGAAATATTGGACGCTTTCTGCCACATGGTCACTGGGGCTTCCTATGATGTTATTAGTTAGCAATGTAGGCATTTTATATGTATGCGTTTTGTTGATATTGTATAATGATGTTTGTATTCCATTTTGTTTTTTGTAAACGGGGGTTCGATAAATTAGAGTATAGCCTCAGCGTCCCCTGCGTGAGATGTATTTATTGTAAAGTGACAGGCTGGTAGATTGCCTTCAGTGTTACCACTAGGGTTGTTTCGACAGATCTTTTATGCGGATCAGGGGTGAGTCCTCTTTCACTTCTCTGGTCCTGATTTGGCTCGGAAGAGTCCGCTGGACCTAAAGCAATAACCACGTAATGTAATGTAATGTATGTCAAGATAAATACATGTAAGGCAAGGAAACATACCGAATTACAAATAAATGTATTCAATGATGCACACTTACACTACACAAATATTTTGTGTACAATTTAAAAACAAGTGAAAAAAAAGTGAATTAATTAAAATTATCAAAGAGGAATTATTTGTTGTATATGTATTAAAAAAAACTGAGTGTGACATGAAAACGTATATATTGTTAGCCTGGTTCTCTATTGATATTTTAATCAAGAAGGTATCAAAGCCTGAGTTTTATCTAAAACAAATTAGTATGTAAACATTAAACAACATGTGACAGTCTGCGTTGTGCATAAAAATAATAATCTGAAAGCCTTAAAATACTGCCTTTTTTACCCAAAGACTTTACACGTTGTCTGTGATCTTATACAAAACAGCTTTTAATTTATATAACACATAAAATAAATAAATTAATTTAATTTTAAAAGACTAAATAAGTTAATCATAATGTAGTCTACAAAGCAGGAAAAATTAAAATTTTATTTCCAACAGAATGTCTCTGTGATCTTATATTAAAACAACTTTTAACTTATAAAAAGTAAAATAAATAAACACATAAATAAATGTATAAAAAAAGAATAAATAAGTTAATAATAATGTACAATGCAGGCAAACATTTAAATTTAATTTTCAACAGAGTGACAGTTTCAACCCTTCTAGTTATTAAAAAAACATAAAAAGCTTCACAAGAACGACACAGATGTTTTCCAGGTTTAACTAAATTATACAAAATGTTGACAGCTACACAATGTACAACACGATGCTCTTTTTATCAGCATTGCTGGACACATATATCTATATCTATATGTATCTATATGGTAAGTGTATTGGACTTACAATTTACTGGTGTTTCATTAGTTCAAACGTTTCTCACTGTAGATTAAAGACTTGCTGGTTTTTGTGGACATGAAATGATAGAACATTCCGACAATGTTTTCTTGTTGAAGATATTGAGGATGACGAGGATGGCGATAAGGATGATGATGAGTAAAAGCGAAAACTATGCAGTACAACACATTATTATTTTATATGTGTATAAAACAACAACAACAACAACAACAACAATAATAATAATAATAATAATAATAATAATAATAATAATAATAATAATAATAATAATAATAATAATAATAATAATAATAATAATAATAATAATAATAATAATAATAATAATAATAATAATAATAATAATAATAATTTAAAAAAAAAAAAAATAATAATAATAATAATAATAATAAATCAAGATTAACATCAACAAGAACAACAACATGGTGGCAGTGAGCCAATCTTTGAGGAAACGGTGTGTAGGTTGTTGCGATACAGTTTTTTAAAGTTTTTTAAGTTTCAGTGTATTTTACGCTTTTATGCTTTGTTTTTCGTATTTCTGATGTTCATCGCTGTTACGACTGAGACGCGCACTACAGATATGATCATTTTGTTTTGCAAAGCATGAAATAATAGCATGTATTTACCTTTGATTTGATTTGACGTTGTTGCTAGAAGAAGCTTTGTATATTGTTGATATTTTGGTGGGTCGATATGATGAGAATTTTTTGGAATTACATGTACTTGTTTATTATCGACCGAATTTTCCAGATGTTACGGGTAAAAGCTGGTCGAATCATGTAGATTCGTAAACATTATGTGACGTAAGACAGTGCGTAGTTCATGTGAGGAGTTTTATTTTGATTGCGTCATGCGGGAATGTTCGAGTTTTGAATGTTCGAATTTTGTCTCGATTGCAGAAAGGCTATAAATGCACTGTCTTCTTGTAGGGATAATTTTTGTAGTGATTTCAGGAAAGCGGTCTTGTATGCAGTTGTTGTTGTTTGCTGAATAAAGTTGGAAAACTTTATACGACGACTCCTGCCTTGTTGCTGAGTGAACATGTTGCGTGGATAAACGAATTGAGTTACACATATCAAGATTCAAGCATCGGGGCTGAATCAACAAGTGATAAATAACGTGTAACATTTTGAGAGTCATTACATTACATTACATTACATTACATTACATAATTGTTGTTTTAGGTCCGGCGGACTCTTCCGAGCCAAATCAGGACCGGTGTCACATCCTTCAAGTTCCGGGTCTCCTAGTTTATCCGAGCGCATTTGCGCATGGGCCAGGTCATGTCGGGCCGGCTTTTTCACGAAGTTCTTAGGCGGCATAACCCTAACCCTAACCCAAACCCTAACCCTAACCCTAAACTCTTAACTCTAACCCAAACCCTAACCCTAACCCTTACGAAGACTATGATAGCACTGTGCGCATGCGTCGAATTTTGTAACGCGTCGACCAATCAGAATGCTCCCATTCGCTCCCAGCCCAGCTAAGATACTAGGAACTGTGAGGATGTCACACCGGACAACCCCCAATCCGCATAAAAGATCTACTGAAACAACCCTAGTGGGAAAACTGAATGCCCTCCACCAGCCAGTCACTTTACAATAAAGATATCCCACGCAGGGGACGGCTGAGGCTTTACCCCAACTTATCGAACCCCCGTTTACAAAAACAAAATAGAATACAAACATCATTATAAATTATCAACAAAACACATACATATAAAATGCCTACATTGCTAAATAATAACATCATAGGAAGCCCTAGTGACCATCTGGCAGAAAGCGTCCAATATTCCCAAGCTGATCCAACAGACATCATACACAAACAAGGAGTCTTGTCCCGGAAGAGTTTTCAAGAAAAAAGGTAGGAGACTGGTCTAGCGAAGAAGACGATAGTAGTACTATAGCAGATTGATAGAACAGAGCAGGAATGAAAAAGAGCAAATGAGAAAGACAGCGACAGTGGGAATTTAAAGCACTAAATTTCCAGAAAATGGGGATACTATTTATACTGAAACCCCGGCACCCTAACGGAGGTTTTTGAGAGTCAAGCCGCGATCTACGCCATAATTAAGTGTTCAACTGCGACAACAATCAATTCAACGTTACGAGATGCAGTCATCGAGGGTAGCCGCCAACGAGTTGCGTCGGGAGGGACCAACATACTGGGACTACATCCCTGATAGATTCGGGTTGACTGCAAGGGCATGTTGTCGCCGAAACTTACAAAGGCCAATCCCTCAACACGGCGCATAGCTTCAAATATTTAGGAGCAATTGTATCGGACAATGGGTCCCGACAGGAAGTCCTCTCCAGGATAGTGCAAACAACTGCTGCCCTGCAAAGGTTGACGCCCATTAGGAAAGACAGGACCATCAGTCTACACGCCAAGGTATGGTTGCTGCGCTCCCTTGTCATCTCCATTTTCCTATACGCTTGCGAAACATGGACCATCACAGGAGACCTACAACGAAGAATACAAAGCATGTAGATGATGTGCTACTGAAGACTTCTGGGCATTTCCTATGCCCAGCACATCACCAACGACAAAGTCCGACAGACCATCACACAAGCCATTGGACAACACGATGACATGCTCACAGTGGTGAAGAAACGGAAACTCCGATGGTATGGCGACGTCACCAGAGCATCAGGCCTTGCAAACACCATCCTGCAAGGCACGGTGCAAGGCGGCATGCAGAAGAAAAGGGAGACAGAAAAAGAGGTTGGAGGAAAACATTCCAGAATGGACTGGCTTAACAATGAGCGGAGCCATGAGGGTTGCTGAGGACAGAGAAAGATGGAGTACGCTGTTTAAACGATCATCTGTGGTGTCCCAACGACTTTCGAGTTACGGGATATGATAGGATAGGATAGGATAGGATAGGATAGGATAGGACCAACCCTAATTTTTTAGTCCTGATCCTAAACCTATTTGGGATCGACTATACAAAAAATTGAAAAAGGCCAAACAAATCGCACCCAAGGTGGAAAAGGTTTACAATTTTAAAAAAGAAAATAAGAAGAAGCCGACCTGCCGACCCTATTTTTTGCTTTATGTTACCGTAAAGAGACATATTATTTTTGTTGGTCTTGGTGACTTAAAACTTAATAAATCGTTCAAAAAAATATGTTTACCAAAACATACCTCAACTCAAGGTCAAATAAAGATCTTTTTTTTTTTAAAAGCGTTTAAGTACTGGGGTGAATGTACATTTGTTTTCTTTTATTTTAAGTAAGAATTTATATAGGTCTGTGTTACGCTGAAACGCGAATGGTAGTACGTCGGAAGCGCGCACGATAGATCTAATCGTTTCGTTTTGCAAAGTATTCAATAATAGAGTTTATTTACCTTTGATTTGAGTTTGCATTGTTGTTAGGAGAGGCTTTGTATAACGTTGATAATTTTCGTTAGTCGATATTGTTGTAGAATTCTCTGGATCGGCTTGTTTACTATCGATCGAAGTTTCTTGATGGACGTAGATAATGGCGAATATTCTGGGACGGGAAATAATTATGTATGACGTAAGACAGTAATGACGAAGTTAGAAGCGATTGGTTAAATTGCGTCAAACGAGATTGATCCAGGTTATTCGGGAGTATCAAGAGACTATTTAAGTGCCGCGCTGTTTCAAAAATGAGAGAGTTGTTGATAGTAAGTTGGAAAGTAAATTTGAGAGTGGAAAGGCGATTGAGCGATTGTATGCAGTTGTTGATGTGTGCTGAATAAAAGTGGAAAACTTCATACGTCGACTTTGTGCCTTAAATGCTGATTGAGCAGGTTGCGTGAATAAACGAATCTGAGTTACACAACTATCAGGAATTCAAGCATCGGGGCTGAATCAGATACTGATAAAGAAAAATACCAACATCGAATTGAGTGTAACAGTCTGTTACACTACACACATTTGGTAATAATTTCTCCGTTAATTATCGTGAATCAGAAAGTAAGCATGCGCTGTTTAGATTGAATGAATAGTAGATAATGTAACCAAACTCAATCTTTGAGAGTCTTTAAAACCCATGTATAATTGTCTTTTTGGGTACGTAGTCCAAGCTGGTGTCTTCGATACGATGTTCACTTTGCAATGCTAGGAGCGAGTTTACAATGCAACCCTTGCTGTGTTTATTTCTTTTAATTTAAATAATCGTTTCGAACTGCTGAAGGCGCTGGCCGATACAGGATCTAACTCAAGCAGCACGAGGCGCCCACTTGCAAGCTTTGGGCGCATCCTCTGAGGCCCAAATAATTGAGTACAGTGCACTGAACAGTGTACATGTACAAAAGCACTCTGTAACACTCAAAACACCAGTTATATGGTGTACAGTTAACAGCGAGTTACTATAACTGGGATTCGAACCCCGTGCGTAGACTTAAAAGTGAGCAAATCTTACTAGGGGATCCGAGGATAGAACAGCCTATGTGAACATTTTGAACATATTTCTTGAATATTAATTATAATTTGTTATAATACAGTGAGTTATTATAATTGTGATTTGAATCCAGCTCGTAGATTTAAAAGTGTGCAAGACTTCGTAGAAATCTGGGGTAAGCGTGTGAACATTTTGTAAACAGTTTCCTGAACAAGCTATGAGTGATTGTATATACAAATTATATTTACTATGACATACAGCTTACGAAGTTTGTGTGTGTATGATAGGCGTACGATCAAGAGTGCACGTGCACGCATTGTGTGTTTTGTGTTGTATTAGTTATGAAGGTGTACTGTGTTCATGTGCAGTTTTTTTTTTATACAAGCATGCACGCACACACATACGCACACAAACACACACAGACACCCACATGGCAAACCATACAGAAAGAGACTAAAATCATTGTAAAAAACTAATAGACTTTAAATTTAAAAAATGTGCTGAAGATAGAAAGACACACGTACATGTACACGCATACAAACACACACAAACACTGGCACACACCGACTCACACACACACACAGAAACACACACACTAAACCCCCCCCCCCTTCCCTCACCTCATCCCTCCTCTTTCCCCCACAAACATTACGAAAAAAAAAATCTTAACAATGACATATTTATCTTTAATCGCTTTGCTCTGCTTTGCAGCAATTAAGTGCAATTCTTCTTCTTCTTCTTCTTCTTCTTCTTCTTCTTCTTCTTCTTCTAAAAGATCACTCAGGGTGGAGAAGCACGCCAGAAAAGGCAGTATTCCACCATCGGTCGATCGTGGTTCCTCCAGCGTAATGCGTGACGAACACTTTTTCCCCAGCGGTGACGCGAACCGCCGCGAACGAGGTTCCGCGACTCAAGTCCCCGCTCGCGTCCAGCTGTACTTCCACCAGCGCCACCTGCAACATGAGATGAAATAAGATGAGTTTAGATGACATTAAATAAGACGAGATAAGATGAGTTTAGATGACATTAAATAAGACGAGATAAGATGAGTTTAGATGACATTAAATAAGACGAGATAAGATGAGTTTAGATGACATTAAATAAGACGAGATAAGATGAGTTTAGATGACATTAAATAAGACGAGATAAGATGAGTTTAGATGACATTAAATAAGACGAGATAAGATGAGTTTAGATGACATTAAATAAGACGAGATAAGATGAGTTTAGATGACATTAAATAAGACGAGATAAGATGAGTTTAGATGACATTAAATAAGACGAGATAAGATGAGTTTAGGTTATATGTATCTCCGGGAAAAAGATTTGCCAAATTCTTGACCATCTAGGGCTACACGTTTCTTCTTGTTCTTGTTCTTCTTCATCTTCTTGTTCTTGTTCTTCTTCATCTTCTTGTTCTTGTTCTTCCCTCTATCCTCCTCTTTCTTTTTCTTCTTCTTCTTCTTCTTCTTCTTCTTCTTCTTCTTCTTCTTCTTCTTCTTCTTCTTCTTCTTCTTCTTCTTCTTCTTCTTCTGCTTCTTCTTCGGCTTCTTTTTCGGCTTCTTCTTCTTCTTCTTCTTCTGCTTCTTCTTCTTTTTCTTATTGTTCTGCTTCTTCTTCTTCTTCTTCTTCTTCTTCTTCTTCTTCTTCTTCTTCTTCTTCTTCTTCTTCTTCTTCTTCTTCTTCTTCTTCCCTCTATCCTCTTCTTCTTCTTCTTCTTCTTCTTCTTCTTCTTCTTCTTCTTCTTCTTCTTCTTCTTCTTCTTCTTCTTCTTCTTCTTCTTCCCTCTATCCTCCTCTTTCTTCTTCTTCTTCTTCTTCTTCTTCTTCTTCTTCTTCTTCTTCTTCTTCTTCTTCTTCTTCTTCTTCTTCTTCTTCTTCTTCTTCTTCTTCTTCTTCTCTCTTTCCTCATCTTTCTTCTTCTGATTCTTCTGATTCTTCTTCTTCTGCTTCTTCTTCTTCTTCTTCTTCTTCTTCTTCTTCTTCTTCTTCTTCTTCTTCTTCTTCTGCTTCTTCTGCTTCTTCCTTTTTCTTCTTCTTCTTCTTCTTCTTCTTCTTCTTCTTCTTCTTCTTCTTCTTCTTCTTCTTCTTCTTCTTCTTCTTCTTCTTCTTCTTCTTCTTCTTCCCTCTATCCTCCTCTTTCTTCATCTTCTTCTGCTTCTTCTGCTACTTCTTCTTCTTCTTCTTCTTCTTCTTCTTCTTCTTCTTCTTCTTCTTCTTCTTCTTCTTCTTCTTCTTCTTCTTCTTCTTCTTCTTCTTCTTCTTCCATCTATCCTCCTCTTTCTTCTTCTTCTTCTTCTTCCCTCTATCTTCTTCTTCTTCTTCCCTCTATCTTCTTCTTCTTCTTCTTCTTCTTCTTCTTCCTCTTCTTCTTCTTCTTCTTCTTCTTCTTCTTCTTCTTCTTCTTCTTCTTCTTCTTCTTCTTCTTCTTCTTCTTCTTCTTCTTCTTCTTCTTCTTCTTCTTCTTCTTCTTCTTCCCTCTATCCTCCTCTTTCTTCTTCTTCCTCTTCTGCTTCTGCTTCTTCTTCTGCTTTCTTCTTCTTCTTCTTCTTCTTCTTCTTCTTCTTCTTCTTCTTCTTCTTCTTCTTCTTCTTCTTCTTCTTCTTCTTCTTCTTCTTCTTCTTCTTCTTTACAAAAACAAACAAACATTTAATGTATTCTGCTTTGATGTACTAGTCTAAACATTATCTCTTTACGTTTCTTAAGGCACTGTATCCGTTTTGCGCTTAAAGCCGTTTGCACATCTATCAATGAGCGCCATAAGCATCTCTTTGAGTTAGGGACGTGCGATGCGTTAAAAAAAAACCTAGATGCGTTATGACTTGTGGTACTCTCCTGATTTATATTTTAATATTATTTTTACTATTACCACTACCACTACCACCATTACCACTACCACTACTACCACTACCACTACACTACTACTACTACTACTACTACTACTACTACTACTACTACTACTACTACTACTACTACTACTACTACTACTACTACTACTACTTTAACATTTCTATAGGGCGTTTTTAGTGCCAGCAATTGCCAATTAGCATAGGTACCTGAGTGTTCGACTGTTGAATGATCACCTCAACGAATCCCAATGTCGGCGAGCCTCTGTCCGCTCTCAGACTGACCAGAAACAGATACACTCCAGTTACCGGGCGCGGTAAAGACACCAGGACTTTGCGTCATAGGCGTTGCCGACGTTGGTGATGACGTGGCTGAAAGGTATTGGTGCAGAGTGGTTGATGTTAATCGGTCCCCCCTCGCTGAACGCGGCCGTGAACGCCACTTGGGAAGAGAGCGTGAAGCAAAAATAGAAATAATAAAAAAATTAAATTAAAAAAACAACAAAAAAAAAACAATGACAACAACAACAACAACAACAATTATTATTATTATTATTATTATTATTATTATTATTATTATTATTATTATTATTATTATTATTATTATTATTATTATTATTATTTAATTATAATTATAATAATAAATACAATTACGATAATTACTATAATTGCTGGAGGTAGAGAAGAAGAAGAAGAAGAAGAAGAAGAAGAAGAAGAAGAAGAAGAGCACATGTAATAGGAAGAGGTGGTGAGGGATCTTCGCTATTCGAATTAAGGAAGAAGCTTTGTTCCCCTTACCGTGATGCTGCACGCGCTGAAGCTGACTAACGGAAGAGTCCACCCGGTCTTGCAGAACGGACAGCTTAGACTGCAAGGAGGAGATTCTGGCCGACTGTTGTTGACTGGCTGTTGACTGCTGCTGCAGCTGTCCCTGCAGGTCCTCAATTTCTAACGACTGCTGCTGAACCAACGCCTGAAGGGCCTGAATTTGGGATGCCTGTTGCTGAACTGTAACTTGCAAGTGTTCAAGCGTGGTCTCACCGGGCACTCGTTTAAACAGCGTCTGCGTCTGTGCCGTGTCTTTCGCTCCATTGGGGCTGGAACAACAAACAAACACTACAAGATACAGAGCTCGTTCAAGAGTCGATGTGATCATCGTTGAATTGAAAGTTGACATTTATCATGTGATCTGCACAAAAGGAACTCAGTTTTCCTCCGAAAACAACCCTTTCCTATTTATATAGACTAGGCCTATAACCGTATATGTCCGCTGTTACTAGTAAATTATTTTCTTTCAAGCTATCTAGAACGAACGCTTCAATCGTTTTTCGACTCTCTCTCTCTCTCTCTCTCTCTCTCTCTCTCTCTCTCTCTCTCTCTCTCTCTCTCTCTCTCTCTCTCTCTCTCTCTCTCATACGTTTGATGTAAGAAATAGTTCTTTTGTGCACCTATCTCCGACTTGTTTCTCTCCTAAAATCGTAGACAGACTTATGATAGATAAGACAAATAATATTGTAAAGGAAAGGGCAAAGTCTGTACCTATTGTATTATTTTATCTAATAGAGATATGAAAGGAACGGCGAGTAATGAGAAGTTGTACACAAAAACAATTACCAATAAAACTACATTTGTAAATGTTCTGTTAGTGCAAGTAACCAATTTTGCCAGAATTCAACATGTACAGTTGGATTTATGATAACAGAACATAATACAGTAACGAATCTAGAATACAATAAGCTCAAGTACGAAATAAAACAATTGAAACAAAACAACACCCGGGCGCACACTCACACACACATACACACAAACGCGCGCACACACGCACACGTACACACACACACACACTCACACAGAAGGAATCCGCAGAGAGAGAGAGAGAGAGAGAGAGAGAGAGAGAGAGAGAGAGAGAGACAGAGAGACAGACAGACAGACAGACAGACAGACAGACAGACAGACAGAATTTTGAACATTTGCTTGAACATGGATCGTGATTTGTAATATAAGGTTTTAGAGTCGAAAACCTAGTGTTGATGTGTGTGCGTGTGTGTAAGAGAGAGAGAGAGAGAGAGAGAGAGAGAGAGAGAGAGAGAGAGAGAGAGAAAGACAGAGAGAGAGAAAGACAGAGAGAGAGAGAGAGAGAAAGAAAGAGAAAGAGAGATGGAAAGGGGAAGGGGAGAGGGAATGAGAAAGAATCACAGTCATTTGAAGCTCAAAGTATCAATAGTCAAGGCAGCTATTTGGAGTTGTCAGATTGTAATATATAATACATAGCAGTATTAATACCTGTTAATCTGATTTAAAAAATATAGTCTTATCCTCGATCCATATTTGTCACAATGAACACCTGAATAGTTAGATGTTATGTTTTGTTTTGTTTGGAACACTGCAACTGCTAAATTAAGGTTGATTTTTGAATAGTAGTACCAAAGAATGTACAGCTTCACACTCTTTGGTAATACAGCCTCTTAAACACATCTTTCTCTTTTTTTTAGAACGATGGGAGGGGATCGGCAAAAGTGCAGAGTGTGGGTTAGGATGGGGAGCGTCCAAATAATGGAATGCTTGACCATCTCTTTTGTATATGAATTAGGAAGTCCTTATGGTTTAAATAGTGCAGGTCAAAAACATTCAATACAGTTCTCAACTCTTCGTATTATGCAAGTTGTTATGTTAGGTCTAGAATGCTGATATAGTAATATAATGAAGGTAATAGAAATCTTTATTTATTTCCTTTCCGTATTAATTAATTAATTAATTAATTTATTTATTAATTTATTTATTTTAACGTCTGTTCACATCTGTGACATTAGACAAAAATTTTCCCGTCTTCGTATAGCGACTTTCTTTTACGCCATATATTAAAGTGCTGACTGTGCGTTTGTTTCGTAAGTGTTTGTAGTAACGTTTGAGCGTGTATGATGATTACGGATCGTTGGGTTTGGAATCTGATTAAGGAATAATAATAAGTATGATTACGATTAACTCTGATGCTTCAGATTGGTTCTTTGGTACAATAATATAGTACTATCTGAGACTGTATTCGGTTTTTAAGATCTATGGTGAGATAGTCCATTATGGTTGTGTGTAAAGGAAGCCCATACACAATGTGTGAGTATATGGCACATTCCTGCCTTTAGAGAATTCAAATAGGGGTTTTTATATCGCATACTTAGAGTCACCTGCAGCGCTGCCATTGAAAAATAGGATCAGCAGTCTAAACAGAATAAACCAAGGTATGTGTATATTAGATTACGTGTACATCGTACATGAAACCCGAGATACAAATAAGTTCAGTCTGAACTGAATCAACCTTTTTTATTTGTAAAAGATTACGTGGGTAGAATATATAAGCCTATTAGTTCTGACCGATTTGGGTAAAACTTTTGGAACTTTGAAACAGAACCAGCCATGTTTTATTCGTGCTAGTTTACGTTTAGGTGTACACTGTACGTTAAACATGATTATTGAATAATCTGGGTATTTATGGTTTTACTTTTATTTCATCATTCTGATATAGTATATAGGCCTACAACAGAAACAATCATAGCTTATTGGATCTAGTTTACGTGCACAGGAAAACCTTAGGTCTGAATAAGCAGTCAAAACAGCATCAACCACGCTGGATTGAAAATTTCTAATGAATCAGTCCCATGGACGTATAAAGTCCCCGAGAGTCGGTATAGTTTCAAATGTGGGGCCGGGTAGCTCAGTTGGTAAGAGCGTCTTGCTAGTAACCGAAAGGTCGCTGGTTCGAATCCCGGATTGGTCAACGTGTGATCATATTATTTTCTCCGTTACCAACAACTGGCCCGCTGGTGTCAGTATAAATCGGTCCAGTAGTCACCTATATGCGAAAGTGTCGTGTGACTATAATCTACAAACAACAACAACAACAACAATAGTTTCAAATACAATCCCCTATACGCATCCGTGTCCGGGGACGGTAACATACCCACTGAACTGAACTAGTTTCAAACTAAAAGTGCTGTTAGTTGTAAATGTGTAACTGTAGATTATAGTCACACGACACCGAAGCGTATAGGCGACTACTGGTCACATTATTCTGACACCAGCGAACCAGTTGATGGTAAGGGAAAAATAATATGGTCACACATTGGCCAATCCGGGATTCGAACCAGGTACCTTTCGGTTATTAGTAAGACGCTCTACCAACTGAGCTACCCGGTCCCTAACTATTAGTGTTTGTTTGTTTTTTTAAAGTAAAAGTTACGTCCCCGGACACATTAAGCGTATAGGGGACGGGTGAACCACCACTTACTGTTAGTTGTAAATGAAATTTTCTTATATAGCGCAAATCGAGCTGAAAGAACTGCTCAAGGTGCTTATTGAGGACAAGGTTTAGCTCAAACCGATGGCGCAAACTTGCTGCTTGTTGCAACGCCATCTAAAGCCTCAGACAACTGAACGATTAGTTGTGTTTATTCTGGATTCTCCCCTGGTACGTTCGGCATCTTCTCTTGCGTATTTTCTTTTCCCGATAGCTTGGTGATATTGCAGTTTTACTTGGAAATTGGAACACGTTTAAATGCTTGCCATTATTTTCCTCATCTTGACAAGTTAAGAGTAGGGAGTGTTTCCTTAGCCGGATAAGGCACAGTACTGCGTTATACAAATGTTCTAAATAAGTGCCTAATGTATTAACCCTACAGGTAGAACCATAAATTTACTTTGTAATGCGTCCTATTATAAATCATGATGGCTAGTGACGTTATTGCTATTATTTTTGCTTGATAAGTTACAGATTCTTCGTAATTAATTTCTTGTTTTGTTAATTTCTTGTGAAACGAAGATATCCTGTTTTGAGGTCCATTACTTAGAAATGATGTAAACTTCTCCATTCATTAAATCAAATAGTCTAACAGGCACACGCACTATAATTCTATAATATGGGTGATTAAAACTAAAAACTGAAAATAACAAGTAAGAAATGTAGGCTATGTATTACGCACACTACACACACACCCACACATACATCCTATCCTATCCTATCCTGTCCCGTAACCCTGAGGTCGTAGGGGCACCACAGATGATCGTTTAACCAGCATACTCCATCTTTCTCTGTCCTCAGCAGCGCTGATGGCTTCGCTCAGTGTCAAACCAGTCCATTCTCGAATGTTGTCCTCCCACCTCTTTTTCGGTCTCCCTCTTCTTCTACCTCCTTGCACTGTGCCTTGCAGAATAGTCTTTTCAAGGCCTGATGATCTGGTGACATGGCCATACCATCGGAGTTTCCGTTTTTTCACCACTGTGAGCAGGTCATCGTGTTGTCCAATGGCTTGTGTGATTTGATGGAACCAGATTTGATTAAAATTCACGATTTAGTCTAGAAACGGAGTTGTTGTTTCGTTTTGTTTTGTTTGCTTTTTAAATAAATTAAAAGAGATTCTTTGCTGATGATGTCACGCGTTACGCCTTGATTAGCTCAAGGTTTTAGTGATCATTTCAGTTCTATGATTGACGCCGTGTTATTAGAATCCAAAGAGTTATTTTTTATTTTATATTGGGTGATTTTAATATTGATCTGTATAAATGTAACAAACATTGGACACATTTTATGCAACTATGTAATATTGAACATCTAACAACATCAACAAGAGTAACTGCCGATACTAATACGCTCATCAATCATATTTACGCAAGTAAACGTACATCAAAATCTCTCCGTTCATCTTCTGACAGTCGCCAGCTTCGTATTCCCCGTATGAAAACACATTTTTTTGGCGAACGGTCATTCTGCTTTTCAGCCCCTACAGTTTGGAATTCTCTTCTTTAACTCTGCGCTCTGTCGAATCATCTCTTTCTTTTCGCTCTGGATTGAAAATACACATTTTCAACAGTGTCTATCTTTAAATCTCGATCCTTTGTCAAATACATAAAACACAGTCATAGTCGTTGTGTGTGTGTGTGTTTGTGTGTGGGTGTGTGTGTGAGTGCGTGTGTATCTGATTTGTTTTTCATGTTTTGTTTTCGCTTTATTTATTTATGTATATGTATTTATTAATTTTTATTTTTATTTATTTATTTATTCATTTTTTTGTAAAGCGCTATGAGCTCTAATGAAGTAGGGCGCTGTACAAGTATTAATAATAATAATAATAATACAGGATGCTATATACGCGCCTTTCCCCAAATCAATCGGGCTCAAAGCGCGGCGATCTATACCAACATACACGCTCACCTGTCTCATCCACCCTCACACACACCAAATTACACATCCATTACTCAAACAGATGGTGTAAAGGCAGGGAGATCGCTATTAGAAGACGGAAAGGAAATCGAATTTTTATTTTTGAAATTTTTATATTGACTGCGTCCTGTACCATTCTTGAAGGGAGGGAGGAAACCGGAGTGCCCGGAGAAAACCCTCGGTGACCCCAATAGTCTCGTACCTAAGTCACATACGTTCGCCCCTTGCGGGAATCGAACCCGCGACCTTCGGCATAGGAAACCGACGACTTATCCACTGCGCCACGAGGCCACCCCAAGTATTATTATTATATTAGTAGTAGTAGTGTGAGGGCAAAGCAAGCCGTGAAGCCTTTCTAAATGCCCCTTGTTCAACTTGGCAATAACTCAGTGGGGTCTATTGGGCATGTCATTTCCCTATACATTTCATTCATCATAGCAATTGTACTCGCCGACCTCGGTTTTGAACTTCGTAACTAGCCCCTATCTCTCTCTCTCTCTCTCTCTCTCTCTCTGTCTCTCTCTCTGTCTCTCTCTCTCTCTCTCTCTCTCTCTCTCTCTCTCTCTCTCTCTCTCTCTCTCTCTCTCTCTCTCTCTCTCTCCCCTCTCTCTGGCGATAAGTAATGACGCAGGACAAGGTGGTCAGTAAAATGGGTCTTCAGTTTATTTTCTGTCAGTTGTCGGTTCACATTTGCGTTGTTGGTAATGCCCTGGTAAAAACTGAACAACAGGACTTAGTACCAAACAAAACTGGCAATATTTAAGCGCAAAGCAAAAGGCAGCTTACGAAAAGGTAGATAGAAAACTATAATTAAATTCAATTACTTATTACAAAATTTACCGACGTACAGAGTGTTGAATAAAGAAACTAAGGCGAACATCGGACAAATTGAAACCGACCAATAAGGAAACCAAAAACACAGAGCCTCGATTTCTTGTCAAGAGAAATCAGTTATTAACTAAAATATTTTGAACCAGATGGTGCTTCAACATGACTGATTCCCACCGCAACTGCCTATGCAACAAGAAAGAAACAAAGTCCAGAGGTTTATAGCAAAAGGAACGAAAATAATAAATTACGAATTTGAACCACAGAGAGACAAAAAGGTACACCATTCAAGCAAATCAAGCCATAAAAAAACACTTTCCAATCCGCTCAAAAAAAACATAAAACAAGTACCAATCTAACCTGTTAACGCCGATGTCCCATAATAATAATAATAATAATAATAATAATAATAATAATAATAATAATAATAATAATAATAATAATAATAATAATAATAATAATAATAATAATAATAACGGATTTTTATATAGCGGGTACTCCAGCCAGACCAGACTCACCGCGCTTTACATAGTCATTATAAATACATGCACTCGATAAAACATCACTTTTGCTACAATACACCAACAGACGGAACAGTAAAGGTACAGACTAATTCACAACTATTTACAACTATGTACATAGATTACAACCAAAAAAAAAAGACAGAGATAGACTATTTACAACTATGTACACCAATGACAAAAAAAAGACAGAAATAGAATAGCAAAAACCTATTCACAGCTATTTATATGCCCGGTTAGGCCCAGGAAGAAAAACAGTATAAATATTTATTAAAATAAAGGTTGACTCCAGTCCGCTACATTTCAGGAGTCTATAGGTCTCTGAAAAATTAGCCTCTAGTTCAGAGAACACTGAGTCACTTTTGTCACAACAATCAGCAAAGTTATTCCTTCAAAAAGATGCTCCTAATTAAAAAGATTGCCCGTTCACAAAAACTCTCTCGAATTCAGGATATAACTTGCTCAATAAAAATGCAATGGAAAACAGATCACAAACCTACAAAAGGAACTGAGTATGAAAAAACTAATGCAAAGGGTTACATTCACACCCGATAACAGTACTCAGGTAACTTCTCTTTGCCGTGCACTTGCACTAATAAGTTCATAAGTAAATGAAACTGAAGACATCTTGAGGGGAAAGAGAAGAGTGGGTAGAGAAGGAGGGAGAGAAAAATTAATCTTGCCCTAACGAGGGCAAGAACAGCAATAAAACGTATTTTTAAACTCTGGAAGTATGTCTAACTGGTTTTTAAACGTATTTATGCTTGGTGCATTTTTAAGTGAAACAGGTAGATTAGTAAGTAGCAACTCTGTTAGAAAAGGAAAACTTCCTTATGTTAGTATTGAAATACTGAATACATACTTTCCCTTCGGACATGCGTGTAATATTGCAATGAGGCGATGAAAGAAATCCTTTCCTATCCTATCCCGTAACTCAAAGGTCGTTGGGGCACCTCAGATGATCGTTTAACCAGCGTACTCCATCTTTAAAAGGTTCAGCAACCCTCATGGCAAAGAAATCAGACCACTTTAAATCTTCCAGACCATTATAAATAGGAGTACTTCCTAAATACCTGTCAACATGTATTTTGACCGCTTTTCAGGGGAAGCAACTCTCATTGACCTACTTTCGGTTTATGCTGTCAACATGTATTGTTTGACCGCTTTTCAGGGGAAGCAACCTACTTTCGGTTTATTTAGGGATAATGCCTATTGTGTATGCTTGCAGCACATCTTCTCTAATTCTACTGTATGGTCATACAATGAATGCCGTCCAAGGTACTTTAATCTTTCATTATAGGACCTATCTCTACAGGTCTTCACAAGTTTTGTAGCTCTTCTCTGCATTCTCTCGATCACAACAGTCTTTTTAACACAGGATACCATACTACTTAAGGTGAGGACTAATCGTTGATATATACAATGAACAAAAAATATCTTCATCTAAGAAACTCAAAGTCTTTTTGATTACTCCTATCATTTTGTTGGCTTTATTGACACAAATCTCTATATGTGGATCAGATGAGAGGGTTTTGTCAAAGTCACACCCACACCTTTCTCTTCATCACATGCCATAAGTGGTCTATTATTACTGTGAACTTACATTGTATATTTATTCCGAAGATTGTACTTACCAACATGCAACACTTTATACTTTTCAACATATAAAATATAAATTCCACAAATTTGACCACCTAAAGCAGTAAAGATCCTGCTGTAATTTAACACTATTACTAGCAACGTCATATATTTTTGTGTCTTCCGCAAATATTTTTTACAAGTGTACACATTGTGGTAAGGCGTTAATACAAAGTGTAAATAATATTAAAATGCTACCTCGGGGAATATTGCTGCGTACTTTAATCGTGCTGTGTGTGTGTGTGTGTGTGTGTGTGTGTGTGTTGTGCATGTGATTGTGCGCGCGCGTAAACAATGCACGCACGTGGTTTTAAGAAAGCAATTCTGCCATCAGAAGCGGTGTAAAAAAAAATCAATCACAGTTAATTTCTCTTAAAAGAACAACAACATTAAAATGATATACTCACTCGGTTTTAAGTGCAAGCATTGTTTTTCACAACTGTTGCCTATCAGTCGTAGGCTTATTGACGTAATTAAAATTATTAACATACAAACGTAAATAAAATCCCACAGCAAACTAGAAGGGCAAAGCCCATATGACTCACATGCTCTTCATTGAACTTGCAATATTTAAAATGAAAATGAGTGGCCAGGAAAAAAAACCTAAATGAAACTGTGGCATTAAAATGCAAAGTAATACCGATTTTGATCTTTCTATGCTCTTGACCTTGAGATGAACTTGACCTCTGGCTCCAAATACACTCATGTATTATCAAATAAACTACAGCAACATTTGTATTATGCCCCCAAACCCCTCCTCCCCCCACCCACCAACAAACAAAAAAAACCGACAACAGTGACCTTGGGATGACCTTGACTTTCAGTGACCTTGACTTGGGGTGACCTTGACCTTTACGTGACTTCTCATGCTCATGTATGATCAAATAACCCAATGTTGTTGCATTAATGGGTTAAATATACTGCCACTGTACGATGACCTATTTTTAAAACATGCTTTTGCAAGGCCTTCAATGACCTTGACCTTCATGATCAGCGCAAAAACGGAACATTTATGAAAGATCAGTCTATCGTCTCTAAATACAAGTTTGGACTTTCATAGTTTAGGATCAAGGTCACTTCGAAAACATATATTAATCGAATTTGGACAGCTCCAATGACCTTGCCATTATAATAATATAATATAATAATTTATTTTTTTTATAGCGCCAAACCAAACTTACAGCTAGCAATAAGCGCTCGCGTATACACACACACGCTCGCAAGGAAAAATATTTAAATAATGTAGTAAAACATTATGAGATAAAACATTTAAACATCATAGGAAATAATCCAAACATCCCACCTAACAAGGATAAATAGGTTAACCAAATTCGCATAGTATGTGTGTCTCATTAATATATATCATGTATCAAAATTATCATAAGTTCAACATTAATAACTTGGGGGGTGGGGGGGGAGGGGGAGTGAAATTTTATGAACAATTGTCCTTTTTTAAACTAACATTTGTTGACCCTGTGACCTTTACCTTGAAGTGAAGTCATGCATTCACTGATCATCCATGAGGTCTCATGGATATACCATCCGTGGAGAGCGTGCTTAAAAAAAGCCAGCAGCAGCCACACCTACCTAGCTACAACACCCTCTTTCGGTCCTTTTCAGGACCACAACTTTTCCCAAGAAAGGTTTCTGTACTTTGGGTTACATGTTCAGCAAAGAAAAATTAACACTATGGCGATAAAACAAAAAATAATAAAAAGGGTCGGGAAAATACACATGTAGAAGCCATCAGCATCAATGATTGCACCAACCAGCAAGTGTAACAACACAACAAAGCAAACAGCAGGCCCCATGGACTTTATATTCATTGATTATCGACAACGACCATACCACGTTGAAAACACCGGTTCTCGTCCGATCACCGAAGTTAAGCAACGTCGGGCCCGGTTAGTCCTTGGATGGGTGACTGCATGGGAACACAGGGTGTTGTTGGTAAATTTGTATTATTTTTTTATATATGTATTTTTTAAATTTAGAAACCAGGTTTTTATATTTTTCCGTGCGTCCGTACCTTTTTAATGTTATCTTAATTTCATTGTACCTACTACCCCCCACCCCCAACCCTTCCCACCTCCTCCCTCTTTGTATGTTGTTTTAATTATTTTCTTTGATCTTGAAGAGACAGTAGCGAGACGGTACACATTTTGTTTAAACATACCCTCTTACACTACATAAACGAGTATGCTACCCACATAATATGGTCATATTCTAGATTTGAGTGGATTGTAATCATAATGCATTGGAAGGCTTAGTAACAAAGCTTCAAGTGTGCCTTTGCGCTATTCGGATGACTACACGAAGCATGATGGGGACACCAAACAAATTTAAACATGCAAACATAGATAGTTTGGTTGTGATAGTTGAAATAGGTTCTGATATATTGACACTCTTGCAAGTTTTGCACAGACAGACTGCGGATGGCAGACAGACCGACCGACACATTTTTTAATGTCATGTTTAGTAGGTACACACACACACACCCACCCACCCACCCACACCCACACCCACACACACACTTACACATGATTCTAAACCAAGTAACGATCATTCCCCAATAGAACAAAAATGATGCTAGGGTAATTTGAACCTTGGCGGCTAACTTGCACCACTGATTCAATATTCCAGCAGTGTTATTTTTAAAGCAGAGCGATTTACTATAAATAAACACATTGTTTAAGTTTTATAAACAATCTTTTTCAAGTAATGAAACTCTTTAATTTTTCTTTATTTATTTTTTTAATTGTCTTTTTTTTTCTTCTTTAAATAGAAATTTGCTTTGATTGAATTTTGTACGTTGTTTTTTTGTGGCAGAATTTGAAATAATTTTTTTTAATTTTTACCTTAAACCAAGTTAGTGCATTGCTTTAGTTTTAATAAAGGATCTATTTGAAGTAATAAAATCTTTATTTTATTTTTTAAAACGTTGTCGTATTAGCGCGATGTTACTGACTAGGTTTGTGAGTGCGTAGATACGTGTGTTTGCCTAGGTGAATGTGTGTTCGTAAGTTTGTTTGTGTGTGTGTGTGTGAGGGTGTATGTGTGTGCGTGTGACAAAAAGGGACACAAGTACAGTTTATTCCATAATGTTATAGTTTAGTAGGTATATACACTATGTATATAAATTAAACTTTACCACTCGTTTCAGTTCAATTTACCCGCTTTGGTGTCTAAATACGACTTTCAAAAGTTTTTAAAAATCAGACTCGGACAGAAACAGTTGACACGTCAGCTGTCATCGTTTAAGGCCACATAAGTTTACTGTCTACCTTTTAAATGACTTTCATGTTCGCGGCCTTTGTCTATTTTCCACCAAAATATGGATAAGAGGTTAAAAAACCTTTAACAGTGCGTCTTTAACATGTGAGGTGGTAAACCTATAGTAGCCTATACTGGTGAACGTTGTGGCCAAGTGGGCTAAGGCGGGACTAACTTGCCTTGTCCACAGGCCAGAAACCAATGGCGCCTGACAGGTGTGGGTTCGATACAGCATCTGGGCGTTATGTTTCTCCGAATATTATTTACTTTCGACTCGGGCAACGTCTCGGGGGTTTTCTCCGGGTACTCCGGTTTGCTCCCCCAGCAAATTTTCAAAATCACAACTAATGTTAGTTAGGTTGGGTTTGGGCGCGCCACAGGCTGCGACTACGCTTTCCCCAGGGGAAGCGGCCCAGAATTTCCCTATGGAAAAAGGGACAATAAGGTAAAATAAAAATAAAAAATAAAAATAAAAAAATAAATCGCCGCCTTTTGATTATAAATTTAGGAAAAGCGCGCGTTTTCCTACATAGCATCCATTATTAATTTGATGATGATGATGATGATGATGATGATGATGATGATAATGATGATGACTTGTATTGTTGTTGTTGCTGGTGTTGTTGTTGTATGTTGTCATTGGTTTCATCATCATCATCATCATCATCATCATCATCATCATCATCATCATCATCATCATCATCATCATCATCATCATCATTATCATTATTATCATTATCATCATCATCATTGTTTCTACAGTTAGAGCTAAGAACAGTTTTGTACCCAAATCAGTACAAATTCTTAATAAGTGTTGACTGAATGAGTTGGGTGCGAGTGGTTTATGGGAGTACTAGAGATGAATTTTATAATATTTGCAGCCATTTTTCAACTATTCAGTATGTATCTAGTTAACTAATGCATACGTTTTAAAATCTGTGATTGTCAGTGCTAGAATGATACGCAGAGTTTGATGATTGTATATATATATATTTTTTAAGATGCTTTATAACGTTTATAATTTTATAATCTCATGTCTAACCCATGTGTGTGTGGATGTGTGTGTGTTTGTGGGTAGGTGTTTTATTTATTTATGTTGAATTGCAATAAGGACATGTAGTGTGATATGTATTTTAAGTTTTACAATGTGTCGGAAATGTTCTTGTTAATATGTACTTAAGCGTGATTACACGTACATGTTTACATGTTTATAGTATTGTTACATTTTATTACCTTTTGCTGACAGCAAATCCATGTTAGAATTTCTCCTTGGAGATAATAAAGTTTTCTGAATCTGAATCTGAATCTGAATCTGAATTGTTTCCAGTAGTATTAGTGGTAGCATTTTTGTTGTTATTATTATTGCTATTATTACTATTATTAGTAGTAGTAGTAGTAGTAGTATTACGACTACTACTACTATTACTACTACTGCTGCTGCTTCTACTACTACTACTACTACTGCTAAACTACTTGTTACTACTACTACTACTACTACTACTACTACTACTACTACTACTACTACTACTAGTTCCATTTCTTATAAATAATTCTTTTTGCACTCCTGCTCTGTTCGCATGCGCGCACTCCCAAACGCGCATACACACATACACACACACACACTCGCACCTACACATACGCACACGTACACACACAAACACACACACACAAACTCGCCCTCACACACACACACACGCGCGCAACCGTGTAGAAACGCCGTTATGATGACTTTCATGAAACTCTACATACGTTACTTTGACATTTTTACAAATTTGTCCATTTTTTGAAGCTAACCCTAACCCTAACCCTAACTCTAATCCTAACCCTAACCCTTAACCTAACTTTAAGCTTAACACAGCCCTAGCCCTAACGGAACACTGTTTTGACGTCAAAATAACGGGGTCCGTCAAAAGAAAGTACGTAGAGGTTCAAGTGTATGTCAGAATAAAGACGTTTCTACCTAGCCACGCACACACACAGAGACAAACACACATGCACACATTACGGTCACGACAATTCATCTGTAGACCTAAACTCCGCAATAATTCACAACTTTCCGGCACCTCTCATAAAAACTCGTGGGTATCGCCATTATAAATTAAAACGAGGTTATATGAAACCAAGTTCCGGTTTGGCTTGTTTTGCTTTTATCAAAGCTTAATGCGTGACTTTTAAATATGGCAAATTGCCGAGAACGACGATTGTTAGAGCCAGAAAACGAGTGGGATAAGTATAAAAACGGTGGAGGAAGTACATGCTCAGTGAAAGAATGCAAAAAACAATCGTAGAGGCCTGTATTTGTGGCGACTTCGGAGGTGCGTCGATCATCGACAGAAAGTGAAACAGGACCTGAAAACTCTTGTAGTTTTCCATAGCTTCGCCGTCGCAACCTTCACAAAACACGAAGTAACTGACTATGTTAGGCTAGCGTTGTGGCCAAGTGGGCTAAGGCGGGACTAACTTGCCTTGTCCACAAGCCAGAAACCAATGGCGCCTGACAGGTGTGGTGTCATCAAAACGAAAAGTCAGTTGTTTTATTGATGCTCGGGTTTTCTCGTGCCTATGCTCAATAAGTGTCCAACCATTTATGCAAGAACAATTTTGATTGGTTGCTTTTATAATTTCCTTTATGTATTGATGTAATGGTGTAGTCACTCACATCGGAACTGTCAACTCGGAAAGACGTACATGGTTTTTTCGGGTACATGACAGAAGGGAGAATGACAGAAGGGAGAATGGACAAAAAGTCGAAAGACAGATGGTTGACTGGACAAAATGGAGAATGGACGAAATGGAGAAAGACAAAACGGAGAAAGGCAGAAAGGAGACTGGACAAATTGGAGAACGGACAAAGGGGAGAATTGACAAAAGGGAGAACGTTCAAACAGGAGATTGGACAAAATAAATCTAACTTATGTGATAAATTGTATTCATAAAATAAAATCCGCCCCCCCCCCCCAAAAAAAAAAAAAAAAAAAAAAAAAAAAAAAAAAAAGAAAAGAAAAACAAAGTGAATTTTTTTTAATTTGATTTTTTTAAATCCCCAGACCATCACAAATGCCTTTTTCAAGGTTCACTTTACCGATATTATGAAAATAAGACTGAAAAGAATTATTTCAAATACCTCAATACTACATTCATTCGGTAAGTGGTTATGACGACACGTGTGCACCACATCTGCAGGACTGCCATTCAGATGTTTTAAAGAAATTGCACGACCTGTGCAATCTCTGTTGGCACATCTCCAGTATATTTTCAAGTCTTTGTTTTTGTCTTGTGTATAAGTGTAACCTCTGTCGCAAAGAAGTGGCTTGTTTTTTTTTGCGTTTGTAATACCTCCATAATCACAGTGGTAAACACAATAAAAGAAAAAAACGAAAGAAAATGAACACCAGCTACTTTGAACAACAACTCAAATATTTAGTGTTTTTAATTTGATAAAGAGTTTCAACTCGCTCTCAACAACTCAAATTCCTTGGAATACAGGTATTATTATTATTACAACAACTCAAATCGTCATTCTCCCTTTTTACCCGGTTTCCCTTTTCCCTATTCTCCCTTTTATGATTTCTCCCTTCTGTCCATTCTCCATTTTGTCCATTCTCCCCTTTGTCGCATTCTCCCTTTTGTCCGTTCTCCATTTTGTCCATTCTCCCATTTGTCTATTCCCCAATTTGTCTTCTCCATTTTGCATTTCTCCCTTTTGTCGATTCTCCCTTCTGTCGGCCACCCATTTTGAAGCTATGTTGAGGACTGATAGTCAATGTGTTGATGTTGGTGACTAAATATCACGAACAATATTTTTCAGAGCTGTTAATATGTACCTGTGTGTGTACATACCTGTATAAGACTACCTACCTTGGGTGTGAGTCCTACTGAAGAAGGAGAAAACGTTCCCCAGAGGATTTCTCCAATGAATGAAATCAGGAAAATATTCATTCAAGTTTGTCACCGCAATTGGAGCACAGCGTGGATTGTTATTATTACTTCTGTAAATTGCGTGTGTATAATCTCCAAGAAGATTATCTGTGGAATTCGTATTTATAATCTCCAAGAAGATTATCTGTGTTTTGAGTGTATAATATAATCTCCAAGAAGATTATCTACCTCTGCTGAGTGCTATACCTCCCGGACGATTATGGTTGTGAATTATTTACGTTCTAAGGAAAAGGATCTCCAAGTGGATTAATTACCGGAGGTGGTTGTGCTTTATCTCTCACTCTGTGTTGAGATCGCTATTGGATTATCTAATCGTTGTGGTGGATATATATATTGTGTGAATATCATTGACAGTGGTGTTGGCATTCAGTGAACTAATGGATTACTTTCATTCATTTCATTGGATTTATGTTGTGCGTTGTGGACTACATTGACGTCAACACTCATTCATTCTTTCGTAACTTTATTCTGAATTTTCATTGTTGTTTTGTTTGTTAAATATTAATTTGTTCTCTGATGGGATTTGTTTATATAAAAGTTGAAAACTTATTTCCTACGTGTGGCCTACATTGTTCTCTGTGTATGTCTTGTGTGTATATATATACATGTAAAACGGTGAACACGCATTCTGACTGTCTATAAACTTTATTGTTCAGTTTGCTTAGTATAAATAAACAATTCCTGTCCGTGACATGTGGGTTCGAGCCAGCATCTGGGCGTTATGTTTTTCCGAATATTTTTCAAAAATTCACAAATAATGTTAGGTAGGTAGGGTTTAGGCGCGCCACTGGCGATAAAAAGGGATAATAAACTGCAGCAAAAAAAATTAAAAATATGTGAGGGTACGATACAGGTGGCCAGTGACACATGTTATTATTCTTGAATATTTGGAAATAACTCACTAAAACACGCGGAGAAAAAAAAACCGGAAGTATTTTTCATAGAGGGGATTCCCGTTGGTGCATAGGATAGCAGAAAAGTGTGAATACTTGATAAAATGAGACATTGTATTGAATTGTTTTTGTCAGCTCAAAGAACTACTCAAGGCAGGTTCTAACTCTGAGCCGTCAAAAACGCCAACTTGCTGCACCGTCTAACGTACCAGTGCCTATTATAGCCTACACACTGTTTTTTGCGGTGCTATCTTTAGATTCGATCTTGGTGCTATTAATAGGCACGTACACAAATGAATGTATCAATTTTATATGAAAATCTAATTTTGTGAGTTTTTATTTATTTATTTAATTATTAAAATAACATAATCTTTTACTTCTCGTTGTGACAACATTCACTTTGTGATTTGAAAAATATGTACGACGCTGAAATGTACGAAAACTATTCTGGCAGATACGATTTATCTTAATAATAATAAAAATAATAATAATAATAATAATAATAATAATAATAATAATAATAATAATAATAATAATAATAGTAATAATAATAATAATAGCTTACTTTGGCGGAATAGGAGGCGACTGGTTCAGGCTTGGGCGAAAAGTCGTCTACCTTGCATTTCTTGGTATTTTTTGCTGTGCAGAATCCTTTGGTGTGGCCATTGGGTTATGCAGGACAAGGCGACACGACAATTGTTCTCCCCGGCTGACCATTCGTCTTCTGCTTTTGGTAGTGAGCGGTACTACATTGTCGGCAGGCATTTTATGCAAGTCGGTAGCAGCGACTTTGCAGAAGAGTGTTGTGGCACTAGTAGCCGGCAACCCGGTTTACTTCATCCACGCTTCGCCGCCTTGCAGGGCAAATATTTTTATGTCTCTCTTATGAGAGATAAAATGAAAATAACAGCTCGGGTTTGGCCGTGTTTTTAAGGTGGTGGTCGAGAGACGGGAGTCAAATACTCCGCTCGGCTACTATAATCATACTAATTATAATACTGGAAGCTATACGCGTCTAATTCCAAAATCAGACTGAAAGCGCGGCGACCTGAAACCAACATACACGGTCACATGTTGCAGACACTCCTACATACACAACAAACACACATTCATCACTCAAACATGTGGTGTAAAAGCAAGTCGCTATTAGAAAACGGAAAGGAAATTGAATTTTAGATTGACATTTTGGACTGCATCCAATACCATTATTGAATGGAGCGAAGTAACCGGAGTACCCGGAGAAAATCCCCAGTAACCTGACTTTGTTAGCCAGACCTCGATGCCCTTGTTAATCAGACCACGGTCACCCCAACCTATCCTATCCTATCCCGTAACTCGGAGGTCGTTGGGGCACCATAGATGATCGTTTAACCAGCGTACTCCATCTTTCGGAATTCCCTGTCCTCAGCAACCCTAATGGCTTCGCTCAGTGTAAAGCCAGTCCATTCTCGAATGTTGTCCTCCCACCTCTTTTTCGGTCTCCCTCTTCTTCTACCTACTTGCACCGTGCTTTGCAGGATCGTCTTTGCAAGGTCTGATGATCTGGAAACTTGGTCATACCATCGGAGTTTCCGTTTCTTCACCACTGTGAGCATGTCATCGTGTTGTCCAATGGTTTGTGTGATGGTCTGTCGGACTTCGTCGTTGGTGATGTGCTGTTTATAGGAAATGCCCAGAAGTCTTCAGTAGCACCTCATCTCCATGCTTTGTATTCTTCGTTGTAAGGCAAGGCAAGGCAAGGCAAGTTTATTCCAGAAACAAAACCATTAAGGACACATGGAAATCGTTAAAATAATATATACACACAAGCAAAATAATTAATTACATAACATTTTAAATTGTTTAAATTAAAACTATTTATGTACACAAAGGGATTGCAGAAGGGTGGGGAGGGGGAGCGATTGAGAGGGGAAAAGAAGAAAAAATAAATTGATTGGAAATAGCAGCTAGGAATCATAACTAACAATACAATTCAATCTAAACACATAAGGACAAACTAGTGAAATTGGTTTTGTTACACACAACCTGTAAATATCAGAACTAGATTAATTTTTGACATGGGATAACAACGTTACAATTGTTTAATTATTAATTTCATTAGCCTTACAAGCTTTAATAATACTGACTTTTTATTAGATGACAATAATTCTTGAAATTTGATGGCATTGGGATATCTATAATAATATGATTTTAATAATTCTCTTCTCGAGTTACAAAAATGTGAACACAAAAATAAATAATGAAACTCGTCAACAAGATCGCCACTATTACATTTTTGAAATACACGTTCGTGTCTAGGAATGTTAAAATATCTGCCTCTCTGCACTGGCATTCTGTGGTTGAGTGTCCTAAACTTTAGAACAGATATTGCAAGATTTGTTGGTAGAACATGCAAATATTTTTCAAATTCAAAATGTAGCTTAAACATTCGATAGTTATAGTAAAATTCATTATTGTTTGTTTCCTCGAACCAGCCTTGAATAAACTGATCATGTAGGCGTTGTACACTTAAAAACTGAAGCAGAAGGCAAAATATTGGATAGCCCCTGATTTAACCAAAGATTACCAAGTCCTAGATTATTTAACTCTTTCCGCACGGAATCGATGAATGAAGATTTATAACCTTTATGCAAATCGATATAAAACAAAAAAGTGTACATAACGCTGGACAATTTGTTACTGTTATCAGGGTGGACAAGCTTATACCAAAAATTTAACATTCTTTGCTGTGCCTGCAACTCCAGAGGAACCTGCCCTAATTCACCAAAAATCATTTGAGAAGGTGTAGACTTACCTAGCTTTAAAATTAGTTTATAAAAACGCAGTTGCAGTTTAGTGGCAAGATCACTCATTTGAGAGCACCATATCTCTGAGCCATATAACAAAATAGGAACAATAGTTTTCTCAAACAGATCAATTTGAATTTCTAGCGGTAACATAAGCTTTCTAAGTTTTCTTAAAAGAGAAAACATAGCTTTAGAGGCACGATCATATACATTTTTCTGTGCTGGTTTAAAGCTACCATTATAGTTAATTTTAATTCCATATACCACATCTAATTTAACATCACTGTAAAATACATTATGTAGATTTCTGACTTTGCATTTGAAAAACAACGATTTTAGTTTTAGCAGAGTTGACTTTTAATTTGTATTTAGTGCAATATTGATGCATAGCATCTAAAGAAGACTGTAATTCATCAGGAGATTCACAAAAAATTACAGTGTCATCGGCATATAGCAAAATAAACATTTTATACAGAGTCTCAATATAGTCATCATCGAGAAAAATATCCGATGCTGCAAGCTTAACAGTTCTTAGACCAATTAGTTTTTCACCAAGGAAACTTTTTAAATCATAAAAAAATACTGCAAACAATAACGGAGACAGGTTTTCACCTTGTCTGACACCTGTTTTACAAGAAAAATAATCAGAAAGATTATCATTCCACTGTATCTGTGATTTTGCTTTATTATACAAGTCTTTTATTATATGCAAGTATATTTCCGTTTACATTAGAATTTAATAATTTCTGCCATAACAAGGAACGATTAACAAAGTCAAATGCCTTTTCATAATCAATAAAGACACAATACAAACGCTTTTTTTTGGTAGATCTGCTGTGACGGTCCATGTTTCGCAAGCGTTCAAGAAGATGGAGATGACAAGGGAGGGCAGCAACCTTACCTTGGAATGTAGACTGATGGTCTTGTCTTTCCAACTGGGTTTCAACCTTGCCAGGGCAGCAGTTGTTTGTGCGATCATGGAGAAGACTTCCTGTCGGGACCCATTGTCTGATACAATGGCTCCTAAATATTTGAAGCTATGCATTGTGTTGAGGGTTTGGCCTTGGACTTTGATGTCCGTGTTGATGCCTTTGGTGTTGTTGGTCATCATTTTGGTCTTCTCTGCACTTATTTCTATTCCATGGGCTCAGGAGGTGGTGTCAAGCCTCTGTACATGCTGTTCAAGTTCTTGTTCCTTTCCAGCCAATCCATCAATGTCATCAGCAAAACGAAGGTTGGAGATTGCTCTACCGCATATGCTGAATGTGCCTTCGTGATCTGCAAGGGCATCTGACATGATGCTCTCTAGGAAGATGTTGAAGAGTGTTGGAGAGAGTAAGCATCCTTGACGCACACCGATTGTTGTTCTGAACCATTTTCCGATGTCGCTGTTATGAAGGACTGCACAGGTAGCCTTGTCATACAGGCTTTGATGACTTCAATAATTTTAGGGCTGATGTTGTACACTCTCACGGTTGCCCACAGGGCTGATTACCAGACTCGGACAAACTCGGTCACCCCAACACTTTTAAAATTCCAAATTAGGCGAATAGGCGTTCTTGTTTATTTGTTTGTACCCACTGTCCTGAGAGACCTTCTTTAATCTCATATATCTGCCGATTCCTGTTCTAACCAGCTACATAGATCTACAACCTTCTCCAATTTGGTTTATGTTATGACTGCTTTTTTTTTTAAAACAGAAAAACACCATCCGTTTGTGTGTATTTTCTGTATTTTTAAGCCAGTTCAGCAAGGTGAGTTTTGAGTAGAAAGTTAGACATGGATGGGACGAGGACGGGGGCTGGGTGGTGGGTGCTAGAGGATAAGATGGGTAGGCAGAGGATTAGAAAATAATGAAGCCCAATCTAATCTCAGCGCCTTGAGCAGTTCTGTATCTGGAAAAGCGCTATAAACGATTTGAATTTTTAAAAATACTTTAACTTACTAGGTTCAAGAATGAGTTTTTGGGTGTGCTGGTGGGGGGTGTTTTTCGACGTCACTATGAGTTTATCTGGGATTTTGCATTGATGTCACATTACAACCTTATACAGTTGGGGTCCTCATGTCCTCAAATACCCTCATGGCTTCGCTCAGTGTCAAACAAGTCCATTTTGGAATGTTGTCCTCCCACCTCTTTTCTGTCTCCCTCTTCTTCTGCCTCCTTGCACCGTGCCATGCAGGATGGTCTTTAAAAGGTCTGATGCTCTTCCAGTGGGGCCAGTATAGAAAACGCTAACTCAGTATTGAAAGCGATGGCATAAACAATTCAAGCATTAAATGTTAGGTTATAACATTGCAGGCCTATCCTATCCTATCCTATTCTATCCTATCCTATAACTCGAAAGTCGTAGGGGCATCACAGATGATCGTTCAACCAGCGTACTCCATCTTTCTCTGTCCTCAGATACCCTCATGGCTTCGCTCAGTGTCAAACAAGTCCATTTTGGAATGTTGTCCTCACACCTCTTTTCTGTCTCCCTCTTCTTCTGCCTCCTTGCACCGTGCCATGCAGGATGGTCTTTGAAAGGTCTGATCCTCTAGTGACGTGGCAATACCATCGGAGTTTCCGTTTCTTCACACTGTGAGCATGTCATCGTGTTTTCCAATGGTCTGTTGGTCTTCGTCGTTGGTGATGTGCTGGGAATAGGAAATGTCCAGAAGTCTTCTGTAGCACCTCATCTCTATACTTTGTATTCTTCGTTGTACATGTAGGTCTGCTGTGAGGTCCATGTTTCGCAAGTGTATAGGAAGATGGAGATGACAAGGGAGCGTAGAAGTCTTACCTTGGAATGTAGACTGATGGTCATGTCTTTCCAAATAGGCTTCAATTCTGTCAAGGCAGCAGTTGTTTGTGCGATCCTGGAGAGGACTTCCTGTCGGGACCCATTGTCTGATACAATGGCTCCTAAATATTTGAAACTATTCAATTCAATTCAATTCAATTCAAACAACTTTATTTATCCAGATTTGGCAATTACAATGGGGGTATAAGTGCTCTCTAATCACAAAAAAAAATCACACCAAAAAAAAAAATCACATCAATATCCGATATACATGAGGATGTCTACAAACAATAACAACTTGCATAAAACAACTTGCACAAAACACAGCGGCAGTCCCCCGACACCATCCGCACATACACACTGCCCATGCACACACATACATGTATCCAGTTCATAGACATTTACCCAACACAGGCATACATCACCAGCAGCACTCACCACAGACACAGGCATAAAAATAACAAGGTAGAAGATTCATTAAAGGAAAAAGCAGCTAAGATTAGTTATTATCAGGCTAATTGTTTTACTTTTAGTTTTATGCATAATTGTTCTTACTCTTGTTCATCAACTGTACTGCATGAGGCACAAACGATTTTAAATACCGATTGGTCTTGCACTGTGGCATTTTAAACCTCCTCCCAGATGGCATCAAAACAAATTCCTCAGCTAGCGCATGATGTGGCATAGAAATAATCGAAACAGCCCTCCTAAGTGTTTGTTGATCACAAAAAGTACTCAGGTCTCTTTGCCTGTCACCAATTATTTTTGAACATATATTCTGTTATATATATTCTATGCACTGTGTTGATGGATTGGCCTTGGACTTTGATGTCCGTGTTGATGCCATTGGTGTTATTGGTCATCATTTTGGTCTTTTTTGCACTTATTTCCATTCCAAAGGCTCTGTAGGTGGTGTCAATACTCTGTACAAGCTGAACTGTTCGAGTGCTTGTTCCTCGCCAGCCAATCCATCAATGTCATCCGCAAAACGGAGGTTGGCGATTTCTCTACCGCCTATGCAGACTGCGACTTCGTGATCTGCAAGGGCATCTGACATGATACGCTTTAGGAACATGTTGAAGAGTGTTGGAGAGAGTAGGCATCCTTGACGCACACCGATTGTTGTTCTGAACCAGTTTCCGATGGCACTATTGTAGAGGACTGCACTAATAGCCTTGTCATACAGGTTTTTGATGACTTCAATAATTTTAGGGCTGATGTTGTACACTCTCATGATTGCTCACAGAGCTGAAGGCCAGACTCGTTCAAACGCTTTCTAGAAGTCTACAAACACATGATATAGATGTTGGTTCTGTAGGTATTTCTCGCAGATTATTCTAAGGTTGAAAAATCTGTTCAATGGTTCTTCGTCCTGCCCTGAATCATGCTTTCTCTTCACCTATGATTTGTTCAGCTTAAGGTTTCAATCTGTTGAGTATTATTTTCAGGAGAACCTTGCTGGGATGGCTGATGAGGCTGATGGTGTGGCAATTTTCACACTCCTGAAGGTTACCCTTTTTGGGAAACAGTGGTTACAAGCGACTTGGTCGATGGTGTAGGCCACTCCCCACTCTGCCAGATTTTGTTACAGATAGTGGTGAGGGCGTCAATCATCGCTTCTACTCCTGCTTGAAGCAATTCAGCGGGTATGTTGTCCACACCCGCTGACTTCCCCTTCTTCAGCAATTGCACTGCTGCCTCAACTTCTTTTCGGAGAATTGGGAGGGTTTCTTCGTCTTCTCTGTTCTGGGGACATTCTAGAACTGATGGGTCTCCGTTTGGTGTGTGATTTAAAAGATCAGGGCAGTATTCTATCCATCTATTAAATGCTTCTTGTTCTTCTGTAAGGCATATGCCAGACTTGCTTTGGATCGTGGAGTCCTTGGGCTGTTTAACACTTGTCAGCCGCTTCACAGTCTGGTGGTCTTTTCTTTTGTTTTTAAAATAAATGAAATTACTGATGTTTTTGTTAAGATTTTTATCTATTTCCTGGCTTTGTTCTTTTATCCAGTTCCCCTTTGCTGTGCGCATGCCTTTTTGGATGTAATTATTGATTTTTTGGTAGGCCTTAGCTCCCTGCGAGTTGTTCTTTTTTTCCATCTCTCTTCGTTTATCACACAGGTCCAAACGTTCAGGTGAGATCCAAGCCTTCTTCTTTGGAAAGGGGGTCGGGGGGGGGGGGGGGGGGGGGGGGGGGGGAGGGACTTGCCAAGGATCTCAGTGGCGGCATCTGTCACTGCAGAGTTGAAGGTGGTGGTCATAGTGTTGACATCCACTTCACCAGCTCCCAAAATGAGCAGTGGTGCAAATTTCTCTCCAATTGTGGCTTTGAATATTTCTGCCACCTCCGGGTCTTATAGTTTGTCTACGTCGAACTTCAGTCTGGTGCACTTTGCTGTGTTTTCTCTCTTCAAGTGGAGCCAGAAAGACATCATCACGAGATCGTGGTCACTTCCAATGTCTGCTTCTGGAACAGTGCGTTTCCTGCCGATGTTGATGCTTTGATCTGAAAGGTTTCTTGACAATGACGTGGTTGTGATGCTCCCCCTGGGACTGTGCCAGCCTTACAGGCAGTGTTTGGAAAGTTCAATATTGACGTCCTGGACTGCCGAAAAAATAACATGATCCTGATCCACAGGCAAAGGTCCCCCCCCTCCTTTCCCCCTCTTCCACCCCCTCCCTACTCTTTCGGATTATAGTATAAACCGAGATATCGGCCATACTCGCTCGATACGCTGTCAGTTTGGTTTTGCGCACCAACGCATCAACCTATTAAAAGATACATTAACAAACGAGTTTATCATTTTATATAAAAACGTACTTTTGAAAGATGTGTAATTTGCTTTAATTATCGAAGCGGGTCAATGCTGACTGTGAATTTATAACGTTCAGTGACGCTAAATGTGCGAAACTTCGTAACTTTAACAAGTTATGGAGTGTTCTAGCTAAAACTATGAGCTGGCCTCTAAACTCAAAGCCAGTCGATTTACGCGATGTTTAGTGTTCATGACGTTAGCTGCAAACTAGCAACCGTATCTACGTTAGCGGCACAGTAAGGACCGCGCCAGCTATCTAGTTTGTGTTGTTGAAAACTTCCATTGGGAAAGTTTATGTCCAAAACGTTTATGGTGTCTGCAGATTTGTTAGCCTTTTTCCTAATTGGTCAGCGCGTCCATCGAGGAAGATTTTGTTCACGCGTTGTACGTGCAGCTTAACATCGGAATCTGGGTCAGCAATCAGCAAACAACAACCTGCCTTGATTGTCATTACACCCCTGATTTGAAAGCCCCCGGCAATTTGTCTCGGAACATTTTATTTATTTACATTTCCTTTCCAAATGCGATGGCCTGCAATGAAACATGATTTTGCGCTGAGAGAATTTAAAGTGAACCATTAAAATATGCCATGTTGAATGGACCTTGAAAAATGACAGTTGCGGGCTAGCGTTTTGTTGTTGCTGTTGCTGCTGAGGGTGGTGGTAGTGTAGTAGTGGTAGGTGGTTCCTGGTTTTGGTTTTTTCTAATTTGTTCTATTTGTTTTTTTTTCTCTCTCTCTCTCTTGAGATTCCTCTAAAATGTATTATGCCTATAAGTTTGATCAACTATTTTATTTACTACTACTATGCAATTTCCCGAAATCGTGAGATTAAGGCGCTCGAAGCGTTTTTTAATTGAATGCTGACAAATTGTACTATGGTACTATAATATAATGTTGACAAGTCGGGCGTTGTGCGTTGTTATTGTTGTTGTTATTGTTGTTGTTGTTGTTGTTGTTATTGTTGTTGTTGTTGTTGTTGTTCTTCTTCTTCTTCTTCTTCTCCTTCTCTTCCTCCTCAACCCGCACCTCCCTCCTTTCTCACCCCATTAAAGCGCTGATATTTTGTTTCCTTCGTCGGGGGATGCGAATGATTGGATTTTACATTTCATTTAACGATAAAAATTCATTTTCAATATTAATACCACCTGCGACACCTACGAACCCATTTGCTCGACACAGCGTTCTCTGGACTAATAGGTGACGTTAGCTTTTGTCATAAATGCCAATAATCCTTTCAGGCGATATAATTGCGTGCTTCCTTGTTACTGCATCTTTAAAACTACAACCACAGTCAGAGAACATCATAGACGTTCTCTTGAAAACTTACACTGTTTCTTCATTATATCACATTTAAGATTTTCCGCCCCTGTAGATCGCAGTAAATAATGTAACCCTAAGCTTGTTCTTTAAATTGCTATTTTCGATTAAAACCATTCGTGAAACACTGAACTGTAATTTTGATTTGTAATTATAATTATTTGGAAGGCCATAAAACATTAATGAGACAACGCGCAGTCTCCGGTTTCCCAGTAATTTCTGATTTTAAAACATCTATACCAGTTTGTTGTCCCATCGTGTGCGCGCTTAAGAAATTATGCAATAGGTGATTATTCCTGCGTTGCAGAGGTTAGCATTTCCAGGTCGGAGAAAATTTTAACGCAGTCGGATAATGAATGACCCTCGCCATTCGAGAATTATCTTCTTACGTCATGAGCGATATACTTTAAAACGCTAAACATCCTCGTCGAGCTAAGTGTGCTTTGATCGTGCTTAGAGGTAGTCCAGAGATTGCAACGAACATAGACTGCTGAGACCGAAACTCTGCATGGTATCAGAATAGAGAGAACAAATTCTGAACACTGTTTGCAATTTAGAATTGTTTATTCACTACCATACTTTATAATGTTTCTGTGTAATATGATATTGAAATTTAATGTGGTGCATTATTGTAGCACCAGCACAATAAATTGTATTTATTTATAGACAGTACGGTGAATAAAATATTTAAAAATTTCATCTGGCGAATGAAATATACCCAGGGCAAGCCATCATTGTCTCATAAGCGTTTACAAGGAACTATCGATAATGTGTTGTTGTTTTTTTCTCTCTAGAAACATCTTTCCGTTTCTTGCACGGGCAGCTATAATTGTTTTGCTTTTGTAGAAACTCGCTCTTTAACGGACTTCTATCATTATGCCTTTGGTACAGACCTCGTTATTCGTTTACATTTTATCTGCATCAGTTTCTTCGACCGAGTACATAACAATGGACAACACCAGAGTACTCTTCAGAAACCAGGCTATCGACGCCTCCTGCAGGTCAGCTCAGGAGACTGATTCTTTTATTTGCTTCGCTGGCAACATTGAATCCCAAAACGAAACTATGACCAACGAGAGTCTTGATCTGACCATTTCCAAAGAAGACCTGAGCTATTGTGCTTTCTCGGCTGACCAGCGCATCAACAAGAGTTTCGACAATGTCGACACTGCCACCATTGTCGTCGCCAACAACGCACTCCGGCAGTTCCATTACGGTCAGGGCCGGGCAAACTGCGCTGGCAGTATGTGTTACTGCTCTTTCGTGCTGCGAGCTCCGCATGGTTTAATATTCGAGATCCTGACAGCATACACTTACAGAGTGGACTCCATGGACGATCCCATCTCTCCAGAAGTCCAGTATTACTCACAGAACGGAAACACGTACAAATCGGTCACTCGCGGTCGACAGTACAGCCTCGACGACACCGTCACCATCAACGTCCGGCGCAACACTGAGGATCTGCTCTCTCTACAAATGAACATCAGGGCAATCGAGGAGTGCAGCGTTCAACTGCAGATCAACTGTTCTCTGACGGAGGGATTCGTCCAGACTCCGGGCTGGGAGAGCGGGGCCATGTACCCCAACAACATGGACAGCTGCGTCACCCTGCAAGTTCCTGCAGGCCAAGTGGTCATGGTCAGTCTGGTCAGTCTTGACCTTGAGTCATACGACGGTTATGGCTACCAGTGCTTTGATAGGCTGACTTTATACAGCAACAGCGGCTGCACGTATAAATTCGACGAGGTAGGCAAATTTAGGCCTTTTTCTGATCAAATTAGGATTTATAACTAAAATAAGTGCATGACATATATATCGCAGAAAATAACACACAGGACTTCTGTCTCCACAAGCTTTTTAAAAATTATTTTAAATTCCATTCCAAGCTTTCGGCTTATCGGCATTTTCAAAGAAGTATTTGGAAGGGGTGATGTAGTGCGTAGGCGTCTTTCCAACTGTATATTTGTAAGTATAAGTGACAATGAGCTCCATAAAATGACGTTTGTTGACTATGTCAATGGCGAGAGAAAGGTGACTTGAAAGCTAAGTCAATAGAGAGTACAATAAAACGCAATGACTGTTAACTTGCAGAGTTACTGTATCGCGGAGGATCTGCCCCCTACTATCTTCAGGGAAACCATCTCGTTTCGTTTCTTCAGCGATCGCAGGGCGGCCAAAACGGGTTTCAGAATCCTGTATTCCTACCACCCGGAGACTGAGCAGCCCCAGCAGATTTCGGACAGAGTCTGGAACTGTTCCACGCCCAATTTTAAGCAACACGTGGTGTGCAGTCCGGTGGCCATGTGCTACGGCGACACTGACGTGGTAAGTGAAGGAAGAAGTGGTGGAAAATAAATGAGGAAAGGGATATGGAGAAGATGAAAGCCGGAAGGCAATGGGGGGGTGGGGAGGTGGGGTGAGGGTTACAGAAAGGCTGGAGGGAAGAGAGAGAGAGAGAGAGAGAGAGAGAGAGAGATTATTTTCACGAGTGTATAGGCCAATCATAATCATCATCATCATCATCATCAACAACATCACCATCATCGTCGTTATGATAATAATGATGATGATGATGATGATGATGATGATGATGATGATGATGATGATGATGATGATGATGATGATGATGATGATGATTATTATTATTATTATTATTATTATTATTGTTATAAAATTAAATTATATATCAATTAATAATTATTATATTATTGCGTATGCCTACAACACTTTTGAGTCTTTTGTTTGGTCGAGGAGTGCTCGGCAAGTGACTATTGCGGACCGAACCTAAAGCGACTGGGCAGCGTCTGCTACAGATTCTTTCAGCCGCCCGCAAATGTTACTTGGGATGAAGCCTCAGACACGTGCGAAAACTTTGGTGGGAGCCTGGCCGCACTGAACACTGCCGAGGAATGGACACGCGTAGAGGCGTTCGTGAAAGACTTCGTCAGACAACGCGCCGACAAACAATACGTCTTCATAGGGCTGCGCATTCCTACCACGCTTCCTGAAATGTATGCCAGTTAGCTAAGTTCATTGACTTCCTAATTGTTTAATGAAAAATATTGCATAATTCCAATGTATCATACCTAGATATCAGTTTACACACTAACCTACCTTACTTTTAATTTTCATGTGATTTGAGACGACTTTGTAGGATTCCCCGCTCTACCCCCCGCCCCCACCCCTCTCTACCCTCGCCGTAGCACACCGGTAAAGCGATCGCTTGGTGCACCGATGATCCAATTTCCAATCTCGTGGTGGTTACCCCCGTTGGGGTGCCGGGGGTTTCATTATAAATAGTATCCCCACTTTCTGGAAATTTAGTGCTTTAAATTCCCACTGTCGCTGTCTTTCTCATTTGCTCTTTCTCATTCCTGCTCTTTTCTATCAATCTGCTATACTATCGTCTTCTTCGCTAGACCAGTCTCCTACCTTTTTTCTTGAAAACTCTTCCGGGACAAGTGTATGAAGTCTGTTGGATCAGCTTGGGAATATTGGACGCTTTCTGCCAGGTGGTCACTAGGGCTTCCTATGGTGTTATTATTTAGCAATGTAGGCATTTTATATGTATGTGTTTTGTTGATAATTTATAATGATGTTTGTATTCTATTTTGTTTTTGTAAACGGGGGTTCGATAAGTTGGGGTGAAGCCTCAGCCGTCCCCTGCGTGGGATGTCTTTATTGTAAAGTGACTGGCTGGTGGAGAGCTTTCGGTTTTACCACTAGGGTTGTTTCAGCAGATCTGTTATGCGGATCGGGGGTTGTCCGGTCCTGATTTGGCTCGGAAGAGTCCGCTGGACCTAAAGCAATAATAATGTAATGTAATGTAATCTGGTGGTGGATCTATCAGTATGATTGCTCTGGTGGTTCAGTGTTGATTTGGGTCCCTTCCCCCTCTTCTCTTCCCAGGAATGGTTATCCTTGTCTGCCATATCGCCAATGGTGGGACCTAAACTTCCGTGTTGTTGGTTGGCAGGTACGGAGACTCGTGGCAGTGGTCAGATAAAACATTGGCCATCTACATCAACATCACTTTCGCTGAGGTGTCCGGTCCCCATTGCGGCGCCTTCGACCGCGACAATCAAGTGACCATGCTGACGTGTACAGTCAAGCACCAGGCCGCCTTTCTGTGTGAAATCAGGTACGTTGCTGATAATGATGATGATGATGATGATGATGATGATGATGATGATGATGATGATGATGATGATGATGATGATGATGATGATAATGATGATGATGCTTTTGTTGTTAATGGTGATGACGTTGTGTGGTGGTGGTGGATCAATTATGTTTTTGATTTTAGTGCTATTAACAACGACAATGATGATGATGATGATGATGATGATGATGATGATGATGATGATGATGATGATGATGATGTTGTTGATGGCGGTGATGTTGGTGATGAGTTTGATGCTGATGGTGATGTGTGGTGATGATAGTGGCGGTTGTGATAGTGGATCACTGAGGCTATTTATTTTACTGATATTAACGACGACGACGACGACGAGAATGATGATGATGATGATGATGATGATGATGATGATGATGATGATGATGATGATGATGATGATGATGATGATGATGATGATGATGACAGACATCTATATAACTTGCCTAAAATGTCTAGATCTACAAAAAATGTTGACTGTTGTTGACCACACGATAATTATGTTGCAATAGTGCGAGAGAAGTCATCGACAACAGTGAAACAATACTGCAGGAACCCCTTGTGTTCCATGACTCTGAAGACCTTGACCTTGGTCTTTGGAATCCTGAAACGACGGCTGTGTGCGGTCAAGGTCAAGTGACGCACAGATTTTTGGCTTGTGACGTAAAAGCAAACTGCACGGCAAGCAACTACCGTGAAAGTCTGGCCTGCAATGACAAGATGACCTCGTTTAGTACGCTTTTTCACGTGCAGGTTGGAACAGTTACATTGTTCTAGTTTTAAACATTTTCAAAGAAATGTCTGAGGTATTTTTTGTTAACTCTTCGATAGAATTTGTATGACATGTCAGGGTGTTATGTTTTTCGTTCATGAATTAATCTATTTCTCTGCAGGTCAAAAGCTTTTGCATTTTTATTATGGCGTGGTGCACGCCTTTTTACAAAAGATGGCAGATCGTCTACAGAGGTCAAGACCAGGCTGACAGTAGCAAAGTCTGGAAGAGCAGGGAAATACGTTTCTGCACAAAGATGCATTTATTTATTTGCATAAAGTAGAAGAGGTATGATAGTGACCGGGAGACTGTTTATAGAATTGTTATTCATTGTTCGGTGGTACGAGGGCCATTCAATAAATAAGGTGAATTTTTCGGTATAAGGATTTCTAATACAGATAGAAACTTACTTTTCTTAAAAAAAAAATTTGTTTTACTTCTTTTTCACATAGATGTAATTTTTTTGGAGATTGAAAAAATTTTGAGAGTTTTAGCGATTATCAAAGATGGCCGACCAAGAAGCATGCTCCAGGATTGAACAGCGTCAGTTATCAAGTTTTTGGTTACTGAAGAGTTCAAACCAGTTGAAATTCATAGGAGAATGTCAATTGTGTATGGTGTCACATGTTTCAGCCGAAAAAAAAATGTCTACAAGTGGGCTAAATTGTTTAAAGAAGGACGGAGCAGTGTTGAGGATGAAGACAGGCCTACAGAAGTGAGGTCTCCTAAGGTGATCGAATCAGTCAATGACCTCATTCAGTCGGACAGAAAAGTGACAGTAGATGACATTGCAAGGATTTTGAGCTTATCTGTTGAAAAAAAAAAGTAAGCTTCTATCTGTATTAGAAATCTTTATACCGAAAAATTCACCTTATGTATTGAATGTCCCTCGTACATTGAGTGATACTGTATTGTCGTCAACACATACCTGTTGTTCTGGTTTGTGTGTATGTGTGTGAGCGCGATGGAAGTAAATATATTGCCGTTACTCTCAATAGTGGTCCTCCTGTCTTATTATAGGGTGTGCGAGTGTCTAGAAATACGTGTCAGTGGCTTACCGTCTTTTACTTTTGTGTGGGTCTGTTTCTGCTTTCGGGCCAAAAAGAAATGGGGCAGAGACCGTACCCTACACTTTAGTGTGTGATTACCGCCCTGACTGTTGTGATGGAAGTGACGAGGATTTCTGCTGGTTTCCCTCCTGCTTGGGGCGAAAACAGTTTCGCTGTGCCGACAACAATCAGGTAACCGTCAGTCTTAACCTTGACAGTTAATGCTCAGGCGAATGGACCAAATCTATCACCCTGTCGGAAGTATAGTTTAGTAAGCTGTGTTCCGTATGAGTTTTAGGGTTAGGATTAGGGTTCCGACAAGGTAATGGTCTATGCTACTCGGATAGAACCAACTTGAAACTCTTCTATTGTTGTTGTTGTTGTTGTTGTTGTTGTCGTCGTCGTTGATGCTGTTGTTGTAAGATTATTTGCGAAGATTAACTTTGGATTATTTTGAAGCTTTGCCATTTGGTCCCAGATGTAGCCAACTTTGCCTTTGGTGGACAAGAGCGAATGTATTCAAAGACCAATAATGTATTTAAACCTACGCCAACACTGAAATGCATGGACATAAACCACAAAAAGTATTGGACTAAACCTGGGACAAACTCATCGCCCACAAAACCTTTTAAACTAGTAAAACAATAATTGTCTAGGACTACTTTTAGGTCTGCTCTATGCATAATATTTATTATCGTTATTTTATTCTATGAGCCTTTTCTTTCTTGAAATCTGTGCGCTTTATAAATCTATGTTTTCTTCTTGTTGTACATGTTTTCACTATGGGCTGTTTCTCTATACGCAGTGCGTCCCACGCGAGCAGCGGTGCGATAAATTCAGCCATTGCGTTGACAAAAGTGATGAGAGCAAGTGCAACACCCGGCTACTGTCCAGTGACGTCAAATCTCACGTCATCGTACCACCTGCTATCGTCACGTTCACCAGTTTAGGCGGATTCGACGTGACAGCGTTTGCGGTCAACATGACGAGGTGCCCCGTGACCCATTACCAGTGCCCGAATGGCGGTTATTGCCTGCCCGTCTACACGCGATGTAACGGCGTCTACGACTGTCCGGGCAAGGAGGATGAGATGGACTGCGACCACTACCTCTGTCCTTCCCTCTATCGTTGCAGGTACCTTTACGTGTTTCTCTTAACACTGAACTGACATTTGTTCCGAACTCAACATCAGTGTAGTTAAGTAGCCATAACTTGACAATGTAGTTAAGTAGCCTTATAACTTGACAATGTACTACACGTTGCAGTGATCGAAGTCCTACTTCTGCTGCGGTCCTGGGACTCAACAAAGGATCTACCAATTCATTCCTCAATCTTGTATGTCCACTGTTTCTTCTGTCTGCCTGTCACATGGCCTCGTTCGTCCCACAAGCATTAATCAGTAAGTCTGGAAATAACATTAAAAAAGAAGGAACTTTGTTTTGTATTGATGCGAACAAACCTATGCAGGAATTCCAAGATGTGCGTTCATCGCTTTCATCTGTGTGACGGAGTGTTACAATGTCCGCAACATGATGACGAGATTCTGTGTGACTTCATCTGTCCTGAAGCTTGCATCTGTTACGGCCTCGCCTTCGTCTGCGCCTCCACTTTCCAGGTAAGTTGAACCGTTTAATAGGGTCAAGGTTTGATACTCGAAAGCCTAGTCTTACAAACTGTCCTAAGACCATGAAAATTAACCTAGCGCTCAATAATAATAATAAGAAGAAGAATAAGAATAAGAATAAGAATAAGAATAAGAATAAGAATAAGAATACTGGATGCTAAACCTCAAGCACTGCCTGTCCTTTAGGTAATAGGGTGCGTCCTTGTAGAGTGTAGACGATAAAAAGGCAGTAAAAACTTGAGATTCAACTCTTCAAGCGGCACTAACAAGTCAGTCATCAAATCAGACCAACTTTGCTCAGCTGTACTTGACACTTTGGCTATCTTCACAGTTAGGACCGTGAAAGTGACGTTTTTCTAAGTGCCTGCAAGTCATGTCAAACTTCGATACCAAGTACTAATGCTAGTCTACCGATTGCGGCAAAGTAGTCCAGTTTGAAATATCCGGTGCTCTTCAGTCTATTATTTATTCTTGACAATTTTGGACGGTCTCCTATAAAGTTCATCAGTTGGTAAGTGAAACTATTGAACTATGCTGTTTTGTATGCAGACGGCCAACTACTCCAATCTTCGCTATCTGGATGGGGCAGGGTCCGGCCTGCAGCTCCCAGACGTCGCTGGACTGTCCATGCTGATCTTCCTCCGCCTCAGCTACTGTCGAGTGGCCACCTTGACCGGCCAAGTGACCCCGACCTTGCCTAACCTTCAGATCCTTGATCTTAGTTACAACCGCCTGACTTCGTTGTCCAGCGATGATCTTTCGCCTCTGACTAATCTTCGTCATCTCTTGCTCACTGGAAACCGGCTGTTAGATCTCTCGGATCTGATCAACTCTTCTATCAGCTTCCCTTTGGTAAGTAAGCCAATGAATGACCAATTTTAAATTGAGATTTTAAATTGAGAATATAAACCGAGTACTATGTGCACGCCTGGATTCCATCGCACAGACTATTGAAGACCTTGACGCTATTGTACTAGATGGGCGAGCGCGGCAAAGCACCTTCTGCTACGTTCTATACATTTGATCCTCAGTGATTGATATGCACGTCTTGGTAGATGCTTCTTCCTTAATTATTGACTTCAGCAACACATCCTGGTATGTATGTGCTTGATCTAAAACAGTTAAGATTTAATGAAAAGATATAATTGTGAAGAATTAATGGCGAGTTAGGTGTGTACTTGTACTGATGTGTTGGTATTTCATCTGAAGATTTCAGAGACCGCTTTATGCCAGCTCTTGTGGGTTTATTTACCTGTGCGCTCATTTGGTTGAAGAGTTTACCAAGGGAATGACAACCGAAGCAACTGTCTCACTATGATACTATGCCTGCTATTCATCTTCCTGGCTGCCCAGGATTGTGCTCAGTTGTCCGGGCGTCAGACCATGCGCCCAAAGGCTGCAGGTGGGCGTCTCGGGCGGCTTGAGTTAGATCCTGTATCGGCCAGCGCCTTGAGCAGCTCTTGAGCTGGAAAAGCGCTATATAAGAACGATTAAATAAATAAATAAAATCTTCAAAATCACCGCAGCGTATCCATATGTAAATTTTGAGAATGATCATTTACCTCAAGAAATATAATGAGGAGTGGTGCGAAGGGCCAAAGTTAAGTAAGCCTAATACTCAAGAGCCTTGAACATCCAAGCGACTTCAGACAGTTGTCCGCTATTATTGGTGGTGTAAATATGTTCTAGCATAAATGCAATGGTCCTTCTCGTTGTGTTCCTTTCAGCTAACGAAGCTGGCCTTGGGAGGAGTGCGAATGCTGGAGGCAACTGAGCGCTTCCTAAGCAAGTTGCCGGCCCTGCGCTCTCTCAACCTGTCCAGCAGCGGTCTGCAGCGTCTGTCGCCGTCAGGCTTCCAGCCCCTCCCCCAGCTGATTGAGCTGGACGTGCGAGGCTGCCCACTGACCACATTCTACCCTGGAGTCTTTGACGGGCTGGAGCAACTGCGCTATGTCTACGCCGATAACTACAAACTGTGCTGTGATGGACTCATGCCTTCGGGTCACGATAGGTTTGCTTGATGATGATGATTGATTATGATGATGATAATGATGCTGATGCTGATGCTGCTGCTGCTGCTGATGATGATGATGATGATGATGATGATAACAGTTGAGGCGGAAGAAGAAGTGCTCAGTTAAGCTCAGTGTGCGGTCTTTCTTCACAGTGGTGGTTTTCGCAAAGAAGAAGGGGATGAAGAAAACCAAGAAGACTAGAGAAGGGAAGTAGTCTAGTTTACACCTAGTGTCGTTGTTTTCACATGTATGGAGAAGAAAATTATGTTTTGTTCAGATATTGTGAGGCTCCAATCAATGAGGTATCGTCCTGTGATGCTCTGTTGCGTGCTGAAGTGTTTCGAGTCTTCCTGGCTCTATACGCCTTTCTCGCTCTCGTCGGCAACCTAGGCAGCTTCATCTACAGGTACATTTATGTTGTCTATTATCCCACGGATCGATGTATGGTGTGCTCTTACGTAGCACTTTTCTAGCTCAGTAGCGGGGCTTAAGGCGCTGGCCGACAGAAGGATGTATCTCAAGCCACCCAAGCCGCCAACTTGCTCCGTGATGCACACTGTTTGCTGAGTGGTAAGCAGGAGAGCCGGGATTCGATTACTGATGATGACAAACTCAGTTCTCTTGTGTTTTGTCCGCGTGAAGAAGAGCCTAGCTCGAAAAATTGCATTGTGTCGTTTTGTCTTTGTGTGTGTGTTTTTATTGTTGTTGTCGAAATTAGCACTCCTTTGGCTTATGTACACATTTGTTTCTCATTATTGACAAACACAGCGCATCGTGTAGTATCAATATCGGCATCGGTATAGTATTAGACCAGGTGTAACAGGCCGGAGTATACCCCTTAAAGTAGCCTAGGCCGTTTGATCAGCCCATCGTGATAGCATTGTACTGCATCATTGTATTTAGTGTATTGTATTGTATTGAATTGTAAGCTTATATAGATGTATTGTATTATATTGGATTGCTCTGGATTGGGTTGGAATACTCGTGTGTACAGAACGTTCGTCGAGAGGTCGGCCAATGCAATGGGTTTTGACGTGTTCGTGACCCACCTGTCGCTGGCGGACTGGCTGATGGGGGTGTACCTGGCCATCATCGGCGTGGCGGACCGTGTCTACTACGGCAATTACCGCTGGAACGACGTGCAGTGGAAACACAGCATCCCTTGCACCACTGCAGGCTTCATCGCCTTTATGTCTAATGAGGTAATAATAGTCTGTTTTATTCTCAACACTCAACATCACCGTAAAAGTAGTAGGCCTAGTTAGTATGGACACGGCGCTGAGGTTGTAAATCAAAGTTCAATTGGTGGTTTTATCATGACGTGATCTCACATCTTGTGCTTTCACATCAGATGGCCAGGGCTAAACTGTGGGATTTCGATTCAGTACACTTCCGTGTGCTCTAATCACCCATTATTAGTGCTGATCACGCTTGGCCACAATCCCACTCACAGTCACTCAAAACATGGCGGCATATAAAGCATATGGCCGCCGCATGCCCGTGTGTTTGAGCCGGCAAAAGGGAATGCCGTGCATTGTTCCTAATACTCTGGAGATGTCAGAACTTGGGAAACTTTAGTGTGTCACCCAGGACTGTTTCCGATTCAGGTGTCAGCATTGCTGATCTGCATGATCACGCTGGAACGCTTCATGGTGCTTAGGTTCCCGCTCAGCGCTGTCCGATTCACTCGCCGCTCTGCCCACTTGACCTGTTTAGCGCTGTGGGCAGTGGGAATACTGCTGGCAGCCGTGCCCTTACTGCCCGTCACTGCCCATTGGGAATTTTACAGCCAATCCGGCATTTGCCTGCCACTGCCCATCACTCGCGAGCAGTATCCCGGAATGGACTACGCTTTTGGGGTAATCATCATCATCATCATCATCATCATCATCATCATCATCATCATCATCATCATCATCATCATCATCATCATCATCATCTTCTTCTTCTTCTTCTTCTTCTTCTTCTTCTTCTTCTTCTTCTTCTTCTTCTTCTTCTTCTCCTTTTTCATCTTCTAGTCTTCGTCATTGTGTGTTGAGCATCCAGAATCGGAACACTGATTTTATTAAAGGCGGAAAACTGCTTACCCTTATGGCCTTTAACTGTTACCGTTATGGATAAATCTGAGCTTGACTGTGGTAACAAAATATATAGAAAACGGAAGTGCGTTCTGCTCTCCGTCGTTTTGGACTGCGGTACAATGAAGTGTCACTGCCATGCAACAAACTCCAATTCTCTCACCCTGAGAAAAGAGTATAAAAATGAAGGCAAAGTGGTTCATTGAAAATGGTTCTGTTAGTCTAGTTTGTTATTATTTTGGTTCTAATAATTATGGGTGACGGTCTGTTGAGCTTTTTTTTCTTCTCTTAAATTAGTCTAAATTACTTATTTTGTTTCTATTAGTACTTTACGAGTGAAGGGTTTTCGAACGTTCTATTGCTGGACGTCATGGAGGTTCATTCCTTTTCATGTATGTATTATGTCTTTCGATAATTTATTTTTTGTCTCGTTGTTGTTTCACTTCTTTTCGTATATATTTCGATGTTAACTTTAAGTGCAAATGCATAGCTTCAAATATTTAAGAGTCATTTTATCAGACAATGGGTCCCGACAGGAAGTCCTCTCCAGGATCGCACAAACAACTGCTGCCCTGGCGAGGTTAAAGCCAATTTGGAAAGACAGGACCATTAGTCTACATTCTAAGGTAAGACTGCTGCGCTCCCTTGTCATCGCCATCTTCCTATATGCTTGCTAGACATGGACCCTCACAGCAGATCTACAACGAAGAATGCAAAGCATGGAGATGAGGTGCTACAGAAGACTTCTGGGCATTTCCTATACCCAACACATCACCAACAACGAAGCCCGAAAGACCATCACACAAGCCATTGGTCAACACGATGACCTGCTCACAGTGGTGAAAAAACGGAAACTCCGATGGTATGGCCACGTCACCAGATCATCAGGTCTTGCAAAGACCATCCTACAAGGCACATTGCAAGGAGGTAGAAGAAGAGGGAGACCGAAAAAGAGGTGGGAGGACAACATTCGAGAATGGACTGGTTTGACACTGAGCGAAACAATCAGGGTTGCTGAGGACAGAGAAATATGGAGTATGTGGTGACCCTACGACCTCCTAGTTACGGGATAGGATAGGATAGGATAGGCGAGAGAACTGCGCTTTGAACTGATGTCATTATTAAAAAGCGCTATATAAATACCCGTATTATTATTATTATCATCATCATCATCATCATCATCATCATCATCATCATCATCATCATCATCATCATCATCATCATCATCATCATCATCATCATCATCACGATAGACCTACTTATCTTCCCAAAAGCTGGTCGTTTTCCATGTAGGCCTCATTGAAGGCATACAGATCTTTGGGACTGATGTTGTACACTCTCATGGTTGTCCACAGAGCTGCATACCAGACTCGGTCAAATGCTTTCTTGAAGTCTACAAACACATGATATAGATGTTGTTGGTGCTGTAGGTATTTCTCGCAGATTATTCTGAGGTTGAAAATCTGTTCAGTGGTACTTCGTCCTGCCCTGAAACCTGCTTGTTCTTCAGCTATGATTTATTTAGTTTGAGGTTTCAACCTGTTGAGTATTATTTTCAGGAGGACCTTGCTGGGATGGCTGAGGAGGTTGATGGTGCGGCAATTTTCACACTCCTGAAGGTTACTCTTTTTGGGAAGAGTGATGACAAGCGATTGGGTTCATGGTGTAGGCCACTCGCCACTCTGAGATATCTTGTTACAGACAATGGTGAGGGCGTCAATCATCGCTTCTCCTCTTGATTGAAGTAATTCCGCGGGTAGGTTGTCCACTCCCCGCAGACCTCTCCTTTTTCAGTGATTGCATTGCTGCCTCAACTTGTTCTCAGAGAATTTGGGAGGATTTCTTCCTCTTCTCTGTTCTGGGGACATGTTAAAACTGATGGGTCTCCGTTTGGTGTATGGTTGTAAAGGTCAGAGCAATACTTTGTCCATCTAACATTACTGAAGTCATCAAAAGCCTGTATGACAAGGCTACCAGTGCAATCCTCCACAACAGCGCCATCGGGAACTGGTTCAGAACAACTATCGGCGTGAGTCAAGGATGCCAACTCTCTCCAACACTCTTCAACTTCTTACCTAGAGAGCATCATGTCATATGCCCTTGCAGATCACGAAGGCACAGTCAGCATAGGGGGGCAATCTCCAACCTTCGTTTTGCAGATGACATTGATGGATTGACTGGAGAGGAACAAGACCTTGAACAGCTCCAGAGCCTTTGGTTGGAAATAAGTGCAGAGAAGACCAAACTGATGACCAACACCAGTGGCATCAACGCGGACATCAAAGTTCAAGGCCAGTCCCATAACACAGTGCATAGCTTCAAATATTTAGGAACCATTGTATCAGACAATGGGTCCCGACAGGAAGTCCTCTCCAGGATCGCACAAACAACTGCGGCCCTGACAATGTTGAAACCCATTTGGAAAGACAGGACCATCAGTCTACACTCCAAGGTAAGGCTGCTGCGCTCCCTTGTCATCTGCATCTTTCTATACGCTTGCGAAACATAGACCCTCACAGCAGATCTACAACGAAGAATACAAAGCAAGGAGATGAGGTGCTACAGAAGACTTCTGGGCATTTCCTATACCCAGCACATCACCAACAACGAAGTCCGGCAGACCATCACACAAGCCATTGGACAACACGATGACGTGCTCAGTGGTAAAAAACCGGAAACTCCGATGGTATGACCACGTCGCCAGAGCATCAGGCCTTGCAAAGATATTCCTGCAAGGCACGGTGCAAGGAGGCAGAAGAAGAGGGAGACAGAAAAAGAGATGGGAGGACAACATTCGAGAATGGACTTGTTTGACACTGAGCGAAGCTATGAGGGTTGCTGAGGACAGAGAAAGATGGAGTACTCTGGTTAAACGATCATCTGTGATGCCCCAGCGACTTTGGAGTTACAGGTTAGGATTGGATAGGATAGATCTTTGGGCATTTCGCAGGTGATGATCGTGTTCAACTTCGTCCTGTTCGTGATCATCGCGGTTGGTCAGGGTTTGATCTACTGGTCAGTGCGAGCCAACTCCATGTCAGGCCTGCGGGGTACAGGAAGTCGGGACAGGGCGGTGGCTCGACGACTGCTGGCCGTGGTGATGACGGACTTCGCTTGCTGGTTCCCCATCAGCTTGCTTGGATTGCTGGCCAAGTGTGGCGTGCCCATATCCATGGACGTTAACGTAGCCATGGCCATCTTCGTCCTGCCTTTTAACTCCGCACTCGACCCCTTTCTCTACACCTTCAACGTCCTCATCGATCGACACCGCAAGTAAGCCTATGTTTAGTATTACTTTCACAATATTATAACAAATCTAATACTGGTTGCTATATACGTTTAGTACTAACACAGTACTAATATTGGAGGCTATGTACGTTTAGTACTAATGCAAAACTAATACTGGATGCTATATACGTTTAGTACTAATACAATACTAAGATTGGATGCTATATACGTGCAGTAGATACTCTGTGAGATTCTTTTTAAGTTAGTCTCCCTTCTTTTTCGTGCACTGTGGATAATCTATATATATAAATTGCTTAGCCGGAAGTCCTTCTTCGACACTACTGTAAAGTTTGTCCGGTATGGACGCTGATCTGGCCAGGTGCTGTGTGCTGGGTTTCGGCCTGTTGTGCGCTCAAAACCTGCGAAATCGTTATAGCCGACATTTCCTTACCGAACTTTTAACTGTTTCTGAGATAAATAAATAAACAAAATCTCCACAAACTGCAATAGCCTCATTCCGCGCGCAGTTTCGATTCAACCCGTGTCAAGAACTTGCCGTTCCGTAATACCGCAAATTTTGTTTTATTTCCATTCAAAACACTTTTGCACTCATGTCACCAATCTTACAAAATTTTGTGTTTAACTAATTAAATTTGATTAATTAACAATCGGATCGAGGTTTCAGCATGTTTTCTCATATAGACCAAAAAATTGCTGGACTTTTTACGAAAGCTTGGTAGCTCACTTGGTAAGACATTTGCCTGCCGTGCAGGGGAACCCGAGTTCAAATCATCTGTAAGACATACTTTTTTTTTTAATGTTTTTTTTTTAACACTACAATATGGATATTTTGCTTTTTAATTTAGGCTTTTTGATTTTAACTTATTTATTATTATTATTATTATTATTATTATTATTATTATTATTATTATTATTTATAAACTAATAATAATAATAATAATTATTATTATTATTATAATTATAATATCTTATATCAAATTTTATTTTAAAACCCTGGTGTTTTTTATGATTTCTATTTGTATTATTCTATATTCATTATTATTATTATTATTATTATTATTATTATTATTATTATTATTATTATTATTATTATTATTATTACCAAGGATCGGGATGGGGTGGTACGTGTAGGTAAAAGGGGGTTACGGGTAGGTTTAAAGGGGCATGGGTAGGCATAACGGGGATACGGGTATATATAAGGGGGTATGGTGATGGTCGATTCCTTTCATCCATACCTGCGAAACGATCAACGGGGAAGTATCAAGGAGGGTACAGGTAGGTTACAAGGGGGGTACGGAAGGTATCAAGGGGGTATGGGGAGGTATCAAGTGTGTTCGGGGAGGTATCAAGGGGGTATGGTGAGTCATCATGGGGGTGGGACGGGGAGATATCAGGGGGGGGGGTATGGTGAGGTATCAAGGGGGATATGGGGAGGTATCAAGGGGGATATGGGTAGGTATCGTCGTCCAAATGAAACTCGCAGACAACAGTTGTCTCTGTCTACATTTTAAACAGCAACCACTAGTAAGCTATATAGTGTTTGTTCTTTTAATGTGGATGCGCCTTTGCCATTGTGAGTATCGATCGCTGTTGCCATTCTGATATCCTTCACTAATTCACCCAGCATTCTTTTTCTTATTCTTCTCAACCTCCTTTTCCCTCGCGCAGATACAGCACGGCGAATCGCTCCGTCAAGGACACGAGGGATCATGGTTCCAAAAATTCGGCGCTGTCCTTCTCCGTGACTGAAGCCATATCACGCTGTCCCCACGGCGGCGAGAGGGTTCCGCACAGTCATAGGGGCCCCGTGGTAGAACGAGGGAGACCCAGTCATCATGGGTCCGCGCCCGAGATGGAACGAGGACAACACTGCACGTGCGGGCGAGTCGAGCACCTGCGACGACGTAGCCACGGGGTACTCAGCACTGACTCCACGTTTAGCAGTCTGTCTGCACACCAGGTGAGAATTTTTTAAGTTTTTTTAAAAATTCAGCCTATTTTACATGGTTTAATGTAATAGTTCAAATGATTAATTAAATCATAAATAAATGAAAAAATATTGGACGTGTACATCTATACGCGCATTTCTTCAAATCCCCAATCAAGCTCAGAGCTCGACGATCTGCATCAACATCCACGCTGACATGTTTTACACAATCCTGCACACATCCACTCAACCAATCAATTAAACATCCAAGTAACTAACGAACTTATTTTATAAAGGTCTGTATTAAGAAACTCAGCCGTTACTGAAATATTTTCCTGATGAAAATGAAAAAGGCAAGAGATCAAGATCGCCCCGCACCTTTAGTCATAGACTATGTGAAAGAGGTTCCTCTCTTTGCGTAAGGGTCAGCTTAAAGGGGTTGGTGCTTATCTCCTCGCTATCGCCGCGTTTTACCTTCACCAGTAATAAATAGAGCGGTGGTAACCATTCACTGCTGATTTGACTACAGTGTGATGTGCGCGCTGGCGGTCTTTTGGCCGTTCCGAGTATTCCGATCCAAGTTAGTAACCTGGGTCGACGATGCTTGACCTAGAGGTAGTGGCGGGTGCATTATGTGGCGCCACTCAAACTAATTAATCCTATGTATTCACGGACAGTAGAGGAATAAATTACTGTTGATACTTGACTGGAAGATGGCGCTTGAAGAGTATAGCTCGAGGTATTTCGACAGTTTGTCTTCTTCTTCTTCTTCTTCTTCTTCTTCTTCTTCTTCTTCTACTACTACTACTACTACTACTACTACTACTACTACTACTACTACTACTACTACTACTACTACTACTACTACTACTACTACGTCTACTACTACTACTACGTCTACTACTACTACTACTACTACGTCTACTACGACTACTACTACGTCTACTACTACTACGTCTACTACTACTACGTCTACTACTACTACTACTACGTCTACTACTACTACTACTACTACGTCTACTACTACTACGTCTACTACTACTACGTCTACTACTACTACTACTACTACTACTACTACGTCTACTACTACTACGTCTACTACTACTACTACCACGTCTACTACTACTACTACTACTACTACTACTACTACTACTACTACTACTACGTCTACTACTACTACTACTACTACTACGTCTACTACTACTACTACTACTACTACTACGTCTACTACTACGTCTACTACTACTACTAATTAACATTTGTACAGTGCCCTTCCTCATTAGAGCTCATAGAGCTTTACAGCAAAGCAAATTAGTTATTTAAAGAAATAAACATACCAAAAGCAAAACATGAAACACCAAATCCGAACACACACAACGCACACACACACACACACGCACAGACACACACACACTCGCACGCACACCCATACACACATACACTATTTGATCTACTTTATCCATTTCTACTTTTTCTTGCTGCCTTGCCTTTGCCGCTAAGGTAACTTTGCATTTTTTACAGTAAACGCTTTTTGTCTTTTCAGACTACAGGCAGCTACAGAAAAGCTACGGAATTTGACCACGGTCTTGTGCTGATGCGCGCCGTTACTTTCCCCGAAGAAGAGCTAGAGAGAAGTGTACTAGGCACAACTATTGGAGACCGGGGTCACTCTAGTAAGAGTGAAGGGACAATAGAGTTGGAAAGATATCTTAGCGTCAGCACGGACATCGAGGACATCGGTCCAGTGGAAATGGAAGAGGAACTTATCGAACCGAGAAATCGGCAACATCATCAGTCCACCGAAGCTCCGAAGACAAATGGTGATCTTCAATCCGACTGTAATCATTCAATGCCGGAAGATCACACTTGTATCCACTACAAATCTGATAACGACTCCGTAGTAGGCGTGTCTAACGAAACTTGGAAATACCCGGCTGACGCCATTCCACCACCACTCCGGGATGACCAGCTTTCAAGTACGCCCACATCACAACCACCGCCCGTCCGCCAAGAGCCGGGACCTTCAAACGTCCAGAAGGACGGATCTGCTCGCGGACAAGAGTATGGCGATGGCGAGAAAGCGATGCTGTACAGCAAGGAAGAGGCTTTTAAAGTGTTCTGCAAATTTGTGGACGAGGGGCTGATAACGCCCGAGCAAGTGAGGCGTTACATGTGGGATGTCTACGACGGTGAGCCTTGATGTTCCCAGAAATGTTGCTGTTGAGAGACACGTGATCGGGGATCGAGCTAGACCTTTCAGGTGTTGTTAAAAAACTTATTTTGTGGGTGTGTGTGTAAGGGATGGGGGACGCGATGGGGGTGGAGTGTGGGGGAATGTCACTATGGTGAAGACAATACAGTTTGAAGAACACCTTGCTGTCCTCGAATGCAGGCACACAGAAATGTTCCTTCGTATAATTATGCAATTTGTTTAAACTAATAAGAGTCTGTAATTTTTAATTTTGAACGCTCTAATTTCTAACTCAGAATTAGCTTTGGGAATTTAGATAAATCAGATTTGGATTTGAGGTAGTATTCATTTGTCATCCTTGGGGACGAAATTCGGGTTGCCTTGTCAGCGCAAGTGAAGACGCTCCAGAGCCAACCTTCTCCATGGCATGGGCAAATTATAAGTTAGTGTTTGGAGGATTGTTTAAAAACAATTTTTTGGGGGTCTGTCACTAACCCGTCTAGTGCCCAGTCATCACGACCTTTAAAGTCCGTGCGATGGAATGCATTCGTACACAGACTAGACAACAATTGATACTCTCATCCGAAAGAGTAGGGGCACTGCCCAATTTTCTGAGCTGTCCGTTCTCCACTCCCCCAACCCCCCTCTCTCCCCCGTTGGGGTGCCGGGGGTTTCAGTATAAATAGTATCCCCACTTTCTGGAAATTTAGTGCTTTAAATTCCTACTGTCGCTGTCTATCTCATGTGTACTTTATCATTCCTGCTCTATTCTATCAATCCACTATACTATCTTCTTCTTCGCTAGACCAGTCACCTACCCATTTTTCTTGAAAACTCTTCCGGGACAAAACTCCTCATTTGTGTGTGAGGTCTGTTGGATCAGCTTGGGAATATTGGACGCTTTCTGCCAGGTGGTCACTGGGGTCTTCTATGATGTTATTATTTGGCAATGTAGGCATTTCATGTGTTTTGTTGATATTTTATACTGATGTTTGTATTCTATTTTGTTTTTGTAAACGGTGGTTCGATAAATTAGAGTATAGCCCCAGCGTCCCCTGCGTGGGATGTCTTTATTGTAAAGTGACCGGCTGGTGGAGTGCCTTCAGTGTTCTCACTAGGGTTGTTTCGGCAGATCTTTTATGCGGATCAGGGGTGAGTCCTCTTTCAGCGAAGTTGTGGTCTTGATTTTGTGGTCCTGTTTCGGCTCTTTGCAGTCCGCTGGACCATGTAAGCAATGAATAACTAACTAAGTAACCCACCCTCTCGGGTAGAGTGAGCGGCTATTGGTTGATGATGATGATGATGATGATGATGATGATGATGATGATAATGATGATGATGATGATGATGATGATGATGATGATGATGATGATTTTCAACTGTATTTTATAATTATAATTGCTTATTTGTCACTGTAAAATCTAACTTGCCAGAATGATCAAATTTAGTCCTCAAGATTTAGTAACCACAATTTAGTGATTTTCTCGTAGGGATTTTGTTGTATAGTGGTCACACTGACAAGCACGACTTACAATATTTCATTTGTAGAGATATATTTTGCTGTATTTGGCCTATGCACACTGAAAACAACTTCTTGTCCTGCATCTCATTGTGAATATCCCAGTTGTAGGTATGTATTTTGTTTTTTTTAACACTAAAAACAACATATACTTACGTATAAAATAATGAAAGACTTGGGGAATATTCCAGTTTTAGGGATGTATTTGCTGTATTTTTCAAACTGAAAACAACTTACAATTCTGCACGACTTGGACTATAGTCAATTTGTATTCATGCAAGCCTACTTAGTTGTCTAGTAATCACACTAAAAACAACCTATAGCTATGTAAAATTTGGTGAATGTTCCATTTTTGGGGATGTATTTTGTTGTATTTCTCACACCGAAAACAAAATACAATAATGCAAAGGAGTATCTCATTTGTTGGAATGTCCATATACTTGCATTTTTCACGCTAAAGCAGCATGCAATATTATTTTGTTTTAAAATTGTGTATGTTTACACTGAAATCAACACACAGTAATGCAAGACTTGATGAATATTTCAAGGTTGTATTTGCTGTATGTATTCCACACTGAAAACAACATAAAATAATCGCATTTTTGTATTATGTAGTTTTCACACTGTACAGTGAAAATAAAATACAACGAGTAATAGCATTTTATATTTCGTAAGCCTATCATGTATTTTCAACAGTTAAAAACAACTGGTTATTGTTGTTTTTTTCCACACTGCAAACAACATGTAGTACTGGCATTTTTATATTATGTATTTTTCACAATACATAAAACAGGGTACTGGTATTCTTATATAATTGTGCGTTTTTCACACTAGAAAACAACATGCAAAAATGACATTTTGCATCACATCTTGTTCACATGGCAAACTACATTTATTCTCTTTGTTAACACCCACACCACACCCACACACCCTACGCACACACACAATACAATAAAATAAAACACACACACATACACACACCAAATACAATAAAAACGCACCTAATGCAATACAATAAAACAAAAATCAAATTTAGCTTCCAGAACCATCGACCAATTTGCAAATGAGGACGGAAGAACTTTCCATGATTTATATACAACTAAAGGAGGGACGATGAGGTCAATGTCGTACAAAATACCGTCTCTCATGCAAGAACTTCACAGTGATAAAAATTAGTAAAAATTCTGTTGAGTGTGGTTGCATATTATTCCACAATAAATAGATACATAGAATTGTGTGACCGTGCCTCCTCGATTGCCGCCACTGAGAAGAGAATGCCTGTGAATGTCGCTTTATTAACTCAACTTTGGGGTTGTATTAAATTTGTGTCCCCGGACACATTGAGCGTATAGGGGACTTGCCGGGGGTTTCGGTATAAATAGTATCCCCACTTTCTGGAAATTTAGTGCTTTAAATTCCCACTGTCGCCCACTTTCTTCTTTGTTCTTTCTCATTCCTACTCTGTTCTATCAATCTACTATACTATCTTCTTCTTTGACAGACCAGTCACCTACCTTTTTTCTTGAAAACTCTTCGGGAACAAAACTCCTCATTTGTGTGTGGGGTCTTTTGGATCAGCTTGGGAATATTGGACGCTTTCTGCCAGGTGGTCACTGGGGCTTCCTATGATTTTATTATTTGGCAATGTAGGCATTTTATATACATGTGTTTTATTGATATTTTATACTGATGTTTGTATTCTATTTTGTTTTTGTAAACGAGGGTTCAATAAATTAGAGTATAGCCTCAACGTCCACTGCGTGGGATGTCTTTATTGTAAAGTGACCGGCTGGTGGAGTGCATTCAGTGTTACCTCTAGGGCTGTTTCGGCAGATCTGTTATGCGGATCAGGGGTGAGTCCTCTTTCAGCGAAGTTGTGGACTTGGTTTTTTGGTCCTGATTTGGCTCGTAAGAGTCCGCTGGACCTAAAGCAATAACCATGTAATGTAATGTAACGAACAATAACCATGTAATGTAATGTAACGAACAATAACATGGCTCCCTTCCCCCCTCTTCTCCTCCATCATCTTCCTCCTTCCCAGGGAGTGGCGCTCACAAACATCCTTATCAATTATTTCCACCCCACAACACCCCACCCTCAGGCCATCTGTACATAATGTGTGTGTGTGGGTGGATGTGGGTGTGGGTGTATATGTAGGTGTGCGTGTGTGTGTTTCTGCTCTTATATAATTATTATATGCATAATATTCCCGCGATGTTTGTGTATAGACTATCTGAGTCCGAGTTAAGTGAAATGTTTCTGATATACCTGAAAATTTGAGCATGACTGCGAACACGTGTGCGCCGAGAGTCTGGTTTGCGCGCTATAAAAATAAAGTTATTATTATTATTATTATTATTATTATTATTATTATTATTATTATTATTATTACTTGACAAATGTTGTGATGAGGAAATACGGCTTGGAGAATGTAGATAAAACCGCGCCCCAAAAGTCAAAAATGATGAAAATGTTATTGCTTTTGCAAGTGAGCGACTCTGTTATGAGCATGCGATGCATCAAAATTCAGGAAACAATCATATACAAACGGCACATGTTACTATGTACTAATCTTTGTACATATCTATCTAAATACCTAAATACTTTACCTACATACTCTACATTTCTATTTAATCTTACTTAATTATTTTATAATTTATGCATGCATGCATGCATACAATATAATATAATATAATATAATATAATATAATATAATATAATATAATATAATATAATATAATATAATATAATACATGTATATGATATGATATCATATATGATATGATATGATATAATAATATCTATCTGTCTGTCTGTCTATCTATCTATCATCTATCTATCTATCTATCTATCTATCTATCTATCTATCTATCTATCTATCTATCTATCTATCTATCTATCTATCTGTCTGTCTGTCTGTCTGTGCACACTCAAAATGCTTATCAGTAGCAAACAAACCAAATTTTAGTAGTTTTTAAAAATTTTCAGTAGCAAGCTGTAACGACAGTTCAAGACATAATTCTGCTCACAAAGCACACAAACTGAAACACTACGAGGCAGTAGAATGGGAATTACAATCTATTCAAGCCAAGCTAAAACATCAACACTGTTACACTTTTTTTTTGTTTAACAAAACCTTTATTAGCAGAGTATCAAAATATACAAATTAGGACAATATTTTATTTAACAAAATGTATGGCTGGACAGATTAATAATGATTTTAACTTGGTTACATACTTTTCTATTTCCGGGTTGTTTTTTGAATAACTTGATTTCCAGCACTGTTGTGCCGTTCTCTTCTTTTTTGGTGACAGAGCTGGGTCAGATGAATCCTCTTCACTATCTCTTCTCACTCTTTTTTTTTATCTTTCAAAGCTGGCTCCATAATTTTTTTTAATCACAAGTATGAAGTTGCAACCACACAAATGCTGAACGAACTAGAAACAAATGCGCGCTTCCGGTTCGAAAAACGTCTTTTAAGCACAACTAGTCAAAAACATCTTAAACCAGAAAAAAAAAGTAAAAAAAAATTTTTTTAGTAAAAAAATCGGAATTTCGGAATTTTAATAAGTAATCCGTAGCTCCGTATTCTGCTCATGAAAATCGGAGAAAATACGGAAAATCCGTAGATGTGCACAGGTCTGCATATCTGTATATCTCTATATCTTACTATAATGTCCATTTTAAAAAAAATTATTTCATTTAACACAAAGAATCTACGTCTTTCTCTCAGGAGAAGCTCAAAGCGCAGTTACAGCCAAAAATAAAGAATAAGAAAAAGAAGAACAGCTTACTCTATGAACAAAATGTTTATAAGAATCGAACACCACATTATTAGAGCATACCATTCATCTAGCCGAGCGAAGTATTGGACTCTCTCCTCTCGGTACACCACCTAGAGAACACGGCCCGACCTGAACTACTAGTTTTCATTTGTCCCTCGTAAGAGGGACATAAAAATAGTTGCCCTGCAAGGCGGTGAAGCGTGTTGATAGTAAACCGGTTTGCCGGCTACTAGTGCCTCGACACTCTCTACAAGTCACTGCCATTGACTTGCATAAAAATGCCTGCCGACAATGTAGTCCTGCTCACCACCAAAAGCAGAAGACGAATGGTCAGGCGGGAGAACATATGTTGTGTCGCCTTGTCCTGCATAACCCAACGGCCAAACCAAAGAATTCTGCACAACAGGAGCCACCCAAGGCTAGACTAACCAACAAATAGAAAGTAGACAATCTCTCTCCAAAGCGTGAACCAGTCGCCTCCAATTCCGCCACAAATCCCACAGCTCAAATCGAATCATGTCCTCATGATTCCGAATCATGTCCTCCAGTTGGAAACAGTATGTCTGGAACCGCCCATGACTACGTCCAGTCAGTCTCCATTCACTGACTTAACAGTTAAAAATTGCCTTCAACAGTTACATCGGTCCTATCATCATGTTGTTGTTGTTGTTTGTAGAGTATAGTCACACGACACTTTCGCATATAGGTGACTACTGGACCGATTTATACTGACACCAGCGGGCCAGTTGTTGGTAAAGGGGAAAATAATATGATCACACGTTGACCAATCCGGGCCCGGTCGTTGCTTCACTTGTTGCCGAGCGGAGTATTTGACTCCCGCCCCTCGGCCACCACCTTGAAAACACGGCCCGTAAGAGAGACATAAAAATTGTGCTCTGCAAGACGGGGAAGCGTGTTGGTAGTAAACCGGTTTGCCGGCTACTAGTGCCACGACACTCTCTACAGGTCACTGCCACTGACTTGCATAAAAAATGCCTGCCGACAATGTAGTCCTGTTCACCACCAAAAACAGAAGACGAATGGACAGCCGGGGAGAACACATGTCGTGTCGCCTTGTCCTGCATAACCCAACGGCCACACCATGGTATTCTGTACAGCAGGAGCCACCCAAGGCTAGACTAACCAACAAATAGAAGGTAGACAATCTCTCTCCCATGCGTGAACCAGTCGCCTCCCATTTCGCCACATTAATAATAAAATAAAGACTGTAGGTTTGTTCATGCTGGAGGCAGAAATTGGAAAGAAAATACAATTAAAGAGAGCACCTAACCAGAAGAAGGAAAAAAAAACTGAATTATTTTAAAAGGTTTAAAAATAGGAAATCAGTACCACCCCCTCTACCTTCCCCTTGCTCGCCCCCTCCCCCTCTCCCTCCCATCCTACCCGCCTCACCCACTTTTCCTTAAATAGCTGAAATAAATTAAGGATGGCGCAGCGCGAGGTGCCGGTGGTGACGACATGTGTACACCACAAATTATGTAAATCTGTCCACCCAATTCAAAGAAAATGCGCATACAGACAAACACCCTCACACACACGGAAGAAAGGGGGAAAAAATCGAAAAATTTAAATCGAAAGACTTATACCGGTATAATAACAATGGCAACCATTGCATGTGGACCGGCTGAAGGTACTGGTCGTCCTAAAACCTCGGAGCTTCAGGCCAATAAGCCGCTGCTGCCAAACAGCGCAAGGTGGGGGTGAGGATGAGGCGAGTGGTGAATTTAATTAACATTTCTGCATTGTAACCTTCGATCTCGATAGATCTATATTATATATAAATTGCTTAGCCGGAAGTCCTTCTTCGCCTCTACTGTAAAGTTTGTCCGGTATGGACGCTGATCTGGGCAGGTGGTTGGTGCTGCGGATCGGCCTGCTGTGCGCTCAAAACCTGCGAAATCGTTATAGCCGACATTTCCTTACCGAACGTTTAACCGTTTCTGAGATAAATAAATAAACAAAATGTCCACAAACTGCAATAGCCTCATTCCGCGCGCGGTTTCGATTCAACCCGTGTCAAGAACTTGCCGTTCCGTAATACCGCAAATTTTGTTTTATTTCCATTCAAAACACTTTTGCACTCATGTCACCAATCTTACAAAATTTTGTGTTTAACTAATTAAATTTGATTAATTAAAAATCGAATCGAGGTTTCAGCATGTTTTCCCATATAGACCAAAAAATTAATGTTCTATATACGAAGCCTTGGTAGCTCAATTGGTAAGACAATCGCCTGCAATGCAGGGGACCCGAGTTCAAATCTCCGGCAGGGTATATTTTTCTTTTATGTTTTTTTTTTTTACATTACTATATGGATATTTTGCTTTTTAATTTAGGCTTTTTACTTTTAACTTATTTATTATTATTATTATTATTATTATTATTATTATTATTATTATTATTTATAAACTAAAAATAATAATAATAATAATAATAATAATAATAATAATAATAATAATAATAATAATAATAATAATAATAATTATTATTATTATTATTATTATTATTATTATTATTATTATTATATCTTATATCAAATTTTATTTTAAAACCCTGGTGTTTTTTATGATTTCTATTTGTATTATTCTATATTATTATTATTATTATTATTATTATTATTATTATTATTATTATTATTATTATTATTATTACCAAGGATCGGGATGGGGTGGTACGTGTAGGTAAAAGGGGGTTACGGGTAGGTTTAAAGGGGCATGGGTAGGCATAACGGGGATACGGGTATATATAAGGGGGTATGGTGATGGTCGATTCCTTTCATCCATACCTGCGAAACGATCAACGGGGAAGTATCAAGGAGGGTACAGGTAGGTTACAAGGGGGGTACGGAAGGTATCAAGGGGGTATGGGGAGGTATCAAGTGGGTTCGGGGAGGTATCAAGGGGGTATGGTGAGTCATCATGGGGGGGGGGGGACGGGGAGATATCAGGGGGGGGGGTATGGTGTGGTATCAAGGGGGATATGGGGAGGTATCATCGTCCAAATGAAACTCGCAGACAACAGTTGTCTCTGTGTACCCTGGCTTGCCAGGGTACAAAAACCACTAGTTCTATATAACTACAAAAATTTAAATTGCTTGGTCCAGCGAGATACGGATGAAATCTGACGACACGCTGGAAATTAATAATTAACGGAAACGTTCATTTACTGATTAATTTGTATTTTTAGTCAGTCCCGCATTCCTGTCGGATTTGGATGTGATTGGACACCAATAATTTACGTGTGTGCACCCATTGCTTAAATATATTGCCGTCCGATGCATACAAGGCAAAGTCAGCGTCAAATAATTGTATAGCTGTTCAGATACGAGGAATATGTTTCGGAATCGAGATAACACGCATACAGGCACGCGCGTACACGAACAAACGAAGACAGGGAGTGGATACAAAACTCGCAAATATAATGTACAGAGTTGTCAAATATGAATAAACATTCCAGCAACACAGCACATCATCATCATCATCATCATCATCATCATCATCATCATCATCATCATCATCATCATCATCATCATCATCGTCATCATCATCAACAACTACTAAGCTTATTACTACTACTACAACAACTAGGGCCTACAACTACCATTTCTCCTCTTTCTATTATTATTATTATTATTATTATTATTATTATTATTATATTATTATTATTATTATTATTATTTATCCGCCTAATCTAGGCTCTTACATGAATGTAGAACAACTTTAACTATAAAATAAAACGAGGAAAACTAATGAAGTATTAAGCATATATAAAACCGAATATCTCTCTAACATACACAAACACGCGCGCGCACACACACACACACACACTCACAGTCACACTCACAATCACACACACATGCGAACTATGATTTTGCAGATTTGTTTCGTTGATTTCAATCGGTGGAAGGAAAATAATGATATTATTATTTAGCAATTTAGGCATTTTATATGTATGTGTTTTGTTAATATTTTAATGAGGTTTTTATTCTATTTTGTATTTGTAAACGGGGGTTCGATACATTAGAGTACAGCCTCAGCGTCCCCTGCATTGGATGCCTTTATTGTAATGTGACCAGCTGGTGGAGTGCTTCAGTGTTCCATGAGGGGTTGTTTTAGCAAATCTTGTGTACGGGTCGGGTCCTCTTTCGGGTCCTGATTCGGCTATTTGCCGTCCGCTGGACCTTATAAATAACGACTACCTAACTAACTAAAATGAGTTTCACGGTAAGGATTTTAATGACTGAATTGAAGATGAATTTCTTAGAAAAAGAAGCAGCTTGTCCAAATACTAAGGCTCTGCATGATAAGAGAAAGCACGTTTGCCATTTGATTTAGTCCGCACAGATGAAACTGCAAACAAATAAAGAGTCAGGTGAAGTACGAAGTTGTCTAGAAGGTATATAAACGTTAAGGTCAACGATATATTGAGGGGCAGTGGAGTTTCGAATCCGGGAAGCACTACAACCTCTACCATATCCTATCATATCCCGTAACTCGGAGGTCGTAGGGGCACCACAGATGATCGTTTAACCAGCGTACTCCATCTTTCTCTGTCCTCAGCAACCCTCACGGCTTCGCTCAGTGTCAAGCCAGTCATTTCTCGAATGTTGTCCTCCCACCTCTTTTTCGGTCTCCCTCTTCTTCTGCCCCCTTGCATTGTGCCTTGCAGGATGGTCTTTGCAAGGCCTCATGATCTGGTGACGTGGCCATACCATCTGAGTTTCCGTTTCTTCACCACTGTGAGCAGGTCATCGTGTTGTCCAATGGCAAAACATTTTTCAATGGCAGCATTTAATGTGAAAATATTATAAACAGTTGAATATCAGCGTCTGAAACCAGCCTGCGACTCAGTCAGCTTTTTATGTTCTTCAAGTCGCTTATCAAGCACAGAAATGTAACATTTACTTACCAAGTTAAGCAAAGAAACACTACGATAGTTATTAGTGGGATGTACATCACCTTTAAAATAAATCGGTAGCCTACAATTATTGCCTTTACTGCTGTGAGATGTGAGAGAGAGAGAGAGAGAGAGAGAGAGAGAGAGAGAGAGAGAGGGGGGAGTCATTGACTGTTCTCTCAAGATTTAAAAGAAAAGACAGTCTTGGGACCTAATTCGTGTTAGCTTTCTCTCAAAATTTTCACAGAGAATATACAGATTTATTTCCCTTGTCCTGGAGCGCATGCTCTCTCTCTCTCTCTCTCTCTCTCTCTCTCTCTCTCTCTCTCTCTCTCTCTCTCTCTCTCTCTCTCTCTCTTCTTAAGAAGATGTAAAAAAAGCACACTCAGTGCTTAATCTTTTACCCTTGTTTAATAAAATTGTCGTATCTTATCGTATCTTATCTTATCTGTGCAAATACATAGAAATATTCAGAAAGATAATTATGGAATGAACAATATTTTCACACATTGAATTTAATTTTCAATTTTAATGAATTAAATTATTTGCAGAAATTCTTCAGCATTCTTTCTGGATCCGGTAGAATTCATAATGATTTGTTTAGCTTACTGAGATATAATACATACGCATGTGTGTGCGTGAATTTGTGTGTGTGATATGATTTTAAAGTTAATTTTAAAGGTTCTTTATTATTTTAACTTGTTAAGGGACATTGGAAGACTAAACTTATTATTTAGCCTAAAATCTTTATCCCTAATAAAAAAAAAGTTTCAAAAAAGGTTTTTAACTCTCTCTCTCTTTCTCTCTCGGAGATTTAAGATTTTTATTTTATTTTTATTTATTTATTTATTTATTTCTTACAAAATGTGCATTAATAAGTAATAAAATAGATGTCATGTTTTAAAAAAAATGTTGACACATAGTCCCTATAAGGTAAAATGAATCCTGATAATAGACAGCTTGTCTAGCGATTTTTGGTAACGCTTTATTGTCCCTTTTTATTGGGAAATTCTGGGCCGCCTCCCCTGAGAAGGCGTATTCGCAGCCTGTGGCACGTTCAAACCCAATCTAATATTAGTGGCGTATTTTTTGTGTGTGTGGAAATTTTGCTGGGGGAGCAAACCGGAGTACCCGGAAAAAACCACCTAGCCCTTGCCCGAGTCGAAAGTAATTAATATTCGGAGAAACATAACACCTGTCAGGCACCATTGGTTTTTGGCCTGTGGACAAGGCAAGTTAGTCCCGCCTTAGGCCGCTTAACCTCTACGCTCGCTTAACATACATATTATCATTTGAGTGTGAATGTACTGTAACCCCTAAAAAGGTGAAAACTAATTACATTAACTGGTGAACCTCTAGTTGGCAGCTGAAATGTGACAATGGTACTGAATTTCAAGAAATTTTGTCCACTATCCAAGGAGTCCAGATGCTAGCCTCCATAGTTGAATGTTTTGTATCAGTATCGTAATTTTATGAGGAATAATAATAATAATAATAATAATAATAATAATAATAATAATAATAATAATAATAATAATAATAATAGTAATAAGTAATAATAATAATAATGTATGCTATATAAATATAATAATGTATGCTATATAAATATAATAATAAATATACTACTACTACTACTACTACTACTACTACTACTACTACTACTACTACTACTACTACTATTACTACTACTACTGAGAATAATAATAATCATGGATGCTATGTTTTCTATACTTTTCCCACAATTATCACACAAAACTGAAATTAACATTTGTTTCTTCATTATGACTAACACTGTGAAAGTGCATTACTCAACTGAACTTTACAAAAGTATTGACAGCTATGAAATAAAGAAGATCCATTAAGAAAAAAAAGGAATTAGTGAATAAACTGCAAATTTTATGTTGCCTGCAATAAATTGTAGCGATACATTTTAATCACATTTGGCAGCCGTGTTTTCACCACCCCCTGTTGTTGATTATCTATAGGAATTATAAAATATAGAAAAAAAAATAAAGTAAAGAAATAAATTGAATTAATTTATACATTAAATGAGTGGGTAAGAGCAAATTAATAGAAAAGCAAACAATATTATAAAATTGCAATTATTTTAAAAAATGACAACAAATTTAAAATAAAAGAACAGGACAGTCGCTATGAACCTCATAATTAATTTAACAGTTCGTCTAACACATTTTGATAGTAGCAGTATACCATACCTTATCATCATCATCTTATCATCACCATCATCATCATCATCATCATCATCGTCATCATTATCATCATCATCTTATCATCATCATCATCATCATCATCATCATCATCATCATCATCATCATCGTCATCATTATCATCATCATCATTATCATCATCATCATTATCATCATCATCCCCAGCTGCTTGCACCACACCACCACAAAGTTGTATGTTTGTCTTCTAATTTAAAGAAGAATAACACATAACATAAAACACTTTTAAAACGACAACTTGTTATCCACTCAATTTGAATTGCCAAATTTTCGGTTTTAATAACCTTCTTCAGGGCATTACAATGTCAGTGTGATAATGTACAAGCGTTTTACCTATTACTATAATTCATGACTATAATTCATAAACCACACATATATACTAAGTGAACATGAATACAACTCTATTATAAAACCACACACACACACACACACACACACACACACACACACACACACACACACCCACCATATACACACACACACACCAGACCCTACACATTCTAAACACAATCAACCTATCCTACATAAGTATACTAAACTTAAGGATATACATAAAGTTCTTTATAACACTAAATATCCAGTTTAACAGAGTCTTTAATCCCGGTAATGAATCCTACTTCTCAACAACACTCCAAAATCCCGCCTCTCATTACCCCCACTAAGCAATGTGCCCAAGTTAGCCTGCCAAAAAATCTCTCTCTGTAGCAGCTCTTCTTCTTGCTGAACACACTCAATCCCAAATATTATCAAATAAGACAAAGTTGGGTCTTCCGGATGAGGAAGGGAATTGCAATGCGTGCTACCCTACACTTTTGGGATTTTCCTGTCTTGGCATCACTTTTGTGTCCAGCCCACCTCGATTTCAAATTTACAGTTGACTCACTGTAAATAAAATCCTTATGCTCATTACACAATACCACATACACTGTGTTGGGAGTACTACACGTCAAATGTTGTTTTATTGTCCAACGCCTATTATCCCAAGGTGAAACAAACTGCCGGACTTGCTTCGAATGCGCACAAGTATCGCACTTCCTCGAACATGGAAAAAATCCCCCTTGTTCATATGGCCCATGCAGGACCTGACTACGGGGAACTGTTGGTTCTTCTTCTATCTGCACCTATCAAACACTTTTTAGGGAACAATAGTCTGTTTTGAGGGTTCTTGTATAATAACCGGAGATTATTCTGTATGATTTCCCTTTGTTAGGTACTCTCGGGTCATACTTCGTAACCCAAGCAATCTTCTTACCTTCCTTCTTCTTTTTCCTACTCTCAAGCTTCAAAATTTGCTCTCTAGGTTTGCTCGCGCCTTGTTTCAGGTCTTCAAGAGCCCTACGCTCCTCCCATCCCGAGATAACCAAATAACGGGCATATTCCTTTATCCTTAGTTGTAGTATTTCATCATTTGAACAAATCATTCTCAGTCTTCTACCCATACCTATTGCCAATCCCTTAAAAACTGAAGGTGGATGGCAAGAATGAGGGGGCAGGTAGCTGTGTGAGTTTTTTGAAAATACATCTGTCTCTATCATTCCTTCTTCTGTAATTTTAACCTTCACATCAAGATAATCTACTTCTTTGCCACATGATACCGTCCAGCGAATATTCTGAGGATGCAACAACTGTAGATGTTCCTGGAATTTGACCACATCCTGGACGACAGGTAATATGGTAATCCCATCATCTCTGTACCTACTCCAATTCAAGTACTGTAGTTCCTGTTTCAACTTCTCATCAGATAACAATGATGTTAACAAAGGAGTTGGTGACTTATCTACTAACTTCCTGTCCAATTCACCCATAAATATGTCAACATAATCTGCTGCATGGCAGGGACCCATTGCTGTGCCTTTATATATATATATATATATATATATATATATATATATATATATATATATATATATATATATATATATATATATATATATATATATATATATATATATATATAACTTGAGTGTGGACTTCTAAGAATACTTGTAAGCGTGAGCACATTCCCAATTAAGAGTAGTATATAAGGGTAGTATATAAGTAGTATAAGAGTCCACACTCAAGTTTTGTTTTAGTATCTACATTATTCATCAACCATAAATTATTTTGTTTGTTTCTTTGTTTTAGACCATTGGGAACATACTTTTTGTGACATCCGGCTGACACACAAACTGAGCACAGCAAGATTTATAATTTTAGTTTGCAATTTTGAAGGAACATGCAAGAACATTATTTATACGTTCAAAAATCGCAAATCTGATCATGCCAAAGGTTAAAAAAACAAAAAAAAAAAAACAAGCCGCAACTAGTACAAGTTTTGACCAAGCATGTCCAGCAAAAAGAAGGAAGATTTCAACTCATTATTTGATCCTGGTTCCCACGAAAGAAATATATGAAAAGTGCAGTTTTTTCAGGCCTGTTGAAGGTACAGAATGCGATGTTTTCCAAACAAACGCAGCAAGAGTCTGTAGACCGGACATGAGAGCCCTTTGGATATGAATGGTCTGAATGTTGGAGATTCTGAATCTATTATTCGATCTTTTTATAAAGAGTACGGTAGTTGCGTAGAACGTTTGCAGATCACTACAAAAGCTCCTGGTCGCTCTACTAATGGCGGAATCTTGAAGTTACTAGACACTGTTGGTGATGGCCGGAGACTGCAAGAATTGGAAATTGGTACAAAAGCCACCGCGCTGGCTACCAAAAATAGGTTGATGAAGTTACTGCGACAATGTTGGTATGCGCTTGCTCGATTTGGATGTTGGCATAAGATCTGAAAAATCATCAAAGCGCCCAGCAGTGAATTTATAAATGCTGTAATGCCGGTTTTGCTGAAGTCATCTCTGTGCCCCGACCTTGAAGTGTTGAGGATTGTGAAGAGGCCTTTCGGGAAAGTGGGTTTGATCCAGCTGCTGAAAAAGTTCACAAAGTTGAGGGAACTGAGGGTATGCCATGAAGAAATCAAAGAAGGGGTGGTGCAGTATCTGGCTTAACCAGACCCCACCCTTACGGAAACTGACGGTGATACTTGCTGTATTGAGATAGAGTGTGACTGCATCTAGAAAGTATCAAAGCCAGCATGGAAGGCACTCGCTGAATGAAGTCAGACCTACTCTGATGTTGGAAATGAAAGTGTTGTCTGAAAGAAGTAGGAATTCGAATGCTTTTGATATTCAGGAAACGGTCAAGCTTTCGGACCCAAAGTTTGAAGAGAGCTTTCGAAAAGCTCTCACCCATTGTCAGTTTCAAAGCTTCATGTCATTTAATGATGTTTAGGGGTATTCCATGTTATAGTCTTAGAACTGTAATGGCTGGACATTTCAAAATTAAAACATTACTTTTCTTCTTTCTGATTCCTTTTGATGTACAAAAATGTGTGTAGATTTTGTGTTCTCACCAAAATCAAAACTGTGTGCATCTTGTTCACGTTATTGCTTAGTTGTTTTATTGTGGTCCTGATTCGGCTTTTAGCAGTCCGCTGGATCCTATGCAAACTGAATATCTATCTATCTATTTAGTGGTTTAATTTTTCCTTTTTGTTTTATTAAATAATCGATCGCCTTTACCAAAGGGTGTAACGGAAACTCCCATGGTATGGTCACGTCACCAGAACATCAGGTCTTGCAAAGACCATCCTGCAAGGCACGGTGCAAGGAGGCAGAAGAAGAGGAAGACAGAAAGAGAGGTGGGAGGACAACATTCGAAAATGGAGCGAAGCCATGAGGGTTGCTGATGACAGAGAAAGATGGAGTACGCTGGTTAAACGATCATCTGTGGTGCCCCAACGACTTTCAAGTTACGGGATATATGATAGGAAATCGAGATTCAAGAAGTATTGCCAAAAAGGCAGGCAGTACGAATGTAAAATCTGGGATATATGGAAGTTCTAATTCCCTTAGAAAAAATGTGAGGACAGGTACTGCGACGGGACACAGCTGCGCGCCGCAATGCAAGCAGCATAGATAATAAACGAGGGGCTTAGGGCACCAATTCAGGACCTAAAATAAGCTACAATGGGTATGTTAAAATATTCCTATAAGTACAAAACGTTATACACCATCAAATTCAAATATAAACAGCAAAGATATGTAAGTTGGTTCGTGCTCCGCTAGGGTGTAGTTGTAGGGGACCAGCAACTGATGGACATTTGTTCCAAAATGCCGGCGTTGAGTTTCAGAAGTATTGCCCTCCCCCTCCCCTTCTCCTCCTTAAAAGTTCTTTCCCGGGGAGTATTTTTAGTATATCCTAGAACTATGCTACCCTCCCTTCCCCACTGTCCCAGAAGCACTCCCCCCTTCCCCACACCCCATTAAATGTTTTTTGTATGTATGATTCCGTGTTTACAAAAGGGGAGTACTTCTGGGAAAATATCCCAGAAATAGTCCTCCTTCATTAAGCGAGGGAGGGGGGAGTACTTCTGGAATATTCCAAAAATACTCCCCCTTTGCAATGTTTATTTATGTGTGGTCCATGTTTTCACAAAGGAGATTACTTTTGGAATTTCCCAGATATACTCTGCCTCCCCCACTTCCATTTTGCTTAAGGGGACATTTCTCTTTGCACTTCCACATATGGAAACAGCATAAACACAAAACAAGCAACCAACCAATCAAAACAGGTTGTCCAACGTATCCACTTAACCTATCAACCTTAACCTATCCACCTTAACCTATCCACTCTAATTTGGGGACCATGTTATCGCAAACACACAATTTTGTTTTTAACTTCATCACAAGCCAACAATTTACGAAAAGGAACTTGTCGTGACATACCCAATGAGGTTGAATAACTGGAGGCGGGGGGGTGGGGGGGTGGGGGTGGGGGTGTGACGTCATTCTCTTCTGTGCTAGGCGAGTGAAGCAACTTCGATGTGTGTCGTAGCCACGCCCCTTAATTGCAAAATAGGGTTGTTCTCTTATGGTCTTGAAATTTGTTTGTCAGTTCTTACTTTAAACAGGCTACACATTTTTGTGGGCAATTTTGTTTTGTTTATTGTAGCCCTGGGTAATAAACATGTACTCTCCTTCCTTCCCCCCCCCCCCCACACACACACATTTGTATGGAGAGTACTTTGCGATGCTCGCAAGTATACACACCATTAGAGAAGAATTCTAAAAAAAATTGGGTGGGGAGTACTTATGGGATATGCCATAAGTACTCCCTTAATGTCCCATCCATGCCCAGGGAATAGTTCCGAAAAAGCCATGCTGAACCAAAAGTACTTCCCTACTTCTAGGCTTTGGGGACGGGGAGGGGGGGGGGAGTACTTCTGGAATGAGCAGAACTACTCCAGGGTGTGAACATAGTTAATCCCAGAAGTACTCCCCGGGAGTATTTCTGGATCAAGGGGAGAGTAATTCTGTGAAAGTACTCCCCTCTGCCTTTCTTTACAAAACTGTCATGTCTTGCTTGTTTGTAACGGTTTTTACACACACACACACACACACACACACACACACAAAAGTAAACAAAAGTGCACTTTTTCACATGGGGGAGTACATTTGGGAAAGGGGGTGGGTGAGAAGGTGGAGTCAGTCTGGATTTATTCCACGTTATCCCAAAAATACCTCCCAGAGGAGTACTTTCTAGGGTAGGGTACTTACGGGATGTTACACCGCCGTCCGGCACACCCAACAGCGGAGTACAGTGGGTTGGTCTGAGCGGGCTGAAAGACTCGGTGGCAGGCACAAGCACGTGTCAGGGCGCTGAACGTTGATAACCTTCTCCGTCCCCAACGCGCAAAATGGCAGGCAGGTATGGCGATATGTCAAACTCGAACAAATGTGAGCGGTCTTCGATTGAATCGTGGAATGAGTTGCCGATGGAGAGATGACCTTCGATGTCCTCCTGCGGGTATCTTCTTCTTCTAGAGTAAGTTTAACGTCCCCGGACACATTAAGCGAATAGGAGACAAGCGGCTATCTGAATGAACATTGAGGTTTAACGTCTACACCCACGATTGGCGATATGGCAGTCGGGGATAACCATCCCATGGAAAGAAGGGTAGGGACCTGAATCAACACTGAACCACCAAAGCAATCATACTGCTAAAATGGACAGTAAAAATGGCGGGTATCTAGGCATCTTCTGCCTATTTATACTATTTCGGGTGTAAAGGCCGAGGGAGGTGCGGATGAATGTAAATATTTATTACGCATTCCAATAACGTACACAGTTACTGAACTTGTCGTTGAACCGCGGTTGCAATGAAAGGACAAGTGACGTAGACGCGCACAATTAATAGGAAGTGCTTTGTGAAAATGAAAAGGGGTGGGGGGTGGGAAGATGTCTAGCGGGCACTCTGACTTACGTAAATGTGGTGGTTTTGAAAACAACAAATAAAAAGACGTCAAAAGGGAGGTCGCGACCGGTTTGTGAACATGCTGGCGAAGTGCTTGATGCAAACTGGGATTCTTTCGAGAGACCTCACATCGTTTTAGTGAAATACTTTCCTCGATAATATACGGATTTCACGTGACCATGTTATTAAAACGACGAAGAAGAAGAACAAAAACAAAGATTTTCATTTTCTATTCTCAACACGAATTACAACAAGAACATTTTCAATTTCTATTATCAACACGAATTACCAGAAGTTTAAAAAAAGTGTAAAATCTATTACCGTGGTAAAAGAATTATTACTAAATAAGTAAATGAATAAATACAATTATTAGTTCCATGAAAGCCAGTGATTAAAATCTCCTTAAATGTTAACGCCATAGGTTTAAATAGCCACTGCCTCTCTCCCAATACCTAAGGAGTATGCTTAACCCCAATCCACATAAATTCGCCTTCTCTCTCTCTCTCTTCTCACCCTTCTCTCTCTCATTCCCTCTCTCTCCCACTCTCTTTTTTCTCTCCCTCGCTCTTTCTCTCTACTCCTCTCTCTCATTTTCTCTCCCTCCCTCCCCCTCTCTCTTCCATTGCAATAGTATTGTTAACTACTTATTTACGTAACCGGTGTAGTTTGTCCTATCAACCAATAAACAAGACAAAAAAGACACCAATAAAAAAAGGGGAAAAACAAAATGGCACAACACTTACTATAATATATATCCGTGTTTGTTTGATCAAATGTCCGTGTGCCTCTGAAATAGAGGTTGTAGGTAGGGTAAAAATGTGTGCCCAGAATTTGAATCGTAGTTCTTTTTCTTTATAATAATAATAATAATTAACATTTATATAGCGCCCTTTCTAATGAAAGCTCAGAGCGCTTTACATTCACATAAGACACTTCTTCTAAGAACTAAAATGACTAAATAATAACAACAGAAAAAAAAACATGGTAAACAAAACAAACAGAATGTAATTACATAATATAAACACGCACGCACACACACACATCCACACACACACACACGCCAAGTTCAACACGAATTTAAATTGTGATGTCAGTAAAGGAACGTTTGAACAGATGGGTCTTGAGGCCAGAACGAAAGGCAGCAGATGTTTGGGAAGAATGGAGAGACATGGGAAGGGAGTTCCAGACGGTGGGAGCAGAAAATGAAAATGAGCGTTTGCCAAAGGACTTGTTCACTCGTGGAATGGAGATATTTTGGGCAGAAGAAGATCGAAGGGTTCTAGAGGGTATGTAGGGGTTAACCATGGTTTTGAGATAAGAAGGGCCGGATGAAGAGAGAGCATTGAAGCAGAGGCAAGCAATTTTGTACTCAATTCTTTGTTCAATGGGAAGCCAGTGTAGGGATTTAAGATGAGGAGTTATATGGGCAGATTTTGGAATGCGAAGAATGAGACGGGCGGCATTATTTTGAATCTTTTGAAGTCTTTGCAATAGATAGTCCGGGCAACCACAGAAGAGAGAGTTACAATAGTCAAGCCGTGAGAGAATGAAAGCTGAGACAAGAGTTTGAGTGGCTTTGGCAGACAGAAAATGACGGATGCTGTTGATTCGACGGAGTTCAAAGTTTAGGTTTCTGATTAGAGTTTGAATGTGAGCTTGCATAGTCAGGTGAGAGTCCAAAATCACGCCCAAGTTTTTGACGGAATCAGAAAACTGGACAACAGAGTTACCAACAACAAAGGAAGATGGAAGCTGAGATGTTATGCGAGGAGATGAAATAATTATGGCTTCTGTCTTTTCGTCATTAAGTTTCAATTTGTTGAACGTCATCCAAGACTTGATATCACAGATGCACTCTTGCATCGAATTTATTGTAATGCCAAGATCCTGTGGGTCACAAGGTTTATGAAGTTGTGTATCGTCCGCAAAGGAATGATGATTGACAGAGTGAGAATCGATGATGTCAGAAAGAGGGGATGTGTACAGAACAAAGAGGACAGGACCCAAAACCGATCCTTGCGGCACGCCACAGAGGATCGGAGCAGGATCAGAGCGGTCATTGTCAACGTAAACAGTTTGTTGTCTGTCAGTAATGTATGACGTGAGCCAGTCAAGAACTGTGCCACGAAGGCCAAAAGTGTGTTGCAGACGGTCAATGAGAATGGTGTGATCTATGGTGTCAAATGCTGACGAAAGGTCTAACAGAGCAAGAACAGAGAGTTTGCCTTGATCAAGGGAGAGGAGAAGATCATTAGTGATTTTAACAAGAGCAGTTTCTGTACTATGTCTAGGTCTGTAAGCGGATTGAAGAGGATCAAGAAGGTTGTTTGAAGACCTTCTTTATATATTTTGTTAACTAGGAACTTTGCTTATTACACTTGTTTTTATTTATTTTTGTGTACAATGGTTGTCTTTATCAGCGCTGCGTTAATCCACGCCGGCGTGGGGATATTTATTTATGCCCTTCACAAATTATTAATTAATTCATTCATTCAATCATCTATATGTCAGTTGAATTGGAAGAAAAAAAAACACCACCAAACGCTTTACGATTGATACCATTATTTAAAATACGTCCCTTGAATTTCAAATTATCTTTTTCTCAAGAAAACATTTGAGCTTTACTTATAACTTATTACCTTTAAATTGTTTGTATGTAATTAAAAGGTGTCCCTTGAATTTAAACTATATATTTTTATAGTTACAAATCGACTTGCCAATAAAAAAAATATGTTACCATAATTTTTCAAATGTGTTTATCCATGAAGTGTCACTTAAATTTAAACCGGTTTTTTTTATTTCAATAAAATATAGGTTTAATTAATAATAATCTTAATGACTGTTTACATAATTATCTCAAATGTGTCCCTCAAATGTGAACTTTCCTTCTTTTCAAGGAAAAAAAAGTATTTAATAATCTTATGGTTGTTACGACCCCCCCCACCCCCACCCCCACCCCCGTAACTCGGAGGTCGTAGGGGCACCATGTTACGATCATTTTATTTTTTAAAACATGCTTGACTTTGAATAGGCGGAGAGATAGCGAAAACTATACAAGGAAGCTTTGAGAAAATATCATATGAAATTCCATAATGAGAGCCCAGTTTCTGCACCCAAACATTGATGACAGATCGTTAGTGAGCCAGTTGGGGTAGGCTTACTGCAGCCCCAGTTAGTGAAGCCGACTCGCCTCTATTCAAGCGTGATATTGCGTTTGGCACCTAGGGCCAGAAACGCGAGATGCTTCGTAAGGGTGTTTTGTCGTTGACGCACTTTTCTTTCTTCACGAAATGCGAACCGGTGTGACATCCTCACAGTTCCTAGTATCTTAGCTGGGCTGGGAGCGAATGGGAGCATTCTGATTGGTCGACGCGTTACAAAATTCGACGCATGCGCACAGTGCTATCATAGTCTTCGTAAGGGTTAGGGTTAGGGTTTGGGTTAGAGTTAAGAGTTTAGGGTTAGGGTTAGGGTTTGGGTTAGGGTTAGGGTTATGACGCCTAAGAACTTCGTGAAAAAGCCGGCCCGACATGACCTAGCGAATGCGCAAATGCGCTCGGATAAACTAGGAGACCCGGAACTTGAAGGATGTGACACCGGAGCTACGAATTGTTTATCGAATTGATTGTGAGGAGTTTTCCTGAAGGGTGAAAAAGTTGCCTTAACACCGGAAGCTAGCCTATTTATTGACCCTTAAAAGAGCAAAATCTGTGCCGCATAAACCTTAACCTGATTCTCAATTTTAAAAAAAGCTTAACTAACACAGTCTTCCGTACAAACAAGCTGACTATACCCAATTTCAGGGCATACGGGGGTGGTGGTAATGGTGGTGGTGGAAGTGGAGGTGATGATTTAAAAGAATCCTATAGACTGTGGAAGGTACACAACTCCAATTGAGGTCCAAGAAATTACGCAGTTATTGTTCTTGGTTTGACGTGAAAAGTAAGATTATTATTTATTGTAGTGGAGTTAGAACACAGCAGCATTTGTGTATGCCTCTCTCTCTCTCACACACGCACTCACACACACGCACTCACACCGGCGCACACATACACAAACACACACATATGCACACATACCAACGCATACACACGAACACACATATAAACACAGACATATAGGCCTACACACACTCACATCAATATTTTATTCTCCATAACATCGCATGATCATATGCACTTCGAGAATTAATGTTATACTTGACAAGAAGCAAGCATCATCAGTGTTGGACAGAGGAAACAAATTTATTTACACACAAACACACACAAGCGTTCAGAACATCACAAATGGGTTCATTTAAGAATGTAGGAATCGGAAAGTGGTTTTTGAAGAGAAAAGGGTTAGGGTAAGGGTTAGTTGCAGCGCTGCAACTAGCCCTTACCCTACCCCTTTTCGAGAAAGTTGACCTAGATCGTCCCTAATAGGCGACGAAATAGGTCAAAATTTCTTCAAAACTTTTTCGAAAATTCACAGTAATTTTTCCGTCCCGGATAGAGCACTCCTTTGTACTCAAAACACTCCGGTGCACTGTAACTGCACTCCCGTGCACTAAAAGAGCACTCCCGTGTGTTTAGAAACAAGTGGGTTTTTCGAAACAAGTGGGTTCCTTCAAAAGAAACCCAGTTGTTACTAACAATGACAAGTTGTGGAACCGACTTGATCAGTTCGGAACGCACACACACACACACACACACACACACGCACACACGCACACACACACACACACACACACACATGAAATAAATAACACGTTGCAAAAGATCTCTCTCTCTCTCTTTCTCTCTCTCCGCCCAAAATAATAATGAAAATTAATATATAATAATAATAATAATAATAATAATAATATAATAATAATAATAATAATAATAATAATAATAATAATAATAATAATAATAAACAACGTGAACACTTATAAAACATGCACAATACATTTTAGTTCAATTATATCCAGTTAACATTCACAAGTGCACTCAACACAGCATAACATCGTCATGGACAGTCATTTTGGGCATTAGGGCAGTGTGTCTCACCATCGCTGCTTCCAGATTATCAGCGACCCTATACACCCTATTATACACGCACATACACACACCCTCACACACACCCACACAAACACACACACACACATAGTCCTCCGTGATTATATGCTGAATTCACACACACACACACACACACACTAACGCACACACCCACACACATACGCACGCCCTCACAAACGCACAATCTTTATCACCATTGTGCGTGTGCACAAACATATAACTCCCTCAACCTCACATTAACCCCTTTCCCCCAGCTTCCCTTCCCCAGTTCCTTCAGCACGGAGCGAACAGTTCATAGCACCAACACCATCACCATTATCACAATTACAGCCACATTCTCTGTCTGTCTGTCTGTCTGTCTCTGTCTCTCTCTTCTATGTGATTTAATGCATGTCCAAATAAGACGCCTGTGGTCGGTCTGTCGGTCTCCCTCACTCTCTCGTATGGTTGATGTCGACGTTCCTGTAGTTAACAAACAAGTACAAGTTTTGATTGTACATGTATTACATGTCTTGGTATACTGATCGCCGAGACGTAATGTACAACAAAATATTCTTCAAGCATGTGCCTATGGTAACGCACGCTTTAAAAAAGAATACCGATGAAAGACGACGTGAAATCCCCCCGTTCAGTATGTGTAACTTCATCAATTTCTCTACCCGTTTTAGCTGGCCTAATAGCACTAGCCGGTACTGTTCGCATTCATCCAGCGCGTGTGACATCGACATAGTTTCGGTTGGATGAGTTTAGGCAACGTTGTGCACTGGTATAGGGTTAGCAGTAGTTTACTACAGACCTAGATAATAATAAGGTAACAGATAGGTTTATTTATTTATGTATTTATATATTTATTTAATTAGTTATTATTTATTTAGTTATTTATTTATAATAATGTTAACGTTCTAAAATTGCGCATTTTCCAAGCTCACTGCTAAGTTTAAATTGTAGGGTGCCGCCCAATGAAAAAAAAAACAACAACAAAAGTTTGATATAAAAATGGGGGGACATCACGTGTTTTCGGGAAATCAGACCTATAGGCTACCAATTGCTAGGTTTCATACGTCAATAATAATAATAATAATAATAATAATAATAATAATAATAATAATGATAATGATAATGATAATGATAATAATAATAATAATAATAATAATAATAATAATAATAATAATAATAAAAGCAATAACAAGTGCTGGACCCTTACGGGTGCAGAGTTCCATCGCGTGCTGTCTCCCACACTCAAACACACACACACATACTTGCGCAGACACCGTTATTTGGACTTTTCTCTATCGCCACATACGTTCTGTGGACAATGGGTCTAACCCTTACCCTAACCCTAACCCTCACGGATCATTAAATGGACGTCCCAACAATGAGGTCTGTCCAAAGAACGTATGTAAACTTGCACTAGTTTGTCCCAATAACGCCGTGTAAACATCCTCACACGCGCGCGCGATTACACACAAGCACACACACACTCCAACTCACACACCCACACACACACCCATACACACACACACACACACAATATTTCGGACAGTAAAGAAGAAGGACAAATAGGAAGAAGAAATTGGAGAAGAGAAAGAAAAGGATTTGAATATACCCTTCCCGGACTGTAAAGATACTGACGGTCATGTCCTAGGCGGACGAGTGCCAGTCACATAAACACGACGACTGAGACGTTAGACGATGTGCCTAAGGATGCAGCCTGGCTTTGCCTTGAGCTGGAAAAGCGCTATATAAGAACGAAAAGGTGGTGTCACGATTACATCACTCGATTTGCATAAGCTTGGTTTTACTTTGGAGGCATAGGTAAAGTTTAAATCTATACCAAACTTCAACCAAATCACTCCAGTAGTTTGGGAGAAAATAGGAGTAGGAACAAAACAACCAAGAAATGACCAGTTTCGTTTTTAAGGCTTAAGGCATCTGTACACTCTAATTACAACGAAGATTTAAAAAAAAAAAAATTTCTGTTTAAAAAAATGTTCTCACGATGATTAGGTCAACTGATTGCTGCAAGTTTGATTTTAGCTTGTGGATTAGACACGTGGAGTCTAAGTACATTCTAAACTTGAACCAAATCCCTACAGTAGTCTGGGATTAAATAAGATTTTTTTTAATGGTTCAAATTATGTCTGGGATTAAATAAGAATAAAAAATAGTCTTGGATTAAATAAGATTTTTTTTAATGCTTCAAATTATGTTGCCATCATGATGACGTCCCCCAATATGCATACTTTTTTGTCATGTGGTAGGGTTTGTTATTTTATAGCTAAATGCCAAGTTTCAAATAAATCTCTCCAGTAGTTTTAGAGAACAGTGCGCAAAGGTCACCTCCGGACCAACGGACGCCGGACGAACGAACAAAGCCAAAAACAACTGCTCCCGAGCTCAGCTCGGTAACTAATAATAAAAATAATGACAATGATGATGATGATGATGATGATGATGATGATGATGATGATGATGATGATGATGATGATGATTAGAACATAGGACTAAAAAGCGGCCCGAGCTGCTAACTGGCTGCATCAACATAAAGCCCACTGTGAAACGCCACTGACCACTGAGTGACCTTGAAAGCCCTAAAGGTATGCGCGCTTATTTGAGCCTGTCGCCTTTGGTTTTGACAGAATAACCACATACTTTAATGTGCCGCTGGTGCAACCCTGTACCTAAGAAGGGGTGAGGGTTGATGATTTATTCTCATACCTGCCTAGAGCCTGCAAACTTAAGGACACATGCATTGGTTTGTATATTCTTCCTATCAAGATCATTATCATCACCACCACTACCACCTGAACCATCATCACCACCATCACAATAATAATAATAATAATAATAATAATAATAATAATAATAATAATAATAATAATAATAATAATAATAATAATAAATATTAATTAATTATAATAATAACAGCAACAAAACCAACAAGAATCCCCTTATGTGCCAGCTATTTCAGTGTTAGATTATTTGAGAAAGCTGTGGAGCTATATCTTGGTACAGACGGTTTTGATTGTATTTTGAATGACTTTTAAAAATCTTATCCTAAGCTGTTAGTTACTATTACTATGTTATTCAATCTGGTTCTAAGCAGTGGTAAAATTCCTGAAGATTGGTCAGTTGGCATAGTCTGTCCATTATATAAAGAGAAAGGGGACACGTTAAATATAAGTCCCCTATACGCTTCTGTGTCCGAGGACGGTAATCTACCCACTGAACTGAACTGAACATTAAATGTAGACAACTACAGAAGAATAACTCTTCTTAGCTGTTTGGGTAAACTTTTTACTAGCATCAGTAATAATCCCATCCTATTCTATCCTATCCCGTAACTCGGAGGTCGTAGGGGCACCACAGATGATCGTTTAACCAGCATATTCCATCTTTCCCTGTCCTCAGCAACCCTAATTGTTTTGCTCAGTGTCAAACCAGTCCATTCTCGAATGTTGTCCTCCCACCTCTTTTTCGGTCTCCCTCTTCTTCTACCTCCTTGCACTGTGCCTTGCAGGATGGTCTTTGCAAGACCTGACGATCTGGTGACGTAGCCATACCATCGGAGTTTCCGTTTTTTCACCACGGTGAGCAGGTCATCGTGTTGTCCAATGGCTTGTGTGATGGTCTTTCGGACTTCGTCGTTGGTTATGTGTTGGGTATAGGAAATACCCAGAAGTCTTCTGTAGCACCTCATCTCCATGCTTTGTATTCTTCGTTGTAGATCTGCTGTGAGGGTCCATGTTTCGCATGCATATAGGAAGATGGAGATGACAAGGGAGCGCAGCAGTCTTACATTAATAATAGGATTCATTTATTTCTAGATTCAAATAACTTCTTAGATGCCGAACAAGCAGGTTTTAGAAAAGGTAACTCAACCACTGATCACGTTTTTGCTCTGTACTGTCTCACTGACATTTACTTGCAACAAAAGAAAAGATTGTTTACTACCTTTGTTGATTATAAAAAGGCATTTGATAACGTACAGCGAAATATGCTTTGGGAAAAATTAATTTAAAAAATGGTATTTCCGGAAATTTTGACTGTAATTAAAGATATGTATCACAAGACCAAAGCTTGTGTTAAAACGCGTAATGGTATATCGTCTATTTTTTTCACATGTAATGCTGGAGTGAGGCAAGGTGAGAATTTATCACAGATTTTAGTTTCATTGTTTCAGAACGATTAAAGGTCTTTCCTTGCCGAACATGTTGATGGTTTATGGTTGCCACGGAATGTTGCTAATGGTTTCAATTTCTCAGATGTTGATCAGTATTTTAAATTGTTCTTGTTACTGTATGCTGATGATACAGTAATTTTATTAGAATCAGCTGAAGACTTGCAGACTACATAGAAAACATATTGTGCTAAGTTCGGCCTCTGCATAAATATTGCCAAAACAAAAGTTATGATTTTTTTCAAGAGGGAAAGTCAGAAAGTTGCCTGTCTTTAAGTTTAATAATGTAATCATTGAAATTGTTTGGGAATACAAATATTTAGGTACCCTCTTTAATTATAATAAATGTCAAAAGAACTTGAAAGCCCAGAATGTGTCAGCTGAACGAGCGATGTATGCACTTTTAATGAAGTGTAGAAAGTTAGATTTGCCGCTTGATATCCAGCTAGACCTCTTTGATAAATGTGTTAAACCGATTCTGTTGTACAACTGTGAATTATGGGCTCACGAAAAAATGGAAATATGTGATAGATTGCTGCTGAAATTTTTAAAAATGATCTTTAACGTAAAAAAACATTGCACGCCGACATACATGGTTTTAGGTGAGGTTGGCTGTATTCCTGTCTCTTTGGATGCCAACTGTAGGTTACTTGGCTTTTGGTATAAATTGTGTATCGATTGTTGTAACGATTCCACAAAAATGCCAGTGCTTATGTTTCATCTGTGCTCTTATTTATTTTTGAATAGTGAGTATGAATTATCTTGGTTAAATACGGTTCGTTCCCTTCTGAACGATCTCGGTCTGTCTTTCATATGGTTGCGTGGTTGTAGTTATTCTTTGAGCTATTTTAAGAATCTGGTTAAACAACGCCTGAGACCAATTTTTGCAAATCTGGCGTTAGGATATAAATGAGCATAGCAGTTGTATTACATATAGAATGTTTAAGGAAATGTTTTGTTTTGAGGATTATTTAATTAATTTGTCACCATTTTTTAGAATAAACCTGTTAACGTTTAGACTCAGTTGCCATAAACTTCCGATTCAAACTCAAAGATATATAAATGTTCCTCGAGTAAAAAGGCTGTGTTTTTTTGTGTGACCTAAATGAAATAGGTGATGAATTCCATTATTTGTTTAATTGTACTAATCCCCTTCTTAAAGACAACAGAATTTTCCTTTTGCCACAATATTTTAGGAATCGCTCGAATGTCATCAAATTAAAGCAGCTAATGAACTCTGTCGAAACGCAAACTAATGAATCTAAGTCGTTTTGTTGGAATCATATTATCGCTTTTTTGAGTAGTACCGTATTGTTTTTTTCCCAACTGCGTCAATGCTGTTTGGTGGTCATGTGTCATTGTGTGTGCTTTACTGTTTTTGCATTCTTGTGATTGTTATTTTATTTTTATTATGACTGTTGTTTTTGTTCAATCTGGCATCTTTATGCGCTTGTCGTGTTTGTGTGTGTGTTTGTGTGTGTGTGTGTGTGGGGGGGGGAGGGGGAAACGAACTTACCCTGACATACACTTGAAACTCTACATACTTTCTTTTGACTTTTTTTTGACTGCCCCGTTATTTTGACGTCAAAATATTGTGCCGGTAGGTTTGGGGCTCTGTTAGGCTTAGGGTTAGGTTAAAAGTTAGGGTTTGGGTTAGGGTTAGGGATAGCTTCAAAAAAATGAAAATGTCAAAATAATGTCAAAAATTTGGAAGTGTGTCTAAATAATGTATGTAGAGTTTCACAACAGTCATCACAACGTCGTTTCTACAAAAATGTGTGTGTGGGTGTGTGTGTGTGGGTGTGTGGCTGTGTGTGTGTGTGTGTGTGTGTGTGTGTGCGCGCGCGTGCGTGTTTCGTTGAGTGCATATTTACGAGGTATGTACGAGTTAAAAATAGTTTATTTGCTGTCTTTTCATTCAGTAGCCAATATGTTATTGTTATTGTTGCAGTTAGCTGCTAATGTCTTTTTTATGTTTATGTTGTATTAATATAGTGCCGTTTTTGCTGTTTTATGCATATATTGTGTATCCCTATCCCCATTTATCCCTTGTCTGGCTATACGGCCCACCCCTGGGCTAGGAGCCTAGTTTAATACTGACTTTTGTAGGGTTTGTTTAATAAAAGGACAAAGGTCCAAAGTTCCACCACACGACACAAAGCGTAACTGAGACTCGCCAAGTAAGTCTCACAAGGAGAAGCGAACGTAAGGCTCTGCTAGTCTTAACCACGCATTGTGGTCATAGTATCTAAATAGCAATAAGAATATACCGCTAATACATCGAGCAACAGTGCTTTTAACAATTGGTAAAAACAATTTTAAAATGCAAGTCTTGTTGTTGTTGTCGTCGTCGTCGTCATTGTAGTTGTTTTTGCTGCTGCTGTTGTTTGTTGTTGTTGGTAAGGCTTTTGCGCTCCCTTGTCATCTCCATCTTCCTATACACTTGCGAAACATGGACCCTCACAACAGACCTACAAAGAAGAATACAAAGCATGGAGATGAGGTGCTACAGAAGACTTCTGGGCATTTCCTATACCCAGCACATCATAAACGACGAAGTCCTTCAGCCCATGACACAGGTCATTGGACAACACAATGACATGCTCACAATGGCGAAGAAACGGAAACTCCGTTGGTATGGTCACGTCCCCAGAGCATCAGGCCTTGCAAAGACCATCTTGCAAGAGGGAGACAGAAAAAGAGGCGGGAGGACAACATTCGAGAATGGACTGGCTTGACACTGAGCGAAGCCATGATAATTGCTGAGGACAGAGAAAGATGACATACGCTGGTTAAACGATCATCTGTGGTGTCCCAACGAATTTCGAGTTACGGGATAGGATGGGATAGGATAGTTGTTATTGTTGTTGTTGGTGGTGGTGGTGGACGTGGTGTGGTGTGAAGGAGGTGGTGTCGGTGTCGTTGTTGTTGATGATCTTCTTGTACTTCTTCTTTTTGCTGCTGCTGTTTTTGTTACTGTTTTTGTTGTTAAAGTTGTTATTCTTGTTCTTCTCCTTTAGTAGTAATAGTAGTAGTAGTAGTAGTAGTAGTAGTAGTAGTAGTAGTAGTAGTAGTAGTAGTAGTAGTAGTAGTAATAGTACGTATATACGCATACACAGGGGCGCATGCATAAATACAAACATACACGCGAGGCCGGGCGCGTGTACACACATACACACACCATAACGCAACACAACAAACAGATAAACTCACACATACACACGAGCTTCTATCCTCAAACTGGGTATAAAAAACTGCTGAGGGATAACACTACCTTGCTCGTCTGACTTAAAGCTCGGATACAGAGTACTCATCTATCTGTCCTCTGCATCACCCCAGGACAAAAAAAATAATCTGTACTTAATCTGTTAGCGTCACTGATGATCACAATTCAAACATCAGGTAATGACTGAAATTGTGTTGCGAAATCGTGGAAACAACCACGCTACCGTGAACACCTTGTTTTCTTAGATCGCCGTTGAATGAGCAGGAAACGATTGGCTTACGTCATAGATAAAGGAAAATCCCACGCTGTTGTATATCCACAGCCTTTTCCAAACAGCCCTGGTTCAACATATTTGATGTGTTATTTATTAATAACAGTTTTTCAGAAATGTCCAGTTCCTTCAGGATATTATATATTATGTTTTCTGGGCATATAGTCGAAGGGTGGACGAATAACACAATATACCTATATAGGAAGCGTCATGACGTATTTATCCCCGTCATAGTCACATAACCTCACAAAGAAGGCATCCGCTAATAGAATACGTATGATTACGTTTGTGTGCGTCATTTTTGCCATCGGAACATCTTTTTTGCGGTACTTTTGGAAGAAAGGAAACAGTCAAGGACTAGCGCCAAAACCTGAAAATTACAAATAACATGAGATAATTGCAAATATCGTTGATTGATTGATTGATTGATTGTTGCTTTAGGTCCAGCGGACTCTTCCGAGCCAAATCAGGACCGGACAGCCCCCAATCCGCATAAAAGATCTGCTGAAACAACCCTAGTGGGAAAATTGAACGCCCTCCACCGGCCAGTCACTTTACAATAAAGACATCCCACGCAGGGGACGGCTGAGGCTTTACCCCAACTACTCGAACCCCCGGTTACAAAAACAAAATAGAATACAAACATCATTATAAATTATAAACAAAACATATACATATAAAATGCCTATATTGCTAAATAATAACATCATAGGAAGCCCTAGTGACCACCCGGCAGAAAGCGTCCAACACTCCCAAGCTGATCCAACAGACCTCATACACAAATAAGGAGTCTTGTCCAGGAAGAGTTTTCAAGAAAAAAGGTAGCTCATTGATCTAGCGAAGAAGAGGATAGTATAGCAGAGTGATAGGACAGAGCAGGAATGGGAAAGAGTAAATGAGGAAGACAGCGACAGTGGGAATTTAAAGCACTTAATTTCCAGAAAGTGGGGATACTATTTATACTGAAACCCCCGGCATCATGGGATAATTACAATAATCTAGGGATAATTACAATTATAATTGAAAAATTATAAATATCTATCTTCGCGTAATCATGTTTAATTTTCAGTTTTGGCTCTAGCCTGCACCTGCGACAAAATTGAAAATTGTAATTATCACATAATACAATTTTCACTTCATAATTACAATTTTTACGTGATCATGCTTAAATCTGACTTTGGCGGTTTACTAGCACCAAACCGTGCATTTACAGGTATCAGTGATAATAGTAATTAACCCATGTTCTGCTTAATTCACATAATGACGGCCTACTAGCGCCAAAACATGATAGCTACAAATATCATGTGATAATTACAAATATCAAAACCTGATAATTACAAATATCATGTGATAATTACAAAAAACAAAAACGACATATTTACAATTAACACGTACAAGTTGTAATTATCAAGTGAAAATTGCAATGTTCAGTTTTGGCGCATTTCCAGACGGATTGTTAAAGCCAAAACTGAAAATTAAGAATGATCACGTGAAGATATTTGTAATTTTCCATAATGGAAACTCCCTGTTTTGGCGCCTTCCTAGCGCCAAAACCTGATAATTACAACTATCATGAGATAATTACAAATATCATAGGAAAATTACAATCATCAAGGGATAATTACAATTATCATTGAAAAATTACAAATATCTTCGCGTGATCATGTTTAATTTTCAGTTTTGGTCTAGCAATCCGTCTGGAAATGAGCCAAAACCGAAAATTGTAATTTTAACTTGATAGTTACAATTTGTATGTGTTAATTGTAAATATTGCCACTTGTAAATATGATAGTCACCGGTCAGGGCGGAGGAACCTCACGTTACTATAGGTTCAACGACCACGTGCTCGGGGTCAAGACGAGCCACACTGTACTCGTGGATTTCGGCTGCGGCCAACAGCCTGGAGACGATTGGGCTTGCCAGGTCTTTCTTGCCCAAGAAACACTACATGATGAAAAGAACCACTCACTCCATGCCGGATCGGTCGTCGCCCGGGTCACCAAGGACCGCGCCTCCGTTGGTCAACAGGACGGAGGTGATAAGTGTGTTACTGATGGACAACTTAACAAGATCCGCAAGAGGTGCAACATCATCATAGGAAGCTGGAATGTCAGGACCCTAACTATCCTATCCTATACTATTCTATCCGAAAACTCGAAAGTCGATGAAGCACCACAGATGATCGTTTAACCAGTGTACTCCATCTTTCTCTGTCCTCAGCAACCTTCATAGATTCGCTCAGTGTCATTCACGAATGTTGTCCTCTCACCTATTCTTCTTTCTCCCTCTTCTTCTGCCTCCTTGCAACGTGCCTTGCTTGATGGTCTTTGCAAGGCCTGATGATTTGGTGACGTGAGATCGGTGTTTCAGTTTTTTTTCAAAACTGTGAGCATGTCATCGTGTTGTCCAATGGTTTGTATCATGGTCTGTCGGATTTGGTCGTTGGTGATGTGCTGGATATAGGAAATGCCAAGAAGTCTTCTGTAGCACCTCACCTCCTTGGATTCCTGGTCCACAAAGACATTCTAGCCATTGTCATGAGTTGCCGCCCAGTCTCCAGTAGACTCATTAGCATCCGTCTGAGAGCAGCCCCTTTCAACATCACCATCATCCAGCGAAGTCTAGGATTTCTACGAAGATCTGCAGGCTGTCCTTGACCAAGTGCCGAGGAAGAACATAGTCTTAGTGCAAGGCGATTGGAATGCAAATGTTGGCTTAGATGCGCACCACAACTGGGGAGATACATGTGGACCCTACTGCAACACAGAGACAAATCACAGGGGTCTGCGACTCTTGGAGTTTGCCAGATACAAAAATCTGAAACTGGCAAACACTCTTGATCTGCACAAAAATCCAGACGATGGACATGGCACAGTCCCAACGGGGAGCATCATAACCAGATTGACTACATCATGGTCAAGAAACGCTTCAGATCAAGCGTCAACATTGGCAGGACACGCACTTTTCCAGAAGCAGACATCGGAAGTGACCTCGATCTCGTGATGATGTCTTTCCGGCTCCACTTGAAGAGAGTAATCACAGCAAAATGCACCAGACTGAAGTTCGACCTGGACAAACTGCTAGACCCGGAAGTGGCAAAAATATCCCAAGCCACAATGGGAAGGAAAATTGCACCACTGCTCATTTTGTGAGCTGTTGAAGTAGATGTCAATACTATGACCGCGACCTTCAACTCAGCTGTGACAGAGGCCGCCACTATGATCCATGGCAAGCACCGCCAACAGAAGAAAACGTGAATCACACGGAACGTTTGGACCTGTGTGGCAAAAAAAAAAAGAGATGAAAAAGAAAAAGAACACCTTACATGGAACTGATGCCCACCGAAAAATCAACAATAACATCCGAAAAGGTATGCGCACAACAAAGGAGAACTGGATAGAAGATCAGGGCCAGGATATGGAAAACAGTCTGAATAAGAACAACATCATGAAGGCCTACCAGACAGTGAAGCGACTGACAAGTGTTAAACAGCCAAAAGGGCTTCACGATCCAAAGCAAGTCTGGCATATGCCTTACAAAAGAACAAGAAGTCCTGGATAGATGGACAGAGTGCTGCTCTGACCTTTACAACCACACACAAACGGAGACCCATCAGTTCTAGCATGTCCCGAGAACAAAGAAAAATAAGAAATTCTCCCAATTCTCCGAGAAGAAGTTGAGGCAATAGTGCAATCGCAGAAGAAGTGGAAGTCATGTAGATTGGACAACATATCCGCAGAATTGCTTCAAGCAAGAGGAGAAGCGACGGTTGACGCCTTCATCAATATCTGTAACAAGATCTGGCAGAGTGGAGAGTGGCCTTCACCATAGACCCAGTCGCTTGGCATCACTCTTCCCAAAAAGGGTAAACTTCAAAAATGTGAAAATTACCGCACCACAAGGCATCTCAGCAAAAGCCTCCTGAAAATAATAATCAACAGGTTGAAACCGCAAGCTGAACAAATCATTGCTAAAGAATAAGCAGGATTCAGGGCAGGGCGAAGTACCACTGAGCAGATTTTCAATCTCAGAATAATCTTCTAGAAATACATGTATCTACAACGCAAATAACATTTATATCATATGTTTCTAGACTTCAAGAAAGCGTTTGATCGAGTCTAGCATGCAGCTCTGTGGGCATCCATGAGAGTTTACAACATCAGCCCTAACATTATTGAAGTCAATAAAAGCTTGCATGACAAGGCTACCAGTGCAGTCCTCCATCGCAAACTGGTTCAGAACAACAATCGGCGTGGGATAAAGATGCCAACTATCTCCAACACTCTTTAACACTTTCCTGGTGCGCATCATGTCAGATGCTCATGCAGATCACGAAGGAACACTCAGCATAAGTGGTAGAGCAATCTCCAACCTCCGTTTCAATCTCCAACCTCCGTTTTACGGATGACATTGATGGATTGGTTTGGAGAGGAACAAGAACTTGAACAGTTGGTATAGAGGCTTGACACCACCTCCAGAGCCAATGGAATGGAAGTAAGTGCAGAGAAGACCAAAATAATGACCAATAACACCAATGGCATCAACAAGGACATCAAAGTCCAAAGCCAATCCATCAACACTGTGCATAGATTCAAATATTTAGGAGCCACTGTATCATTCAATGGGTCCCGACAGGAAGTCCTCTCCAGGATTGCACAAACAAGCAGCCCTGACAAGGAGACGGAAAAAGAGATGAGAGGACAACATTCGAGAATAGACTGGCTTGATACTAAGCGAAGCCATGAGGGTTGCTGTGGACAGAGAAAGATGGAGTATGGTGGTTAACTGATCATCTGTAGTGCCCAAACGACTTTCGAGTTACGGGACAAGATAGGACAGGAATACATTGAAAACGTTATTCTGGAAATTATGGCAATCGGAAGATAAACACTAGCAGTGTTAGATTCTGACATGAGGAGAACATTGGAGGAGAATAGTGTTTACGTGTGATGTCACTCGAAATAAATACAAGGGAACAAAAAACAAAACAAAACAAAAGAAATAAGAATGCGCATAAACAGAGAATTCGCGTCAATCAGGAGAAACACAGTCCTTTACTGTGTTTTACTCTCTTGCGTTTTCCAATTGTGTGACATCACTGACAGGATTGTGCAGTCAGAACACAGTTAAAGTGTTTTTCTCTTCTCTTTTATTCGTTGTTCTCGTAACGGAATGTTCTGACAGCAAATACTAGGATGGATAAAATTACCCGTTTGGAGATCTATCCAACGGTATAATGCACAATATAAGATCATGACGTAAAACAGAAAAAAACCGCGTTTTCTCGAAACCGTTAGTCTGGACTACGTTCTGGCTTAACAGGGCAAATTTAAGGCTGTTTCAAATTCAGTCCAAAACGCTTGAACGAAGTGTCACTTAAAGAAAAGGTGTTGTTTGTTTTCTTTCTCATCTTCACAAAAAGTTCAGTTAATACTCTATTCTACTCCAATGCATGATAATACTATACTGAATCCAATTATTCTTTGAATTATTCTTTTTGCGCAGCTACTTCAATTTGATTTTCCTAATAGCTTGTGTTTTCTTAAATATTATTTTCCATTCTACAATGCGCACTATTCTTCCGTCCCAGTTTTTTACAACATAATTCTACGTATATTTCTATCTCTCTATCTTTCTATATATCTGTCTAATCTAATATAACCTAAACTAGCCTAACCTAACCTAACTACCTACCTATATATTTTTTAATGGAGCCTTGAGCATACTGAGGTAGAAGGGAATTTCAATGCTCTATGTAAGTGTCCCTCATCATTATTATCATCAGCATCATCATCATCATAATCATCAATTATTATCAATTATCAGTAATCATCCGCATCATTGTCGTCACCATCGTCCTGCTCTCCCTCCTCCTCCTCACCATCATTATCATAATCGTTGTGGTTGTCCCACTATCACTACAATTATTAGTGCGATACATTTTGAGAATGAATATACAAAGGAACTCTGTACTATGTATTTAGTTAACTAAGAATTCAATCTGAATTTATTACAAGTAGGGCCTAAGTTTACAACCGTGGGATTTGACGAAGATACTGTATCAAAAGTCTTAATTAAAATCTATGATCGTTTGATTAAAAATGCCTTAAGGACCCCACGATCACACATTCCGGTGTCGCCGAATCCTTTCATGTTCACAGCGAGTGAACGTGATTTTTTTTAAATGCCAAACCAGAACCTCTATCAAAATTACTATTTTGATACAAGTTTTCAATACATTAATTTGCTTATGTGTCTAATCACGACATCAAAGTTGATTTGTAAACATTGCACAGCAGTGAAAATGTGTATCGAAGACGATATTGTGTGTTTATAAAATAATATAGTGACGCCTAAATTACGTAATGTAATGTAGCCGTCGGTTTGAGAAAGGGCGTTGGCTATTATAACATCATTTCATGTGACAACTATGCGGTTTCCTGAGTAAACTGTGACAAAATGTGTTTATTTATTATATTTTAGTTATTTTGGATGGGTGGGTTTTCTTGGGTGGGGGAGATTGTATAATATCGCTAATGTGAAGACATTACATTTTGAAGAACCAAACAGTCAAAATTAAATCTCTGTCACATTGACATTTAGTTAAGTTCGTTGAACCTTTTGAACTCGATTATGCGGGAATGACTTCAGCAAAATAATGATCGAAACAGGATGCTACCTGTGCAGATATGATCTTAACAATAAAAAAAACATTGGTATGTCAAAACATGAACATGATTGTCCAGAAAATATGATTTAAACAACAACAAACAAACACCAACTCTCACTTTTTCGTAAAATAAGTACATTGAAACATGAAACTTCTTCATATTAGATTTTATTTTCAGATAGGTATTTGTCTGTCGTAACCTCTATATCAGTTTTCCTTCCGGCTTTTCCCTTGTCTGTCGAGCTATTGTCTGCTTCTAAATTGAACAATGGAGAAACAGAAGGTCACGGGTACAAATATAGGTAAAGCTATTCTTTCGCTGCTGCTATAGTTAGGGTATTGAGAAATGGATAAATGAAAAGACGAGCTATTCTTGATCATGGTCAATGAAAATTAGAGGAAGTACTGTGCCTGCGATCATGCTGTCTGGGTGGAAATGTGATCACGCATTGTACGTGGAAATGTCTATGCGCTTAAAACAATTTTCAGTCATGCAGTCACCTATTATTGCATTTTCAAGGGTACATTTGAGATGGCTCTATTATTGCAACTGTATAGCTTGCCATTGACCCATTTCTTGTGTTCTCAAGACATTTTCATTGTGTTCTAAAAACACATTTGTTCGATTGTATGTGCTTCATAGTGCACAAAGGTTTTATTAGTAAATACGGTTTGTCTTCCTGCCTATCTAGCTTTACGTTGCAGCTGCTCTCTCCCAGCCTCATTATAGGTACCGTATCCCTAGGCTGACATGGTTCTTCATTTACCCTGTTAAAAAAAAAGATACCACCTTTCTGCCTGTCTCTACCTGTCTGTCTGTCTCTAATTAAATTAAGATAAAAACGTTCGTACATTGCAGTTTAAAAAATAATCACTGAGGAAAGGACATTTAGAAATATAACAAACAAATAAAACTATCAAAATGAAATTCAACGCTAAAACAAAAACAACAATTAAAAAAAACAAAACAAAAAAAAATAAAAAAACAAACCAAAAAAAAAAAGCCACTATAAGAAGCAAATAAACAAACATAAAAAAAATAAAGTAATGCAATGTGCTTGTTGTTTGAAAACTCGGGAAACCTTGTCCCATTTAAACATAATATACCCAGCTACCAAAGTACGCAAAATTGTAAAAAGCATTCAATTTCTTAAACTACCGTGACTTATGACGTCGTCGCCATTTCCATAACAGTGCGTCTTACACGCTCCGGTTACACGCGCCAGGCAAGGTCAAAGGAAAGGTCAGGTAGAATTTGGTTCTGACGAGTTCAGGTGAAAACCCAGGCGATAAAACTGCCATAGAAAGCCAGTAACCATACCTCCGGTATCAACCAGAAAATAGCTGGGTGACGATGTTCAGACGGCTTGTTGGAAACTCAAACTTCACTGCCTTTAAATAAAGAGGTGAAGAAGTTTGCGCATGAGAAGGATGGAGGTGTACCTGCCGTGAGATACGAACTAACAGCCTTGCGATGAATAGGAAGAGGAAGCCATAGAACTCAATTCTTTTGTGTGGACCAAGGAGCCAATGACCCAAGCTATCTGGGAATTGCGGTTGTGTCGTCACTGTTGAAAACACACACGCACACACACACACACACACACACACACACGCACACACACATACACACACACACACACACACACACACACACACACACACACACACACAACTAGTTCCCGTTTCAAGACGATATCGTTAATAAATAGCTGAAACTTGAGATTGGGCTCATCCATCAAAACTAAATAAAATTGGTCACTTGGCAAAACTTTCAAGCTACTTCAGCCTAGCCATTCTGATTATAAGACCCAGAGCGAAGAAGATTTCTTCTTTGGCTAAGGACCAAAGAAAGCGACTTGCGCACACTGCGCAGCTGAGACCAAGAATTGTGCTTACTCGGCGAGTTTCAGCTACTCTGTGTGCGACCGTTGTGCAGAATGCTAACTACAGCAGCCTCTTTCTAAGCATGTTGATGTTCAAAGTACAGTACAGCTTATAGGAATAATTAACGTGTGCGCGTGAACAGGGTGACTCCATGTCTCCTTCAGCGCTGATTGATGGTGACGGTTATTTTTCCAAATGTTTTCTGTCTAATCCTCAATACTGCTTTACCAATGTTGCATAATGGTTATTTAAGCGGTTATTTAAGCAGGATGAATCGCGCGCAAAAATTGTAACACTGGGTTACCTTAATACTCTCTACCCACCCATCCACCCCCTTTCCGTCCTCAATCCCCCTCTCCCCTCATCCACCCTTCCCGATTTCAATTTGATCTGACCCACATCCCTACACCCCACACCCAACTCCCTCCTATCCTCTCTCCCCTCCTTTACTTCACATCTAAGCAGCCACTGCTGAAACACATGACCTTTCATTGCAATCACAATGTTTGCGAGCCTCCCCCTGGGAGATCGACCCCATCCCAGTAGTCACACTAAACGTTTGATGCGCCCACATCTGCCCCACCCTTACTCCCAAAGTCAACATATTTGAAATATCCGACACCCTAATTTTCCCTTTTTTTTTTATTTATTCCTCATATCACCCATATCATCTCTACTTCACATTTTTTTCCACAACTTCCCCCTCCCCCCTTCACCCCTTCCCCACTTTATCCCCACCTCATCCCCCCTTACCTCTTTTCTTTCTTCCCCCAAACCCTAACCCCCCTAACCCCCCCCCCCACTCCCCTAACTCTTCTCCTTCCCCCCCCATTAACCTTACGTAACCACTTTTCCATTCAACCCCCCACTTATTCTTATCATTTCTCCTCCACCAGTGCTTTTCTTCATTCAAATGGACTTCACAATACTCATCCATTTTTCTCAAGATCCTGATCAACTAATCTTGATCTGAAATGTGCAAAAAGGGGTTAGACCAGTGCATGCAGTGTATAATATATGATGGTAAACAACATGCCTCTTTACAATAAAATAAAATCACGTCCTCAATTAAAAGAAGATGACAAACCACTCAAATGTATTTCCAGCCACACACTCACACACGCACACAAACACACGCACACACTCACACATATTGCCGAAATTGTATTTTTCAAAAGTGTCAATTATCATGGCCGTGTTGTGACTCAGCTTTTATATAACGCCTAGGTCTGACGATGAGCGTTTTCATTGCAATCACAATGACCGTGAATGTTTGCGAGCCATGGTTTGACTGGGAGGATCGACGCTGCGAGTCGTCAGTAGTCACACTAAAACGTTTGATTTTGCGAAACATGCGCACAGTCACTGCGCATAAACAAAATCCCAAGAGTTGTTTTTCTTACTGAGCCGAAAGTCAACATATTTTGTGAAAAGCAGCGACGACGAATTTTTCCCTTTTACGGTAGCATTTTATTTTTCTAAGTTCAAAGAATAAGACCATATCCCAAAAACAATCAAGTGACTGTATCATCTCTATTACTTCACAGGTATTTTTCACACAACGTTCCTAGCGGGCCGGTGTCACATCCTTCAAGCTCCGGGTATTCCTAGTTTATCCGAGCGCCTTTGCGCATGCGCCAGGTCATGTCGGGCCGGCTTTTTTACGAAGTTCTTAGGCGTCATAACCCTAACCCTAACCCTAACCTTAAACTCTTAACTCTAACCCAAACCCTAACCCTTACGAAGACTATGATAGCACTGTGCGCATGCGTCGAATTTTGTAACGCGTCGACCAATCAGAATGCTTCCATTCGCTCCCAGCCCAGCTAAGATACTAGGAACTCTGACGATGTCACACCGGCCTTGGACTTGGTAAGCCATTTTTCTCAAGATCACGTGATCAAAGTAGCGCTTTTCATTGGTTCCCCATGCTGAATGACTCACAATCAGTTCGTCGAAATTAGGTCATGGTCTAAACGTGGAAAATCATTGCAAATCACGCTGCGAACTGATTTGACTGAGATGATTGGGTGATAGTCTCACGAAATCAATGACTCAAGTCATGATTTTCCATAGGATTGCAATCAAAACGTTCGTCATAGACCTAGGCTTGTCCAAGCGAAACGCGAAATCAACACGGTATTATTGGCCACCATCCGAAGTGTCCGCAAACCAAAAATTATCCAAGTCGGACAAGCAAATTATTAGATACAGCGCAAAACGTGTTGTTTTTGTTTTTTTTAAATAGTGAAGCACAAAGACCTTGACCTTTGAGAAAGTACAAATACGAATGACCTAACATGCTGAGCAGTAGTTGAGGTGTCCGCAAAGTTGAATGCATGAATTTAGGTTGAGTTGCTCTTGAAATAATGCAAAAAGCGTGTTTTTAAAAAAAATTCGGTGCAATAGACCGAAATCCGGACAGCCCCATGATTTGAAGTATCCGTATACCAAATATCATCAAAATCGGTCGAGCCGTTTATGAGATATTGAACAAAACGTATTTAGCAACAAAATGATTCCAGTGACCTTGACCTCTGCGGTAGAGCAAACATGATGGGACGGGAAGCAGACCATTAATCTAGGTATTAAACCCTACGAAGTTTGGTCAAAAGCCGTTTAGCGGTTCTTGGCTCGTTCTGATTCTCTCTCCTCCTCCTTCCCCCCCTCCCCTCCTCATCACTACCCCACCTCCTTCCACCTCTCGTTGACGGTTTCAATGTATTTCCAGATAAATCTGGAAATAAATAAAAAAATAAAATAAAATAAAGGCACAAAAGCCGGGTGTTCTTGTCCTTTCCTAATTCAATAACGAACTACGTCAACAACCTTGAGTGACGTCATCTTTAACAAACAACCAAGCAAACAAGTAGCATATAACTGAACTGCGAGTAATAAAAGTAGGCTAACTCCAATCTTCCCGTAAATTCATTCTGCTGAACCTCAAAATTAACCTAAACCCTAATTCTAAAGCCTTTTTACACTAGATAGTATTATTATACACTTAGTATTTAATAAATTGAATCTACGTTACTGCGGCGAAAGTTCTCCAATTAGCGTATTAAACACACACACACACACACACACACACACACACACACACACACACACACACACACACACACACCCACACCCACACACACACACAAAAAAAACACACACACACACACCCACAAGACAATGAACGAGTTAATTTAAATTCACGAGAGAATTCATGTTCCAAAAGATTGAAATCTAACTTTATTAATGCGATATAGTTTACGCATGCACGGACGCAAACACATACACACATTCCTACGCGCGCGCACATACACACACACATACACACGCACACACATTTTGACAATTTATTCAGAATTTTCGACAAAGCATCATTATGCAAAGCATCGTCTTTTTTTTTTTTTTTTTTTTTTTTTTTTTTTTTTTTTTTTGAGTAAATGTACGTCTTCGGACACATTAAGCGTATAGGGGACGGTAGCATCGTCTTCTGATTGTAATGAAATATATATAACATTGAAACCAACAGGCGCATGAAGAAAATGAACTCGCAACCACGCATCCAAAACACACACAATATTCATCCTGGCTTAATGATCACGCAGTAAACTTCTTTTTTTTTTTACTTGGATAAGAAATATGGGCAAATTGATGATTTTCTTAACTGAATGGACAGTTCTGTGCAAATTTATTCCATTATAACACAAGTCGGTTGCTTTTATTTTAATGAGGTAATGAATGATGAATCTCTGTCTGTCTGTCTCTCTCTCTCCTCTTTTTTTTTTCTCTGCTCTCCTTTCACGAAAACCTGTTCTAACAGTGGTACTGACATGTAGATGACTAGATAAGCAAGGCTTAATAATAATAGAGAATAATACTGTATACTATACAAACAAAATAATATATGCGTGTCATAACAAGTAGCCTAAGTATATCTGAACACAATAAGAATAACTATCATCAAAGCTTTCATCCTCAGAGCTCTTGTACAACAAGATTAACACACACGCATCATATCAGGCCGTCAAACTCCTAGATCATTGCATCTTTTTTTCCACACACCAAAAGGGCCGATTATGACACCCTCCCTGACGTATTTTGCAACACAAACGCACACACCCATACACACACAAACACACGCACATACACACAAACTCACACACACACACACACACACACACAAACACATACAAAACAGAAACAAACAAAAAGGTTTGCAAGCTTGTATCTTGCCGTCGCCGAAAGTTGACGAGTGGAAATAACAGAGAGTAGTATAGGCTCTATGTCAGGTGACCTTCTTCTTGTGGTTATTTCCAGGGTCAAGGCAGGCAGGCAGGTAGATTAACGTCCCCGGACACACTTGGCATATAGGGGACTTCCAGGGTCAGTTCAGTGGGTAGATTACCGTCCCCGGACACAGTGCGTATAGGAGACTTCCAGGGTCAAAGTTTTGACCGTTACTTATATACTATACGACCTCCTTAGCCAGCGGGAGAAGACAACGTTTACCCCCCCCCCTACCCCCTCCTCCCCCCTCATCTCCTATCCTATCCTATCCCGAAACTCGGAGGTCGTAGGGGCACCACAGATGATCGTTTAACCAGCGTACTCCATCTTTCCCTGTCCTCAGCAACCCTGATTGTTTCGCTCAGTGTCAAACCAGTCCATTCTCGAATGTTGTCCTCCCACCTCTTTTTCCGTCGCCCTCTTCTTCTAGCTCCTTGCACTGTGCCTTGCAGGATGGTCTTTGCAGTATTTCACAATTAATGTATAATCATAATTGGACGCATAAATAAATAAATAAATAAATAAATAAATAAGATCTCTTTGATTCAACGTATCCAAAGGATGTCAAGAGCGACATTATATATCCTATCCTATCCCGTAACCCGGAAGTCGTAGTGGCACCACAGATGATCGTTTAACCAGAGTACTCCATCCTTCTCTGTCCTCAGCAACCCAGATGGCTACGCTCAGTGTCGAGCCAGTCCATTCTCGAATGTTGTCCCACCTCTTTCTCCGTCTCCCTCTTCTTCTACCTCTTTGCATTATCTGCGGACAATAAAATCCGTGAAGCGTTAAATGACAAATAGGCTTATAAGTTAACAAGCTGAGGTAGGCTAAGTTTAAAAATAAATGTGTAATGATTTTCACTGATGCAGGAAATTATGACATTCGTACATGTAGCAAATCTCCTTATTGGCTAAAGCAAAAAGGCGAGTATGAATTCAGTCAAGAGTGTCATCACCTAATTTAACTATTCAAAGGGGAATGAAGGTTTTGCCATCCATTTGGAATGTCACAATGACTTAGTAACGATGATTAACACTTCTATTGTTGATACAGCTACAAACGCTGTCCTTGGCAAGGTGAACTGCGCTATTTTTGGTCGTCTGTATTTATTTTTAACGTCAGAATCCATTATGAGATGGTTGAAAACCCCGAACAAACGAAGATCCATTGAACGATTATCTCGCCAGTTTCTAATTTTAACATTGGCTGACTTATTTTCACTGCATTCAATTCACAAAAGTGAAATTTGACAGATAAAAGAATCTATTACTCTGTTACTGCTAAATTAATTGCGATATAAATGACTTAATACAATTTCTAATCTATCTATGAATGTATTTAGTATTATTACATGTGTAGATGACATGTAAGCTTATGCTTTACGAGCACTGATCTCAAATTGTTACTGTGATTGATTGATTGATTTATTATTGCTTTAGGTCCAGCGGACTCTTCCGAGCCAAATCAGGACCGGACAACCCCCGATCCGCATAAAAGATCTGTTGAAACAACCCCAGTGGGAAAATTGAATACCCTCCACCGGCCAGTCACTTTACAATAAAGACATCCCACGCGAGGGACGGCTGAGGGTTGACCTCAACTACGCGAACTCCCCGATTACAAAAACAAAATAGAATACAAACATCATTATAAATCATCAACAAAAAAACATACATATAAAATGCCTATAGTGCTAAATAGTACATTCATAGGAAGCCCTAGTGACCACCCGGCAGAAAGCGTCCAATATTCCCAAGCTGATCCAACAGACCCCATACACAAACAAGGAGTCTTGTCCAGGAAGAGTTTTCAAGAAAAAAGGTAGGTCATTGATCTAGCGAAGAAGAATATAGTATAGCAGAGTGGTAGGACAAATCGGGAATGGGAAAGAGCAAATGAGGAAGACAGCGACAGTGGGAATTTAAAGCACTAAATTTCCAGAAAGTGGGGATACTATTTATACTGAAACCCCCGGCACTCCAACGGGGGGAACTGTTGCCGCAGTTAATTTGTCATGCCTACAAAGGCAAGACAGGTTTTCAACTGGGGCTTTCACTGTACCCTTTATAGGTTAGAACAATCTACAGTGGCAAGATTGCTCATGACCCCAAGGGGTAAATTGTTACTGTGAAAGAAAATAAATTATTTTATTTAAAAAAAAATTATTATTGATGGTATGATAACTAACCACACTCAGGTGATCTTGTGCTGGATTCCATCACATTGTGGGTTTCTTTATAATGATTGGGATGATCGTGCTGCAAAACTTGGTGCTTCAAATTTTAACTCACAGGCAATAACGATACCGTTATCTACTAACGAAATTAACAATTCGATACATTATTTTGTGAAAGCGATTACATTCAATCTGGGTTATGATATATCTTGTGAAATTATCGAATCAGTTTTAAGCATGGCATATATAATACTAAGCTCAATGTTAAAATAATTATTATTGTAAAAATGTGAACTGCATATGCAATGAAACTGTATGTTTGAAGCATGTATTATATGAACGCAGTCATATTCGTCTTGTTGTTGCCAACTACCTATGAGTTCTATTGATTAAATCAGTCTTGATGTGAGCGTTAGGTTATCAAAAACTGTAATTGATTCTCCATTAGCTCGTTTTTTTTTAAAAAATAGTTGATTTAATATGGTGTGTGCGTGCGCAGGTATGCGTGCGTGTGTGAGTGCTTGCGTCGGTACGAATGTACATCTTATCATTTCGATAAAGAGGACTTAATAACGCAACCAGCCAACCATTTAGGAGTCGGTATTAACCGTTTCATAGCAGGCCATTAAATATACTATGAAGGCCTGACCCGCAAATATAAGAGGTCATAATAATACTGTCTATGCTACAAAGACTTCTCTTCTATGTTGGGGTGTACGTATGTAAATAGAGTAATTTTTCGTTTAAGATAAATAACTGTTGGTTTTAATCTTTGGCGCTTAAGACTGTTGTGATCTGCTGTTTTGTATGATGATCATGATGATGTTCACTTAAGGTTCAACATCGGTCATATTAACAACATGCTCAGGGCGCAAAAACACGTTCAAAAACAACAACAACAACACCAACAACAAACAAACCAACCAATCAAATAAACAAACTTATTAATATTAGTCCAACTGCTTTACTATGGTAAGACTTGACTATGGTACATGTAGCTGAAAATGCTCTAAAGAGGAAAGTGTTGTCACAATGTAATTTCTCAGTGAGATAATACAGGTTTTGAATTTGTACCCATATTACAAAGTTGCCGTTTTGTATATCTAGCCAAAAAAACTGCCTTAACTATGACGTCAAAGCAATGATGACTAAGCGATGCCTGCCGCAGTTGCAACCTCTTAGCGTATAAAAACGAAGACTCCGATACTCAGCGCTGTACCCCTACTCTGTGGGATGAGAGTATAAACCGACGTCTAGAATGTAGCGCATGCATCCTATCGCACGGTACCTGACATTTACAATGCTCTGCGACTGCCGCTCTTTCGTTGAGAAAATAACCCGAATTTCGACAGCGTAGATGACAAGTGTTAACGAAAAATCCAATATCCAAGCAATCCAGACTCAAATAAACGATTATAACAATCTGTTATCTGTAGGGTTACCAAAATAAAGGAAACTGTTATAATTTTTTTAAATTTATAGAGCACACATGGATACTTCAAACTTCTTCACACATTTCTTAAAGGCATCTTTGCAGTAAATTAAGAGGAAACACTACTGACCTATTTTGTCGCCAAGCATCAACCAATCGTCTAAGAATCCAATTGAAAAGTGTCATGTTGCTAAACAGGTTCAAAGCACTCGCAACTAGACTTACTCTCTTTTTTTGGCCCCCCTTACTCAGGTATTGTTAATAAAATGTTTATTTCTTTATTAAAGTTTATAGTACTATAAAGTTTGCAGCTGTATACTTTGCTTGACATTATAAACCGATATTGAAATATAATAACAGGATAAACATGTTAACGGATACTTTATTGCTAAATGACATGACAAATGCACAAGAAATAGTAAAATACCAGTTGAAATATTAATCTCTTTGTTGGCACCACCTAGTTATGTCGTAAGTGGGGTCGGTGGAGCGATGGTGGTGAATGCGCGTGTTTGTTTGTTTGTTTATGTGTGCGTGAGAGAGAGAGAGAGAGGAGAGAGAGAGAGAGAGAGAGAGAGAGAGAGAGAGAGAGGAAGCGAGCGAGGGGAGAGAGGGAAAGAGAGAGTAGAGTCATTCATTAAAATGAAAGCATTTAAATTTCAAATTTGATGTTATGAGCAAATTGCAACAGAACTGTCCATTCTGTGGAATCAACATCGTGTGCGTGTGTGTGTGCGAGTTTGGGCGCGCTTGTGTGTGTTTGTGTGTGTGTGTGTGTGTGTTTGGAGTGGCTTTGTGGCGCAGTGGATTAGTCGCAGTTTTTCTATGCCGAAGGTCGCGTGTTCGATTCCGCTAAGGGGTGTACGTATGTGACTTAGGTACGAGACTATTGAAGCCACGGAGGGCTTTTCCGGTTCTCCGGTTTCCTCCCTCCCTGCAATAATGGTACTGGATGCAATATAAAAATGTTAAAAAATACAAATTCATTTTCCTTTCCGTCTTCTCATAGTGATCTCCCTGCCTTTACACCACATGGTTGAGTGATAGATGTGTGTTTGTTGTGTGTGTATGAGATGGATGATACATGTGAACCTGTATGTTGGTACAGATCGCCCCGCTTTGAGCCCCATCGGTGATTTGGGGAAAAGTGCCATTATTATTATTATTATTATTATTATTATTATTATTATTATTATTATTATTATTATTATTATTACTATTATTATTATTATTATTATTATTATTATTATTATTATTATTATTAGTAGCAGTAGTAGTAGTAGTAGTAGTAGTAGTAGTAGTAGTAGTAGTAGTAGTAGTAGTAGTAGTAGTATCAATTAATTAGTTAATTAATTAATCTATTTATTTAGTTATTTATCTATTTGGTTATTTATTTATTAATTTTAGCTATGGTGCGAAACGTATTTAGTAGCCTAAATAATTGACCCAACAATCTTTACTTTTGAGGTAGAGTTCTATTAGAGCATTACTATAACTGGTAGCCTTCCTATGAAGCTTGATCAAAATCGGTGTAGTGTTTTTGAAATACGTGTGAAGGAACTGGCCGACAGGCGGCGCGACAGTTGATTGGTTCATTTGGATTCCCGACTACATCAAAGAAAACTATATGAAAAATTAATCTGAAATGGACTTGGACCGCTTTTAACCTGTGTGTATATCCCAAAGGCAAAAGCATTTTTACCATGTAAGCCTAACAAATTATAACTGTCAGCGATGATTTATAGAGTTGCGAAATAACATTTTATCTCTCCGAAAGCGACGTAAAGCAAAGGTTAAGACATAGGCAAAGTCAGCGGTTTATATTCTTTTGGAGGGGAATGGGGGGGGGGGTGGCTCAGTTGGTAGAGAGGCTTATTAGTAACCGAAATGTCCCTGGTTCGAATCCCAGATTGGCCAAAGTGTGACAATATTATTTTCACCTTATCATCAACTGGTTCGATGGTGTCAGAATATTGTGACCAGTAGTCGCTTATACGTTCCGGTGTCGTGTGACTATAATTTACAATAAAGTTAAAAAAAATTCTTTTGGACTACAGACTGACAACAGAGTATGCAAACTAGGTGATACACCCCAGTTCATCTTTAAGGTAACGGCCATGATCGGTTGACCGACAGATGACTGACTATTTCAACGCAGTGGGGTGTAGCTCGGGATTTGGGCGCCCGGGGGGCTTGGCCTCTTTGCGGGCCCCTGCATTTTGACATTCGACATCATGACAAGAGATAATATACTTAATAAATATATAAGTATAAAAACAAATTGCAACAGTGTCACTAACTTATATAAAAACGTGAATAGCAAGATTACATAGTGCCGGTGGCGTAATATTTAATATTTAATGTAAACAAAATTCGGACACTCCTTTGGGGGCCCCCTCAAGTGGGGGCCCGGGGGGACTTTGGAATTTGGACCCCTCCCCTCCCCCTGCCCTAGCTACGCCACCGTTTCAACGCATAACATAATTATGGAACAAAAAAATTGTAACAGCCTACTTAAAAGTTAATTACTGTGAATATTGCTTCAAGCAGGAGAAGAAGCGATGATTGACGCCATCACCATTATCTGTAACAAGATCTGGCAGAGTGCGGAGTGGCCTACACCATGGACCTAGTCGCTTGTCATCACTCTTCCAAAAAAGGGTTACCTTCAGGAGTGTAAAAATTACCGCACAATCAGCATCATCAGCCATCCCAGCAAAGTCCTCCTGAATGTAATACTCAACAGGTTAAAACCCCAAGCTGAACAAATCATATCTGAAGAACAAGCAGGATTCATGGCAGGACGAAGTACCACTGAGCAGATTTTCAACCTCAGAATAACCTGCGAGAAATACTTACAGCACCAACAACATCTATATCATATGTTTGTAGACTTCAAGAAAGCGTTTGACCGAGTCTGGCATGCAGTCCTGTTTGCAACCATGACAGCGTACTACTTAAAAAAAAAATTATTGAAGTCATCAAAAGTCTGTATGACAAGACTACCAGTGCAGTCCTCCACAACAACGCCAACCCATCAGAACAACAATCGGTGTGCGTCAAGGAGGTCTACTCTCTTTAACACTCTTAGACATTTTTATGTCAGATGCCCTAGAAGATCATGAAGGCACAGTCAGCATAGAGGATACTGCAATCTCCAACCTCCGTTTTGCGGATTACATTGAGGAACAAGAACTTTAACAGCTGGTAGAGAGGCCTGACAGAGCTTGACAGAGGCTCCAGAGTCTTTGGAATGGAAATAAATGCCGAGAAGCCCAAAATAATGAAAAACAATACCAGTGGCATCAACAAGGACATCAAAGTCCAATGCCAATCCATGAACACAGTGCATAGCTTCAAACATTTAGGAGCCATTGGGTCCCGACAGGAAGTCCTCTCCAGGATCGCACAAACAACTGCGGTCCTGACAAGGTTGAAGCCCATTTTGAAAGACAGGACCATCAGTCTACATTCCAAGTAAGGCTGCTGCACTCCCCTGTCATCTCCATCTTCCTATACGCTTGGGAAACATGGACCCTCTATAACGAAGAATACAAAGGATGGAGATGAAGGGCCCCCCATGGGGGTGTCGGGGGTTCAAGTATAAAATAGTATCCCTACTTTCTGGAAATTTAGTGCTTTAAATTCTCACTGTCGCGCTCATTTGTTTGTGATATCTGTTGGATCAGCTTGGAAATATTGGACGCTTTTTGCCAGGTGGTCACTGGGCTTTCCTATGATGTTATTATTTGGCAATGTAGGCATTTAATATGTATGTGTTTTGTTGATATTTTATAATGATGTTTATATTCTATTTTGTTTTTGTAAACGGGGGTTTGATAAATTAGAGTATAGCCTCAGCATCCCCTGCGGGGGATGTCTTTATTGTAAAGTGACCGGCTGGTAGAGTGCGTTCAGTGTTACCACTAGGGTTGTTACGGCAGATCTTTTATGCGGATCAAAAGTGAGTCCTCTTTCAGCGAAGTTGTGGTCTTGATTTTGTGGTCCTGAATCGGTTATACTGGTCCTGATTTTGCTCGGAAGAGTCTGCTGGACCTAAAGCAATAAGCATGTAAAGTAACTGAGATGAGGTGCTACAGAAGACTTCTGGGCATTTCGTATACTCAGTACACCAATGACGAAGTCCGACAGACCATCACACATGCCATTGAACTACATGATGACATGCTCACAAACGGAAACTCCGATGGTATAGCCACGTCACCAGAGCATGAGGCCTTGCAAAGGACATCCTGCAAGGCAGGGTGCAAGGAGGCAGAAGAAGAGAGAAACAGAAAAGGAGGTGGGAAGACAACATTCGAGAATGGACTGGCTTGACACTGAGCGAAGCCATGAGGGTTGCTGAGGAAAGAGAAAGATGGAGTACGCTGTTTAAACGACAATCTGTGGTGACCCAACGACCTTCGATTTACAGGATGTGTGTTGTTTTGTATGTAGATTATAGTCACACGACACTTTCGCATATAGGTGACTACTGGACCGATTTATACTGACACCAGCGGGCCAGTTGTTGGTAAAGGGGAAAATAATATGATCACACGTTGACCAATCCGGGATTCGAACCAGCGACCTTTCGGTTACTAGCAAGGCGCTCTTACCAACTGAGCTACCCGGCCCCTATTTACAGGATAGGATAGGACTGTGAATATATACAGCGTGATCTTAGGCCAGAGCACCGCGCCATGCTAAACTGTGCTATGGTAATCGTTTCATGCTCCTGCTCTTTCTCCTCTTTCTCCTCCTCCTTCTCCTTCTCCTCCTCCTCTTCATCATCATCATCATCATCATCGTGGTTGTCGACTTATTATTATTCTTTGTGATGATGACGACGACGGCGATGATGATGATGATGATGATGATGATGATGATGATGATGATGATGATGATGATGATGATGATGAGGATGATGATGATGAAGAAGGTTTTGACAATATGGTGGAACCAAGTCGGTCTCTCTCGGATCACTGCCAGTGATATTCTTTTTGAGAGTATATTCCGACAGATAGGCATCCAGTCCTTTACAAAATGACGTTTTGGACAGCTGGAATTGTGAGAATGAATGTGTTATTCCAGTGTGGAAGCTTGGTTCTTTTTGACGTGCAGTTTGTGAAGAACGATCGCACAAAGTAAATGAAATCTCGGTAATATGGGAGTTCTAGAACACCGATCGACAAAGAGGAAATCTACCACTTCAGTCTACTAAATCATCATAATTTAATTCAGTTTTTAAGATTGTGTTTACTTTAGTTGATTTTGTGTTACCAACAGTTACATTTACTCAATATTCTAGGTACTATCATAATTTCTTATTCATGTGTGTCTGCATGACACGTCATTTTTTACATCATTAATTTTCTAAGAAACACTGCTGTTCGTCATGTAGGCTTATAGTGTAATCTACGTACGTCCGGTTGACACATATTTTTGACTTCAGAATTTGACGTCAGTGGTTCGAAGTTGTAGAATTGTAGAACAATAGTCTTGATGACGTCATGGTTATGCTTCATTCACAAGAAAACAGTGCATAATAGGCGCATGACAGAAATGTATAAATATATTTTATAATACAAAATACTATTAAAACAAAAAAGTACTTCGTACGTGACACAGACAATAACAATCCCACCAGGATAAATGTCACAGTACAGAATGATAAACAATTATTTGTAAATTCATTTCCAATTATAATCCATGATAAGCACTCTGGATGTGTTTCATTAAAGTCTTTAGCAGCAACCCCCAGCTTTCCTTTTCATGGATTTTATGAGACGTTAGATCAGTCACTAGGTTGCGTTCAGGTGATCTGTATGTGCAATGCAAATCTGAAAAACAGCAAGAAAAACTGTTGAAAATATCAGATATGGGTGGGATACATACTGAATGTGAAATTCCGAAAATGACAACAGAAGGAGTGGTGTTTGACGTCTTTAACACACAAGAACTTGAAGTAAATCCAGACATTATATTTAATCGTTCTTATATAGCGCTTTTCCAGCTCAAGAGCTGCTCAAGGCGCTGGCCGATACAGGATCTAACTCAAGCCGCCCGAGACGCCCACCCGCAGCCTTTGGGCGCGCGCATGGTCCGACGCCCGGGCGACTGAGCACAATCCTGGGCAGCCAGGGATTATAATGTTTTTACCAGCAACCACCAAGAATCATCGCAGGATTACTAGAATAATTTTTGCTTGCCAATATTTGCCTACAGTGGTAAAGGTGGGAGGTAAAGAATATAAAGTTCACCCCTACAATCGCCCTGTCATTCGCTGCACACTTTGTCAGCGATTGAACCACACTAAGAAGAGATGTTTTGCTAAAACGCAGCGGTGCTGTCGTTGTGGAGGATCACATGAGAGGCGTGACTGTACAGCAAAAACGCCTCACTGTGTCAATTGTGGTGGTGATCACTCAGCAGCCTATCATGGATGTGCGCAAAAGGTGATGCTGAATGAAGCTCTGAGGGAAAGGTCAGCAACTTACATGACCATGAAAGAGGCTATTGACAAAGTAAAACAAAACAATACAAACACATCACGATATAAGTCATACGCAGATGCAGCCAAACAGAAAAGGTCAACACAAGTGTTATCTTTCACTGAGTATCTTCGAAAGATTGTTTTGCCTTTGCTCAGTGTAAAGGATGTCAATGTTGACAACGTGTACGCCAATTTGCTGTATTTGGTGAGAGCGACGTGCGGCCTCAGGAGAAAGAAGAAGCAACTCAACTCCTCCAACAGCTACATCAGGCATCAGAAGGACAGCGTGTGCCTGTGGCGCCGATGTTTGAATCTAGATCTGCAAAAGTGCACACCAGATCAAAGTCATGTCAAAAAGTGAATGGTACTGTAGATCTACAAAACATGACTCTTGGTCAGATGTCAAGTTTGTCTAGTGCAAGTCTGGAGCATAAAGAAACACCCGCTGATCGCTTGAGCAAAGTGAGAGTGTTGGAGAACACGAAGTACTTTGTAATTGGAGACTCTGTGCTCCGAGGCCTTTGCAATGATGACACTGCATCTACGGAAACCGACAGACAAACTGTGTGTGTACCTGGTTTGCACATTAGTGACTTAAATGCATGGTTATCTACTCAACCATTACACACTCAGGTAGATAAGGTCGTGATCCATGTGGGCGTCAACAGTAGTAGAGGACAGAAAGTGCCCATGAAAGAATGGGCGAATTTCATCAAGTCTGTTAAAGTTGTCTTTCCGTCAGCTAACATTTGCATGTCATCTATTATTCCTATCAGAGGAGACCTAAAGAAGAGTGATGCATCAAATGCGCCGCTCAAGAATGCATGCAACAAGGGATCTGTACAATATGTTGACAACGATCCTTTGTTTCTTACCAAATCTGGTGCAGCTAAAGTATCATTGTACAGCGATCGCATTCACCCCAACAAAAAGGGATCAATCCTTCTGGCAAATACTATCAAGTCTATTTTGATCAAATGAAGTAATTAATCTATAACATAATGACTGATGAACAGTTTAATATATTTCAATGGAATTGTAGATTTTTATCTACAAACGCACAATACTTACAGCAATATTTAAATCAACATCAACATCACATTATTGCACTACAATCATTAAATGTTAACAAATATAAATTGCCTAAACTAGACGGATATTTCTTTCCTCCTTTGGTACAATTTGTACATAAAAATGAAAAAAATTAAAGTAGCCTTATACATTAGGAAAGACGTAAGTTATTTGCCACGTGGGTCCCCTGTGACCAAGACAACAGAGGGTGTTCATTCTGTATCAGCAAAAGTGAAGATAAATGATAGAACTGAGGTCAATATCATGTCAGTCTATTTTCCTACTGGTATAACAAATGACAATACTGATTGGATTCGAAATCTAGATAAATCTACTAAATGGATAATAGTTGGAGACTTTAACGCACACTCTTCAATTTGGGACAAAGGTTGCATCCACAATGCAAATGTTTGTAATAGACTTATTGATAATATACATTCTTCAGATTTGATTTTACTTAATGATGGTAGGATAACTCGAGTACCAGACGTCAGCACACGGCGTCCATCAGCTATAGATTTATCACTTATATCTACATCTTTAGCCACTAACACCTTGTGGGATGTGGAGGACGACAGTTTAAATAGTGATCATTTACCTGTTATAACAATACTAGGAGAACATATAGAAAGAGATCAAACAAAAGATAACATGCCAAAATATAAATATGAATTTGCAGATTGGACTACATATCAATCTATTCTTTTGGACATTAATTTAAATTTTGAGGATGATGAAAATATTGATGAAATATACAATACATTTTCAAAACACATACACAGTGCTGCTAGCAAATCCATACCTCGCAAAATAGATGGAAAAAACAAAAAGCACCAGGGTAACATATGGTGGACCCCTGAGTGTGAGGTGGCTGTAAGGCATAAAAAGGAGTCTTATAAAGAATGGATACGAACAAGAACAGTAGATGCCTATGACAAGATGAAAACAACAAAACTTAGTTGTAATAAAATAATAGCTCTTGCAAAAAATAAATATTGGGAAGATTTTTGTACAAATAAAATTTATATTTCAAAAGATACTTAATGAATTTGGAAAAAGGTTAAAGAAATTAAAAATGGTATTCAACGTCCACAGTGTCCAATTAAAATTGTAGACAAATCTTTTCCATTACCTCAAGAAAAGGCTGAAGTCTTCGGCAAACAATTCTCAACTGCAAGCAATATAGCAAGCTTGACTGATCAAGAACGCAGTAGAAGACTTGAAGATGAAATATCTGAAGAATATAATGATCCAGTTATAGATAATTCAAATTTCATCAATTCTCCAGTAACATTAAATGAAATCTTGTAAGCGTTAAATCAATTGGGGAATAAAAAATCAGCAGTTGGTTCAGATGGACTATCTTATACGTTATTAAAACATCTTCCTACAAAATGGATTGAATTTTTTCATAAATTAATTAACAAATGTTGGCAAGAAAATACCTTACCTGAACAATGGAAAACTTCTATCATCATTCCACTATTAAAGGCAGGTAAAAACAGGCAAGATCCAAATAGCTATCGTCCTATTGCACTCACATCACATGCTGGTAAAATTTTGGAAAAGGTTATATTAAATAGGCTATCACATTATTGCAACAAAAACAATATGATACCAAGCAATCAAGCTGGATTTAAGAAAGGTAGATCTACGATTGATCATTTAGTAAAATTGACAACACAAATTAAACTACAGTTTTCTAAAAGAAAAAACGTTCTTGCTACGTTTTTTGATGTTAGCAAAGCCTATGACCGCGTTTGGCACTGTCGACTGCTTTATAAATTGAAAACAATTGGTTTGTCTGGTAATATGTATTTATACATTAAACAATTTTTAAATGGAAGAAAACTCATCACTAGAATTGGCAATTCATATTCATCAAAATATAACACTAATATGGGTATTCCACAAGGGTCAATTATATCGCCCCTACTCTTTAACATTTTGCTTTACGATTTACCAAAACAAGTTGGAAAAAATACAAGTTTAGTACAATATGCAGACGACATTGCTATGTGGGTTAATGTAACCTTAAAGAAAAAGACGTCAATGTTTGAAATAAAGCATATTCAAAAAATTTATCAAGCAGAATTGGATAAAATTATCTTATATATGCAGATAAATGGTCTAGAATTCAGTGAAGAAAAAACGAATATGATCTTATTCAACAGTGGGAAGGGACCAAGACAATTACCAAACTTTTTTATTGGTAAAAAACAATTGCAGTATGTGACAGATGTAACATTTTTATGTGTGTTTTTAAATGTCAAACTGAACTGGAATAAACACATACAGTATTTAATACAAAAGGCATCCAAAAATTTGAACCTTCTTAAAATAATATCAACACAAAAATGGTGTCAATATATTAAATCGTTATTGTCTATTGCTATTGCACTTGTAAGATCTAAACTTACTTATGGCCAGGAGGTATATTTTTCGGCATCAAAAACGCTACTAAAACAGTTACAAAGCATTGATAGCAAGGCTATTAAAACTGCACTTGGAGTACCTATTCATACGAAAACAATAGCTACATACAAAGCTGTAGGATTAATGTCCTTAGATGATTGGCGTAAAATGTCATGTGCAAAATATATCGTCAGAGCTTCTAGTGTACAAAATTTTACAACAATTGAATTAAACATTCAATCGCACAGAGACTTTTCTCAACGATCTCGAAATGTCAAATACTTACAAACTATTGCTACTTACACTTCTGATATTTTTGAGAAAGCAGACATATCTCCACAAAATGTTTTCAAAAAATTAGCAAGCCCACCGTTGCCTCCATGGGAATTCTGTAAAGCTAAATTTGATACTGAATACACTGCACTGAAAAAAGATGATAATATTAACTTAATTGCATCAGCTGCTCGTATACACATAGAAGAAAATTATCATAATTATTTAAAAATATATACGGATGGTTCCGTTTTAGATTCAGGGAAATCTGGCTCAGGATATGTTATACCATCACTCAAAATAATTGAAGGTTATTTATAGCTTAGGGAAAAAAACATTCAATATTTACAGCTGAACTTATCGCGATTTTAATGTCATTAAATAAAATAATAAGTTTACAAAGAACATTCATTGATTTGTTGATATGTGTAGACTCTAAGCCAGTTTTGTATGTATTGCAATCTGACAATAATAATGCTAATTCAATAATATATGAAATACAACACCTTGTTAACATATTAATAAGGTCAGGAACTGGTGTCACATTTTGTTGGGTTCCTTCACATAGCGGTTTATTGTATAATGATTGGGCAGATCGACAAGCCAAACAAGGAGCAAAAAATGAACAGTCATGTTATTTCCATACAAATACCATTATCACAAAAAGAAATGTATACAATTCTCAATCAACAATTTAAATCAGAATCAAAATTGAACATTATAACAAATCAAGCAATCCATTATTCTCGTCATATTGTTACTTTGGCCAATAGACTAATTCTTAATTCTTGGAAAACAAAATACTGCAAAGATGTAGTATGCCAATGTCAAGCAAATATAACAATAGATCACATATTACATGATTGTAGTGCAATACAACAAATCTTACCTGCAAATATTTGCAATGCTCAAATTATAACATAATTATGATTGTTGGCTGCAGATTGCGGAGGCGTTGATTTTTAGCCCTATAGGTTTTTTTGGTAATATTTGATATTATTTGTTGGTATTTATGATCCTGGAATGTGCTATACTTTTCCTTATGGATGATGAATGGAATAAGAAATATTGGATAATATGTAAATAGGGACTGCATTCAAGACGGTAAGAGGGGTGGGAGAGGCAGTTATCCGTGGGAGAATGGAGAGAAATCTAACTATACCTCTTCACGGAGGATTGTTTTATCTTGCCTTTTTTGCCTTTTTTGTATGTAGTCTCTATGCTTTGAATATTATGAATAGTATAAGTGATTGTTTCCTATCTCCTTTATTTATGTTTTAGTTCTATTTTAATTTACTGTTGTTAATGTTGTCTAAAATCACTTTTAAGTGAAAAGACGTAAAATAAACAAACAACATGAAGAATGAAAGAAAGAAAGAAAGAAAGAAAGAAAGAAAGAAAGAAAGAAAGAAAGAAAGAAAAGGTAGAAAGAAGATAGAACAATGAAAGAAAGAAAGATCGAAAGAAGAAGAAGAAGAACAACAACGACAACAACATCAACAGCAACTACTACTACTACTACTACTACTACTACTACTACTACTACTACTACTACTACTACTACTACTACTACTCTACTACTACTACTACTACTACTACTACTACTAAAGCATCGACAACAACATTAACAGCAACAGCATTAACATCAAACAACAACAGCAGCAACAACAACGCAACATTGTGAAGACATTAGCTTTTAAATTAAGAAGAAGAAGAAGAATCCTATCCTATCCTATCCTATCCCGTAACTCAAAGGTCGTTTGGGCATCACAGATGATCGTTTAAGCAGCGTAAGAAGACGAAAAATATTGTTAAAATAAATAAAATAGTTTATAATAATAATTTTTTTTTTAAAAATAAGGATATTTATATAGCGCTTTTTCCCAAGAAACAATATCAATTCAAAGCGCAGTACTCGCGCATTCATTCTAAACATCCGGCTTCATACAAAATAAAATCAGACACTTGCTAACGAATAAGAGACGAGGGGGGGGATGGAGGAGGGGAAAGCTAAGAAGGGGTGATGGGGTGGGTGGTGGCGGTATAGGATGATGGGAGGCAAGATCAGAAACATTTAAGGAAGAGATGAGTTTTCAAGTTGGATTTGAAAGTGGCTATGTTTGGAGAGCTGCGAAGAGAGAGGGGAAGAGAGTTCCAAGTTGAAGGGCCAAGCACTGAAAAAGATCGACAGCAAGCAGAGGAGAGTTTGTAGCGGGGTATGTGAAGCATGAGGGTGTCAGAGGAAGAACGAAGATTTATGGAATGCTTATAGAATTGAATGTTCTGGGTGAGATAGGAAGGGGCTAAGCCATGGACGCACTTGTAACAGCGATTTTGTAGATAATTCTCTGAGACACTGGAAGCCAGTGGAGTGAATGTAGAAGAGGAGTGATATGATCAGATTTTTTCTTTTTGAGAACCAGACGTGCAGCTGAGTTCTGAATACGTTGGAGCAGATAAATAGAAGAAGAAGGAAGTCCAGCCAGAAGAGAGTTACAGTAGTCTAAGCGTGACAAAAAAGAGAGGAAATGAGTTTGACAGTAGCGTCAGTGGTCAGATGTTTGCGGACAAGGTCTATTCTACGGAGATGAAAGTTGCATATTTGACCTGTTTTGCGTATGAATTCTGAAATGGAGAGGGTGTTGTCAAGAACGACACCAAGGTTTTTGACAGAAGATGACATAGGAAGAGTGGTCTGGCCAAGAGTGACAAGAGGAAAAAGACAGGTTGTGTTTGGTACCTGTGAGAATAAATTCAGTTTTGTTTGCATTGAGTTAGAGTTTGTTGACTGTCATCCAGTTAGAAATGTCTTCAAAGCAGTCAGAAGTTTTGGTCAGAATGGATGGAAGGTTTTGAGGAGTGTCACTGTTTTTATTAGCTGTGTGTCGTCTGCGTAGAAATGGTGGAAAGTGTCATGGTTTTGGATGATGTGAGACAGAGGAGATGTGTAAAGGATGAAAAAAACAGGGCCTAGAACTGATCCCTGAGGAACACCGAAGACAAGTCTGGACGGTTCAGAGAGGTGGTTGTTGATGCAAACAGATTGGAAGCGATCAGCTAGGTAAGAGCAAAACCAGCTGAGGGCACTGTCTTTTATTCCAAAAGATTTCTCGAGACGCTGAAGGAGAATGGAGTGATCGATCGTGTCAAAAGCTGCTGAGAGATCGAGAAGGGTCAACAAAGAGATTTTACCAGAGTCAGTGGCAGAGAGGAGGTCATTCACGATGTGAAGAAGAGCTGATTCAGTGGAGTGGTCAGGACGATAGGCAGACTGGAACGGGCAGAACAAGTTGTTGGAAGACAGATGATGGTTGAGCTGTTTTAGGACAACCTTCTCAAGAAGTTTAGACAGGAAAGGAAGACTAAAGACAGTGCGGTAGTTTTTCAAATCTTCTGGGTCGAGGTTTGATTTCTTCAGTAGTGTCCGCACGATGGCGGACTTGAAAAGGCGGGAACAGAACCGGATTGCAAAGAGCAATTGACTATGTTCGTGATGGCAGGAAGGAGGTAGGTGATACAGTCTTTGAAAAGGGAGGTAGGGATGGGATCAAGCTCGCACGTCTAGAACGACATGGTGCTGAGGATCTCAGCAACCTCAGGCTCACAGACAGGTTGAAAAGAGAGAAATGGTACGCCATTGAAAAGTGGACCAGGAGGACAAGGCTGACAGGGAGTATCGTCGAGAATTTTGCGAATGGTTGCGATTTTTGAAGTAAAGAAGTCTAAAAAGAAAGAGGGCAGTTCTGGTAGTGGAATTTTGGATGGAAAAGGAGAAGTGCGGGTGTTCCCCAGAAGTTCGTTCATTGTGGAAAACAGTTCTTTGGAGGAAGCAGAGGTTTCTATCTTATTGTTATAGTAGCGTGTTTTAGCTGCAGAGATAGCTTTGCGTACGTCAAGTTTGTGCTTCTGATAGGTATGTTTGTGGACTGTGAGTTTGGAAGACCGCCACCTGCGCTCGGCCCTACGCCGCTTCCGTTTGGCCATACCGATGTCGGGAGAGAACCACGCGCAGATGGACGGTCAGAGATGAGACGAGATGAAGCAGGAGCGTGTTTGTTAAGAAGATGGCTGAGAGTAGCATTGAAGAAAGATGCAGGTTTAGAATCAGGAGGTGCAGAGGAAAGGAGGAGGATAGCTTCAGAGGAGATGTTTTTCTTGTCAATGGCTTTTAGGTTACGGAGTGTGACTGAGCGTTTTTTCTTTTGAGGAGGAGAGAGGCAGAGAGGGCAGAGGACAGCGTAGTGGTCAGACTCAAGATCTTGTGAAACAATGAGTTCAGAAAGAATGTTGTCGGACTGTCTAGCGATTACCCAGTCGATGATGTGATCGGAGCGAGGGAAAGTGGGGTCGTTTATTACTATATAAGCGTAGAAAGCATGACAATTGAAACACAGAAAACACGCGAATCATATTCAGATAAATAAATAAATAAATAAATAAATTATGGGTTTTTAATTTTAGTTGCACTATTCTTCTTTTTCACTATTACTAGCAAACTTGTGAATATCCTAGTACTTAATTTTGTTAGTTAGGTTTCCGGTGTGAAGTTTAGCCTTAACAGTCGCGAGTATGAAAAGTTCAGAATATACGTCTTTTTTTTCTTTTTTCTTTTTTAAATTATGAGCATCACATTTATTCAACTTTTGAGTGCAATATCCTGAGAATATTTTTTAACCTTCCACTTGCATTCTGAGTGTCAGAGATCAAACAAATCATCTTTATCAATTTGGTGGGGAAGACGTTCCTAAAACAACCAACCAACCTTCTAACGATCGGTTTGCCTCGGTACTCTGTTGACACGCGCTGTGGGGACGCTTGGTTTGTGAACAGGTTGTAATGGGCGTATAACATTTAAATTACGCTTTATTGTTCTTTCTGTTTTCTTTTCCCCTTTTCCGAACTCAAGCAGTATTATAATATTCCAGTAGGTACTCGTGTATCAAAAGACAAACAGCTGACTTCGCGAAACCGCAAACGTTCTCTCCCGATTCGACTCGATCTGTCACGCTTTCCTCACCTGGTCCTGTCGTGCAAGGTAAATAGTCCAGGGTACTTGGTAACCATTCTTGATGTCATCTACACAGCAGTTCAAACCGCCCATTTCTATGTATGACGGTCACACCTGAACCGGTTGTAGCAGTCACGGCCAAAGCGTCGTTTTACGTCCTAAGACATGACGTAGGTGGTGTTTATTGGACCATTAAAAATAAAGCTCAGAATATAGAAAAGAATGTTGAAACTCATCGTTTCAAATGATATAAGGAAAAAAGAGAGAGAGACAGAGACTGAGAGACAGAGGCAGACAGACAGAGACGGAGATAAAAGAAAGAGAGAGTGAGAGGGAGAGAGAGAGAGGGAGGGAGGGAGAGAGGGAGGGGAAAGAGGATAGAGGTGGGAGTGGTGTGGGAGAATGGGAACAGGTACGCCAATTATGACAAACTATTTCTAGCTCTCAAAGGAAGGGGGTGACATAATTTTTGACATTACTTTTCCTTCCTCCTCTCCACCTCTCACCCCACGCACTCCCCACCTCCACATTCCCACCCTCTCCCCTCTAATTTGCTTCTTTGATCCTCTCTCTAGCTCTTGAATCTACATCCTTCTTTTGATTATCGCTGCATAGTGAATACTACATCATTAGATGCATGAGCAAAAAATCCTCTTAAAACGTGCGCACTAATTCTAATAGTTACACGGCAGGTTGCAGTTACGCGCAACAGGATCAACTAAATGTAGGCAAGTAGGTCGAGATGAACTAGTGGTCAGTAGTGCCAACTATTTATTGTTTTTCCTCGAGGCACTAAATAGTACCCCAGGGCGCTTACATTTACAGCAAACGCGCAGTGTTTGTTCCCTGCTTTGGGGCAGGGTTTTGAGCAGCTCTTTTGAGCTAGAAAGTGCGCTATGTTACATTAATACTATTTGTACCTCCTTTATTGCACTGTGCTCTTTGTTTAAACCTTTATTGCACTGTACTCTTTGTTTAACCTTTTATTGCACTGTGCTCTTTGTTTAAATATTTACTGCACTGTACTCTTTACTTAAACCTTTACTTTAATGAACTCTTTGTTGGCATACCTTTATTGCACTGTGCTCGTTGTTTAAACCGTTACTGCGCTGTATTCTTTGCTAAACCTTTATTGACAAATGGACTGCAGAATTCTGCAAAATCCTCAATAATAATAATTAAAGGCACTCTACTGCATTAGGCCTAGTGCCTTTACAGCATTACAGAGTACAGGAATTTTTAGGTAGTCGCAATTACAAATGTCACTAGACCTTGACTGCATTGCAATGTTGCTTCTATTTTAGGCCGTTGTAATTAACAACGCACAATTTGCTTGCAAATTTTACACCTCAGTATACGCAATTATTACGCCAATTGTCTGTCACGATCATGTTCACGGAAACGACCGCAATGAATAAGCAGAGAAACAAAACAAATACCTGACATGCGAAGTGATATCTCCGTTTTCCGACTTTGTACAGGAATGTAAGCAAAACATTTTTTTCGATTTAGTTTGTTTTGAAGTAAAAAAAAAAAAAAAAAAAAAGAAAGAAAGAAAAGAAAAAGCATCACTTTCGCCCACAGAAGCACTTTCCCAACTATTATATCCTGTTCAGTAATTGCACTGATGCTACACATCATGGGCCGTTTACCATAGATGGCCGATAGAAGAAGTTGTCAACTATCTAATCTATCGGCTACATCAATTGCTCCCAATTGTCGTAGATGAAGTTGAGATAGCAGTGCAATCGCTGAATAAAGGGAAATCAGCGGGAGTGGAGTGGGAGTGGACAACGCAACTGTAGAATTGCTCCAAGCAGTAGTAGAAGCGATAATTGATGCCTTCACCATTATCTGTAACAAAATCTGGCAGGGTGGGGACTGGTCTAAACCATGGACCCAGTCGCTAGTCATCAATTCAATTCAATTCAATATTTTAATTTAACGTCTTTTCACAACAATGTGATTTTAGACAACCAAAGAAACAAACAAATAGAAATTGTTAATTATAGTAACTTAAATAAATCTGTTCCGACAATGATACGCGCGATTGATTGATTGATTGATTGTTGCTTTAGGTCCAGCGGACTCTTCCGAGCCAAATCAGGACCGAGATACGCGCGCTGTCCTATAACATCGAACTATGTAAAATGACTCTAATATCGTCTTGTGCACATAAAATAATTCCATTTTCTTTGTACAGTGCTGTTAAAACAGGACAATCAAATAATATGTGGTGTAAGGAAATAGTTCCAGCACATAAACAAGTAACATTTTTCAAATATTTTGTACACCATGAATTCAAGCGTAGCTTATATACTAATCTAGCAATAGTTCTGGAACAACTAACAATATATACTTTGGGTAGTATATTAGTAAAGTGTTGTTCTAATAACGAATAATATTCAAATTGAGCTAATTTTACATTAGAATTAAAGACTGTATGCTCACTTTTCATTGCACCTTCTTTGGCCAATGTATCTGAAATTTCATTACCATAAATCTCTAAATGTGATGGGACCCAAAAAAAGGTAATTCCAATACCTCTAATTCTAATACTATGAATAAGATATCTTACTTCAAACATTAATTTAATTAATTACTAGTCATCACTCTTCCCAAAAAGGGTAACCTTCAGGAAGGTCAAAGCTACCGCACCATCAGCCAGCCCAGCAAAGTCCTCCTGAAAATAATACTCAACAGGTTGAAACCCCGAGCTGAACAAATCATAGCTGAAGAACAAGCAGGATTCAGGGCAGGACGAAGTACCACTGAGCAGATTTAAAACCTCAGAATAATGTGTGAGAAATACCTACAGCACCAACAACATCTCTATCGTATATTTGTAGACTTCAAGAAAGCCTTTGACCGAGCCTGGCATGCAGCTCTGTGGGCAACCACGAGAGTGTACAACATCAGCCCCAACATTATTAAAGCCACCAAAAGCCTGTCTTACAAGGTTACCAGTGCAGTCCTCCACAACAGCGCCATCGGGAACTGGTTCAGAGCAACCATCGGCGTGCGTCAAGGATGCATAATCTCTCCAATATTCTTCAACATCTTTCTAGAGCGCATCATGTCAGATGCCCTTGCTGATTATGAAAGTACAGTCAGCATAGGGGGTAGAGCAATCTCCAAACTTCGTTTTGCGGATGGATTGGTTGGAGAGGAACAATAACTTGAACACCTGGTACAGAGGCTTGATATCACCTCCAGAGCCTTTGGAATGGAAATAGGCGCAGAGAAGACCAAAGTGATGACCAAGAACACTAATATGCAATGGCATCAATATGGACATCAAAGTCAAAGGCCAATCCCTAAACACGGTGCACAGTTTCAACTATTTAGGAGCAATTATATCAGACAGTGGGTCTCCACAGGAAGTTTTCTCCAGGATAGCACAAACAACTGCTGCCCTAACAAGATTGAAACCCATTGTAAGGTAAGGTTGCTACGCTCCATTGTCATCTCCATTTTCCTATATTCTTGCGAATCATGGACCCTCACAGCAGACCTATAACTAAGAATACAACGCATGGAGATGAGGTGCTACATAAGACTTCTGGGCATTTCCTGTGCCAAGCACATCACCAATTACGAAATCCGACAGACCATCACACAAGCCATTAGAGAGTACGATGACCTGCTCAATGTGGTGAAGAAACGGAAACTCCGATGGTATGGCCACATCACCAGAACATCAGGATTTGCAAAGACCGTCTGCATGGCACGGTGCAAGGATGCAGAAGAAGAGAGAGACAGAAAAAGATGTGGGAAGACAACATTCGAGAATGGTCTGGCTTGACACTGAGCGAAGCCATGAGGGTTGCTGAGGACAAAGAAAGATGAAGTACGCTGGTTTAAACACCCAACGACTTTCGAGTTACGGGATAGGATAGGATAGGGAACTGCTGGTTTACACTGTAGAAACGTCTAGAGGATTTGGAACATGCGAAAAATCAATTTATAGGATGGAGTCATTATTTGAATAGCAAGGTTAAGAGTACCCTTACTGAGAACCTTGTCGACCACAAAACAAAATTATAGTTCGCGGGATTCTATTACTTGGCTGTTAATGTACAGGAAACAAACAGTAGGCTACACTGTCTAAGGCTGTGCATGTTATAAACGGGCTATGATACTGTACTAAATGTAGTAGTAGTAGCAGTAGTCGTAGTAGTAGTAGTAGTAGTAGTAGTAGTAGTAGCAGTAGTCGTCGTCGTCGTAGCAGTAGTCGTAGTAGTAGTAGTAGTTTATTTATTATCCCTTTTTATCGGGAAACTCTGGGCCGCCTCCCCTAGGGAAGGCGTAGTCGCAGCCTGTGGCGCGCCCAAACCCAACCTACCTACGCCGTGAAGACTTCCTAAAAACCTCTTCATCAACTTTGGCAGTAACTCGGTGGGTCTGTTGAGCCTGTAATTTTCCTATCCATTTCATTCATCATAGCAGAAATTAAACATATTTTTAAACATTGGAAGTATGTCTGGTTTAAAAAAAAAATATTTATGTTTGGTGCTTTCTTAAGTGAAACATGTAGATTATTCCAGTTGCATGTAGTAGCAACTGTTTGAAAAGGAAAACTTCCTTATATTATCTTGGAATGCTGAATAAATGCGTCAAAAACAGTCATTTTGTTAATTCTTTCTTTCTTTCTTTCTTTCTTTCTTTCATTCATTTTATTTCCTTTCTTTCCCTTCCTTCTTCTTTTCTTTATTTCTGTCTTTATTTTTTTGCCAAAGTGGATTCAAACAGAAAGTTGACGCCTTCAGCGATTTAAATGAGATCATATTTTCAGCCTGCAGTTATAATTAATTAAAACAATTCATAGTAATATGTAGTATTACGTCAGAACACCGTTTTCTCGTGTGCAACATTCCATTATAGGTAAAAGATAATTCAAGGAAGTTGAATTCAGTTAGCTTTTCTCGAAATAAACATAGACGCGTTCTCTCCTTGACGCTTAAATACCTGGTTGCTGCATTGACACCTCATATCGTATCCTATCGTAACTCGAAAGTCCTTGGGGCACCACAGATGATCGTTTAACCAGAGTACTCCATCTTTCTCTGTCATCAGCAACCCTCATGGCTTCGCTCAGTGTCAAGCCAGTCCATTCTCGAATGTTGTCTTCCCACCTCATTTTCGGTCCTATTTTCTTCTGCCTCCTTGCACCGTGCCTTGCAGGATGGTATTTGCAAGGCCTGATGCTCTGGTGCATTGACACCTCAGCCATCTTATTAAATCTTCTAATATTGCCTTTCTTTATACCGTTGTACACATACAACCCGATGTTTCACAGGCTCATCGCATGCTCTAAACTTTGCGCCCTAAAACCCACGACCGAAACACTCACTTATACCCCCGTCCCCATCAACCCCCTGCAGGTATCCCCATCCTGTCCATTATACTCACCCACTATTTGACCGAGTCACCACCCTGTCAATAACGATACAAAAGTACTTGTGTGCGTAAATTGAGGCAGTGTGATTGTCGTAGTAACCACACGACAACTTTTTGTTGAAAAGTTTGGTTTCCAGACCAATCCGGTTTGCTTTGGTTTTGTTACACACGGCCGAACTAGCCCGCTCTATTTTCCGTAAGCAACCCTAATTCTAAACAGCCCGTATAAAAATGGATCAAAATTCTGGAAAGGACCATTTGCACATCGCACCACCCCCAGATCTGCAGCTGTTGTGATTTTGCTGTGAGGAGGACTTTGACCTGTGGCTCTGATAAACTTTTCAAGAAATTTTCTTTGCACAGACCGTACAAATCATATATCAGCTGTACTCAGTCCAACAATTTACTGAGTTATTAACGAAGTGCGAAGGCTAGGAATATTCAAAGTCTACAGCTATACATATTATATTGTGTTTGAGCATAATTCTTCGAATTCTCATTCCTGCCAACCGTCGCCACATTTTTATAATTGTCAGCACTGTTCAGACAGCTCAATGAGGCTTATTTTATTAGACTTACATTCAGTGTTCAACCAATACTCATGATCAGAAGAGGTGCAAGAACTCTCGCACAATCTGCGACTATCCATCTGTGCCGCAATTTGCATAAAGACCGCCCTTCTAGAGCTGCCGAGCCAGTAGTCTTTTGCGATCTGATCCTAGTGACGTCCAGAGTTCTCAATCCTTACTGTATGTTGAGAGACCTTTATAGACTGACCTTCAAGTGAAAGACTAGTCAATACATACATTCGTCATCAGTTGTGTTGCAGCTGTTTTCGTGAGAGGAAGATCTACAAAATACGCAGTATTTCTACAGTTTGCAACATTTGCAGACTAAATAAAATTAAATAAAAGCACTTCTGAGAAGTTCGCTTATTAGACAATTCAATCCTAAAATTGCAGGTGGACAAGTCTGCAAAGAGAATTACATAGAACATTGAGAAGAATTTCTACATTGAAGAAAATTTTCTAAACGGTATCATCGGGGAAAAAAGCCTGTGGTTGTGATAAGTCTACTGAACCTTCTTCTTCCAAGTCACAAACTGAAAAAAATCTTCAACTGAACAACTTGCAAGAAAGACAGAGCGTCCTAGTCAAGACTGCAAGATTCTTACAAAACCGAAACAGTATTTTTTTTCTTTTTTAAGTTAACCGTTCTTCAATTTTTGGTATCTGAAGCCTGTTATCGACTCTGAAAACCAGAAGAATCGAGAATCCATTATTTTCTCGTTCATCTTTCTTTAGAAACAGTTCATTTTAGTTCATATTTCAAGAAACAACAACCGCCATCATGGCGATAACAAATCAGGTGGACAACCTCAAGGAGCTGATGTCCAACTTGGACCACTTCTACCTGGTCATATGTGCCATTCTGGTTTCTTGTGAGTATATTACAGCTTTAAGCGTCTCTACGTGTCTGTTTCTCTTTAACAATTCTTCTCTCTCTCTCTCTCTCTCTCTCTCTCTCTCTCTCTCTCTCTCTCTCTCTCTCTCTCTCTCTCTCTCTCTCTCTCTCTTTTATTTTATTTTACTTTGTTCGTTGTTTGTATCGTTCTTTCTGTTTTTCCTTTTCTGTTCTTTTTTCCCCTTTTCGTTCGTTCGTTCGTTCTTCAATTCTTCATTAATTTGTTTTCCTTGTTCCTTTTCTTAAATTAACAATAATAATAATAATAATAATAATAATAATAATAATAATAATAATAATAATAATAATAATAATAACAATAATAATAATAATAATAATAACAAGAAGATAAAGAAAAGGAAAGAAAAAAGATAATGAAGAACTGGAGAAGATTGTGTTTTGAAAATAAAATTGATTTGAATTTGTTTCAGTGATGTCATGTGGCTGGGCCTTCCTGGAGGCAGGAGCAGTGCGAAGCAAAAACTCCACCAACGTCATCATTAAGAACATTGTGGACACATGTACGTACCCATATTCGTTGAAGGTTTAGGGACTAACACCGCAACATATAGAAAAGATAAATACTGCAAATGAGGATCTTGGATGAGGTTTGGGACACGCACACCCAAGTGCGCATACACACATAGTAACGCACAAACAAGCGTGCGCGCAATAGTGCACAATTGATTTGATGGCTAGTGTGTTTAGTAGCTTATTGAGTGGAGACGCACAATTCATGTATCGTTCTGCATGTCTGAATGTGATGGGCGGAGTTCTGCATGTCTGAATGTGACGGGCGGAGTTCGACTTCTTCTTCTTCATTGTCGTTGTCGACGTGTTCGTAATATTATGAATATTAAGATCTTAATTATTATGTAAAAGTTAAGTTTTAATGGCTGTTGGTCGGTCAGTAAACAGATATTACACCGTAAGTTTGGAAGTACTGTAAATACTCTTACAGGGTGTGAGTGGAGGGGGAGTAAGAAAGAGTGGGAGTGATATGATAGACTCTGCAGGTCAGGCTGGCTCCGAGGGGCCGGGTAGCTCAGTTGGTAGAGCGTTTTACTAGTAACCGGAAGGTACCTGGTTCGAATCCCGGATTGGACAATGTGTGACCATATTATTTTCCCCTTACCATCAACTGGTTCGCTGGTGTCAGAATAATGTGACCAGTAGTCGCCTATACGCTTCGGTGTCGTGTGACTATAATCTACAGTTACACTTTTTTTGCTGGTTCCAAGTGTGGGAGCTAGATTGCGGAGGATAGCCAGGGTGACGAATAGGCCATTACACAGTACTTTGGATTTCCGAAGGCAGCTTTTCTGTTCACAGGCGCTCGTATCTAGACTAGCGAGCGCCTATAACTCGTCTGTTTTCTATGTATATATTATTACGAGCGCCTGTGTTTTTATTAGATTAGCTTTGCTTTCAAATTAAGGTATACATTGCGTCACTGAGACTAGCAGAGGCGAACGAAAGTCTCGGTTAGGCTCAGCTCCGCAGTGTGATTGCGGCGAAGTCAGATTATTCCGGACTAGTAAACTCCTCCCTCCAATTCAAACGAATAACTAGGTGAATAGGTGATGTTGCTGTTGTTGCGACACCAACAAGGACACAAACGACGAAATCCGCCAGACCATCGCACAAGCCATTAGACAACACGATGACATGGTCACAGTGGTGAATAAACGGGAACTCCGATGGTCATCAGAGAATGAGGCCTTGCAAAGAAAATCCTGCAAGGCGCGGTGCAAAGAGGCAGAAGAAGAGGGACGAAGAAAAAGAGTGGAAAACAACATTGGAGACTGGACTGGCTTGACATTTAGTAAAACCATGAGGGCTGCTGAGGGCAGAGAAAAATGTACGCTGGTTAAACGATCATCTGTGGTGCCTCAACGACTGTGGAGATACGGGATAGGATAGGATAGGCTGTTGTTGCTTTCCTATTTTGTTTGTTGATGACCGACTGACCTAAACGTTGTTTAGTACTAGGGTTCGGTGCGTTGATCTCTGACTCGTTGGGTTTGCTAGCAAGGCCACTAAAAATAATTGTATCGTATTGTATTTTATTGTATTGTTTTGTACTGTGTTGTGTTGTGTCGAGTCATCTTGTACTTTTAAAATTTGTTTTCTTTTATTTATTTCTTTTATTTATTTATTTATTTAATATATTAATGTATTAATTAATTTAAAGTTTTCAAAGGAGAACAACCGGTGTTTAAATGTCACCCGATAGAGGCCAACCTTTACTAAGGTTTAGGACAGAGCCACTGTAGTGTAAAGATGGACCTTTTCTGAAACAGCACACCATAATTCAAAACCGTAATTTTTGAGAGTGCCACTTTTTTACGTGTGCATTACAGTTTTGAATTGTCTTAATTGTATTTGTTGTCAATTAATTAATTAATTAATTTACCTGTATATATGTTTGAATGAGATGAATTCAGAATTGATAGTCCAAAGAGTATTCCCGAGGTGAATTAATTAGGTGATTAAAAAAGATCTTGTACTTTGTAATGTTCAAGGGGTGGGGATTTTTCCAACTCTCCATAATTAAAAATAAAAAGTCTTTTATAATATTTAGACCTATGATTTTTTTTCAGTATTGTCTCCGTAGTTCTAAACGAAGTCTTTGCTGCCCATTTGTTCATAGGCATAAAAGAAACTTTTCAGACAAACTGCTTCATAGTAATGTCTTGTGTTTCCAGTCGTGGCCGGTGTTGCGTACTGGTGTACTGGCTTTGCGTTTGCCTATGGCAAGGGAAACAAGTTCATCGGCTGGGAATATTTCGCCTCCGCCTACTTGCCCGAGGACATGTACGCCTTCTTCTTTTTCCAGTTCGTCTTCGCCAGCACGTCAGCCACAGTCGTGGCCGGAGCCGTGGCAGAGAGATGTGACTTCTACGCCTATTTTATCTACTGCTTCGCCATCACTGGTAAGCTGTTAGTTTTCAGTAAAGAAATACCCATGGTTGAAATAGCCGAAAGCCAATATCCTCATCTGTCCGTCTGTCCGTCTGTCTGTCTCTCTCTCTGTCTGTCTGTCTCTCTGTCTCTCTCTCTCTCTCTCTGTCTCTCTCTCTCTCTCTCTCTCTCTCTCTCTTATATATATTCATTGACATAGACACATACATAAACACGTAGGTACACACCCTGAACACAGCGTTAAATTCTAATAATTTTGTTTTGCTCGCTTTCAATTTTGACCGGAACCTGAACCCTCGCCGGCAGCACGTGGATCATTGTGCGAGGAGGATGGGTAGGGGAGGGGAGAAGTGCTTAGGTAGAAAAGCCACGTTGCATTGGGACTTTACAGAAATTCTGGACAAAATAATTTTGATTAAATCCATTGTTCACATGCATGCTGTCAAATAAACTATAATCCTTGTTTATTTCGTTGGCCATTGTATGGCGTTCAGAAGAAGGGCGTGCACAGGGCGCTGAGGGATAAGTGAGGAAGAAGGGTGGGTGTGAAGAAGGTCGTTCGTCGGGCAAGAGAACTGCAAGCTAAGAAGATACAAGATACAAGATTGTTTATTGTCCTAATTTACCAGGTGAGCGCTGTACCCTGAGACGTTGTCAGTGGGGTCATTATTATTGTTATTATTATTATTATTATTATTATTATTATTATTATTATTATTATTATTATTATTATTATTATTATTATTATTATTGTGTACAGGATTCATATACCCTCTGGGTACTCATTGGGTGTGGGCGGAAAATGGCTGGCTTTCAACGGGCAGTGAATACGTGATTGGCAATACCACCATGTCCATTGGCTTCTCGGTACGGCTTTTGATTGTTGTTCTTGCTATGATACTGGTGTTGATTGTGGTGTACGTGTATGTGGAGAAAGAGGTGGTTTTGGTGGCGGTGTAGGGGTTGTGGTGTTAGTTTTGTTATTGTTGCGTGTCTTGTCTGCCTCTCTGTGTCTGCTGTTGCGAGTCTGTCTATCTCTCTGCCTGTCTCTCTTCCTGTCTCTCTTCCTGTCTTCCTGCTTTTGTGTGGTGTGTCCTGCCTCTTTGCATTTCTGCCTATCTAGCGTTCTATCTACCTGTCCAGTGCTCCTGGCTGGGCAGGACTTGTATTTTCTGTATACCTCCCCCCTCCTTACCTCCCTTCCATTTCCATGCATACATCTCTGTTTACATCTCTGCCTGTCCAGTTTTGTGGTTAGGGGTAGTATCCGGTCTTTTTTATGCTTGCTTCTCTGTCTGCATGTCTGTCTAGTTGTGTGCTTATGCATGTTGTATAATTATGTCTGTACAGGACTTCTCAGGGAGCGGCGTGGTTCATTTAGTGGGTGGGACAGCAGGTCTCTTCGGCGCCATTATCATTGGACCACGCATCGGACGGTTCGACGAACGAGACAAGAGTATCGTATATGAAATGCGTGGTCATTCTATGCCGGTAAGAAACCCTCCAATTTTTTAGTGTTAATATATTTTTTCTTTTTAAATATTTTATTTTACTTGGGTTGTTTCATTTTTTTTTCTTGTTTCTTTATTTATATACCGGGAAGAATGGAATCTAAACTGAGAAAAACCTGTAGTTTAATTGTAACGAATCAAATAATGAACAAAATTATATGAATATTTAAATAGCCTACCATCCACTCTAGACACAGCCTCCTGTAGGCCCATACTAAACACTTTCGCAACTTGCACGCGCATACACACACACACACACAAACACACAATAACAAACGCACACACACACACATAGGGCTACAGCCTGAATCCAGCGCCCTTCTCCCCCTACCGCTCCCACTCCCCACCCCATTCCAGCATCCCCCATGTCTTCCTCTTTACATCAGTGTGCATAATATTATTCCTTTAGAAAAAGTATGATTACTGCTACCAAGACTTATCGCGCACATATTTCTGGTGTTGTTGCAGCTTGTGGCTCTGGGAGGCTTTATTCTCATGTTCGGCTTCCTGGCGTTTAACTCAGCCTCTGGGATGTCGGTTACCGGCGAACACAGCAGCTACGTTATGTCCATAGCGGCAGTCAACACCTTCGTTGCCGGGTCTTTTGGGGCCTTTACGGTCATGGGTATCACCAAGTCGTCGTACTTCGGCACCGGTCGCTTTAGCATGCTAGCCACGGTCAACGGTGCAATTACTGCCATGGTTAGTCCAATCCCACCCCCATCCCCCACCTACCTCCACACTCCCGCGCCACCTTGGGTTTGGTTGTTGTTGTTGTTGTTGTTGTTGTCTTTGCCATAATTTGTTTTGCTAAAGCCGCAGATTATTATGAATTTTTAAACTGCACAAGATCGTGTTTACTTGTTTATTTTTTAAATTTTCTTTCTTTCTTTCAATTCACAGCGTTCCAATTTGGACCCCAAAAGGCGAACTTACTCAAAAACCCCATAAACGTACGCGTCCATCCAGTTAGTAGGCATTTTTGTTTGTTGCATATCCCAATGATAGACGAATCCCACACAATAATAGTTGCATTATCATGGAACGTTGTTAGGAAAGTGTGATGTGACATCTGAGGTATTTTCTTCTTTATACCTTGTAATCTTTTTGTTTATTTACTACATACAATTTTCTGTCACAAATCAACTATGGGCTTCATCTGACAGAAATTTTACAATCTAGATGGACGTGGACGTTCCAGATAAAATTTTTATTAACATTAAAAAAAAGAAGTTGGGTAAGCCTATTACATAAATTTTTATAAAGGAATCTAATATATCGTTCTTTATTTAATTTTATTTAATTGATGTTATTATTTAAATGCGGTAAAGAAACCCACTGCGATATTTCTACCTATATTCTATTTCACTTATTTTATTTTATTATAGTAATGTATTGTTGTTCCCAGGTGTCCATCTGTGCTGGATGCAACGCGTTCTACCCCTGGGGAGCTGCTGCGACCGGTATTATATCTGGCATCGTGTTCAAAAGCGTGAATTGGGTTGTCCTCAAGCTGCGTATTGATGATCCTACCGACGTTGTAGGCAGTGAGTACTGCTCAGTTGTCTTGAAGTAGTGTCGTGGTAGAGAGAGGCAATTAAAGATAAATAAAATGATCATCATCATCGTCGTCCTCGTCATCGTCATTATCATCATCATGGACTTTACCCCCAATTTAAATTACTGGTGGAGTTTTTTGTCTTTTGCGTTTTCATAATAATAATAATAATAATAATAATAATAATAATAATAATAATAATAATAATAATAACATACAACAACAACAACAACAACAACAACAACAACAACAATAGATGCTTTATACGCGCTTCTCTACCACTCCCCTCCCTTCACCCTACCCAAAAGAAAACTATCGGTCATGTTCAAAACGCGGCGATTTGTACCAACATTCACGATAACATGTTATAAACACTCTCACAAACACAACAATCACTCAAACATTTGCCAGGCATGGGGATCGCTGTTAGATAACGGAATGGGAACCGAATGCTAATTTTTATTGTTTTAATTTAATTGACTGCAACGAATACCATTATTGAAGGGAGGGGGAACCCGTAGTAAACAGAAAACTACGGAGACCTCAAAAGTCTCAATCCGCGACCTTCGGCATATAAAACCGGCGCCTAACCAACCGACACCCCGTGAGCTGTATTAAAATTGGGAACCGATCACTGTGTGTTTCAATGAATATTTTCCAAATCAACTATCCTATAACAATGTTTGTGCATGGACTGTTACATTTGCATGTGATGTGGTGTTGCAGTGCACTGGGGTGGCGGAACGTGGGGTTGTCTTTCCGTTGCTTTCTTTGACAAAGACATTGGCATTCTGCTGAACTGGGACAAGGCATCTGGCTTGGTAGGTTAAACTCTTCCATGAAGTGTTTTTTTAAAAATTGATAATTTTTCATTAATTATTGTTATGATGACTAATTATTTTGTTCCTTCATTATTTAGTTTTTAATCAATTTATTCCTGTCTAATAAACTGTTCTCTTTCGTCCATTCAATTCTTCTCACTCCCTCGGCCCCGGCTGCCTCCTTTCTTCTTCCCTCCCAGTATCCTCCCCCTCTCTTTTATTTATTATTTGATATAAACACTGCGAAGATGTTTTTCATAATGTTAGTATTAGTTTAGTATTGTTCACCTGCTAGTATTGTCATGAAAGCTACGTCATACACAGGGTTATGATTATATATATTTTTTGTCTATTACTACATTGTTGTGAACATACATAACATTCAATAATTGAATTACAATCATGGAATTGGCCTGTCCATTGCAGAAACTGGCCTGGCAGTTGGCTGGTTGGGCGACCATCTTTGCCTGGTCTGGTTGTCTTTGCGGTTCGATATTTGGCATCATGCATGCTGTAGGCATTTTGAGAGTGTCGGCAGAGGTGGAAACGAAAGGTAAGCCACCACAATTTGAACATCAGATATTAGTTGTTACATTCGGTTTAATTAAAGCGCAAGTGATCACAAAGGTTCTATATTTAGCGTTTCATTTGGGTGAGCTAGGTTTCTAAGATGATGATGATGATGATGATGATGATGATGATGATGATGATGATGATGATGATGATGATGATGATGATGATGGTAAAGAAGAAAAAAGGAAGAAAAAAGGAAGATATTGCTTTATATAGCACACTTACAAGCTCAGAGAATTTCTCAAAGCAATGACCTCTAATATCCAGCAATCACACAATAGTGTGCTAAAGTCAGGATTCCAACCCACGTCGCCCAAGACGCACTTATACAAGTCGTGCGCTCTGATCACTGGGCAATACCTGAAGAAGAATAAGAAGCGAAGGAAGAAGGGGAGATGGAGGAAGAAGACGAAGAAGAAGAAGAAGAAAATGAACAGGAACATAAACATTAACTTCAGTAGGATTAATCTCTACAAAAAGTCTGCTCATGGCGCCAAAGATCAAGTTTAAGCAAATGTATCATCGAGTCAAGCTTAAAGTTACAAGGCTATAATTTGAAATGCAGTTTGCATTAGATTTTGGCCGAATTTATAAAGAAAATACGTTAATTGTTAATTAGATTTGGCTGACTTTATAAAGCAAGAAAAAATGTCTAGAGTTAAATAATTACGTGTTGCTCCTTTCGAGTGATTACATGACATGCCTATGTGTATGTTGTTCAGGTCTGGACATACCCGAGCACGGTGAACCCTCTTATCCAGTAGACGCTTATGGCCACGGACACATCGAGCCCCTCAGGATCCTCGAGGACGGCCGTCTTATGGCATATTCACAGAGTGAGTATTATTTTTGCTCCCATTATTGTGCTGTGTTAAAAGACATTCTTGAGAATGCATGGGATTGAGAGAATGGATTTACCTCCCGTGTAACTCTTGTACGAGGAGGCGCACTTAGCACGGACCACAGGCGCTCGTGTTCGGAATGCGCACGCCTGTGATCGGTCTATGATAGGCGCTCGCGTGTCCAGATACTAGCGCCTGTAGCATGGACGTAATAAACAAGCAAGAAAACGTACTCTATTGTGTCCTGGCTCAGTTAGTATACACGTGAGGAGTACCTTTCGTAGAACTTTGTGTTGAGAGAGTCTCATTGGAGAATAGATTGGTGCCTTCTATGAGGCATTGCGTTATTCAATATTTATTTGATTATATATTTTTCGATCTCCGTGTGAGTTGTGCAAATACATTGTGGATAATACACTGGTGTCATTCATTTCTGCTTTAGTGCTTGATACCTTGTGGAATTTTCTTATTTAGGCCTGTTCACTTATTTAATGGCTTGTATTTTTGGATTGTTTAATGCTTTTTGTTTTCTGATTGCTGTCGGATTTAATGTATAGTTTCTGTATTTTTTTAAATATAAATTTGTTGACTTGTTTAATTCTTTGTATTTTCTGATTGTTCACTCCTTTAGCACATTTGTTAAATTATCTTTTCAGGCGCTCCAAACCTTCTGAGCTTGATAGCCATCGAAAATGCAAAGCAGGGAAAAGATAACGGAGGTAAGCGTAAATAAATATTATTAGTGCAGTTTTTTCCCAATATAAATCCTCCCTATCCTATGCTATCCCATACCTCGGAGGTCGTAGGGGCACCACAGATGATCGTTTAACCAGCGTACTCCATCTTTCCCTGTCCTCAGCAACCCTGATTGTTTCGCTCAATGTCAAACCAGTCCATTCTCGAATGTTGTCCTCCCAACTCTTTTTCGGTCTCCCTCTTCTTCTACCTTCTTGCAATGTGCCTTGCAGGATGGTCTTTGCAAGACCTGATGATCTAGTGACGTGGCCATACCATCGGAGTTTCGTTCTTTCACCACTGTGAGCAGGTCATCGTGTTGTCCAATGGCTTGTGTGATGGTCTGCGTATTTAAATGTTGATTTTTTTTAAACTGGAGATTTTTTCTCCTATCGTCTTACCCTGCCACATGCCATACGTTTTATCCCCACTCAAAGCCCTTACCCCGTCCCCAAAAGAACTTCATTTTAATTACATTTTATATTTTATAAGCCTTATAGTTAAGTTACATATTCTGTCCTCGGCGAGGGAATCGAACACACAACCTTCGGCATTAAACACTAACGTTCTAATCAACTGCACTACATGCACCCCATTATTATTATCACTCCAATAATTACACTTCCATACCTCTGCAAGATTAAGAGCAGATGGCGTGAAATTAATGGTTATTTTAGTCACTATTGACCTTTTTTTTGGGGGGGGAGGGGGGGGGGCGGAGGAGGGGGGGTTGCATTAGGTTTTATTAATCAGATTTGATTCCCGTGGAGGACCAGATATAAGTGGCAATTTTTTGCTGTTTATCTTAGAAATATGATTGCTCTGGTGTTTCAGTGTTGATTTAGGCCCTCTTAGAAATATGATTGCTCTGGTGTTTCAGTGTTGATTTAGGCCCTCTTAGAAATATGATTGCTCTGGTGTTTCAGTGTTGATTTAGGCCCTTTCCCCGACCCTCTACTCCCTTCATCCCCCACCTTTTCCCTAGGATGATTATCCTCGTTGCCAATGGTGGTGTTGGCATTAAACTTCATTCATTCATTCATTCGTTCATTCGTTCGTTCATTCATTCATCAGTGACTTGTTTTTATTCAATCTTCTTTTTTTTCAGGCTATTTATCTGAGGGAAGTTCTGACAGCCCAGTGATCATGAGACTTGGGTTTGAGACTCCGGAGATATACCGCAAAGGTGCAGAATTGGCCAAACATTACAGGAGAAGAAGCCTGGAAGGCGCCGACCTCTCCAGATCTGCCTTTGACTTTGAAAACGTTATTATGCCCCAGACAACAAACAACACCACCAACAACAATCCCAACACCCGTAACATTTACGGGTCCGCAAACCCGAACACTCTGACCCTTGATAGAAGTGACATTTATGGCAGAAGGATGTCGTCAGTTATGGCCAATAATAGAAGGACCTCAGTTGGAATGGAAAACACTCACTTGTAATTGGCCCATTGCTAAAAAGCCCAATTTTGGCAACTTTCTTTTGCTCAACTTAATTTAAGCAACTTTCGTTTGCTTAACTTAATTTAAGCAGCTAACTTTTGCTCATTTAAAGCAACTTTTTGTTGCTCAGCTTAATTTAGGCAACTTTCTTTTGCTCAGTTTAAGCAACTTTGTTTTGCTGAACTTAATTAAACAACTATGTTTTGCTTAATTCAACAACTTTGTTTTTGCTTAATTCAACAACTGTGTTTTGCTTAATTCAACAACTTTGTTTTTGCTTAATTCAACAACTTTGTTTGGCTTAATTTAACAATTTTTAGTTTAGACCCACTTTGACCACGCTTCCTCCATAGAATCTTTTAACATTCACAGTGAGGTTGCCCCAATGAAGAAAAATAAGCTTACAACAAAAAATTATTCTTTCGAAGGTATATTTATTTTTTACATGAATAAATTCCGCAGTTTGTGTGCCTATAATAGCAACAGACGTTGGTGAGCCAGCTAACATTCTAGAGCTAAAATTAGCAGCTACCAAAGACGGTAAGCTTGATCCCGTAAAAACAGTTGCTCGTAAGGTTTTGCGTTTTAGGTTGATAAAATAGACCCTATTCTACCCTACCCTACCCTACCCAGACACCATAGACGCATACTTCAAGCCGCGTGGTTCATTCAGAAATTGGGCCAAAGGTCACACGGCTGTACCGTTAAAAAAGGGGAAATAACTCCGTCAGAACTGAAATGGAAAATTTAAACGTTCGCGGTTGGTTTGAGCCACGAAAACCCACTATGTCATCGTTTAATGTAAAAACAGGCCAATTTTAGGGTAAACCAGTTTTGGCCAAAAGTAAACAAAGCCTTCGAATTGGGGCCTTTTAAGCAAGTGCTACGCACCCGGCCACACTTGTGTTACGCACCCGGCCACACTTGTGTTACGCACCCGGCCACACTTGTGTTACGCTTATGAATTCCTTTTTTATTTCCTTGCATACTGGCTAACGTAAAATTTCACAAGGATATCGCATGCTTGATTTCTTCTGCAAAAATACTTAAGCCGGGCTTACGAGGACTACTGATGATTTCACGCAACACATGTGGTCTGCTACACACGACTTGACGAGCTTAAAGGCAGTTGAATACACTTTTCTCTTAGTAAAGTTCTTTAATATTATATAGTCAAATCGTAAAAGAGTATACATTACATCGTCATGAAAAAGTGCCTTGTTGTAGTGAAACTACAAAGCTACACACACCTTTATAAATTCGAACCGGGCCGTGACACAAATGGCGCAACTAACTCCGACCCAAAGCATAAGACGGTAAACGTAAGCCAAATGTGGTAACTAAACTCTATAGGTTGTGACTCACCCGTCAAAATTCCGGTCAGTGAAACATCTCATAACCCAATGCATAAGCCGTAAAACGTAAGCCAAATGTGGCCACTACTTTAGGCATCTGTGTCTTGTCTTTGAGGAACTTAATCTTAAGCAACTTTGTATTGCTCAACTTCAGCTACCACTAAGGCAACTGTGGATCATCTTTTACTTTGGAACTGTAGTTTGCTCAACTTCTTAAACCAATTTATTATTTCTTTGAATCAACTTTCTTTGGCTCAACGTAAGCAACTTTGTCTTCATGGAACGTGGTCCTGCTCACTCGAATTAAGAGTCTCCCTTTGACTTGCTCAAGTAAAAAATCTAATTGTTCTGGCGAGTTGAATTGTTGTATGAAGTATACACATACCCAACAAATCCCAATTCGTATGTCTAATTATATATTTTGTGCTCCCATGTGTCTTGTAGTAAGCATTATTTTGATGTTTAAATATAGCTGTACATATTTTTGATGGTACGTTGCATTTGATGTACCTGCGTTTGATTGAACCTTTTTGCTGAATTTCATATATTGTGACTGTTATTAATGCTAACAGACGATATTAAATAAAACTGTCCAGTGATGATGGTGGTGATGATGATGATGACGACGACGATGATGATGATGGTGGTGATGATGATGGTTGATGATGATGATGGTGATGATGATGATGATGATGATGATGATGATGATGATGATGATGATGATGATGATGATGATGATGATGATGATGATGATGATAATGATGATTTTTTTCTTCAAAACGTTTTTATTCAGACAAAGGTTACATAGTGTTATGTTGCACCAGAAAGTACATTTTTGACACACATATAATATTGGGAAAATGCGTTTCAAACATTGGCAGAAATTTACATATACATTGAAGTTGTAAATAAAGCGATCAAATATTGAATTGAGGATACAAAAACATATGCTAACATTAACAGTTCCAAAACGTAATAAACATTCTTCTTAGGTTCAATTGTACACTATTCGGGGTCTATTTCTTCTATACCTTGTTTGCAAGTTGCCAAATTTTGTGTGAACTTGTCATAGATTATGTTAATCTGAAAAATATATTATCTGTTTTCTATGTTTGACTCTTAAAAATACTTGCAATAATGATTTTGTTTTGTTTATTCTACATTTGTATATAAAAAAAAAGTGTTGCAAGTAATAAAATATATGTAAAACAAACCATCCTCAACCTTTGTTTTGCCATCCTGTTCCTATCCTATCCTATCCCCCGTGGGAGTGCGATAGTTTCAGTATAAATAGTTTCCCACTTTCTGAAAATTTAGTGCTTTAAATTCCCACTGTCGCTTTCGTTTTCCTTTGTTCTTTCTCATTCCTACTCTGTTCTATCAATCTATTATATCTTCTTCTTCGCTAGACCACTCACCTAGGCTTACCTTTTTTCTTGAAAACTCTTCCGGGACAAAACTCATTTGTGTGCGAGGTCTGTTGGATCAGCTTGGGAACATTGGATCTTTCTGCCAAATGGTCACTGGGGCTTCCTATGATGTTATTATTTGGCAATGTAGGCATTTTATATGTATGTGCTTTGTTGATATTTTATAATGATGTTTGTTTTCTATTTTGTTTTTGTAAACGGGGGTTCGATAAATTAGAGTATAGCCTCAGCGTCCCATGCATGGGATGTCTTTATTGTAAAGTGACCGGCTGATGGAATGCCTTCAATGTTACCACTAGGGCTGTTTCGGCAGATCTTTTATGCGGATCAGGGGTGAGTCCTCTTTCAGCGAAGTTGTGGTCTTGATTTTGTGGTCCTGATTCGGTTCTTTGCAGTCCGCTGGACCCTGCAAGCAATGAATAACT